>CM048749.1:415045955-416245955 GCA_026315105.1 Locusta migratoria
TGATTTTCCTAAATCACTCTAGGAAAATGCTGGGATGGTTTCTTTCAAAGGGCACATCAGATTCCCTTCCCCATCCTTATCCACAAATCCGAGCGTGAGCTCCATCTCTGATGACCACGCTATCGACGGGACAATGAGCCCTACGCTTCCTTCCTGTCTCCCTGCATTGCCGTCGCCGAATGTGGTCTCGCATTATCATCCAACAGCAGAACGCCAGATCTCAGAAGGCGAGGCCGCTTTTCCGAAGTCACCTTTGTCAGTGTCGACAGAGCTGTACGGTACCGCGCAGCATTGATGGATGCATCCTCAAAAACGTCCAGCAACGAAACTCCTTAGGTGGCCCAGAAACGGTGAATGCTTTTGAACTTCTTTCGGACAGGTGATGACGGATGTCTTCACTCCAGGGATTCAGGCGTGTAAGAGTGGATCCATAGTTCATATCCCGTCACTATCCGAAACAGAAAGTCATCAGCGTGATCGCGGTCGACCTCTATCCAAAGATGTATCGGTGTCTTGCACGTGCGCGTTCACCTGCTGTGTCGTATTTCGCCCATAGCTGTTCAACACTTTTTCTGTATGCAATGCACTGGATTTCCCTGGACAGCTTGTTGAAGCCAATAAAGCGGTTTGATAAATGTCTCAATGTACCGGGAAGTTATGTAGAAAAATAAATATATGTCTTATCTTTAATAAAAATAAAGGCTATTTGACAATCACTATATATTTGTAACGAGTTACTCGTTTTAGGTTGAGACGTTCAACAGATCGGCATCAAATGTTACAGACGCATTTGTGAGTCACCAGCGACGAGAGTGCTATCACAGGCACCACTGGAGGTCGGCACTGTGCCATATGTCGCCTACTATGCATAGCATTAGAAATATCTTAGATTAAAAGTTGTTCAGAATTTAATCTTCAGTAACCTAACGTGAAACCTATGCTGTTGAGATTTTTATTCTACTCTTCCAACTATTTATGGTTCACAATGGATCTGAAGTATTGTACCTGTGGCTCCTGCAAGGAGGACATCAACAGCATGTCACGTAGAAGTCAGAAACATGCTCCTTGCCTACCTAAAATCGGTGAAACTTGATCACTTATGTAAAGATAGACGAAGATGTCACCTTCTGAAAGAAAAAAAAATTAACAAGGTGTAACTAGTGAGGATAAGCTCGGGTACTAATGTGATGTCACTAGATACTGAAATGAAAAACTGATAGTGAATAATTTGTTTTATTATTTAACCTTTTTAGAAAACTCAAATTTATAAAAACAATAAATTAGATATTATAATCTCCAAGTTCCGGATATGTTGACAGGAAAGATGAAACGTATAAGCGATTTAAAATTAAAATAAAGTTGGTAGAATGGCTGAACGACCGAACCTACTTGACTTTAAAATTAATTCAATTTCGTTAGTTTACGTCCAAGGCTGTCGCGAAGTCTGAAATGTTACACAATGGTAAAACATGTATTTGTTATTGCTGTTTGGGGATGGGTGGAGTCTGCCTAAAGCGTTCGCACACAATATCGTTAACGGCTGCTAGCTGCGTCTTTACTAAAACCGAAACTAAATAATGTGTGACTTGATCGACTACTGCCGATCACACTTTCCCTGAGGCTTGATGAAGTCAAGAACGACCTATAAATGCTAGACTGGCTGTAAATTGGCGTGGTACGTCAGTCTCACTAACCCACCGCTTTGACACTCTAAAATGCGCTCGCAAGTGAAAACTAATGCTCTCTGTCTGTGTTCACACTGGGTATGAAGTATCTTGGCCAACACTGAACAAAGCGCAACTCCACTGGAGATTCACTAACATTCGCTCCACGACAGAAGTGCTCCGTACACTGCAATACTGCGCCAGAGTCTTTATTGCCTCTTCTCACAAGAAACTGTTGCGACAGCAGCGTCGCACTGCTAGAGCGCGATTACACAAATCTGGCCGCAAGGGCAAGTCTCTCTCTCTGCAAATTTCTTCTGCTCCACTTGTGTATATGTTTCGGGGACGCTGATGCTCCCCACCAGTGGCTCGCCCACTAGTAGGATAGTGCGTTTTAAAACACCATATGGCTTCCCTCAAAATAAACAGCGCCTTCTGGAATTCACATT
The DNA here is from genome assembly GCA_026315105.1 of Locusta migratoria. Lineage (NCBI taxonomy): Eukaryota > Metazoa > Arthropoda > Insecta > Orthoptera > Acrididae > Locusta > Locusta migratoria. Next base: position 415,048,069 of record CM048749.1, read on the forward strand.
CCTCTTGTGTCCTAACAAGTTCCAAGTAACCAAGCTTTGTGAGAAAAAAACTATTGTCTGGTTCTTTTTAAACGGCTTTCAAAGAATTTTCGAAAGTGTCGTGTTTCCCCAAAGTGGAAGGAGGATTTTAAGTTGCTTTTGTGGGTAAAACCGCCAGGGGTGGCCTGTGGTGCAGACATTGCCCACCTGCGCTTTTCGGGCCAGCAATCACCGCTTTATAAAAACTCTGGGTGTTTGTTCACTAGTACACATCAGCCTTGATTATCTTGTCGCTCTTGCAACATGATTTCATGATTTGCATATCAAACTGTAATTATGTTCATCGAAAATGTCCGTATGCCATCGAGGTTTTATTCAAAAGACTCGTCTTGACTTCTATAATGTGATCGTGAGGTCGGAATATTCAGGAAATGACAGTAAGGAAAACTGACTCCTTTCGACTGTTGATTGATTTTTTCGATATTTTCACTTTGACTGTTTGTACAGACATAAAGTTATTCACATGCCTCTACCATCATATTCGTTAGGTCTTAGTCAAGTAAGGAAGAATCGAAGAATGATTTGACGTTGACATTTCGTCTGTGGATGAATGTATCGTATCAACATACCCATTACCCCATCCCCCATCCATAAAGAAAAAAAAATTAACCACATTATATTACCGAAATAAAAAAAAAGAAGAAGAATTAGAAAAACGAACAACACTATATTATCGAAATTTGTACATTTGTGACATATGAAGCTTCCAAGTCATGCAGGTAGTATGCAAACATGCCATAGGGGATACCTACACACTGCTGAGATTCAGATTTTCTTCTAAACTCTTTGAGTCAGCCTATTTGTATAATATAACAAAAATACTCTGAATATCACACTTCTATAATAGAGCAACACCACCTTCGTCAGGAAAGGGCGAGAAGAGACGACATTAGTGACATTGGCGTTTTCGCTGGTGAAGGCAACAGCTTCTACACTAGTCGGATTCTGCCGGAAATACACGAATTGGCTCGAACAGAAAACAATGTTGCTAGTTCACACACTTTAGCAGGTACATACGCAATCGTTCTTAAAAGCAACATCTGTGTCTCACATTAATTTTTGTACCATTTAAGACGTGTCTAAAACAATGATAAGCAACATAGGCTGAAGCACAGAACTGAAATCAGTAACATGGCAATGATTCGAACCTGTACCTCTCGCTCATTACACAGATGCGCTGTCTATCCTGACCAACTGCACGGAACGCTTAAAATACGTCGCCCTCGCCAATACAAAAACTAATTCTAGCTCATCATATTCCAGCTTTTTATGTTATCCCAACTGTCGAGGATCTCCATATCTGAAAAGTGCGTCAAGGCATTAAACGATAAGAGGAATAATCAGGTTTCTTCTACGGTATATGTGATAGTTAAAACACCGAGCAGGATGGCCTCGTCGTGTAAGGGGTCATGCCGTTCCCGCCGGAAGTGCGATTCCTCCCTCGGGCATGAGTGGGTATGTTGTCCTTAGTGTAAGTTTAAGAAGTTTGTGAGACTAGGGACTATGACGGTACCGCCCCTACATAAACATTCGTTTTAAATATACTTGTGTGTGTACGGGGTGGGGGCGGGGGGGGGGGGCGGGCGGGCGTTGGGCTCAATCGGATGGGTTGGGTTGTGTCCGTTGCAGTGGCATGGTCTATGAAGACGGATATCACGTGACTGGCAAAACCCAAAGTGGACAGTAGTCACGGAGAGGCCACGAGATGGTCCGCTATGGCGGCTAACCTGCCGCTTATAATAAAAGCAATATTAGAAAGAAAACTAATCACGGGCAAACCAAGCGAATACAGGGAAGCTGGAACCGTCATGTTAAAGGGAATTATAATACGTGTCTCCCATAATTGATAAACAATTTACCGATAGACAATTTCATAACGATCGGAACTTCAGAAATTTATGCCTTATCGACAAGCAAACCAATTTATATGTATGAGGTGTCGCTGGATACACCTCGGAGAGATTTGTCAGTTTGTGATAGCAGAAGGTTTGGTAGTTATTGATTTAAAATGTTTTCTATAACAAACTTTTGATATTTGAGGTACAATACTGTGTAAATAAAAAAAGAATGGCCGTGCACACATTAGGTAGGAATACATTTACATCAAATCAATTAACTATTTATTTAAAAGAGGTGCAAATGGCAGTTACAAACCTGCAAATAAAAATGCTTGTAGTTTAAAAACTACTTGATGTTCACAAAAACAAGTAACAGCACTGGAAATCTGCTGAATTTTACTATTAAATTTATACGTTACTTATTTAAAACAGGTTCCATTTAAAGATTTAACAAAATTGTCCAATTTGCGAGAAAGCTGTAGATAGTGGACCGCCATCTTTATTTCGGCAGTGACCGATCAGGCTTCGTTCGGGCCGCGTCTGCACTCCTCGACTCCGCTATTTGCCATGGGAGATTGTCTAAGTTTTAGTGTTGGGGACTTATAAATATTTCACATCGTGGGTTCATTGGTTGGAACTTAAAATAATCGTGAGGAAGGAGTCTACCAGTTGGATGTTTTTGGCGTTTCATTTTTGAACACATGAGTTTTTGCATTTTACCCAAGCTATTTATTTATCACTTCTACCGAAATGGACAATTAGTATTTTTTGGGACCCGCGTGTGTAATCACCTGATTTAAGAAATTATTATGTTTATGGACTTCAAACACCCTTGAGTGACTCATTTATTTACACACCGTAACGTCTTCAGGTTGTTAACATTATTTTAAATTAAATTTAATGGGTTTTTATATTAAATTTTGGGCGTTGTAGCGAGGAGTCAACAGTTGCTCCTTGCACATAAAACGGAGACAGACAAATTTGAAAATTCCGATGTCTTACTTAGCTTCTGTTGGTGTAGTGCTTACTGAACAGTACTGTGTAAATTGCACATACAGTTTACTAGGGGCTCGAGCTATGACTCGAGCTAGACTGACTTTATCATACAATGATTTAAAATTAGCAAAAAGTGAATAATTCATGTTGATGCAAGCACGCCTAACGGCCAAATACACTGCGCATTGTACTCGTATTTTCGCAGAACTGATGACCATAACAGTGTCGCTCAATGGGTTTACAAACATTTAAACATTTTAATACTTAGAGTGCATATTTTCCTTGAGACGTATCTAGCCTCAATTTTATCAATAATAATGAATATATGCTGAAGCATAGAACTAAAATTAGATCAAGGCAGAAAAATAATGTTCGTTCAACGGTACTGTTTATTCCTATAAGGAGGGGCTCTAAAACTACGATATGAATTAAAAACAGGGGGGAAACGCTTAGACTGAGGTAGAATTAGTTTTTGCAGTGTGGAGAGAGACGTATTCTAGTGTATTCACCAAAGACCCACGTGGGCGCCGTTCGTAAGCACATATTCCTAGTGAACAGGAGCTGCCGATTTCTAGTTCTGGCCTTGGTACAAATTTAAAGTCAATATTTCAGCCTATATTCATTATCATTGATAAAATAGAGACAAGATAGTTCTCAAGGAACACACAATTATTCGATGAAAGTATAAAGAAGCCGTTATTTTGTTAAATTTTCTTATAAGTGAATATCAACTAATAATGCATTAGCTCTATAAGTCTTCTAAGACGAACAATATCGATGTAGGTAGTCAAAAACATGTATAATAACCGTATGTTTAAAGATTTAAGGTTGCAGAATTGAAAGAAGAGGGTTCGCGCCTTGCTTTCTTCGAGCTTATAAAATACTCTGGAACCGCGGATAACCACTACATTGTTTCTTTAACAAATGTCGCGATTTGAATATTAGTGGTGTTTACATTCGTCGTCACCCAAATCAAAATCAAATGTTTGTAAATCTATGGGACTTAACTACTGAGGTTATCAGTACCTAGGCTTACAAGCAACTTACATTAAGGACAACACACACACACACACACACACACACACACACACACACACACACCTATGCCCTATGGATGACTCGAAACTGCGACAGGGTGCAAACGCGTGATACGCAGCAATGTGTCTTAGAGTGGTATGCGATTCCTTCAAGGCTTTCCGTACCATAAATATTATCTGTGTCAGTAGAGATGGGAGAGAACAGCCTTTTTACATGCGTCAGGTGATGTGTGGGTGCTAACCACAGTGTCTCGTGACGTCAGGTTAGCTTGTCTCGTAGTAACTGAGCGATTTTCTTACGAATGCTTGAACAGTGAATTCAGTTATTTACTGTGCTTTATCCAGCTGTTCTTGGAATTTATTTTAAAAGAATAATAAACAGCATTCAGAATGTTTTACGAACAAATTTCTCATGTTTACCCTTAGAAGGAAAGTGAACTCCCAGGAACTTTAGTCACCAGCCGCCACTGTTTATCTCCTACATTACTGTATAAAGATAAAGCATTTAAATTTGTTACCAACAAAATCGAACAGCACGTGACCGACTTAGTTAAGATTTTTGCATAAAACTGTAACGACCATTCACTCGGACGCGCGTCATTTATTTTTAATACATGTAATATATTAATGTATGTGTGATATAATACGTAGAAACATTGTTACGAAAGTTGGCCGATTTTCCCTCAAATTTTTACCAGGATCACGAATAAATATTAGCAAGGAAGTAGGCTATGTATTTTAATCTGTAGAACAACTAAGTGTTTGTAATATATGTTAGGTATAAAAATGCTAGTAAAAAGTCTTGGCCAATACACGTTATGTTCTGACAAAGTCCTCCTTTCCAATTTTGGATTAACATATATTGTATATTTGTTCTATATAAAATACAAGGTCTGCTGCGGTAGCCGAGCTGACTGAGGCGCTCCAGTCACGGTCTGCACGGCCACTACGGTCGGGGGTTCGAAACCCCCCTCGGACATGGATATTTGCGTCATCCTTATGATTAGCTAGTTCGTAAGTAGTTTGTAAGTTTAGGGACTGATGACCCCGTAGTTAAGTCCCATAAGCTCTACAAACATTTAAACATTTTTGACTAATATTGTGCAGTATACTTCTATGACATTTATAGTAAAGTCTTTGGGTCTATGAGAAAACCCGAATAAAAGAAAAAAATATTTGGTTTCAAGGAACCTTGAACCAGTGAGGAGGGATACCCTCTACTTCACAGTGCACGACTTTACTGCTTACGCTATGGCCACTAACACAGTCCACTTTCCCTTGAAACGACAGATTTCGGTAATACGGAAATGTTTTTAATCACATATAAGACGTTTCCAGTCATTTATTCCAACAAATAGTACCTCTAATGACCGGTTTTCGAGGGATTCTCAATTTACTCAGTTACTTTACTTGATTTGAAAAGTCATACAATCATAACACCTAAGTTATACGCATGAAGCCCATGAAATACGATGAGCAATATGGCGTCTTCATCTATCTACCGAAAAGAGCTGCCCCCTCGCTGGACAGCCACGTGGTATGAACTATAGTAGCGTTCTCCCACCTTATTGGTGATCGTTCAGACGCAAGTTGAGAATATCTGACATGCTTGATACTACCGATACGTAGGGAAAGCCCCTCCAACGTGCGGTTGGCTCGGTGAAACGTCAGAAACTCGCCACGTTGGCCACACTCGTCCAGATACATGCTCCGTGTGCCGACGGCTTTAACATCAAGTTTTGTCAGAAATCAGGCAAATCGGTGACTGAGACCCTGGGAAGTTGGTGCTAGTGTATCTGGTTGAAACAGTGAGTAAAGTGCGTGTGTTCAAGTGGTGTAAACGCTTTAGAGACGAAAAGGAAGGGGTCTAGGATGAGCCATGTCCGGGTCGACCGTCCACAGTCACAGTCCCAGACGATATCGAACGAGTGCGACGCTTATTTGAGGATGATCAGTGGTTGTCTTTGAGAATGAATTGAAGATTAATATCGACAGTGTAAGCACTTTCGTTCTCGAACATTTGGGAAGCGGAAAATTTGGAGCAGGTGTGTACCGCACATGTTGACAGACGAGCAGAAACAAACTCGGATGGAAGCCTCTGGAGATTTCGTCGAGATGTCTGACCGAAATCTGGAAATTCTGGAAAAAATCATTAAGGACATGAGAGTTGGTGCTACCAATACGATCCAGAGACCAACCGACTGTCAATTGCATGGTGTTCATCGTTTCTTCTGTTTGGCAGAAACAGTTGGCTGAGAAAATCCAAGAAAAAGACGATGTTGTTCGCCTTTTACGGTTGCAAGAGCGTGATCCATCATCAATTTGTACCAGAGCCTCATACTGCCAACACTGCAAGGCATCAGGCTGGTTCGACCAGAAATGTACTCGATTGGACGGTGAAATTTCCTGCATGACAATGCCCGTCCGCACACTGCGATCTGGGTGCTAGACGCAATGTCACTATTCTTCCATACCCTCATTATTCTCCAGATTTGGTCCGGAAGACTTCTTTCTGTTTCCACACCTTAAATTAGCGCTGAAAGGCTTACACTTCGCAGCGGTTCTTCATCTACATCACATTTAAGTGCCTGGCAGAGGGTTCATCGAACCACCGTTAAACTGTTAATCTCCCATTCCATTCTTGAATAGCACGCGGGAAGAAAGAACACCTGAATCTCTCCGTTCCAGCTCTGATTTCTAGTATTTTATTCTGATGATCATTTCTACCTATGTAAGTGGTTCTCAACAATATATTTTCGCATTCGGATAAGAATGTTGGCGATTTGGAGTTTCGTAAGTAGCCCACGCCGCAGTTTGAGGAGATCCAACAACGCGTGACCTCAGTGCTTCGAGCGATTTCACAAGGAGCGTTTGTTAACAAGTTTCCAACAGCTGTACGACATATGTCTGATGTGTAGACAATGTCGATTACTTTTAAGGCCAGTAAAGGTGTATTGTTTGTAACTCTTGTTTTCTGTATATCCTGAGACCATTCACCGAACCTTTCTGACGCACCATGTCTGTAACACATTTTTAAACACTGAAACAGAAACTTTGGTAGCATAAATCTCTAAAAGTTTTTGACTGATTTACCTCTCTTTTTATCCCCCATATTAATAAATATATATTCTGCTGCATACTGGGGTATACACTTTTGAAAAGACGGGGTACAGTTTTCCGTTAAAACCACTGCAAGAAATAGAACTGTGCTATAAATTAGCATGGTTCCGTTATCTTTTTCTGGGATATGAGAGCATTATAAACAATTAGAATAATTGTTTCTCCTATTCCCACATGTCCAAAAAAATTTTGAATCATCCATCAAAGTCCTATGATCTGCTATACTATGAGAAAATTATATTTATAAAGAAATATCATTTTCCTATATATTAATAAATGACTTTGTTTGTTCTTAAACGGAACAGAGAAACACTTTTCTTGAAGTAAGCCGTTTATGTACGAACGTCGTTCAGTAAAAAGTTGCATGGATACTTACGTGAATGCAGCCGTTCACCTTACATTGGATACTTCACATCAGTGTGTTTAACCACTGCCAATCTATAACCCCACCACATCCATTGTTTCGTTGGACAGATGATATCTTCCTACCTGATTGATAATGCTCAGAATGCTTCTGTGTCTGTTATAGTACTGTTCCGGCCTGCTAAGTAGAATGATTTATTACCTCGAAAATTGAAACTTACATATCCCTTTCAGTCGCAAGGTTATAGGTGACGTGACAGTAATATAGGGGACGTTTGATATACAAAATAATACATTAATTCATTACAAAAAACAAAATAAATTTATTTTCAAAACTTTTGTACCCACGCAATTGTCTGTTTTGAGCCTTCACTACAAATTTTTAATATATCCACCATTTTACATATAATAATTTTACAGACAAGAATGTGCTATCTTGTTTTCTTCCCCCTGTTAGTTTTACAGAAGACGGGGATGTTTTATTTATAGTTTATCGGCTTACAATTAGAGTACTGGTACGAAATTGCAGTAATCTGAAATTATGTATGAAAGGCAGCCATTGGAAATAGTGTTATCACGAAACGGGATTCGTCATTGATTAGGCTAGATTAGAGCTTGTGCTATAGATCATTCTACAATCGTGTGTCATCAGTCGGCAATGTAAACAGAAATATACCTATCCTCAGTCCTACAAATATTGTTTTTTACGAATACAAAAATTTTTTACTTTATTAGAAATTTTTATTAAGCACACAGGTACGTATGATCAGTATTGTTTTGGCGGCTTATACCGTTTACGCCCTGTATAGTCCTGTGATAATGAATCGGACAGGAAAGTACAGGCACTAGCATACCGTAATAATTACTATTATTTATTTACTTATTCCATTTAGCTGTATATATTAGGTACGAAGTATGTATATGGTTCTTGGTATAGAAATCTGTAGAGCACAAATGTAACCTACTTTATATATATATATATATATATATATATATATATATATATATATATATATATATATATATATATAGTTGGTATATGATGGCAGCCTTGTCAGGGTATCCGTGTATTGTGCTTAGCTTAGTTTAAGTAATTTGTAAGGCTAGGTATTGATGACCTCACTAGTTTCGATCCATTAACTTACAAACATTTGATAAATTACAAACACCAATGTCCAAACGAAGACTCGAATCTATGGCGAGAGCTGCTGCTCAGTCACTGACATGGAATTCAGAACCGCAAGGTAAGTACAGCGCAGAGAATTAAAAACCAAATACTACAACAGAATTCTCAGTGTATACGATACAAACACAAATAAAAATATTCCCTAAGAGTTCACTACAACATTCATACAGAAATACTATGGAGTCAGAACATAAAGTGAATATTTTTAACATTCGGACACTATCATATTTTAACCATATTGCATCATAACTTAATTTGTAATAAAACGTATGACCAAGTTCTATATTATGTGATGTGTCTTGTAAATAACAGCATAAACATTATTAGGATAACTTACATAATTTCTTCAATAATAAGATTTAAATACAATTTTGTCCTATATTTAATTTAATTTAATAATGAGACACTTTGAATAACTAATTATTTCAAGAAACAGTTATGATAAGTAAATGTTTCAATATATTGTCGGGTAGTAATTTTGTTTCATCACTTATTTGAAATGCTGTGGCATACTGCAAATCACGTTTTTTAAACTGTCCCATTCTTCTTTTAATCGACGCTGAGCAGTATTATTGGAACATACTGGTACTTTTCTCATACGTACTCCAGTTGTCCCCATACATTCTAAATTGGGTTGAAATCTGACGTCTGAGGTGGTGGTTGCAAGGCTTTGGGGCAACTGTACAACAAATAATTCTGAACAATGCGAGCCTTATGTTTGGGGTCATTATCCTGGTAAAAACTGAACGTGTTGGATGGTTTCCGCACTTTTCCGTAAATTGTTCTTCAATACTGTCTGTGAATAGTAATTCGCCGGGTACAGATATTAATATACAGTCCCAGAGAAGAACAATGTCAACTACACGCTTTACAGTCTGTTTAATATTAATGACTCTAAATTCTTCATTCTTCTTCCGCCCCACCATGATTCGTCCATTCGAACTAAAAACGTTAAATTTACTTTTGTTGGAAAAAATGTCGTAGTTCCGCCAAATTTCGTTATTCGTAAAAAACTCCGTAGGGGAAGTCAAATCTCTTGTTTCCATTATCTTCATTCACATAGGCTATCTCCCTAGTCACACTTCTTTCAGTGCTAGTCCCTCTTAGAACCTCACTTGCCAATCTAGGTGCACCGTGTGTACGATGCTTCTTTATTTTCCGCATTAGCTTCTTCTTTTCACGTTCATCCAACTACTGCGGCTGGTCCTGTAGATACTACACAGTCATCGTTTTTAAATCTTCTGACGATATCTACCAGGGTACTCTTGTATGAATGCATGGTTTCCCGGCGAGTTATGCTGATAAAATTCTCTCGGGTTTCCAGCCGCGTCAAGTGGTTTGATATCCACGAGCTTTCGGACGAAATCTCCTCGGCCATTGTCAAGTGGTGACTGTCTTATCATTGCTGCCGCCGTCCTTATATACCTGCGTGGACTCCTGTGACGTCACTGGTGTTCAGCCGCGTCGCCATATATGGCAATGTTTTGGCTGCGTGCCTGCCGTGTCCGCTTCAACCGTCCGAAGTCCCATTTCTGGGATGTAATATATAAAACAAAGTGTCCGTATGTTTATACGTGTAGCATACAAATCTACAGTTTTGTTCCAATCTTTATGAAATTTTGTACACGTAAACTTCAATCCATGAGAACGGTCGCCGTAAGTGTAAGAATCACATACGATATGCGCAGAAAACTGCTACATTTAGCGACAATTCTGATCATTTTCTCCTAAACCACTGGACCGATTTCAACCAAATTTGGTACACACATTCCTTACCGTGAGGTACAATTGCTAAAGGGTTAAGAATCATATACGACACATGATTTAGAAGATATGACGTCATAAACAATAGGATTTGCAAGAAACTGTCACATAATGCTGCGAGACTTTATAAATACGCTGTATGAGAATGACAGTACTTAGCGACTTGCAACAAACTTTATACATAATTTCAAACTTTTATTAAACTTTCTCTCGCTGACAACCATAGCAAAATGATGAAAGGAAAAATGTTACTCGCTTACTCCTTTTCCGCTGTTTATGGACTAAAACTACGGCATTAGGTATGATGTTACAATTCATAATTTCTACAGTACAAATTGTAGCCGCAGGACATTTTACAGACAGTATACACGTATACAGTTGAGTTTAGCTTCTCAATTGTATCGCAGTACGACACGTACTTCATGCGATATGAGCACACAAGTGGTCACGCTCTTGGAAAACTGTCCCATCAAGTTTTAATCTGTTACTTCTTTACTACTAATTGTATTCCTAGGAGATTTTACAGACATACAACCCTGATACAAATGAGTATATACCTGAAAAATGGCAGGAATAAATAAATAAATACCCGGGCAACGCCGAGTATATAAGGACGGCGACAGCAATGATAAGACAATCACCACTTGACAATGGCCGAGGAGATTTTGGCCGAAAGCTCGTGAATATCAAACCACTTGACGTGGCTGGAAGCCCGAGAGAATTTTAACGCAGTACTCTTACTCATGTTGAAGGTGGAAGTGATTTGTCTGTAGAATTGACCTCTCGCGGTGTGAAAAATTTCACGTGGTCGTATCAAAACTCGTATTATCTTTGTGTGGCATTGTACCGTCTAGACAATCGTCCAAAAATTCAAATGTTTGTAGAGCTTATGGGACTTAACTACGGGGTCATCAGTCCCTAAACTTACAAACTACTTTTGAACTAGCTAATACTAAGGACGGCACAAATATCCATGCCCGAGGGGGGATTCGAACCCCCAACCGTAGTGGACGTGCAGACCGTGACTGGAGCGCCTAGTCCCCTGGGCCACCGCGGCCGGCAGACAATCGTCCGCGCTTGTAAAGAGACACTTACCTTCTAAATTGAAGCCTTAAGCCCGGTGTGAACAAAGAAAACGGAGTGCGACACTGTCATCTGGCCGGATATTAGAGGAACGTGATCACAGAAGAGTGGTTTACTTTAATCGTTTTATTCAACAATTGTTATACGTTGTGTAAACCTGGTTCATGCTATTATTTACTAGACATTTGACTTCACGTAATACTTGGTTATATTTAATTTTTGTTTCGTTGATGATACAATTATGATGAAGCAAAGTAAAATTCACCTAGTGTGCGAATACTAAAGTTATTCACTCTACTTCTCTAGCACTGGAAAACACTGCAGCCACGTTCGTTGATTAAATGCAACTGACGTTCTGTCACTCACCAGCCAGCATGTACAATGTGGATCGCTTATGGCTAGGTAACAAAGATGGGGGTCAATGCTCGCGAGCTGGTCAACATTATCGCTTCAAGGCAGGCCGCAAGATGAGACGCAGGTCCCTGAGGTAACGCAAGGTGACTCACGTCAAATTCCTCACGGAGCGTGTGCCATAACCACAACAATACCGCAAGTTGGATCGCAGTTCCAAAGCGCAGCTCATAGCGAAACTCGGCTCTCGCAGAGATGCCGACTATTTACGTTAATCGATATAAGGTAGGAATCAGATTTATATTCTGAGTTTGTCCTCGAAACGGTATATTACATCGCTTTCATGAAACAAAAATCGTAAAAAATACATGAAAGCTATAGCGAAATCAGTATACAGAATGGTAGAGCGCTTGCCCGCGAAAGGCAAAGGTCCCAGGTTCGAGTCCCGGTTCCGGCACACAATTTTAATCTGCCAGGAAGTTTCATATCAGCGCACACTCCTGTGCAGAGTGAAAGTTTCATTCTGGAAACATCCCCTAGGCTGTGGCTAAGCCATGTCACCATATCCTTTCTTCCAGAGTGCTAGTCTTGCAAGTTTTCGCAGGAGAACTTCTGTGAAGTTTGGAAAGTAGGAGGCGAGGTACTGGCGGAAGTAAAGTTGTGAGGCGGCATCGTGAGTCGTGTCGGGGTAGCTCAGTGGTAGAGCGCTTGCCCGCGAAAGGCAAAGGTCCCAGGTTCGAGTCCCGGTTCCGGCACACAATTTTAATCTGCCACGAAGTTTCGAAATCAGTATAACTAATAAATTTGATGATGATAAATCTATGGATTAGTTAAGATTAAACCGTGACACATTGTCAGGTGTGCATGGTCTCATCAATAATGAAAGGGACAGACAGGGATGCAACGATGCATGGCCGATTAGAACCGTGGAGGAACTGTGTTTTTAACGTAAACTATTATGAGTAACCTATATTCTCCATATTGCATTTTCTATTGTAATACTACGATCACAGTTAGTAGAGTATAAAACTTTAGCCTTTTATAAAAAAAATCTTTATTAAATAAACGTAGTAATATTCCAGCGACGCAAGTGATCTCTAATAAAACTCAAATAACCTCTGTACGTCGAATGTAAATAGCGAAATCGTTGCTAACAGACAATCAGTTTTCAGAGGAATCTTTATATATCAGAGTGTCCGCATCTTTGTGTGTAGGTATTGCATACAAATCTACAGTTTTGTTCCAATCTTTATAAAATTTTGTACACGTAAGATTAAATCAGGTGTGAAAATTACAGAACCATCAGTTTGATAAGTCATGGTTGCAAAATTTTAACACGAATTATCTACAGGAGAATGGAAAAGCTGGTAGAAGCTGACCTCGGGGAAGATCAGTTTGGATTCAGGAGGAACGTAGGAACCCGGGAGGCAATACTCACTTTACGTCTTATCTTAGAAGATAGATTAAAGAAAGGCAAACCTACATTTTTTAGCTTTTGTAGATTTGAGAAAGCTTTTGACACTGTTGACTGGAATACACTCTTTCAAATTCTGAAGTCAGCAGGGGTAAAATATAGGAAAAGGAGAGTTATTTACAACTTGTACAAAAGCCAGACCGCAGTTATTAGACTCGAAGGGCATGAAAGGGAAGCATCAGTTGGGAAGGGAGTAAGACAGGGTTGTAGCCTTTCTCCGATGTTATTCAATTTGTACATCGAGCAGGCGGTGAAGGAAAGCAAGGAAAAATTTGGAATAGGGATTAAAGTTCAGGGGGAAGAAATAAAAACATTGCGTTTTGCTGATGACATTGTAATTCTATCAGAGACAGCAAAGGACCTGGAAGAGCAGTTGAATGGAATGGACAGTGTGTTGAAGAGATCGTATAAAATGAACATTAACAAGAGCAAAACAAAAATAATGGAATGCGGTCTTAGAAAATCAGGCGATGCTGAAGGAATTAGATTAGGTAACGAAACAATGAAGGTGGTAGATGAGTTTTGTTACTTGGGTAGTAAAATAACATGCGATGGTCGTAGTACAGAGGATACAAAATGCAGAATGGCAATGGGAAGAAAAGCATTTTTGAAAAAGAGAAATTTGCTAACATCGAATATTAATTTAAGTGTAAGGAAGTCTTTTTTGAAGGCATTTGTGTGGAGTGTTGCTTTGTACGGGAGTGAAACATGGACGATAAGCAGTGCGGACAGGAAGAGAATAGAGGCTTTTGAAATGTGGTGCTACAGAAGAATGCTGAAGATTAGGTGGGTTGATCACATACCTAATGAAGAGGTACTGAACAGAATTGGTGAGAAAAGGAATTTTTGGCATACTCTGACTAAAAGAAGGGATCGTTTGGTAGGACACATTCTTAGACATCGGGGAATCGCAAATTTAGCATTGGAGGGAAGTGTGTGGGGTAAAAATCGCAGAGGGAGACCAAGAGACGCGTATAGTAAGCAGATTCAAATAGATGTGAGTTGTCGTTCTTATGAGGAGATGAAAAGGCTTGCTCAGGATAGAGTAGGGTGGAGAGCTGCATCAGACCAGTCTCCGGACTGAAGACCATAACAACAACAAGATTAAATCTATGAGGACGGCCGCCATAAGTGTAAGGATTACGTACAATACATAGTTCACGAGATATGACGTCATAAACAATGAGATGCGCGAAAAACTGCTGCATTAAGCGACAATGCTGCACATTTTCTCCTAAACCACTAGACCGATTTCAACCAAATTTAGTACACATATTCGTTACGTGAGATAACAATTGGTGTAGCAGTACGAACTACATAAGACACATGGTTCAGGTGATATAACGTCATTACCAATGAGAGTTGCAAGAAACTTCCACATAATGCGACAAAACTTTATAAATACACTGTATGGGAATGACAGTACTTAGCGACTTGTAACAAATGTTAAAGATAATTTGAAACCATTTTAAAATTTTCTTGCTGACAACTACATCAAAATAATGAAAGGATAAAATTTACTTGCCTACTACTTTTCCGCTGTTCATGAACTAAAGCCGGCCGCGGTGGCCGAGGGGACTGAGGCGCTTCAGTCACGGTCTGCACGGCCACTACGGTCGGGGGTTCGAATCCCCCTTCGGGCATGGATATTTGTGTCGTCCTTAGTTGTAGCTAGTTCATAAGTAGTTTGTAAGTTTAGGGACTCATGACCCCGTAGTTAAGTCCCATAGACTGTACAAACATTTGAACATTTGAACATGAACTAAAACTACGACATTCCGTAGGACGTTACAATTTATAATTTCTACATTACTATTTGAATCCTCAGGGAATTTTACAGACAGTACACACACATATGCTGAATGTAACTCGTAATTGTATCACAGTACGACACGTAGTTCATGAGCACATAAACAGTAACGTTTATGGACATCGCCTCATCACGTACCAGGATATAATCTATTACTTATTTACTACTAATTGTATTCGCAACAGATTTTTACCGAACTACAGCACTTATACAAATGAATACATACCCGAAAATTTATACAATTGTACAAGATATAACTGAATAAATATGAGATTTTACGCATTTTATACGTCATTTGTATTTTGATTGCTATCTTAATTTGTTTGAATGCTGCACTTATAATATTGTATATTATGTGACACAGCCTTATTTCTTATTTATTCTCCGATAAATTATAGAAAAATGTAGATGGACAGAGGGAGAAGGAATAGGAGAAGTACTAAATAAATAAATACCCGGGCAATTCCGGGGTTTCAGCTAGTAAGTAATGAATATCAGTAAATCTTGCCGATTTAAACCCGCAGTTGAAGTGCTTTCTCGAAATGTTGCTAACACGTAAGGCTTCAATTAGATTTTCTTCCCTTGCGAACTAACAAACACAAATCAACAGCTAGAGTCACTGTGACTCTCGCAGGAAACCGTGTACAGGAGGCTGCCACCCGCAGACTCACCGCGCGCAGCAGCTGCGTCACGTCACGTCACGTCACGTCACGCTGCGTCTCGCCGCGACGTGCGCGGCTCCGGTCAGGCGCGCGGTTCGCATAAAGTCACTGTGACTCACCCTGCGTCATGTCACGGACCTGCGTCTGATCTTACGGACAGCCTTAATGGAGAGTCACTTTATCACAGCGAGTTAGTATTGAAGATTACACTTTCACAGCCCTTAGGAGCATAAAATAATGAGAATAAGGACAATAAGAGCAAGCAGACGTAAGATAAATGTTACGTGTTTTAGTATGTAGTTGAGTTAATGTAGTGATTTAACCCTCCGTCGGGCGCAGTCGGCCTCACAGGCCAGCAAAACACTTTTTTGATTCCCGTGCTTAACACTGGTGGCCCAGCGGCCCGCCTCTCCGTTTACTCGCGTAATTTTGAGAACTTTACACAGTGCCGATCCGCAGGCTGCCATCGATTTCCACGCGGATCACGGGGAACTCCTTGGGCCTCACAGGCCGTCTGCGCCCGATTACGTTATAGTTTTTAAGGTGAGATTTTTCAAGATATTTTTATTTTATTACTTCGTTCAATAAAACTAAGTCTGTCCTCTGTGATTTTCACCGTTCCTTCGGATAAAAAGAAGACTTTGACGACCCTGGCCCTTCAGACTGAGTGCGCCTGATCGAGTTCTAATTTCAGTTTTCCTTTCTTTTCCTACGTTATCACATCCATATTTTCTGCTGAAATGTCCAGAAAAGTATATTATGCCTCTAAGCCAATGATCTTGTGGAAATAATGCGCCTCCTCGAGGACGAAACTGCTGAAGATCCAGCCGCACTCGAAGATTTAGTCGATGAGAGAGACACACACTTTCAGGATGAGGTAGGAGAAGGCAAGGAGAACTCAGCAACTAAACAGGAAGTTTAGGGAACAGCTGGGGAATATGAAGAAGAAAATATGTGAAGAGTTTAGGGAACAGCTCGGGAATATGAAGAAGAAAATACGTGAAGAGTTTTTATTTTGGAAACGATAAGACGACGAAGTAGTCTAAGTAGATACCTTCTACTATTCATAGTGTGAAGAGTCACATCATTATTACACAACATCCAGTGTAAAAGATATTGCTACAAATGACGCCACCAGTTGCAAAACCTTGTGTCATCAACTTCTAACTGGACAGTTTAGCCTGTGTATGCTATGAATATATGTGGGATGTCAATTCGGCTGCAAACTCGACTGAAAAAATTTTTACCTCACAAGGAACGGGAAAGTTCTCCCACATTACCTCCCAAATGGCTAAAACGTCGACCATGCGTGACTGAAACAAGAGTTAGGAGGATGAAGAATCACGAATGTTCAGCTTGTCATCAACCAATCTGCTTGAGCGACGTATACGTTCTGTGCCATACCTGTGTTTCAGCTGTTGATTTGGGAGCTATAGCATCGGTTTTTGGCTGCAAATGTGGCGAGAAAAGATGATTACATATCAGAATAGACTGCCTAATGTCCTTTAAAAATAACTTCATTACTTTTAAGGATGTCTGTTCGACCAATTTTTAATGCTCTTTGTGGGAAATTGGTAATTTTAGTTACTTTAGTTTAATGTATATTGTGTTCAATAAATCCATTATTATGCTTTAAGTTAGCTGTAATTCCTTCCTTTAGATCCTCTTCAAGACTAGCCAACACGCATTTTGAATTTGATTTAACATGGCGGAGCTAGTACACAAAATATGTGGGTGGCCTCTCAGTCCGGGTGCGCCTGATTTTGTTTCATCTGGAGGTGCGCCCGACGGAGGGTTAACACATAATTATGACAGCTTCCTGTTTGCGTTTTATCGGTAGGGTCGGCCTCAGTTCCTCGCTCGCATTCTGTCAACATTTCGCGTAATTGACTGCGCAGCGCAGAACACGCGTAGGAAACCTTAGTGAGGGTGTAGGGAACCTGCCCTGGTGACATCGACACGAGCACGGCGGTACTGTGCAGATAGTGCGACGGTGTGTCGCCTCGCGACCCCAGACCAGACGAGACCAGAGCGGGGCCTGTGGGGCGCAGGTAGCGCGCCTCGCCTCGCCTGCGTTTTGTTTGTTATTTATGTGGCGGCTGAGATGTTTATCAAGACGTAGAGCCCCCAGGAGGGGCGGTGACTGATGCCCTTCAGTCCGCCCTCCGCTGCCCCGCTATATGGAAGCCCGCGGGTGCGTGCGTATGGGGGTGGTGGGATGGGGCAGAGCGGTGGGGGGTGAAGCTGGAGAAGCAGTGGAGACCCCGACCTCTGCGCACCCTCCTGCTCGCCAGTTCATACGTCACGACAAGGTGCAAATAAACACCGTGAAATATGGCGCCGCTGTCTGCATCTCCCCAGAGTGGGGGCCGCCGGTTGATACTCATCAGTCATGGGCGAAATATTAGGTCGCAACTTGAAGTATATAGGGATAACAGTCTTCTTCATGGTTGATGTTCAATGTCTTCCTGTGAAATGTCCTGCGAGGACGTAGCTCTTGCCTATAGCATCATTCTCGGTTACTGTACGTCGGAAAGTTACGGGTACAAACTACACATGTATTCTGGTTTACAGGTCTAATCGAAAAGGTGGAGGAATTTTGTTTTCACATTGTAAAATAATACTTGGTTAAGAATAATAAATACGGACTTGAAATTAACGTGATCCATGCTTTCCATTACTATCATCGAGTCACTAATAGCTAATGTAAACCACCGACAAGCTGCCACTCCTCTTAAATAATCACTACCAACAGTATAACGTTTACTGCATTCTAGAGTTCGGAAGGAATGAATTCGGTACTTACATTGGGGATGGTATATTTTCTTGCCCGTTCAGTACTGATCATAATCTAACGAAAAATAAAACTGAACTGTCGCAACAAACAGGATATACCTGTAAAATTCAAAGCAGGGACCGATGGCATGTACGGAGCATGTTCGTTCGCAGTTAGTGGGTGTATGAAATGCGTTCATAGACCTAACAGGGAATTAAAATACTTAACATAAATGGCGACTTTTAACGTTGTTGTATTTGTGGTCTTACGTCCGGAGACTGGATTGGCGCATCTCTTCAGCCTACTCTATCCTGATATCCTGACCACGCCTCCATCACCTCTGTAGAAAGGTAACCCACATGTAGTAGTGAATCCCTATCTCATGCAGTCTGCTGTAAAAAAAAAAAAAGGCATACTTTATTCTGTGGCAACATGCAATGAAAGGTGAAGGATGTCTTGCTTCTTCCACTTTTATCCTATTAAAGTGACGGTTCATCTTACAAATTGAGGGCCACAGACGAATGAGGGAGGGGGTGAGGGGGTCATGGTGATGGAATTGACTGTTTGCCTCCACTTATTGACACTGGAGTGATTCAGTCTGATTGGCCAGCTTTTGTGAGTAATTAAATAATAATAGTAATAATATTTTCTTGAGAAAGTAGAACAGCTCGTGTAATTTAGTGATCGATGACATGTATGCTTCGTTTATGTTTAATAGTGTCCGTTCCCGGCGATACCGAGGTTTTTTTTCCTTTCTTCATCTAAATAAATACTCTCCAACCCACATTGAAGTACATGGTAGAGAGTTCATCGAACCGCCTTTATGATATTTGTCCACCGTTCCATTCTCTAACAGCTCACGGGAAAAAGGAACATTACGTCTTTCCTTTTACGATCTGATTTCTCTTATTTTATTTTCATGCTCATGCCTTCCTATGTTGGTGGGTGCTAACAAAATAAGTTTTCATTCGGAAGAGAAAGTTGGCGAAAGAAATTTTGCAAATAGATCTCGTCGCAACAAATAACACCTTTCTCTTTGTACATCATTTCTGAGACACTCTCTCTCCTATATCGCAATAGTTCAAAGTGAGTTGCCCATCTATGAACTTTCTCTAAAACGTCTGTCAGTCCCACTTGGTGGGGGATGAGCTGCAATACTTCAAAAGTGTAGTGTAGGCAGTTTCTTTAGTAGAACTGTCCCATCTCCTCAGTGTTCTGCCAACGAAACGTAATCTTTCGTTCGCTTTCCATACAATAGTTTCTTTGTGTTATTTCCAATTTAAGTTGTTTGTACTTATTCCTTCTAGGTATTTAGTTGAATTTACGGCCTGTAGTGTCGCCGATTTATCGTGTAAATAAAGTTTAACTGGCTTCTTTTAGTGGTCCTATGGATGATTTCACTCTTCTCATTATCAATGGTCAATTGCCATTTTTTGCAGCATTTAGGTATCCTATCTAAATAATTTTGCAGGTGCTTTTGATCTTCTGGTGATTTTACTAATCCATAAGTGTCAGCATCATCCGCGAACAACCTAGGAGAGCTACTCAGATTGTTTCCTAAAACGTCGCAGACGCCGTTTCGCGTGATCAAGGAGACCATAGTTCAGTTTCCACAGTGGGTCGGGAAAGGTGTTCCAATATCACAAAGAAAGTCAGTTCGACTTTGATCCGATTACAGCAATTGGCACCCGTAGGATATTTGGTGTGCTGATAATAGTTTCAGCGTCGTGCGCCAACAGGCAGCATATTTTCCAGAGCGCTATATGTATGTTAAAAAAATGTTCAAATGGTAGTATATCCATCGGACTCAACTGCTCAACTAACCTAAGGACAACACGACGCTCGAGGGGAGACGAACCCCCGACGGCGAACGGCCGTGCGCAGCGCAGCACGGCGCCCCAGTGAGCGCGGCTAATCCGACGCGGCAAATGTGTCTAATCTTTAATAGTGCACGTCTGCAGCCATAAGGTTCTGTGTGACAGCGAGCGAAGCAAGCATGAGTCATGCTACGAAGACACCCTCGTCGAACTGAGCATGTCTGAAAGGGGTGGAATTGTAGCCTTCCATTAAGATCATCGTAAGCACATCAATGGAAGATCGTACGGGTATCACAGCACAGGCAAGAGTGTTTGTGAGCCATGGAGTGTTAATACTAACTGCTGCCAATCTTGAAAGTTGCTTGTTAAATTTTTTATTGAAAAATCTCTGGCACTAGAGATCAGAAAAGGAATTTTAAAACACTCACTGCTGCTCCAAATTACTTTGCGAGTGGCCACAGTTCTTGTACAACGTAAATTTATCTGACTGCTTACTCCTTAAGGGAACAGTCAACTTTTAACAAACACAAAAATAATGTATAAGAAGAAATAGATAAATAAACATGGGATGGGGACTCTGAAATTATAAAGCAGAAGTTTGATACTTTATATTATTATCCATTCGAAAACATGAGCAAGCAAAAATGTGGGGTGACCAAATAAGCACCATGAAGCACACACCATGTACAACAGTTAATTTAATTATTAAGTACTGCCCATAATAAAATGGTTTCTGCCATTTTTGAATACAGATGGAACATGGGAGGATACTTGCAAATACACAGGCGATAAAGAAAGTACACTCATTCACTCACAGACACCCACATAATGCTTTCAACACTTATTCAATCAGGACCAATTCATAGTAGCAGCAAAACAAAGCGTCGGCGGCATCTTGACGAGACGACGGTTGATTTCAAGCACAATTTAAAAGTATACTATGCACGACGAACTCATGTGCAGGCAGGCAGCGGCATACGGTACTATCCTTAAGTACCACATGATGTACGAACATGGTGAATTACATACAATTTACAAACAGAAATTATTTTAAAATAAAAAAGTAAAGCACTTGCAATAATTCAACAGAATAAAGCTGGTGTCCATAAAGAGTATGGATGAAGGCCGAAGTAATGATGGTTATTAAAGCACGTTGTTCAATCAGTCATACCAAGACAGGGAAGACGGAATGAATCCGGAAATTTCGAGAGAGAATTTTGCAGGCTCGCAGACACAGACACCACACATAAACTTTAGTTAACAACAACAAGGCGTTCAAACATACTAAGTTTACACAAAGGCTGAAGGCCAAAGTCGTGTATTCTAACATGAGAAAGCAAGACACAAAAATGATTAACAGATTGAATATACAAATACTAAATGTACAGTAAATTACTCGATTTCTGAAAAATAAGAATCACTTCACCTCACATAGCGAAAGAATTACTTAAGAAAAGCTCTCAGTATTAACCCAGGAATGCCTGATCACAACTAAAGTTCAAACAGCATGCCATCCCAACAACATGATTTGATGAAATACCCACATCGGCGGCCGCAGCAAGAGTGAGTCTGAAGGCCACGTGCAGAGCGTTCCCTGGCCGTACCCGAAGTTAGGGTGTGCTCAGAGCCTACTGTCTAGCAACCCTCGCTACCAGAGAGAGATAACACCCTCACTACTGTTCCACAGAGGTCTCGTTTGTTTCCTTCTTGGTCCATGTTTATGTTGGTACCACACTAAGAACAAGCCACCTCGCCATCTTGTCAGGTGAGGCTGTCTGTTGCTACGTAGCAGACTGTAGCGCAGGCGACATACGAAACCATGTATTTTTAACTATAGTAAATGAGGCCTAACGCGCGAAGCGGCGACTGTAAGCCATTGCGCGGCGGTCAGTCAATATTAAAAGCAACCTTCCACATTCATACGAACACACATGTTCAATCACACAGGTGGAAACATATATAAACATGGGGCATTGATTATTAATAAAGGAATAAAATAATTGATGTACATATAAACAAAATTAATGGTGGAGAAGCACTTTATAGTAATTAAAGTAGACATTTTTACATTTAAAAACTCAATATGGAACACGACCACACATTCAGTGGACGTGTTCCAATATGTTAGTAGTAGTGGTAGCACGGGCACACACAGCTCCAGCTCATCTGCCCATGCCACAGAATCTATGCGCACGGCTCGTGGGACGATCGCTTGCAACGTAGAGTGGTGGCCCACGGTCTTCAGCGATGGAAGCAGATTCTGCCTGTACACAAGGGATATTTATTTGCGCGTACGACGTAGATATCGCGGGCGAGCGCTGTCTCGGAGAATGTGTCCGTCCAAGTAGTAGTGTCCAGATACAGGCCGTATGGTGTGGGATGCCGTAAGTGACAACTCGTGGTGTCTGTAGGCTGATTGCTAAACTGCGGTAATATTGCAGTTGATCTTCTGGTGATTTTACTAACACATATGTTCATCCGCGAACAACGCAAGAGAGCTACTCAGATTGTCTCCTAAAACGTCGCAGACGCCGTTTCGCGTGATCCAGCAATGATATGGAGGCCATGGTTCAATTTCCGCAATGGGTCTGGAAAGGTGCTCCAAGACCACAAAGAAAGTCAGTTCGACTTTGATCCGATTACAGCAAATGGCACCTGTGGGATATTTGGTGTGCCGATAACGGTTTAAGGGTCGTCTGCCAACAGACAGCATATTTTCCAGAGCGCTATATGCATGTTCAAAGAATGTTCAAACGTTAGCAAATCTATCTGACTGAACTGCTCAGCTAACGTAAGGATATCACGATGCTTGAGGGGAGACGAACTGCCGACGACGAACGGCCGTGCGCAGCGCAGCACGGCGCCCCAGTGAGCGCGGCTAATCCGACGCGGCATATGTGTCTACTCTTTAGTAGTGCACGTCTGTGGCCATAAGGCTCTGTGTGATAGCGTGAGAAGCAAGCATGCGTCATGCCGCTAAGACACCCTAGTAGAACTGAGCATGTTTGAACGGGGTGTAATTGTAGCCTCCCATCAAGGTAATCATAAGCACATCAGTGGCAGATCGTACGGCTATCACAGCAGAGATAAGAGCGTTTGTGCCATTGAGTGTTAATACGAACTGCTGCCAATCTTGAAAGTTGCTTGTTAAATTTTTTATTGAAAATCTCTGGCACCAGAGATGTTGTAAGAGTCCTTCTTTCACCATCCCGCATCACAAAAGTGATGTTCTTTTCCAACAGGGTAATCCTCGCGCACATTCTGCATACGAAACTCAACGAGCTGCGCAAGACATTCAACAACTTCCCTGGCCAGCGCGATCGGTATACTTTTCTCCAATGCAGCTCATATGGGGGTGATGGGACTACAACAGACATGTGCGACTCCTAAATCCAAAACTTTCGCTGAAATAAGTGAACATGTCGAGTTGGCGGGAATTCAAAAGATACTCCAGCAAGCTGCATCTGTATGATCGAATGCATACGAAAACCAGTGCTTAAATTAATCTATCACGGTACAGTACACAAGCCGAGCGGTCTAAAGCGTCTCGCTGCGGAGCGCGCAGTTGCTCGCCGTGGAGGTTCGAGTCCTCCCTGGGGCATGGGTGTGTGTGTTGTGCTTATAGTTACCTAGGTTTAAGTAGTTTGTAAGCTACGGACTGATGACCACGCAGTTTGGTGCGATAGATTTAAAAACAAACTATCGGTCTTTCAGCCTGGATCTACACCTGTTACCTCAGTACCGGTATTGATCCATAAATGTAATCATATCATGTATTCGGTATTCACTGTTTCAACAATCTTGAATGAATTACAAGACTGTGTATGGTCAGTTTTGACAACAATCAATAAAAGTACTTCAAGGTTTGAGACCCATAAGTCAATTCGTATCTTTCTTTAAAACTACCTCGTTTTTTTATTTTTATTTTATTTATTTATTTATTTATTTTTATTTTTGTAAGCGTAGGCTTCCCCAAAAGTCTTTGTCACTGCCAGTAAAATTCCTCATATTATGACGCTCCATAGTTCATTTTTAAAACTCTCCGACGTTTCGGTTACTGTCGCAAGTGGAATTGCTCTGGGTACATGTGTGATTCTGAACGAGCGAAGTCTTTGTCCCCCTACAATAACGTGAAGCAATGATTTGCGGAAGAGTAGGGGATGGTGACAGGCCGTTCTCAATTGGCGCTTACAATAATTCATGCAGACAGACATACAAGCAGAGGAAGGCGACTTGCGACAGTGGCCGAAACGTCGGACTATTTTAAAAATTGACAATGCACTGTAAAACCCGGAAAAATCTTATAGACAGTGACAAGCGCCGCGGAAGTCTTCGCTTACAACAAAGAATGCTGTTTTCCCGAATGGTACGAATAAACTTATTGGTTTATTGGTGAAGAAATCCGCCTTATGCAAGGTCTCTGCTTTATCCTTCCTACTCAAACATGTTTTGGCACTTATGGAGCCATATCCTGTGGGTTTTGCCTATTAGTTTCTGAAATAACACGTTACAAGTTTTTGCTTGTACACTCATTAGATGAGTTGTTCAATTTTACAAATATGTTGGATATACAAGATGAAATTTTGTTTACAATGACTACATAAAGTCATTGGTATGCCACTCTAATACAGGGATGACAAGTTTTCACGCTTTTATTCTGCAAACAAAAGAAAAAAAAGTTTCATTTCCAAGATTGACTCATTTATTTTACTTTCCTCTAGATGTTACTTCGAGATAGTTCCATGTGGCTGTTTAGCGGCTTACTTTCGTGGTGACACGTTGTTGCTTCTTGATTGTGGCGTGTAATTATGAATCGTGAGGTTTCTTTCTGTTACGTGTACTTTTTGATGCGAACTGGTACTATTTACTTCGTCATTTGTCTTGTTGTGGTAGCTGCATCGTATTCATTTGTTTATGTGACTTGTCTATGATGAGGCAAGCGACTTTATTAATGGTTTTGACAGAGCGTTTGTGCGTTTTTGTGTGTATGTGTGGATATATATATATATATATATATATATATATATATATATATATATATATATATATATATATTTCGTGTGTGTAGATGAGAGAAAAACAGAAGTAGAGAGATGGAAATTACATTTTCCTATGTAGCCCTGTCTTGAAGTTGTAAATTGGAAAAACAAAACCTTGTATTTAAAATGTATACATATTTGATATTCATGTAAATATTGTTATTTTATAGTATGATTCTTAAAATGTTTTATTTTCTGTATGTTACATGTACTATCGAGGCGCCGCAATCAACTAAGGCAGCCAATCTTTGAAGTATGTGACCGCTAGCAGAATTTAACAGACTGCTACAGGGCTACAAATGCAGCTGCGCCTTCTTTATGGCCGCGCGTCAGTAGTTTTAAAGAAGAAAAGAAAAGAACATTAAATGATTAATTATTGTTGTTTGAGATTCAGTTCAAGCTGGCTGTACAGGTTAAGGTCTCTTGCAAAATTGACTTTGTATTAGTATGAAGAAGAATAAATAATTGTTAATATTGAAAAGTATGAAGAGTTATTTATAATAAAGAATATATTATGGCAAGGGTAATTTGATTTTTGTGAAAAATTTCTACTTATTTCAGACAACAGTTTAAATACTGCTTGTATTTATTACGGACTGTCTTCGAATGTGATATTACATTGGTATCGAGTGTGAATATGGAAAAACAGTGTTTAGCAGGCGGTGGATTTTTTTTTCAGTAAAAGTTAGCGACAACAGACACTGGTGCCAGTGTTTGACTTCGATAAAATTTTAGTAATGGCTACAAACTAGCTTGTTTGCCCCGCTCGCACAAGAACCAAATTTATCTTTTGTGAAGTATTTAAAAGAGTATTTTCTGATTTATAGTGTGGTGCGGGACACTTCGGGACGAAGTCTTAAAATTTTGCACGGTTAGATTTTGACAGTTGGTGTTGCTAAGGGAACTGTAAATAACTTACCAACAACGTCCTAGCAACTGATAAATCCTTACTAGGATCAATATACTTTCATGATTAGCGACTAAAGATGAACATGAGTAACTGTATTAACCATCGCAGTTATCCCGTCTCCGTTCCACCAAAGGGGGCAATAGGGTGTCAGGTGTAATGTAGTGGTGAGATTTATTTATACATTTCTTTTACGGCGTGGAGGATAGTTTTGTTACATAGTGAGGCATATTCGTTAAGTACTTTCTTACCTTTGCCTATTGCTTTCTGGATGTTATAGTTATCTTCTATAATTAGTGTTTGGGATAAGCTGTAGCACGTTATTTCAGAAAATAAAAATAAAAACCCACAGATGATGTCTGGGTAATAAAAATATAACATGTCTTCCATAAGGCGAGTTATTTCACCAACCATAGCAAGCACGATCGAAACAGGAGCTCCACCATCATAAGATGATAAAATTAATTATAAATTTATCCATGTTATGTGGATTGTTCTGAGGTCAGCGACTGTATTATAAACATTTTTGGAATAATTAATGCTGCAGCAGTCACTTTTTACTAATATTTTTATTAGCATGACGCGTGTCGGCAGCAAGCTGCTATTATCGGGTGCATTTTTACAGTTACTGGTTCATTATTGTTTAATTATGTTTAGTGTTGTGGGTGCCAGTGAGGTTATGGTTGGACGTTTTAACCTGTTCAGGAAGATATAGCTATTTTAGTATTATGTTTCATCATTATAGTTTCTGGAGTATTGTAGTGTTTTATGTACTTACAGTTATGTTGATAATCTTGTTGTCTGGCACACACAACACAAGAACACAGTTACATATACATCACTTGTAGACATATTGTATTTGATGATTACACTGTACAAAGATCCTTAAAAGCTAAGATAAAGTACTTACATCAGTGTTTACAGTGAATATGACATAAAAAGTGCATATGTTGAAACAGAAGTTGCTACATGTAAAAAAAATTGTTCAATGAGAGTTATATTATCAATTTTACTTTTATTAATTTTATATTTTAATGAAAAATACATTCAACACTGGAGAAATTTTTGAAGAAATTGATATTGTTGCTTTCGAGTTTAAAAAATCGCACTGACGTGTTTTACGGCCCACTTTAGATTTGTAGTTTTGTAAGTTTTTGGAAATATTTTGGACCAAAATAATAATAAAGTAATTAATAAGAGTGTCTGAAACACTTTTAGGAAAAATTTAGGTAGTGACAGGTTTCGAACCACCGGCCTTTCGCGTCACAGTCCAGCACCTTGCCCACAACGTTATGGCTATAAATCAAAACAGGAGCTATTTAATCTCATACTATTGATGGCCGTTGTTAACTGATGTTAATATGGCATTTGTAGACATAAAATTATGATTTATCGTACGAAAAACGATGTGTTTTTGTTAACTTCTCAGTGTGCCGTTGCTTTGAAATGACAACGTGTAAGTTACAATAAGAAAATAATCAAATACGCGAGGAATGTCACGTGACATTTCCGAACGGCTGGTTTTCGTTAATTCAATGGAGGGTGTCAAATCTCTATTATTTTTGCAAATATGTTTCAAACGATACGAGATATGAAAAAACAAGGGAGAAAGTTGTAGAGAATTTTCTCCTCTACCAATTAGGTTATTCAATTTTCGTGTCAGATGAACTGTTCGTTTGCAATTATATTACAAAAGGCTTTTTTTGGTTTTACTACCGTATTTTTTGTCCGAAAAATTTGAAAAAGGGAGGTTCTGGTCTCTGGCGGCCTACAATTATGTCTGTAAAATTTGGTGCTGATCGGTTGAACGGTTCGTCTTTAAAACAGGGAACATGTTACGGACAGACAGACAGACGGACGAACAGACAGACAGACAGACAGACATTCCAAAATCGCCGTTATTTTTTGCAAATATTTTTGAAACGCGGAAGGATGTGAAAAAAAAAACATAGCAGAGCAAAGTTGTAGAGAAATTTATCCTCTACAAATTCGGTTATTTAATTTTCGTGTCAGATGAATAGTTAAGCCGTTATTTTCATTTAAATTTCGAGCTGTCAAAAGACGATCGCAAAGGCCCACTTTTAGTGTTACTTCCGTAACCTAAAGGGGGCCAAAATGCACCCGATGATGGCTGCTTGCTGCCGAAACGCGTCGTGCTAATAAAAATATTAGTAAAAAGTGACTGCTGCAGCATTAATTATTCAAAAAAAAAAATTAATTGCTGTGAGGGCAATGTTGTGAGAGACTTGTAGTGTTAAGACGGCAAATAGCGTCTGGAGGTACGGCCAGCACTGGGAGCGGTACGGTTGGCAGCAGCGTCGGCCGCGTGTATCAAACTGTAATCACGGCGGCCCCGGTCGCCCGCGGCCGCGAGCAGCCGCAAGAAGTCCTCACTGCCTCCTCCCCTCCTCACAGAAATGAAGATAGAATATCGAGGCGGCGGGGCCTCCTCGATTTTCGTCGAGAGGGGAGCCGCCCCAGCCGCCCCCGCAGCCACAGGATCCAGCGCAGCGCCGCCGCCCCCGCATCACGCCCCCAGCCTCGCCCTAATGGTGACTAATGCCCCCGGCTCAGGAGGGGCGGCCGTCCCCGGCGCAGAGACACCGATATCATTCGCGGGGCTGTCTGCCACTTCATACTTCACGCCGGGGGAGCCGGGGAACGATTTTCGGATGAAAAGCAAGCAGGCATCTCTATTAGCTGGGCCTGCGCGGCGCGCTCCGGGAAGCACCCTTGCTTTATCTGCAGTCTCCTGCGGCTGTATCAACACGGGTGGTGGCGCGGGGGCGGCGGCGGCGGCGGCGGCAGGACGCGGTTAGCGGGAGGCCACAGGATGTCAGCAGACACTGCAGCACGGCCCAGAAAACATTACAAGCAGCCTTTTCTCTGCTGCACTCTGTTTCTTCCATGTACACAACTCTTCTCATCTACTGGTTGAGGGCATTTGCAGTGGATTCGTTATCCACACATTACAGTATTGTTTACAGATGTAGCCTTAGGTTGTAAACAGTCCACTTTGTTTCTATGGGAATAAATGACGGTTTTGTAGTCTGCGTTCATCATCTTTGGACAACTTTAAACCGACTCCGCACGGGCATGGGCCGATGCAAACAACTAAAGTACAAATGGTGTTAAACGAACACAGATATATGTAAATGCGGGGAGATACAAACAATGGAGCATCTCCTGAGGTGTCCGTTGGTGAATATGTGCGGAGAATGCTCCCAGGAAGATCTTATGAGATATAACGAGACCGCTGCTCTATATACCGAATTCTGGATGAGCGAGATATGAATTTTGTCGTGTGTTTGTTTTAAATGTGCTTGTCTTTTAATTCTGATGTCGTACGTCCCAACTGACGGATATGTTTTTAATATATCCTTTTGTATCCCATCCTCGTCGCCACTTTTGTGTCCCAGCTTCGTCGCCGCTTTTGTGTCTCGTTTCCGTCGTAGTTGTCGGTGACCGAGTAGTATTTAACAGACACAGGAATATAGGATGCACGCTTGTGCAGGTAGGAGATGACCAGCCAGTGGGACAGCAGAAACTAGAAACAATAGAGTAAATTAGAAAGAGATATATATTGCACAGAATTGATACAATACTTAACTTTTACATAGCTCAATACTGCAGAATACTGATACATAGTTGAGCTAGAGGCCTGCCTAGTGCCTGTCCTATAGCCAAGTCTTCACTGGTGCGTATCTGATTCCGAAGTGTTAGCTGGTTCCTATCTCAGTCCCAAGTGAACGATGTCGTTCAGTGATGGCCACGAGCGGAGTTGTAGCAGAGGGAGCTCGTGGCTGTCGTCGTAAGAACGCCGCGCACTTCGGACTTGTGCGACGCCACATATACACACCTGTATCTACTAATTTACGTATGATTGTACTTAATTATCAATGTGTAGTTCGTTACACGATTATATATATATATATATCAACGTTGGTTGTCTTCCCACCTGGTCAAGTGCTGAAGTCGCACAACTCCACACGTCATATATTTTCTTCTTAGTTTTATAACGTTTGGATGCGTTAGTTACACACCTACAAAACAGTGAATTAAGACATCGAAAAAAAGATGAAATAAAGAAGTACGCACATAATTTGTGAAATTGCGCGAGTAGGATGTCTTAGTTGGTTCCTAAAAAAAAGTGATCTAACACAGCGAAAATAAAAAGGAGGAGAAAGTACATAAATTGTGGTGTTGTTGAAGTAAACTCAATTAAAAGAAGGTGAAGCACTCAAAAATCGTAAGATTGATTTGAACACTACAGTGCCCTACTATGCATGGTGCTCCCACCTTCCAACAGCCCTAGGCAGCTAATTCTAGGAGGACCTACAATTTAATCTGGATTCGGAACTACGGTGCTACTAGACTTCTCCACATCACCAAATTGCCAGAGGTGAAAGAAGTGAAAAGTGACCGATAATAATCGTAGGACATACCGTGAATCGATCCCGTGACCTTTGTATTCCTGGTGTGGCACTCTATCACGTCGCTACCGAGCCACTCAACCCTGAAGCAGCACACCGAAATAGTGACAAAATGAAGAAGAAACTACATAAATTTTCGAGTTGTGCGAATAGGATGTGTTGGTTCGGACCTACAAACCATTGGACTGATACATCCAAAAAATGATAAAACGAAAAATAAAGTATATAAATTGTTGATTTGTGCGATCTTAACCTGTGGCCAGGTAGGAAGAACACCAAACATGAACATCGCAGGTTATAAAACGTGAGTAGTCCTCATGTAAAACGATTAACACGAAGTGAGATGTTTATAATCGATTAAGGCTTCATTTCTTTAAAGAAATGTAATATCTGCGTAACGAATACACTGATAGTCAAAAATGTTCAAATGTTTGAAATTCTTTTGGACCACACTACGTTGGTCATCAGTCCCTAGTCTTACAAACTACGTAAACTAAGTTAAACTAACCTAAGTACACTCATCCATGCCCGAAGGAAAATTCGAATCTCCAACGCGGGAGGCCGCGCGATCCGTAACGTAACTCTCCAGACCGCTCGGATACTCCCGCGCGCCGGCCGCGGTGGCCGAGGGGACTGAGGCGCTCCAGTCACGGTCTGCACGGCCACTACGGTCGGGGGTTCGAATCCCCCTCGGTCATGGATATTTGTGCCGTCCTTAGTATAAGGTAGTTGATAAGTAGTTTGTAAGTTTAGGGACTGATGTCCCCGTAGTTAAGTCCCATAAGCTTAACAAACATTTGAACATTTCAATTTACTCCCGCGCGGCACACGGATGCTGCCCTGAAACAGTAGATGGCAGAAAAGCGTATAGATGAAATAAGCAGATCAGGGAGTCGGCGGTTTAGTAATAATAATAATAATAACAATTCGATAGTTGCTGCGGAAGATAACCACTCAACCAAACTTTTTTTTTTTTTTTTTTTTTTTTTTTTTTTTTTTTTTTTTTTTTTTTTTTTCAACAGTACAGTCAACATATTCAGTCCCAGCGTAGGACCAATCCTGGTTCCGGTTGACTTTATCTGCCTGTAGCTCCGACACACGCCACTCCTGTGACTCGTTCTACGTGGCGCTTTGGATGAGCTCAGCAAATCGTGGGAATGAGCAACTTCTTCGTAGAACTAACACAAATCACTAATACACATTCTAGCTACACCATGTGCGCTACAGTTCAATACTTGAGGCACAATATATTTGGGGTGGACAAAGTAATACGAACACCTCCTAGCAGGTTGGCACCACTGTGCAAACCTGTGCATCTCTGATTAAGAATGGTGTAATATATCCATTTGAACCTGCTTGCTGCATTCGTCTCTCGGTCTGGATCTGGGGTTTTTACGACATACAAACTTCCTTTCAATTAGAAATTGACAATCCCGTGATGTCTCATAAATGTGCCCCACCAATCGATACCTGCTGTTATTCATGCCAGAAATTTCTTATCTGCCCAGTTCTCCTCAGCACCGCCTTATTAGTTACACGATCCACCCATCTACACTTCAACATTATTATGTAGCACTACATCACAAAAGTTCTATCATCTTCTTGACTGAGTTCCTTATCGTTTACGTTTCACTACCCTACAGCGCTACACTTCAAACAAAAGCCTTCAGAAAGGACTTCATGACAAATTAATTTTGGTTGTCAACAAATTTATCTTAATCAGAACATTTTTTTCTCAAAGACATTATGGATTTTATATCTTCTTTACGTTGGCCATCAGACTTTTATACTACGCACAAAAATCACCTACTACTACTGTTACTGACTTATTACCTGATCTAATACCTTCATCATCGCCTAGGTTCTTACAATGTTTTCAATTGCCCTTGTTTTAACCTTTCATTATCCCTAAACTTTAATTCCTTCTGCAAATTTCTCCTTGCATTCCTTCACACCTTGTTCAATGTGTACACTGAATAACAGTGGTGATAGTCTACAAACATGTCTTACTCGCTTTCCAATCCCTGCAATCTCATGGCATTCAACTCTTATAATTAACTAACTGATACAGCATTCATCTTATAACCCTCTTTCAAGACACTGTCCATTCCGTTAAACTGCTCTTCAAGGTCCTCTGCTTTCTCAGAAAAATCTGCAATCTCGTCAGCAAACTGCAAAGTTTTCATTTCTTTCTCATGAACTGTAATTCTTTGTGCAAATTTCTCCTTGAATTCCTCCACAACGTGTTTAATGTACAGATTGAATAACATTGGGGAAATGCCACAAACCTTTTCACTCCCTTTGCAACCGTTGTCGTCCCTTTATGCTTTTCGACTCCTGTAACTATCTGCTATTTTTACAAGTTTTATATAACTCTTGGTTCCCTACATTTTACCCCTACTACCTGTAGAATTTGAAAGAATGTATTCCAGTCAATATTATCAAAAGCTTTCTCCAAATCTACAAAACGTGAAACATATGTTTGCATCTACGTAGCCTATCTTCTAAGATAAATGGTAATTTATTGCCTCGAGTGTTCCTACATTCCGCCTAAATCCAAAATGATCTTCCCCAGCTATGATTCTACCTGCTTTTCCAGTCGACTGGTAGTTATGTGATTTTCACACTTTTCTACACTTACTTTGTTTGGTATTTGAATTACTAAATTCTTCTTGAAGTCTAAGGGTATTTCCCCTGTCCCGTACATTCTACACGGCAAGTAGAACTTTTTATTCATTACTGACTCACCCAACGATTACAGCAGTTCAGAGAGAATACCATCTACCCATTTTTTGAACTTAAATATTATAGTGGTCTGTCAATTCGTTTCGCCTATCTCATCTTGTTATTCTTTCTGTCTAAAATTCTGCCTTCAAGATTATGTCCCTTATATATGTACATTAATAATCTGAAAGCCACAATGAAGTGCACGGCAGAGAATTCATCGAACCGCTTTTATGATGTTTCTCTACGGTTCTATTCTCTAATAGATAACAGGAAGAAAGAATACCTTGCTAATTGACCTCATCGAGTACACGGATTAAGTGGATAGGAAATCTAATATAAATTAATTTTAAACTGGCAAATATGGGTATTTATTCGGCTAAAATTACGTTAAATAAAAGTGTTACGGTTTTTATATATAGAGGATAGAGGAGCAGGAGAGTTTGATCTGCGCCCTTCAGGTGCAGCTGAAAAACGCTGAAGAGGGACTAGGTAGGCTGAGGAGGGGAAGGGGGGCTGAGGAAGGGGAACTGGCAGTTGGCAAGAAGGTAGCTAGGAGAAGGTATTCAGATAGCTTTACATTGCAAGTTGCAAATAGGTTTGACCAACTGTCAGAGTTGAGTGGAGATGAACCTCCTGTAGCTGTAGGTGTAGGAAGTACGCAGCAGACCTCAGCTGTTAGGAAGCCGAAATTTGTAGAGAGGGCTCTTAGGAAGAAGGTTCTGCTGCTAGGCAGTTCTCATGGCAGAGGTGTTGGCCAACAGTTGCAGGAAGTACTTGGGAGTGAGTACCAGGTCACCAGCATAGTGAAGCCTAGTGCAGGGTTAGCTCAGGTCACTTGTAACTTAGGGGAATTATGTAGGAATTTTTCAAAAGAGGATCAGGTAGTTATAGTGGGTGGGGCCGGGAATAGTCTTGATAGGGACGGGGAATATGATATAGGTGGTATCTGGAAAGGATAGCGACTCAAACTGGTGGCACGAATGTGCATTTCGTGCAGCTGTTTCAGCGTCATGATAGGCCTTGTCTTAATACGGCTGTCAGCCGTGTTAACATGGGGCTTGAGAAGGCGCTGATGACGGAGGGCATGGATCACATTGCAGTGGTGCCAGTTGAGACAATCCAAAGGTCGGATTTTACTAGGCACGGTCTGCACCTCAATAGGCATGGGAAGGGGAGGTTGGCAAAGCTCATAGGTGACAGTGTAGTAGGGGGTGGGGGTGTCACTCATGGAAAAATTCCTGTAGTAGTTGGTGTTAGGGCTGCACCTTTTTTAGACTGAAGACAGCTGATAGGTATTCCTGCTTAAAGGAAGTCCCTCTAAGAAAGGAACCACCTTTGACAAAGTCTAAGAATATAATTAATAAGGGAATTACTGTTTTTCATCAAAATATACAGGCTATCAGAGATAAAGTTAATGAACTGCTTATTGATACAGATTCTGACATTGGTATTTCAGAGCACTTTTTAAGTGGTGTGACAATTCAGAGACTTCCTTTGCCAGGATACAGGTTAGCTGCCTTCTACTCTAGGAGTTCCTTGCAGTGTGGGGGAGTGGCTATGTATGTAAAAACGATTTTTCATCAGAGTCAATCGATTTTTCTAAACACTGCACAGAACAGATATTTGAATGTTGTGCAGGAGTTGTTAATGTTAATGGAACTAAACTAGCAATAGTTGTTATTTATAGATCCCCTGACTCAGATTTTAAAATGTTTCTGCCCAAGCTGGAATTGGTTCTGGGTTCACTGTATAGGAAGTATAAAAATTTAATTGTGTGTGGAGATTTCAACATTAATTGTGTAGGTGATAGCTCAAGGAAAAGTCAGCTGTTAGATCTATTTAATTCCTATAACATGATGCAAACAGTATTTTTTCCAGCGAGAGTGCAAGGAAATAGCAGTTCTACCATTGACAATATTTTTGTTCATTCTTCATTATTAGAGGGGCACTCTGTCAGCAGAATAGTAAATGGCCTATCAGACCACGATGCCCAACTTTTAATTCTAAAAAGTATTTGTTCTCAAACAAATGTTAAACATAAATATCAACTACTCAGAAAAGTTAATCCAGTTGCAGTTGAGACCTTTTTAAGCTTAATTAAGGAACAAGAATGGCAGGATGTTTATAGTGCCGATAATGCAGATGATAAATATAATGCTTTTCTGAACACATTTCTTATGCTGTTTGAAAGTTGCTTTCCGCTGGAACAATCAAAACAGGGTACTTCCAATAACAGACAGCCAGGGTGGCTGACAAAGGGGATAAGAGTATCATGTAGAACTAAGCGGGAGTTGTATCAAAATGTTAGAAGCAGTCAGAATGAAGATGCAGTGGCTCATTACAAACAGTACTGTAAGGTTCTGAAAAATGTCATTAAGAATGCAAAAAGTATGTGGTATGCAAAAAGAATAGCAAACTCTTGGGATAAAATTAAAACTATCTGGTCAATCGTGAAGGAAGTGTCAGGTCAGCAGCAGCAGGTAGAAGATATAACGTCAGTGCGTAGTAGGAATGTTTCTGTTACTGACAAGTTAG
The DNA here is from genome assembly GCA_026315105.1 of Locusta migratoria. Classification (NCBI taxonomy): domain Eukaryota; kingdom Metazoa; phylum Arthropoda; class Insecta; order Orthoptera; family Acrididae; genus Locusta; species Locusta migratoria. The sequence continues at coordinate 415,084,026 of CM048749.1, forward strand.
ATATATGTGCAATATTCAGTAATCTGAATATAGTAGGGCAACTAAACAAAACTCTAGTTTCTACAGGTAATCATATAACGTTTTTAGAAAATGCCTTTCCGAGGCTGTTACCTGAAATGGTCCTTCATGATACTTCCATAGGTGAGATTGAGTCAATAATTAAATCACTAAAGACTAAGGACTCTTGTGGATATGATGGGGTATCTAGCAGAATTCTAAAGTACTGTTCTCCATATGTTAGCCCAGTACTAAGCCATATTTGTAATTTTTCCTTTCAGAATGGTCAGTTTCCTAACAGATTAAAGTACTCAGTAGTGAAACCACTTTATAAAAAAGGAGAAAGAGATAATGTAGACAACTATAGACCTATTTCTATGCCATCGGTTTTTTCTAAAGTTATTGAAAAGGCTGTATTTTCAAGATTAATTGATCATTTCAGTTCACATAATTTATTGTCAAACGTGCAGTTTGGATGGTTTAACGACTGAAAATGCTATATTTTCGTTTCTCTGTGAGGCACTTGATGGGTTAAATAAGAGGCTACGGACATTAGGCGTCTTCTTTGATTTAACAAAAGCGTTTGATTGTGTTGATCACAAAATATTGTTGCAGAAGTTGGAACATTATGGAATACGGGGAGTAGCCCACAACTGGTTCACCTCTTACTTTAATAACAGACAACAGAAGGTAATTCTCCGCAGTGTAGAAAATAGCTATGAGGTGCAATCCCAATGGGGCACAATTAAGTATGGGGTGCCCCAGTGGTCTGTTTTGGGACCATTGCTGTTTCTTATTTATATAAATGATATGCCTTCGAGTATAACTGGTGACTGTAAAATATTTTTGTTTGCTGATGATACCAGCTTGGTAGTGAAGGATGTTGCTCGTAATATTGACACAATAACAAATAATGCAGTTCGAGATATAAGTTCATGGCTTGTAGAAAACAAGTTGATGTTAAATCACAGTAAAGCTCAGTTTTTACAATTTCTAACACATAATTTGACGAAAGCTGACATTGTGATTACACATAATGGGCATGTGATAAGTGAGACTGAACAGTTCAAATTTCTAGGTGTTCATATAGACAGTAAGCTGTCATGGAAAGCCCATGTTCAGAATCTTGTTCCAAAACTAAATTCTGCTATATTTAACATTAGAACAATATCTGAGATAAGTGATTTTTCAACACGAAAAGTAGTCTATTACGCTTACTTTCACTCACTTATGACGTACGGCATTGTTTTTTGGGGTAACTCGCCTGATGCAAAAAGGATATTTCTGGCTCAAAAACGGGCGGTTCGAGCAATATGTGGTGTAAGTTCGCGAACGTCATGTCGACCCCTTTTCAGTAGTCTGGGAATTTTGACTCTGGCGTCACAATACGTTTTTTCTTTAATGTCGTTTGTTGTTAATAATATCAGCTTATTCCCACGAGTTAGTGGCTTTCACTCGGTGAATACTAGACAGAAGTCGAATCTGCATTTGCATCACACCACCTTAACACTTGTGCAGAATGGGGTACAATATTCTGCGGCATCCATTTTCAATAAGTTGCCACAAGAACTAAAGAATCTTAGCACTAATCCACATGCTTTCAAATCTAAATTGAAGAGTTACCTCATTGCTCACTCCTTTTATTCTGTCGAGGAACTCCTAGAAAAGTTAAACAATTAAGCTAATTCATTTTTTTCTTTATTGATTCTTTTCACTTTGTCTTAAGATTGTTGTGTGCAAAGGACTACTTAAAAACTTTCTACTACCATTCTTGTGTAACAATTAATGTATTGACTTGTTCCATGACCATGGAGTCTCACTCCTCAATTGGGTCCTATGGAACAGAAAAACCAATAAACAATAAATATAAAAAATGGAATGTAGTCTAAGAAAATCTGTTGATGGTGAAGAAATTATAATAGGTAATTAGGCAACAAACGTGATAGGGTTGTTTTGTTATTTGGGCAGTAAAATTAAGTATGACGGTCATAGTACAGATGATGCAATACGCAGAATTGTTATGGAAAGAAAATACAGTTTCGAAAAAAGAGACATCTGTTAATATCGAATATCAAATGAAGTATTAGCAATTCTCTTTCTGAAAAAATTTGTAGAGTGTTGCATCGTGCGGTAGTGAAACATTCACGACAAACAGTTGAGAGTGAAAGAGAAGAGAAGCTTTTGAAAGGTCGGACTGAATGTTAGGTGAGTAGGGCGCTTAACTAATATGGAATAACAGAAAATAAGCGAAGAGAGAAGGACTAAAGGAAGGGATCGATGTGTGGGACACATTGTAAGACGTCAATGAATAGTGATTTCAGCTGTTGAGGGAAATGTCTGGGCTACAAATAGGAAAGGAAGACCAAAAGAGGAATGCAATAAGCAGGCTTCTACAACTACATCTACATCTATATGTGATACTCTGCAAATCACATTTAAGTGCCTGACAGTGGGTTCATCGAACCACCGTTATACTATTTATCTCCCATTCCATTCTCGAATAGCGCGTAGGAACAAAGAACACCTGAATCTCTCCGTTCGAGCTCTGATTTCTCGTATTTCATTCCGATGGTCATTTCTACCTATGTAAGTGGGAATCAACAATACATTGTCGCATTCGGAGGAGAATGTTGGCTATTCGAGTTTGATAAGTATCCCACGCCGCAGCGATAAGCGCCGTTGTTGTAATGATCCCCATCCCAGATCCCGTATCATTTCCGTAACGCTGTCTCCCCTGTATCGTGACAATACGAAACGAGCTATTCTTCTTTGGACTCTTTCGATGTCCTCCGTCAAAACTACCTGATAAGGATCCCATACTGGGCAGCAATACTCCAAAAAAGGACGGACAAGCGTAGTGTATGGAGCCTCTTTAGTAGTTCTGTAGCATCTCTTAAGGGTTCTGCCAATAAAACGCAGTCTCTGGTTAGCGTTTCCCACGACATTATCTAAGTGTTCTTTCCTGTTTAAGTCTGATGTAATAGTAATTCCTAGGTATTTTGTGGAGTTTACGGCCTTTACATTTGATTGAGTTATCTTGTAAACAGAGTTTAACGGATTTCTATTCGTACTCATGTGGACGACTTCACACTTCTCATTCTTTAGACTCAACTGCCAATTTTTACACCATAGTGATATCTTGTTCAGATCGTTCTACAGTTGATTTTGATCTTCAGATGATTTTAGTAGACGGCGAATGACGGCGTCATCTGCAAACAACCTAAAAGAGCTACTTCGATTTTCCCCCAAATCGTTTATGTAAGTAAGGAACAGCAGAGGACCAATAACACTACCCTGTGGAACGCCCGACATTACCTCTCGTTAGTCGATGCCTTACCAACTATTACTACGAACTGTGTCCTCTCTGACAGGAAATCCCCTATCCAGTCGCAAATTTGGGGCGATATACCATAACCAAGCAATTTGATTAAAAGCCGTTTGTGAGGTACGGTGTCAAAAGCCTTCTGGAAATCAAGAAATGCGAACCCTTGTCGACAGCACCCATCCCTTCTTGTGAGTAAAGAGCTAGTTGTGTTTCCCATGAAAGATATTTTCTAAATCCGTGTTGACCTTGGGTCAATAGATCATTCTGTTCGAGATAATTCATATTATTTGAATACCGGATATGTTCCAAAACCCTGCAGCAATTTGACGTCAATGAAATAGGTTTTGTCGTTTAGTGGGTTACTCCTACTGCCTTTCCTGAATATAGGTATGACCTGTGCAAGTTTCCAATCTTTGGTACAGATCGTTCTTTGAAAGAGCGGTTGTATATGGCTGTTAAGTAAGGAGCTATCGCTTCAGAAAAGTACTTGGGCTCGAACAAACACATATATACCGAAATCGTATGAGAGATATTGTAATGGTCCCTTATTGCGCTAATGATACTCCCGCATCTGCAAAACTCTGCAGTCATCCGTTAGAGGCCTCTGCGTGTGCCTTGCCACATTGCACTTTGACCTGTCGGTTCGCCAGTAGGGACGGTGCAGTGTGTCTCCGAAGTCGCGTTTTGTGACGTTATTTGTGCGGTGAAGCGTCAGATGGGGCGGCGATTGGCAATCAATCCTGCTAATGTATTGCGATTGGTTGAGATGAAGTTACGAAGATCCCTTCTTCGTGAAGTTGATATTAGTGTAGAAGAGGAATCATTCGCATACTTTCTTTGTATCTGTTATGGTAAAGAAAAAGGAGCATAAGTTAAATACTTTTGTAACACTAACACATAATGATGCTAATAGGGATGATAATGACGAACAACTCATTGCAAGCGGTAGTGCTACGGTAAGTGCGGGAGGAGGCGTTGGAAGCAGTGACAGTGAATACCAACAGTCTTCCGAGAAGAAGTTTAAAGTTGCAACTATCATCACGGCTTTTACTGTCAATACGCTAGAGAACATGTAGATTGTTTATCACATAAGTTATAGTTAAGCTATCTGCATTACGTATGACGTCTAGACGTCTACAATTACATCTACAGTGCTGTCTAGAGCATGATTGCAAAGTTTTGCATAAAATCGACAGCCACCAGCACACTGAGGTGTACGTAGAAATCCTGTAAGCAAACGTTCATACAGATATATTTGTTAGAGCCCAAGTACTTTCCTCGTGAGATAGAAATCTAATGGGTATACAGTCTTCAGTCTGAAGACCTCGATGACAAATTTCAGTCAGTTTCACCGACATGTACCCTTTTGTATATCCTATGTACAGACATCGTCCAATCACAAAGTTGTTAGGTTTTAGTTGCGGTACGATAGAAAGCGGTTCCGCGTAGCCGCGGTGGAGTAGCCGAGCGGTCTAAGGCGCCTAGCTGCGGAACGCGCGGTTGCTCACCGTCGGAGGTTCGGGTCCTCCCTGGGGCATGGTTGTGCTAGTGTTGTCCTTAGGTTAGTTTACCTTAGTTTAAGTAGTTTGTAAGCTACGGACTAATGACCACGCAGTTTGGTCCGATAGATTTACAGACATTTGAACATTTTTGGTTCCGCGTAGCCTGAATGTAGCAGCCCCTCCGCCGCAGGCCACCCGCACAGCCGCCGTGAAGGAAGGTTAGCCTGCAGCGCGGGGGCCGGCCTACGGCCTTCGCCGAATGGGTTGGGGAGGCAGAGCTCACGGGAGCGCATTGTAACCCGCGCGCGCCCTAATGCTGACGCATTGTCCCCTCGGATTTTTTTTTGTTTTGTTTTGTTTCGTATAAAGAGGGACGCTGGCGTACACGCAGACGGTCAGATATTCGGATATATGTGTCTCGAAACAATAAGGTTTCACGTCGGGGGAGGCCGTTACGGGGCGCATAAAGAACAGTTTTAGTGGCCGCCGCATACGAGCGTGTTTTGTTAGCGCATCTTCCACCCCCTGCTTTCCCTTGTTACGTGATGACGTATATTCAGATAAAGAGAGAGACAGGAAGGAGGGTTGTGTGCCCTTCAGGGGATTGCGACTGATACCGAAATTAGTTTGTAAATCACTGCCCCCCGTCCGTGTTGTTTTTGTCAGCACAAAAAAAGTTTTTCGTTTCTGCCGTGTTGCTTAAAACTGAAAATAACGGGGATAGCTGCACGGCGAGCATTTCGTCGGCCAGTGACTTCGTCACAAATATCGCTCCGTAGACGACGTATCATATTTGCTATCGAGCATCCGTTTGCTGCTAGTACCTCAGAATCAGTGCTTTCCAAACTTTCCCTCATGGCGACACCCTTTTATACCTTACAGTTTTGTGCGACACCCTTTCAGATATAAATACATATGGTAGAATTTAGATGGTTCTACCGGTGGGGAGGGGGACGGAAATAAAGTATCGCTTCAATGTAGTTTGTAAACGAAACTGAAATCCTCGTACGCATTGACTTGTTAAATGTTGATCCTGACTGCAGCAATTATGTACACTCATCGCAAGAAAAGGAAACATTAGAAACTACGGAGATGTACAACAGAGTAACACCGTAGACAACAATGCCTAACTCACACAGTGATACCTGCTTCTTCTACATGCGACTCAACTTCCGAAGCACGAAAACTGAGTTTCGGAAGCCATTTTTCGCTGACTTGTGTACATGTCAGGGCCAGATACGGTTTTACTGGACCGATTGAAAGCGGCATCTGGAAATTAGCTGCTCGGATTTCTGATTTATAGAGCACTGTGGCTGTTCCATTTCAGTTCACTATTATCACATTATTTTAGAAACAAAGAGGATGTATTTGTGACAAGTGATGAATTATTATTTAAGTTCTATTGTTAGGTACTTACTTCACCACGACCTCGGAAGTCCCGACATATTCGGAAAAAATTGATAAATATTTGTGACAAGTAAGAATATGAATGTCATTTCTGGTCCCAGAATCTGTCACATACAGGAAACTGAGAGAAAAAAATATTGACGCATACCAGGGTTCGAACCAATGATCACTGCATTTAAAATACTACTCTCCGTTCATCACTCGGCCGTACTCCATACTAAACATCGCTACTGAATAAATTTAGTCAGTGGACAATTATGACTGCTTTTACAATCTGTGACAGCTTTTACAGCCACTGTGTCATTGATTGACGTTTAACTGGAAGAAACGCTACCGAGGGTGACGTGGCTTTGATAAATCCATTGAAAAACGCTCATGTGCAGCTTCTTGAGGAAAGCAGACTACAGTCAAGGTTCGTTCAAGCAGCTGCCAGTTCCAGCAAACTGCGCAGCGGGAGAGCTGATATCGTGTATAAGCAGCAGCTCTGCGCATGCGCAGTTTGCTGGAATCTGGCAACTGGCAGCTGCTTGAACGATCCCTGCACCCATCATTCCTTTAATACGTGATCTGTGGTGCACTGAATGAAGAGAAGGATGATTAGCCGCAGGTGATTCTTCAGGATAGTATGAAGAGAAGGATACTTTGTGTCATTTTCTGACTTTTTTTTTTGAGTCGAAATTTGTTAGTGTCGCGACACTCATTGTTATACCAATTGTCATAACACCACTACATATTGTAGGAACAGAAATGGACTTATATGTAAAAAAAAAAAACAAAAAAAAAAAACAAAAAAAAAAACAAAAAAAAAAAAGAGAGAGAGAGAGAGAGAGAGAGAAAACAGGATTGGACAAATTGAAGAAATGTTTTTTGGATAATCATTTTCGGACAATAATCCACACATATTACAAAACTGTAATCGTGTGGTTGTGTATTTGTGTGTGTTCCACATCCCCACCTAATCTATTGGACCGATTTCAACTGAACTGTGTACACAAATTCCTTAAAGTTAGGTAACATTTTCTGTGGAAATAAGACCCGCCTACGTTACAAGGTTGAAAAGGGTAGCGTCACGTGAATAGCCAAACTTTATTAACTGTTTGACAGTGAATGCACTTGGCGATTTGTAACAAAATTTGTATGCAGTTTCTATCCATATACACTCTTTTCCTCGGTGACAAAATCAGCGAAATGTTGAAACACTTTTATCGGTTACCTCTTTCCGTTTCATCATATAGTAAAACTACGACATCCAATAAGATTCTACAACTCTAGACAGTATGAACATGTACTTTTGTAAGTACCATACACTAGGATACAGAGACCACACCGTCTGAGGTCTTAAAGATGCACGGAAAACCGCCAAATCACGCACGTACTAGTTGTACCGGTTCATGATTTTCTGTGCCTTACGCCCTTCCCTCACTGCTGTTCTTACGTCTGTCACACTCTGTCTGCCCATCTGCTCCCCCCCCCCCCCACCTACTCCTCTTCCCTCCTATTTCTCTATGCATTTCTTCCTCCGACTCCCCACACATTCCATCACCCCTATCATCTCTTCCCTCTCTTCCTGTTGAACTTTTCCTCTCTCTCTATCTACACTCCACAACTTTCTATTTATGTCCTCCTCTCCCCGTCTACGGCGATTCCTATTACAGCAACTCTGACATCTAGGTCTTACCTATATTATATCCATAAAAGCTAGTGACTGAATGCTTTGCCATTTTCAATCAACTTGTCATTGCAAAGAGCGTATTTCTATGTACCCAAATGTTTTACATATGATATACTAATTCCTTTAATTTTCATTTTAAGACACGGTTGTAACGAAAAGTCACAAAAAGATATCCATAAGTAATGTAACATTAAATACGTCGGTACATAAATACACTTCAGTCTTAGAATGCAAAGTTTTGTCAGAATTTTATGGCCCTCCTAAAGAACAGTCATTAACGGTTATGAATAAACGAATATATACATTTTTGTAAACTTCCCTATTAGTTGCATGCATACTACATATTTACGACAAGGTTCCAGCACGTCTCTAAACACACATGCTTAATTAAACGCTGAATTATATATAAATGTCAAAGCAAATGATGAAAAACTTAAAAAGCTATGAGAATCTAAACTGACAAACATTTAATTTCTACTTACAGAGATGTGTAAATGTTCCTACAAGCAAATCTCTAAACGTTCTTACGTTGTTCAGCGATTGTTTTGAAATGTTGACACAACTTTGCAATGGGAATCTTTCTTGTTTCTCAATAACAATTGTTGTAATGTATGTCGTATATATGCATTCATACAAATTTTAATGTGATGAAAAGTTGTTACGAAAAAATAACGAAAAGTTGTATACAGGGTGTTTCACTAAGTGTGTTTGCTCTGTAACTTATAAAATAATAGGTGACGGGAAAATTTTAATGCGGTAGGTCAACACAAAAAATGTTACACTTTCTGCGGAGCTATGAACATAGTTTATTGTTTCATTTTCCAAACAGTTACAGCACAAAAATATAATTTTTTAAATGGAACAATAGTTCTTTCTATCGCGCACTGGAATCATTAAAACCAGCTGCGTCCAAATCAGTTTTAACTACATTCCTATCACTGTTAGTTTGGGAGCTACAAACCTTCAACGTTTCAGGGGCAGATACCACAAACGCTGCGCATTATGCAATGCGCCTTCTAAATGTGGTGCTGCCGAGTTGTAACGTCGCCGGTGTCACGGAGCGAGAAGCTTCCTCGATGCGCTGTTAGACTGCCGACTGTCTACGCACACGGGAGTATACCCGTCAGTTGGAACCACACAAACAACCGGGGCTCAATATACCACAGTTACTGATATCAGATGGGGATGGCATACACGAACAACGAGTGCGATGACATGTTGCTGATGCTCGGCGAGTGCCGACACGATGGCAATGAAGCAGCCACGGCGTATGCCGTGAGATATCCTATGGGAAGAGCCCCGGCAGCCATTACGTTCTTATGTGCCGAACAACGACTTCGGGATACATGCAGCTTGGTAATGCGCCGCAGTAACAGACGAAGACCTGCAAGAAGTGAGGAGACGGAAGTGTTTGTTTTAGCTGCACTACACCACGATCCTCATGTCAGCTTACAAACCGTTGCTGCAGTCGCTGGTGTCAGTCTCACATCTGTGTGACGTATAGTACACGGCCACAGGTTTCACCCGTACCGCCTGTCACTGACCCAGGAGCTGCATGGGAACGATTTCCGTGCAAGAGTGACATTCTGTGAGTGGGCACTGCGTAATTTCACACTGGAGTCTTTACAAAGTGTTATGTTCTCTGATGAGTCCACGTTCACAAATTATGGTGCAGTGACTCGCCATAACATGCACTACTGGGCCGCAGACAATCCTCGGTGGGTACGACCTGTCGACCGTCAACGTAGGTGGTCTATTAACGTGTGGTGTGGAATCCTTGGGGATGAAATCATCGGTCCACACTACTTCCCAGGTACACTGACAGGTGAGTTATATCGCGCTTTTATAGCCGACAGTTTGGGTGGTCTCCTTGAACATGTGTGTCTACACACGAGAGTCCATATGTGGATGCAGCACGATGGTCACCCAGCCGATTCTGCGCGGGCTGTTGTGGAAGAACTAAACAACAGGTTTGCAGGAAGGTGGTAGGTGCGCCATGATCCTCATACATGGACCGCAAGGTCGCCCGATTTAACACCAGTAGATTTCTTTTTGTGGGGATATCTAAAGGATCGTGTTGATGTCGCTGAGCCCACATCCCCAGATGATCTAAAACGGCGCATCGAGGACGCATGTCGCTCCGTCACACCCGCGATGTCAAATCTCGTCCGCAGATCCTTTCGACGGCGCATTGCATTATGCATTGAGGAACATGGACACACATTTGAACATCTCATGTAAATCAATTTCCCACCGCCATAACATCCATCACCCACCACACAGCCATGTATTATGTACAGCGTGTAGTTTCTGCCCCTGAAACTTTGAAGGGATGTAGCTCCCAAACTAGCAGTGATAGGAATGTAGTTTAAATTGATTTGGACGCAGATGGTTTCAAATATTCCAAAGACGATAGAAAAAACGATTGTGCCATTAAAAAAAATTATATCTTTGTGCTGTAACTCTGTGGAAAATGATACAATAAACTGTGTTCATAGCTCCGCAGAAAGTGTAACATTTCTTGTGTTGAACTACCGTGTATATACAGGGTTTATCATGAAGGTTGGCGCAAACTTACACGGTTGAAAGTAGAAACAACAATGTCTCGGTAAACATGGGTCTGCAAACGAGCCTTTTGCGAGATAATTACAAGTGTATTTCTGCAAGGCGCCACTGACGTAGTTGTAAACATCATCCTAGATAGTACACATTACTTTGAAATTAAGACTTTCTTATTACGATTTAAATCGCGTTTAGTTGACACTTCACTGACTTTACTGTAAACATCGTCCTAGTTAGTTAGATGGAGCTTCGGTACATTTCGCTGCTGCTGTAAGACGACATCTGACGCGCAGATACGGCCAAAGATAGACAGGTCGAGGCGGACCTGTACCTCAGGCTCCTAAATCACCTGACCTATATCCTTTGCATTTTTGTGTGGATGGTCACCTCAAGTGTACAGTTCACGCGTCAACACGGGGACCGTAGAGTTGTACATGCTAATCAAGATTTCCAAAATGATCCATTGGTTTTTGTAAGAATTCGAAATTCATTGTAGAGGCGAGCACAGGATTGCATCCAAACTTCGAACACCTCCATTAACAGATAGCCCATACGTGAAATGTGAACTAAATGCGATATAAAACCTACCAGTAAAGTTTAAATTTCAAATTAATGTGTACTAACTAGGACGATGTTGACAATGACGCCAGTGGCGAAACGGCTCGTTTGGGGACCAATGTTTACTGAGATATTTTAGCTTCTACTATCGTGTACTTTCAACCGTGTAAGTTTGTGTCATACTGTATACATTATATTCATTCATTAAGGAAATATGTTTTACTATGCAACGTTGTGTCATACTTTCGAAGGAAACAGTCAAGAATTTCGGAGGTTAACGGTTTTCAACAACAAACATTTAAATTTTCATTTATTTAGTTTTAGTACTAAATGTCTTTATTACATATTAGGCGTATTCACCACTGTAGGCCTATGTATCTTCAGGATTAGAACATAGTACGATACAGGGTTGAGGAGATTTTAGTTAATAAACAATGAGAAGTGTGAAAAGTCCCACATCATGTCACACGTGAGTAACCAGATTTTATTTATTCAGCACCAAAGACTGGCAGCACTTAGCAAATTACAACAGACTAGCCACATATTTACAAACTTTTCGCAACTTCATCTCTCTGAGCACCCTTAAAAATGGATGAATATGAAGAAGTTTTTCGTTTCCTACATTTCTAACGTTCCTGCAAAATAACTACATTCGGCCTGGCATACAGATCATGACATACAACATACTACAACATGTGTTCGCCGAGATTAATTCATGAAATTAGATGCGTCCTTTGTACGTGGCATCTCAACTGGATTATAGTTAAAAAACCTTTTAAGAAAAATAAAATGAGAGACTGAAGTGATAGTGATAGGTGGTTGTCAGGAATACAAACGAAATAATGTCTAGATGAAAAATTCTAGGTCTCCTAACAGCATAGCTGATCACTGGAAAGCGGTTTAAAATAGTCTCTAAAATCGCCACTCTATTGATGTACTACCATGCGCAGAAATATCCGAACGACCTGAATTGCGTTTCGCCTGATGTGCATGCAACACAACTAACGCACGCGTCTTGCGGGTGCTCTGCTCGCTCCGCGGTATAGTCGTTCGACTATTCAAAATGGATCCACTACAGACAACCGCTCTTTATGGCAATCATTCCAGTTGTAAATTAACACCACGATTTTGCAAATACAGGAAACACGTTATTAAGTTCTTAACGTTTATTAAATCCAATTTATTACAATGACATATCTTAAGTATTATCACACTTATTACAGTCTCATATAGCAAACTCCGTCACATAAAACATTAATTAATCCTTAAACAACATTTAATATTGTTACAAACAATAGATTTTACTATAGTATCGGAAATCCTAAAGTCCTGTAGAAATTCGAAGTACTTTTGTTCTCTAAATAGTTTTCGCACAATTGCGGAACGTCGTTCCACTGGCGAGCGGATTTTTATTAACCGATTGTATAACTAACCAGACAATAAAAACTCAATTAACAGCAGCAAACGCACTATGGAAACTTCAATATTAACTGCGTATCACCAACATTTTCTCCGCATTCATACCTGAACTAATATTTGTACACATCTTTGAACTTGATATGACAAACACCTTGTTCTGGAATCCAACCAACCATCTGTAGCCATAGCTGACCAAGCAATGAATTCATGTGTTATAGATACCTGATTATGCCTAAGATTGTCACAGCTGACGAAGTATAAAGATGTGTGAAATATTCGAGATTCCCTCACAAATATCAGAACGCGCAAATCAAATCATATAAAATGCCAATTCTTAAAATATTTTTATTTATTTACTTATTTTTTTACTGAACCAGGAACATAATAATCATCGTTATGTCCCTAATCACAAGTTCCCAGACTCAGTGCTGTGTGGGACTGACATACGAGGCTGCTCCTGTCGGAGTTTCGAGTCCTTCCTCGGTCAGGTGTGTGTGTGTTGTCCTTAGATTAGATTAAGTAGTTCTAAGCCTAGGGACTGATGACCACAGCAGTTTGGTCCCATAGATTTACAAACATTTGCTTTTGAGTTACATACCCGGTATCTAAATGGAAGATAACTAAGTGAAGTCAAATGTTAGTAGTCTAATTATTTCACCAGCAGCGGGTCGTTTGAATCTGTAATCAGGATATAATTACGTTATGCGTCACCGGGAATCGAACCCCGAACCTACCGGTGTCCTTTCTAAGCACGAATGTACGTTAAATCTCAAATGTTAACTCAACAGGAATGACGATGCGTGCGTGTCTGACTAGTAACAACAGCTCATATCGTTGTTATAATAATAATAATAATTTCGTGTGGCTCAGAGTCCTGGTGTGTGTCATCCAACTATGCGCCACTTCAGAGACTTGCATGTCCCTAACCTGCCCCAATTATCCAACCAGGAAAGGCGACCTACAGTTTAACGTGGAATCCAAACCACGTGTGGTTTATGACACACATTGTTGAGACGTGAATGCTGGGTTAAAACACAGATTGAAAAAAATCGGTGATCTGACTAGGTTTCGAACCCGCGAACCTTCAGTTACCATTCAAGCGCTTTACCCCAAGACCACCGCGACACCTTAGCTTGCGTAGATAAGGCACGAAGAGACATTCAAAATAATTTTTTGTTAGTAGTCCAGTGTGCTCTATCTAGGGCGTCAAATGAAATTATGAATATTTTGTGCTGGACCTGGATTCGAATCCATATACGTGCCTTTCGTGGAGACCTAGAGGAGTCGGAGAAAGCAACGAAATGATTCAGCTATATATTTCCGAGAGGGTCGAGTGCGAAAAAGAGGAGATCCGAATTAGAATCCAGCACTGTAATTTTTAACGTCTCAAGTTAAATTCAATACGAGACACATGACCTTAAAGGATCATTGGTTTATAAAATAAAATAAAGTTTTTTAATATAAGAAAAGCTTTATAGCGACAGAGTTACTGGTTGCCGTGTATTCTGCCTGTTACTGGCAACCATAAATTGGCTCTGTCCGAGCTGATGGCGAAATAATTCGGTTTAATACGGATTGGTAACTACGGCGCAACTTGACGTTCTTCACTTGTTGTTACAATAGGTGAAGTATACATGATCGTGCCAGTAAAAAATATAAACCTATAGGGCGCAATGGAACGCACACATGACATATTCTAAACTACAACCGATCCACCACACTACTACGTCAATGTAACGAAAACTGTACTTAGAATATCGTGTAGACGCAGTTAAGACAATTTGGTGCTCTATGAAATGATTAACTATAAGCAAGCATCTGACACAGAAATTATACTAGTCTCATGTTATGACATTTTACTCATTTTTGGAAGTAGTTCTCCAACCGTCAAGAAAATGTATTTCTCGACAAATTGACTTCAACATGGTTCGGCGACAGCTTTAACTCGAAAGGAATTGGTTTCTACACGCACGGAATCGGTAAACCGCCTGAGCATTGTAAGTCACTTTCAGAGTATAGGAGAGAATGCCGTCCTGGTAACAGCTAAACACCTTTTGACTGAGTAGTTTTGTTAAGAATTCCCTATTGATTTTCAATCTGGATACCTGTAGCTCTGTCAGAGAAGAGCTAAAAATGTTTGCTCTCACCACGATTGGCATCGAAAGTTGACAGCACGTTCGTTTCGGAGCCGACTACGTTACCCAAAGGCTAGCGAGGACGTCGGGTATTTGGTTTCTCCTTACTGGCAGACAAGTTAGGAGACCAGATCAGGCGTAACTTTAAAAGAAGAGATTGGTTGCAATTTACGTGTGGAACGAATTTCCTGGACCCAAAAATACGAATTAATAACTTTATGTCACACCTTAAGTGAAAATCACTCAGATTATTGAATGGAAATGACATGAAAAATCAAGTGAATTTATCGGCTTAATTCTGTGCTTACTAGGAAGTAACTCCCCGCTCACAGAGTTGTCAAGCGTACTCTGCTATGTTGCCAATTCTCCATTAGACTAGCGACAGGCAGAATACGTTTGCTGGGCGTCTGTGTTCCTCGCGCTGCCTTGGCGCTGACGGAGATAGCGGCTTCGAAGGCGCGGCGCGCAGCCTGCCACTGTGTTGACTGAGAAGAGATATACCCAGCATAGAAGAATAAGTCTTCATCGATTTATTTAACTATAGCAACACGAGACGTTATTAACATTTTCTGCACAATACATTTTAATGTTATATACCTGAATACTATTTTCCTTATGAATTTTTTCGTTGGCACCACATAACTGCAGAAATGTAAAGATAGACTTACCCTGATTACAAAATGCAAAAACTTCACAAACATATTTCATAAGTTTCGAGCACATAGTTTCCAATCAGACGAACCGTGCAAATAAATCTTTTCCAGTGATTGAAAAATAGATCATCCGCGAAAAAATTAAGCATCTGAACCATTTCAATGTTAATTCGATTCAAGCTTATAAGTGACAGGAGAAGCATTTGTGGTAAGAATATCAGACAAGAAAAAAAAAGTCGCGAAAGTAATGTTTAGAATATGTAATTCATTCTATAAAATCGAAAGCGACCATAAGTATGGTCTACTCGTAAAGATTACAGTGTAGCTGCTGGTGATGCTGTTTAAATAAAAGTGAAAAGCATCTGATGAATGAACTCTCCAGTTTCCAGTCTCCCAGAAACAGAGAGGTGCGAAAGAAACAGGAAGAGGTTGCCCTAAGAGTGCGTGAGATGGGATTACTGTATAGTATCTCGCAGTTGGTATAGTTTGTTCGTAGTTCTAGTCTGGCGCCCACCGCGGACAATAATTATCGATATGTAATTGTTAAAATACGCTGAAATGTTGGAAAGATGTCACTTTCGGTGACTAACCCAGTGGAAAGCGATCGTTTTCATTTTGTTTTAGAGTGAGAAGTTATATTAACGCCTTAAAATAGGTCCTGTATTTATCAAATGGTCTCCTGATGCAGTTGTTTATCGGCTTTTACTTGAATGTCACGCAGAGAGCGACGTTTAGCTCTGTAACAACTGCTGACTTCTTAAAATACCACAATAATATGGCCTTGCAGAGGTGGACTGTTTTTGAAATTGCATTGGAAAGTCTTTCCCTCCAGAGGACTGCACCAGTTCACGCGAAAACAAGAAGGAAGATTAGCGTTTAACGTCCCGTCGACAGAGTGGTCATTAGAGACGGAAGTTCATCAGAGGCGACTTCTTTTCCCTAGCTTTTACAGCAGTCTACCTTCTACAAGGTCCGATTACAATGAACGTCTGTAGAAGTTCACTATAGTTAAAGGGTTAATTACTCATTTGGCATTTAATATCTGTGTAGGAGCGATTTTACAATCATAGGTCTTACGGAAGAAATGATTTATGTTTCATTTCGAAATATTTTTATTAATTTCACCATCCTTACTTCTTCTAATTTTGTTGCCTTACCAACATTCGAAATTTTCATGTTAAGTAGGGAAACCTGGCTACGCTTTACTGTAGCTTAGTCTGGTATGAAATAAATGGGACAGTAAGCAAAAGTATTCTCGCTAACATAGACGTACCAAGAAAATACATCAGTCTAATGAGAACATAATATTTTGTTCCCCTCTTCCTACTTACACATTGAAACGGGTTACCAAATCTGGAATGTGGCATATATAGTAGGCTATTATGCTATGTTTAAAATTGGGTTCGAATTGTTTTCAATCTGGATGATTGTAATGTTCAAATAGATTTTTCCGTCGTTGTTCTTACAAAACATTTGTTATTATTTTGAAATTATAGCATGAATATAATTAAATTTCAAGTTTAGGTCACGTGATCAAACACGCTCTGTTATTGGCTTAAGCTCTGGTGATTTCACACAACACGAGGAAGAAGAAGCCATATGCGTGTTAGAGCAGTGTTAGCGAAGGTTACTAAATTTCCGAAGGGACTGAGGCGCTCCAGTCACGGTCTGCACGGCCACTACGGTCGGGGGTTCGAATCCCCTCTCGGGCATGGATATTTGTGCCGTCCTTAGTATAAGGTAGTTGATAAGTAGTTTGTAAGTTTACGGACTGATGACCCCCGACCGTTGTGGCCGTGCAGACCGTGACTGGAGCGCCTCAGTCCCCTCGGCCACCGCGGCCGGCATGTTACAACAGTAGGAGCACACCATGTGGGTTGAGTTTACAGACATCACATGACTCAAAAGTAGCGTTTTAGCTGGTTTTCAAATTATATTTGAATTCCGTTTCCGTTTGTTTTTAAAGAATACTGCAATTGACGAGGAAAACAAGTCATGTTATGAAATGTTCAAATGTTTGTAAATATTTGGGACTGAACTGCCGCAGTTATCAGTCTAGGCTTACAAACTGCTTAAACTAACGTAATGTAAGGACAACACCACACAGACACACACACACACACACATACACACACACACACACACACACACACACACATATGCCCGAGGGGCGACGCTATTTCCGTCGAGGAGCAACAACGCGCTCCGCAGCAAGGCGCCTTAGAGCGCTCGGCCATTCCACCGCAGCTCATGTTATGAGCGTAAGATAACATGATCACCCATTTAAGATGATTACCAGAGAACAGTCAAATACCCTGTTGCCCTTGAGAAAAGCATTTGCTTTTTGAATTCTGTCTACCATTCCCCATTCTCTCTCTCTCTCTCTCTTACGATCTGCCTCTGTCCCTTCGTCCCCTTCTACCTCCTCCAGCTCCTCCTCTTCCCTCTGTCTATCCCGCAATCCTGTCCGTCCTATACTTCCTTCCATCCTGTCTTCCCTCTCTTCTTCCTTTCTCTCTCTCTCACCGTCTCCTCTTCCTTTCTGCCTCTCTTTACCTCGTCATAGATTCTGGGAATTAAGGAAATGAAAACTTAAGGACTTCATAGGATTATGTGATAAGAAGGTGACGAGGAAGCTTCTCTTACAGATAAAGAAAGCGAAATAACGAATGCAAGAAACAATATTATTTACAGACTTTATTACTAAGATGTTTTGATTTCCACTGCTGACCAGATCGTAAAACTAGATGTTGTGGCATTGTATTTTAGCGTTCTACGAGTGTTACTGCAAATCAACCATTTAACCGAAACGTCTATATAATGTGATTTCACGAAACCTTACTACTTTTATGTGTCATTTCTACCATAAAACCGGATCGGTACACAGGCCAGAAGTTGGTATTATTTTAAAACTTCGATTCAGTAATCATTATTGGAGATTTCGGTGCTCAATAGAAAGGCAACATCACTCTTAACGGCAACGTGTAGAAATGACTTTTAATTTCGTATCATGTAAGTTTCTGTTGCCTCCAGGTATAATTAGTATTAAATTCGGTATTTCACTTTTCGTTTTCGACTATTTGAATTTTGACTGCTCAGTGATACAATGGCGAAAGTGTATAGTTTCCATGTCTGTTTGTCCTTCTGTTTTTCAAGTGATTTCCTGAAATTATTCTAGGCAAATGGCAACATGGTTCCTTTTCAAAAGCATAGCCAATTTCCTTCCACATTCTTAACGAAACAGTCCCAGCTTGGGCTCCATTTCAAATAACCACGACGTCGACAGGATATTAAATCCTAATCCTCCTTTTCTGGTTTCGTAAATTTTACGTGATACTCAACAAAGTCGATGAACAGGTGTATTGGACGCCAAGTTAATATGAACAGGGTCTACTCTAAAAGCGTTACTTAGAGGTTTTAATGGGCTTTAAGATGAAATTACAGTAGGCTTTGACCACTGAGTTATATCCGACTGCAAGTTAGTAAATATGGGGATGTAGTGGACCCAAACGCTCGAGTTTGCGTCTACCAGCTGGCCTTTCAAAACTTTTAAAAATGACACCTCTCTTATGATTTTATCCTTACTGGTACCCTGCCTACATCTAAATAAACAGAACAAAATGCCTTCTTTACTTAATAAAAAAAAGTAAATAGTTCTTTCTTTGATGCCTTCATTGGCATCGACATCATAAGCCTTCTTAATTTTCATGCTGGTTTTGGTTTTTCTTAAAGTTCGTGTAATAATTTAAGATGAAATACTTTACTACAGAAGGGTTGAAATTAACACAAAATAATTTTTCTTTTCTTCGAAGTAATGTAAATCTTCAAGAAAAATAATCGAGAAAGTAAGACACTTCCATTTAATACAAACAAAGCTTTGTCTCTGATGACAACATAATTTAGTATCGTGTCCAGTTTCCATTCTCCTCTACAACTGCACTTAGCCGTCGGGGAACAGAGGTAACTACTTTTCTTACAAACCCACTATTCTGCGACAGTTCTTCCCATGCATCCTGAACTGCTTCAGATAGCGCTGCCTTCGTTGCTGGCGTAGGTCTTCGGCTGCTAATAATCTTCTCCATCTCTGCCCACACGTGCTGTATGGGATTGAGGTCAGCGTCTTTGGGAGGCCAGTCCTACACATCAACGTCTCCGTTCACTCGAAACCACTGTTTCACACAATTTGTGGTGTAGTCCGAGGAACGGCCATGGTGGAATATTATTCTGCCTTCCGGAAACGTCTCAAGAACAGAAGGAAGCATTATGTTATCTAGTATTTCACAGTAGTAACTACTGGTAGGCGGACGGTCCAGTTCCCACAGAATGCCGCAACCATTTGCCGATATCCATCCTCAAACTGTGACAGCAGATCGGCCTCACTTTTGCCTCTGATGGACATATTTTCTGTCGAATCTCGGTCCAGTTGGACGAAACACATGGACAGAACCCTTTGGGGCTGTGGAAAATACCTTCTCTGTTCCCAGAATGAAATTGATTTGCTTACGTATGCCAGATGCCAGTAAGAAGTTTAATCTGGCAGTCTTATGTTGTTCTGTCAACATTTTCTTTATCGCCGATTTTTGTCCATATCTTCCTTCCTCGTTGAGACTTCGGTGAATGGTCTATCTACTTACAGGTAGTTGTAGAACGTTCCTAATTTCGGTGCTGGTGCGGAATGGGTCTTCATCACTGAGCGGAGTATATCATTGTCTTGCTCCTTTGTCATAGTGCGTGGACGTCCGGGGCGACGATGACTGTTAACATGGCCTTCATCTGCCATCCTCTTCACCCACAGGTGTATCGTGGATTTGCTGTATCCTAGAGCACGGGAAATTGCGCTGATACTGTATCCCTCTTCATAAAGTGCAAGAGTACGACATTTATCAAAGCTCTTAAGTTGTGTCATTTCGCAAGTAAGCACCTATCGACAAGCCAAGAGGAAGCAAGTGCCATACGATGTGGAAACACTTTCTTTGCCTCAGAAGTCAAATTCATTCCCAACTACTTGCTCTGAAAAAGCTTTCATAAACAAGTTCCTAGTATTATTACGAATATCGTGGAAATGAATATTGTCTCTAAATTTCATACGTAGTAATACTGACAGTGTTTCTGAGATTAAAAGTAAAATTTAGATTGTCCCGGCTATCGTATCTTCTTAAGAAAGTGTGTTACCTCACGTATGACATTATACCAGTCAGTAAGGCGAGTGTATTCGAATGGAAGCTTTGCGTAGTCAGTAAGACGGTAAGTTGGTAATCTGTCATAAATCGACTCAAATCCCGTCATGCCTACTAATTTTAATTCGTTGTAAACAAAGTATTCTTTTTTGAAAATTCAACGTAAATGTAGCGTTCCAAGTATTCATAACACATTATACATTTTTGCATACGCCTTCCGATAATCGGTCGAGGAAGGCAAGGAAAAAAATACACCTCAGTTTGAGCATTAGCTCTGCCTTCGGTTGATAATCGTTTTGCATTTTTATCTGAACCGCACTTTATGGTCTTTATTTCAGCTGATGATTTCCATAGCTACAGAAACACAACTTATGATACTTCTTACGGCAAAATACTTATGCTATCAGACGAAAAGATTAATCTGGCCCAGACCTCATCCTACCCTGACAACGAGCTTTTCATTTTAAGGAAATTTGAGAAAAGAGATATGTGGGGCCCGGTAGTCTCGGGGTAAAGCGTTTGACTAGAAACCGAAGAGTCCCGAGTTCGATACCCGGTCGGGCGTCGGATTTCTTTTAAGTCTGCGTTTTATTCCGGCCTTCACCTCTTAACGATGTGAGGAGTCGCCAGAAACGACACGTGGTTCGGATTTCACGATAAGCTGTAGGTCCCATTTCCCCGGTTGGATAACTGGGGTAGGCTAGGGACACGCAAGTCGCCGAAGTGGAGTGGCGTGCAGCCGAAAGACTTGCACCAGGCCAATCTTTTTTTTTTTTTTTTTTTTTTTTTTACGGGCCTCCATCCACCCCTTCTAGCCCGTCCTTACGCTCGCCACTTTTCGCCTTCGTTGGCGCAGGCTCCCGTCAGCCTTTGTAGAAACGGAATATCTTCCTGTTCCTCTCTGAAGCATGCAAATCAATCCCAGCAACAAAAGAGTGGAAGACAAAATTCTCTAAATTCTCTTGATCCCTTGCTAAAGGTTGTAATGGCTTTATATAAAAGTATAAGTTATTAATAATTGCACGGTAGTGTAAATTGCATAAATAACAGAACATAAAGGCCATCCTGGCAGTAGTGTCACCTCTTCATTGGTGGAATAAAAAACAAATGATTCAGGTTCTGTTCTATTGATTGGTTAGAGACCACAGTTAATGTAGAAATCATTCCATGATGAATGTGAATGTTTGACACATTTTTTTAACTGGGATTCAAATAAAAAAAATAATGAAAAGCAAAATAATTTTTTCCTGAATGAAGAAGAAAGATAATTTCTGGAACGAGTCTTCAGTTTGTTGCCATCTCGTATGTCCTGTGAAAGAATCGTAGGATGATCTTGTTGTTGTGGGTCGAAGTTAAGGTCGGTTGTCGTCAGTATCGAGGTATTTTAATTATTTTGTTTTCCTTCCATCATTTAAGCATTAATTACAATATTTAAAATATTTTTAAATGTGGGTCTGTAAGTCTTATGCTGGTATATCTTCATATGTTCTCTCGCTATGTATGCGTAGTAGTCATGGAAAGTTGCTCCTCTATTGCGTATGATGAAAGATGCTGTGTGACCGATGATCCACGTTGCTGCGTTATTTTTGGACCGTGGATATCGCAGTTTCTGTGGTCGAAGAACCTCTTCAAGGTCAACGCGGTTTGGTGCCGTACGGTCCAGCACCGATAATCTTTGACGAAGAAAGTTTGAAATTTCTTCTGCATGTCCACACGTGAATCTATGAAAAACCGTGTCGGTTCGTCCACATACAGTGCAAGATGGTACGTGATGAAGACCTATCTTGTGGAGCTTTCCATTAGTCGCTATTTTGTCGTTTACGACAAGATACCAGTCAGCTGTTACGTATGGCGGTAGTATATCGTGGTGCACATTTCTCCAAACGATATTCCATTGTGTCAATGGGTACTTGGCTTCTATACGATTCCTGTGGTTTGTGACTCTATGGAGTTCATACAGTTTTTTGTTATTGAAGTTCCTGGTATTGTCGACACAGTGCCGAATGTAGCTCATTTCCGTGTAGTAGCGTCTCACGTGACGGTAAACAAGTGGAATATCGCTGATGTTGATCGGAGCATCGAGGCTGTGTGGTTTCCACCGCGTGGTGAGGTATTTGATTATGCTGGTGTTACGATTTACTTTTATTCAGTTTTGCTTCTGAAACGGATGCGAAAGCTGCTAACTCATTGCCAACGGCCGTTACTTGTGATGTCGAAGAGACAGCAATACATATATCGTCAGCATAAGCAATACACGGCACAGGGTGAGAGCCTATGTGAATCCCGATGCCAGTTTGTTCTAAATTGGTCAGTAGGGGCTCAACTGACAAGGCGTATAGCAGGACAGAAAGCGGACATCCTTGACGGATAGACTGCTCTATCATCACCTTCTTAGTGAAGTGTCCATTAAGGAGAATTCTGGAGGAAACGTCGGTGGTGATTTTCCGGATGAGATCGATAAATTTACTTCCGAACCCCAATTTAGCCACGCTACGAAGGAGGAAGGTGTGACACACGCGGTCATATGCCTTTCGAAGTCTAAGAATACGAGAGCGCCTTTGGCTTTGTTATCGGCGTATGTACAGATAATGTCCCTCATGTCACAGGTAGCGGAGATCGCACTGCGTTCGCGGACTGCGCTATATTGATGACGACATAGCATCTTGTTCATGACGGGTTGCATCCGCTGTTTTATCGATCTTGTGATGATTTTGAAATCTGCGTTCAGTAGCGTGATGGGCCTCATGTTTTCCACTTTGTGGCTGTTGCCTTTCTTCGGCAGGGGTATTATGATGCCTTCCTTAAGTGCCTGGGGTATATCTCCCATCTGCCATACGTCATTTGTCAACTCTTGAAGTGTCGGTCCGAGGATGTGCCAGTAGCGTTGGTAGAACTCGGCACCGATGCCGTCTGGTCGAGGTGATTTTCCTCTCTTTGCTCCGTGAACTGCGAGTTTTATTTCATCCTCTGTAAAGGCCGATTCCAGGTTTGTTTTGTCCTCCGGAGACAGACGACAGCTCAGAGCTGCAACGTAGGTATCGAGGCGAGGTTCATCCACTGGTTGTCTCTGGTAAAGTTTACGGTAGTAGTTGTGGACGTGAGTGACCGTGTGACAACGTTCCCGGCATCATAAACCACAGCCTCAATCATCTGGGCTTTGCGCCGTTTGGCTATCCGCAGAATGTGATACACAGAAGCACGTTCTGCAGCAGCAACGTCTTTTGGGTGGGATCTGGTGATGAGTCCTTCCATGCGACGTCGTTGGATATCGGTTATTTTCGCCTTGTAGCGTTTAATCCGTAAATAGGAGTCATCGGTTAGGATATCAACGTTGTTGTATAAGTCTCTCAAACATCTGTAATAATGTTCTATTGTTTCCTTCTGCCAATAACTTTTTTGATGAGCATAGTTCATGAGTACCCGTCGCAGTTTAGGCTTCGCATAATTGATCCACCATTGCAGGACAGTGGGATAACGCACGCCGTGGCGCTGGAGCTGTTGCCACACCTCTGTCACCTCCTCTTCAAGCTGTGTATCTGGCAAGAGGCTGACGTTCAGTTTCCAGTATCCTTTGCCTCGGTAAATTTGCTGGCGCTGGAGATTGATGTAGCACTGATGTGAGGCGTGGTCTGAGATGTTAACCGGAGCGATGTCACAATTCACAGTATGACGCCGAAGTGCGTCTGACACATAAATTCTATCGATCCGGCTGGCAGACTGATGCGTGACAAAGGTGTACGCTATCCGCTCCCCGTGAATTATCTCCCATGTGTCGTGGAGACGCATACCTTCAATCAGATGTTGCAGCTCAATACACCTGTTCGTGTTTGGAGTCTGGTCCTTGTCATTTAGGACGCAATTGAAGTCTCCATCGAAAATAAGTTGTTCGGGAACAGGGTTCATAAGTAGTGGTACGTCATTTCGGAAAAAAATCTGAGCGTTCTTTCCTACGACTAGTACCGGAGGGAGCATATATGTTAACTATCTGCACGCAGTTCACACGAAGGGAAATACCTCGACCACTTGCTAACCGCTGCACGTGTGTATAGGTTATTCCATCACGCAGTAAGATGGTAGTTCCTACCGAGTCCTCTTTGTTAACATTGTCGATTGTAACATAGCCGGGCACATCTAATACAGTGAGTACCTCTTGCAACAAGGCAATATCAACGCTGGTGTTATATAAAAAGTCAACCAGGGATCGTATCTTAACAGCACTTTCTATTCTAGAGATGTTTAGCGTGGTGACATTGTAGGTTTGTTTAATGTCCATGTTCGTTAGTTGAAGGAGTACAACATCATATATTGTTGAACAATTCGGAAGGACGAAGAATCACCAGCAAGTCCAAGATGTTAAAAGTATTCCTCATTGGGCAAAGGCTCAGACGACTGACCTCGTGTGGAAATGTCTGTGGGAGAGACATTGTCGTCAAGACCAACGTCAACCTTGGTGGCACTACCGATGCTTGTCGTATTTCGAGATGTATCCATTGTTTCGTCTTCGTCACTGGACCCCATTTCCATTAAATCTGTCCAGGCAGTTGATGAAGGCTTGTTAGGTGCAGTTACCGAGAGTTCGGGAGGGTGTACAGTCCTCATTGGGTCATCCTTTCTGGGCCGGTGTTGTGTAATCTCCTCAGAATTCACGTTATCAGGAACTGAGCTGTTTTGCTCAGAAGGCGCATCAGAAGACACATGTTTTACGTCTCTGCCGTGATTCTCTGGTGTTTTCTGACTGAGTGCGCCACCTATATGCCTGGCCTTTTCGCGTAGAATTGCCGCATTCTCCTTTGCACCTTGGCGCGCAATCCTCCGCTTCTTGTTTCTCTGAGGGGCTGACCCTCGTGGAGGACTGTTTCCATCGCACGCAGGGACATTCGGTTGAGAAACATCGTCAACAGGAGAAACTGTTGAGTTTGTTTCCGACAGTTGATTTTGGGTATCGAGAGTTACTGCAGGCACGCTGTCGGATGTTGGGGGGTCCTGTTTCAATATGGGAACGGCGTCCACCGTTGCGTTGGCCAAAGCATCGACCGAGGGGGCCTCTGCTAGGACGGATTGCGGGGATTGTTCCGCAACAACTAAGACAGGTTTCACAGTCTCTACAGGTGTGGGAGACATCACTTCCGAGGTGTCAGTAGCGTCCATAAGTACCTCTGCCTCCTGAACGTCACGACTACTTCCGGCTTCGGGGGCCGCGGCGGCAGCAGGCAGGCTTCGCGTCACGGCAGCGTACGACACGGGCAGTGACGTCATGACAGGCGGCGCGGCGGGCTCGCCGGCCGGCAGCTGCGCCACTCGCCTCTGTATGCACTCGGCTCTAACATGCCCGGTCGCGCCACAAGCACCGCACGTTTTCGGCTGATCGTCGTACATAACGATAGCACGATATCCGCATACGTTAATGTATGATGGTATGTGCCGACGCAACTCCACTTTCAACTGCCGCACCCCGTTTAATACAGGGAACTTGTGTGCACTAGACCACCTTTCTGCAACATTGCTCAAAACGCAGCCGTATGGTGATATAACTGCATTAATTTCCTCGCTAGTTATTTCTAAGGGGAGTTCGAAGATTCTAACAGTTCGAACACCAAATCCTGGGTGAATCACATACACGTCACCAACATTTCCGTCACGGTGGTTAAACTTCAACATCCCGTTACACGACTCAACGATCTTCTCGCAAAGATCGGCACTTATCAGTTTGACCAAGACTACAGTGTTGACGATCGACGAATGAATGCCAACTATGTCTTCGAGACGTATCTTCACTATTGTCTCTAGCCAGTCTTCTATTTCAAACGATTTCGGTCGCGCAAAGTTTCGGTCAAACGTAAATTTCAAAGTGTCTTTCCTACTACGTTGTTCCATCACGAAGTCAGATTCATAATCAAAGTAGACAAATATGCAGCTAAGCGCTAAAGCTCGCGCGGCGACTCACCACGCGGGGAACACCGACGGCGCAGCGAACAGCACGGCGCAACCTTCCTCCTCACCGTCCGCCGGCAGACTGTGACCAATTTTAGTACGTTATAAGAGGAAATGAAATTCCTTCGCGAAATTTCTTAACAGCGTGAACTAGTCGTTTGTGAATCAATTACCGGGTTTATTTCTCTGGTTAGAAAGTAAATCTACCAAGAGGTAAGGACGAGAGAAAGATCTCGAACTGGAAGATCAGGCAATTTTATTTCATTGAGTACAAAAATCAAGTAAAACAAACAATGAAGTTGCAGTTTAGGTCAAGCATATACAGAAATGTAAGCCACAGTACAAGTAAATTCTCGAATCCTTAAGCATTGCATACACGCGCAATAAGTGTTGTAGTGTTGTTATGGAGCCAAATAATCCAATGCCTTACTTCCCGGTAAGAAAGAGCAGAGGTGAACAGTCTTCACTACATCATACTGCTTCAGCTGACGGGACTAACAAGGAGAGGGTCTGACATGTGTATATTTTTAACTGGCTACTTCACCGCTGGTAACACCAAGTGAAGAACGTCAAGTTGCACCGTAGTTAACAATCCGTATTAAAATGAATTATTTCGCTATCAACTTTGACAGAGCCGATTTATCATTGCCAGTAACAGGTAGAATACATGGCAATCAGTAATTCTGTCGCTCGAAAGCTTTTCTTATATTACAAAACTTTATTTTATTTTATAAACCACTTGTCCTTTAAGGTCACGTGTATCGTATTGAATTTAACTTGTGACGTTAAAAATTATAGTGCTGGATTCTAATTCGGATCTCCTCTTTTTCGCACTCGACCCTCTCGGAAATATATAGCTGAATCATTTCGTTGCTTTCTCCAAGACTGCCGACTCCTCTAGGTCTCCACGAAAGGCACGTATATTCGAATCCAGGTCCAGCACAAAATATTCATAATTTCATTTGCCGCCCTAGATAGAGCACACTGGACTACTAACAAAAAATTATTTTGAATGTCTCTTCGTGCCTTATCTACGCAAGCTAAGGTGTCGCGGTGGTCTTGGGGTAAAGCGCTTGAATGGTAACTGAAGGGTCGCGGGTTCGAAACCTAGTCAGATCACCGACTTTTTTCAATCTGTGTTTTATCCCAGCATTCACGTCTCAACAATGTGTGTCATAAACTACGCGTGGTTTGGATTCCACGTTAAACTGTAGGTCGCCTTTCCCGGTTGTATAATTGGGGCAGGTTAGGGACATGCAAGTCTCTGAAGTGGCGCATAGTTGGATGACACACACCAAGACTCTGAGCCACACGAAATTATTATTATTATAACAACGATATGTGCTGTTGTTACTAGTCAGACACGCACGCATCGTCATTCCTGTTGAGTTAACATTTGAGATTTAACGTACATTCGTGCTTAGAAAGGACACCGGTAGGTTCGGGGTTCGATTCCCGGTGACGCGTAACGTAATTATATCCTGATTACAGATTCAAACGTCCCGCTGCTGGTGAAATAATTAGACTACTAACATCTGACTTCTCTTAGTTATCTTCCATTTAGATACCGGGTATGTAACTCAAAAGCAAATGTTTGTAAATCTATGGGACCAAACTACTGTGGTCATCAGTCCCTAGGCTTAGAACTACTTAATCTAATCTAAGGACAACACACACACCCCTGACCGAGGAAGGACTCGAACCTCCGACCGGAGCAGCCTCGTATGTAAGTCGCACACAGAACTGAGTCTGGGCACTTGTGATGAGGGACATAACGGTGATTAGTAAATTCCTGGTTCGTTAAGAAATAAATAAATAAAATGTATGAGAATTGGCATTTTATATGATTTGATTTGCGCGTTTTGATATTTGTGAGGAAACCTCGAATATTTCACACATCTTTGCTTCGTCAGCTGTGACAATCTTAGGCGTAATCAAGTATCTATAAGACATGAATGCATTGCTTAGTTAGCTACGGCTACAGGTGGTTGGTTTGATTCCAGAACAAGGTAGTTTGTCATATCAATTCAAGTTCCAAGATGTGTACAATATTTGTTCAGGTATGAATACGGAGAAAATGTTGGTGATACGCAGTTAATATTGAAGTTTCCATAATGAGTTTGCTGCTGTTAATTGCGTTTTTATTATCTGGTTAATTCTACAATCGGTTAATAAAAATCCGCTCGCCAGTGGAACAACGTTCCGCAATTGTGCGAAAACTATTTAGAGAACAAAAGTACTTCGAATTTCTACAGGACTTTAGGATTTCCGATACTATAGTAAAATCTGTTGTTTGTAACAATATTAAATGTTGTTTAAGGATTAATTAATGTTTTATGTGACGGAGTTTGCTATATGAGACTGTAATAAATGTGATAATACTTAAGATATGTCATTGTAATAAATTGTATTTAATAAACGTTAAGAACTTAATAACGTGTTTCCTGTATTTGCAAAATCGTGGTGTTAATTTACAACTGGAGTGATTGTCATAAAGAGCAGTTGTCTGCAGTGGATCCATTATGAATAGTCGAACGACTATACCGCGGAGCGAGCAGAGCACCCGCAAGACACGTACGTTAGTTGTGTTGCATGCACATCAGGCGAAACGCAATTCAGGTCGTTCGGATATTTTTGCGCATGGTAGTACATCATGTCTGCGACTTCTGGAGTTGCCTAGTTATTATATAACTTGAAAATCCGGAAACAAACAGAGAAAATGGGGACTCCACTCAAAATGTAGGTTTTGATGTCGTTGATAAGCGGAAAATATCACTCATATTCTACAAGATATGCCTCGTGCATTGTTCCAAGAGCAATGCTTCGTATATATGCGAAGAATAAATACTA
This sequence comes from Locusta migratoria, assembly GCA_026315105.1. NCBI lineage: Eukaryota > Metazoa > Arthropoda > Insecta > Orthoptera > Acrididae > Locusta > Locusta migratoria. Next base: position 415,113,214 of record CM048749.1, read on the forward strand.
CAGGTCTTTCAGTAACATCGTTAACAACTGCGCTTCTAGTAGGTTGTGAATTTTTGTTTAGAAAGTCTCAATAAACAAAAATTCTTCAGCCTCCATTACTACGCCTATGTCTTACTTTGGTATGTATAATCCGTCGTTAATAATTAACAACAACTTTCTACTGGCGCCGAAACGCAAGGGTGCTGCCACGAACAGATTAATAACGGAGGAGATTATGTTACCATAATATCCAGTTTATCGGTCTTCCTTATCAGAAGCTAGAATTAAATGTGCACAAGGACAATAGAGCATGCTTCGCACACAGCTTCCTCTTCCGATGTGACATTCTGTTAGTTATTTCATGCTGAAGTATCATTGTCTTCTTGACGCCGGTTTGTGTCTTAAACGTACGAAAGCCGCAAAACCTTTGTGTCCCAAAATGTATTTCTTTTCAGTATAATTACGTAGTCTTCTGCGGGTACAGTCAGTTAACACAAACATTTTCTGGATGTTGTAACGCGTCATAATGTAACATGGCTGTTACTTTAATAACGGATTTTAACAAATCGCGTGGTTATGGTATATCGCCCCAAATATGCGATTAGATAGGGGATTTCTTGTCAGAGAGGACACAGTTCGTAGTAATCGATGGTAAAGCAGGACTAAAACAGAGGTGATATCGGGCGTTCCACAGGGTAGTCTTATTGGTCCTCTGCTGTTCCTTATTTACATAAACGATTTAGGGGAAAATCTAAGTAGCTCTCTTGGTTGTTTACAGATGACGCCGTCATTTACCGTCTAGTAAAATGATCTGAAGATCAAAACTACCTGCAGAACGATCTGAATAAGATATCAGTATGGAGTAAAAATTGGCAATTGACTCTAAATAATGAGAAGTGTGAAGTCGTTCACATAAGTATGAAAAGAAATCCGTTAAAATTTGTTTTCAAGATAAATCAACCAAAAGTGAAGGCCGTAAACTCCACAATATACCTAGGAATTACTATTACTTCAGACTTAAATTGGAGAGAACACGTAGATAATGTCGTGGGAATGGCGAACCGGAGACTGCGATTTATTGGCAGAACCCTTAAAACATGCAACAGGACTACTAAAGAAACTGCATACACTACGCTTGTTCGTCCATTTGTGGAGTATTGCAGCTCAGTGAGGGATCCTTATCAGGTGTGTTTAACGGAGTACATCGAAAGAGTCCAAAGAAGGGCAGCTCGTTTCGTATTGTCACGATACAGGGGAGACAGCGTTACGGAAATGATACAGGATCTGGGACGGGAATCATTACAACAACGGCGCTTATCGCTGCGGCGTGGGCTACTTGCGAAACTCCAAGCACCAACATTCTCCTCCGAATGCGAAAATATATTGTTGACTCCCACTTACATACGTAGAAATGATCATCCGAATAAAATACGAGAAATCAGAGCTCTAACGGAGAGATTCAGGTGTTCTTTCCTCCCGCGCGCTATTCGAGAATGGAATGGGAGATAAATAGTATAATGGTGGTTCAATGAACCCTCTGACAGGCACTTAAATGTAATTTGCAGGGTATCCCATGTAGATGTAGATGTAGAATTTTGATTATTAACAGACAACTTACATTATGACGCTTTACAATACCCAGAAAACGTTAAGTCATCCATTCGTTTCTAGCTTAATTGAAGTTAGAACTTTACGATAATTATCTGTCCCATTCTTGCCATATAGAAAATGCTTGGATTATCCATGTTTATGTGTTCTCCGTCATTATCCGTAGCAATGATCGCTATCTAGGCCGTCCGTATAAGGTAAACCTATAAACCAGAGCTAGATATAAACTATCTGTTTCACATCAGAATACTACTATATACCTTCTGCCCTTCGTCGAAAGCATTAACAATTTAGACATCAGTAGGTGATGTCTGTGATATCGCGGATGAAGATACGGTTTGCAAGCCAGTTTCAGCACTGATGGGTCGTTCAACGTTCAATTATCCGTTAACAATTGAAGTAGTACAAACTCAATAGCATAGAATTTCACAGGTGTTAGATGTAATTTTTCACGAGAATTAAATTCCATTAGGGTAACAAAAACGAATATTTTTACACATGGAGATATGCACTGGGTGTGAGAAAAAAATGAACGATCGAAAAGCATGACGCAAGGGACATCAACTATCACGTGACTGCCTTAAAGTTCACTCAGCATTTTATGAGATCTAGTTTGGTTTCGCATGTTCTAAATGCGACCACCTAGAGTTTGTAATCGATTTACGTCTTCGATTAGATGACCAAAAGTAGAAATATGTAACCATGAAATTTTTGGAGCTCATTTTGTGGCCTAACGACTTTTTGTTTGTAAGGTGCTTTCAGATTGTAAGCCATTATGTGCAGGGATGTCGTCGAGTAAAGGTACAAGTGGTTTATGACGGTGCCAGCGAAGGGTCACAGAGCGCTAAGAATATGCAGACTCCTTGATGAACAACGTTTTACGTCTAGTACAACCGAGCAACCTTAATAATTTTTAATAATAATTATTATTTGTGATATTGTTATTTATGATTAAACACCAAATGTAGGAGTGAAGAAGTTGATAAAGAACAGAAGAAGATTCACGTGATTTTTATGATGCTTGTCTATGAGAAATCAGAAATGTCTGCCAACTTAAATGGTAATAAATCAATGTCGGAGCTTATTGCAAGATACCATCTTCCATACTCCTTACGGTGTATTCAACTTCTCCATGAAGAAACACATTTATGTGGGAAACGTTATGGTGATCAGCCAAAATATGTTATTATTATCATTAGTTATGATTGCATTCACATTATTATTTCTATAGCTGGACAAAATTTACTGCTTTTTCCGAATTATTTCCCGGAAACAGTTACAAAACAAAGATAGAATCATGCATATTCAACTTTTGAATCATGAATTATGGTCTTGAATTGATACAAAAATTACGTATAAAAGAGCTCTAGTTATTCTCAAAATTTCCAATTTTCTGGGGGACTTTTACAAATTTGTCTTCTATAAAATCCTTATCCTGACAATTACGAACATACGAAAATGGATCTAGCTAAAGCTGTCAAGTTGTTCTCATGTAATGATACTTCGTATGTACGGGAATTGATTTTTACTTGTATAAGTATAATGCAGCTAAGTTGTAACTCACTGTAAAGACGACTGCTGAGCCGCAGGCAATCAAATAGGAAAGGTTCACAGTTACAGCCTTCATCAATCAAGAGTTCCATGTCTGAGTGCTTTGTTCAATATTGTCATTTGCATGGAGGAAAATTTTAGAAAATTTCTAGTTTTCCCGAAATTTCAAAATTTTGTAATTTAGCTTTCCGTCTAAAGCCGTAGTCGAATTAAGACGCATTACTAGCAGCTCTCCACGATCGCCATGAAAATTGTTGTTAGTATAGTGCTAAATGTGTAAAGTTCGTTTCTTTGTAATATATAAGTCCCTTAGATAAATGGTGGGTGTGTTCTTATTTGATTCTCCGCCTCCCTGTGGCGTAGATGATTCACACAATGCCGGCCGCGGTGGCCGAGGTGACTGAGGCGCTTCAGTCACGGTCAGCAGGGCCACTACGGTCGGGGTTTCGAATCCCCCCTCGGGCATGGATATTTGTGCCGTCCTAGTTCGTAAGTAGTTCATAAGTAGTTTGTAAGTTTAGGGACTGATGACCCCTTAGTTAAGTCCCATAAGCTTTACAAACATTTGAACATTTGTTTTCACACAATTTCCTTGTGACGGAAATGGACGCCATTACGGCTGACGAATAACAGTACAGGGATTGATAAACATTTTATTACATTTGATTCCCATCTTTCCCCTTCACAATAGTATTCAATATTTCTAAACTGCATTCATTTTTATTAGGCAATAGTATATGGAAAAATCCGAATTTTCTATCGCCGCTATATTTTACCAGCAGCAAACGCGGAGCCGACAAATAAAATTTAACACACGGTCGCCTGTACATCAAAATTCCGCCTGTCCAATTCCAGATCAGGACGGTGTTTTACCTTTAATTAATCTAATTTGAATTTTCATATTCCTGTGCTGATATCATCGAAAAGATCTGTGGTAACGCAGAAGGTAAACTCCGTCATCTTTTCATTATGTCGTTGCTGACAACATTCCCCTTTTACTGACGTTATTCAAAATTATTTAAAGAATGTTTAAAATCATATCCACCATTTATCCTCCATTTCTCCCCAATTCAAAGCCTTTACGTAATATTTTAGTTTACGACTCAAACCCCAACAACCAATAAGCGCTACATTGTAAGGTGTACGACACAAGAACACAGCAGTTGATACTATTACATTATTATGGTCACTATACCTAAAAACTTCTGAAACACTACTGAACCTGTTCCCAATGAAGTTCTACGTCTATGTTGTCCTTATCTAACTTCTTCAGTCCTATGAATTATTTTTGCATTTTGTTTATATTTTATAATTAATAATATTTCTAAAAGTCCTCAAAAATATTTAAATAATTCCTGACGCTTTATTATCTACAAAATCTCATGTCCCCTATAGGGCAATCAGGACACTAGCTACGACAAATGCCAGTATCAGGTGCGATATTTCACTATGCACTTTTTGTTAATATGCTTTTATTTATTTATGTTATTAATAGTATAGGCAGATTTTACGTTAACTAAAGAGTTCCATGGAAATTTGAGTGCTCAGATAGCCAACAAACTCGTTTCCATTATGTCACCCATTTTAGCATTGCTGCAAAGTGAACAAGTACCAAGCAAGCGTGCTTTTTTCAGTTCTAATATGTGCTGCACCTTCGTTTGTGTGTTGAAACGTCTAACACTGCGATCAACATTTAAACTTTGTCACCAGATTTACTTTCTGTCATATCCCGTATAGGGGAAGCAGGGACTGAGGAGGTTCTAATAAGTAGGAAAATACGCCTCATAGTGAATCTAGCTCCTAATATTGCAGTAATGTTCTGCATATCACTGTTTTTGTTCAAATGTTTGTTAAGTTTATTAGACTTAACTGCGGCCGGCCGCGGTGGCCGAGGGGACTGAGGCGCTCCAGTCATGGTCTGCACAGCCACTACGGTCGGGGGTTCGAATCCCCCCTCGGGCATGGATATCTGTGCCGTCCTTAGTATTAGGTAGATCATAAGTTGTTTGTAAGTTTAGGGACTGATAACCCCGTAGTTAAATCCTATAAGCTCTACAAACATTTGAACTTAACTTCAGGATCATCAGTCCCTAAACATACAAACAACTTATAAACTAACTTATACTAAAGGGAGGATTCTAACCCCCGACAGGGTACGGTCTCACGTATCGGAGCATAGCACCCCAATGCGCGAGCCACTTCGCCGCGGCTCTATTTTTGACCCACCTGAATAGCCTAATGTATCAAAGCAACCGATACTGGGAAGACGAGGGACACCAACGCCGTTTCGCATCCGCCTTGCGGTCTAATAACCAGGACTGGTATACGGCCAGTGGTTCTTAGGCGGTTTTCCACATCCCGTTAGGTGAATATCGGGCTGGTATGGAGGCCCCGTCTTAGTGAAACGAATCTAAATGCATTTAGAGGAACGTTAGCACACTTTCACACATTCACTGGGTGAAATTTGCGGTAGGTGTTATAGCCCTCCGTTCAGATTGAGAGGTGGCAGCCCATCTCTCATCTTTATTATCGATGTTTATTGTTGACGTATTGTCGTAATGAGTCCTGTACATACAATTTTCTATTGCTGTCGGGAATACGATCCAGGAAAGATTTTGGCTAAGGTGAGATGCAGAGCTGATTTGCCCTGAGGGGGCGAGTGAATTTCCTTCCTACCCGCGCCCTGCGGCGCCGTAGGAGGCCGGGCGCGCTGGACCTGGGTGGCACACTGGCAGGGCAGTAGGTCGTAAAAATGTAGCCTTCTGTCACAAACTGTGAAGGAGAGGCACCGTCTGCGCCTTTTAAAAGAAGATAGCAGGGCCCACGGATGAGGCCGATGGTCTGAAAGGGAAATGGAGGCTAGGCAGCCGCTCCCACGAGCAACGGTTAGAGCCGTTTAGTGAGAATCGCGCCAAAAGTGTGTGTGGAAGGGATGCCGTCTTTGATTGGCTGATGTTCAAAGCGCCAGATTTTCGAAATCTTGTGAGATTTTTACTGGCTGGAGTTCGAGAACTCGACGGTGATTGGCTTTACGTAAAAAAGGCGTTTCTCTGGTGGTCTTGCGCGAAGAGACGTGGTGATGGAAGAGGACTTCGTGTTTCGTAGCGCTGGAGTACGGACGCGTCTGGTATCGTCCTGTCCTCCCAGTGTGCGGACTTGGAGATTTTGCTTATTGAGCCGATACTTCGACGAGTGAACTTGTATAAGTTTCAGGGTACACTCTGAGATTTATACTTGAGCTGATTGTCCTTGTTTCCGATTTGAATAAGGTCAGCCAGCCAGTACTAGTGCACCGAAGCGCTAGTTGCGATATGCTCAACTTTTGGAGTAATTTAGACCTTCAGTACTCGTGCGTACTTGTCTACGCTCACTGAAGTGGTCCTGGCTTTGCAGAATTGTTTGAGATCGTAGGCACTGTGTACTACCGGGCACACAGAGGCTGATAGCAGAGAGAAACTGCTTCCGAGCGACAGAGCGAGTATTTATTTCGTAGTCGCGCAAATTTCCAGCTCACAGTCGCCCTGCCCCCACGCCACTGCAGCGCAGCACCTTCACACGCAAGTCGTCAGTTTGGTAATGTATGGCAAAGCGCTCGCCAGCAACATATAGTCGATACATCAGGTTCTGCCTTATAGTGGGGATTGTGTAGTTAGGAAAGTCAACCCTGCACTCGTATTCCGACTCGATTATCCCGCTAAGAACATTATATTATTTCACGATAGGGGTTTCTGACTTGCCAGTCGTTACTAATTTCCAGTTTCGTAACAATTTGAGTAACTTCATATGCATTAGATTGTTCATTCTTACTTGGTATAAATGTATTCTTGTTGTGTATGATTTTAGTATTGGATTAATCATTGTGTGTTTCATCCTGCTTAAAAAGGTGCAATAATATTGTTGGATACGAAAGATGTTTTTTTCAACATTATTAGAAGTCAGATCCCAGTTAGTTCGTTAGGTTTTTGGTGAGACAAATTATTAATTATATTTTATGCCACTTGCAGGAAACGGAAGAGTTTCATTACAATTGGGACTGAAACAGGGAAGTATTTTATCATTCAAATTATTTGATATGATGTTAAATATCACTAATTAATTCAGGGTCAGCCGCTCCTGTCTTCCTATTGGATTAACCCACATTACCCTTCCCCACCCGGAATCATTCCAATCCATTTCATTTTTTCACCACACCTTACAAGATTTCCCGGCGAGATCTACTCAAGAGGATGCTGCTATGAGTAACAAGAAAATAGGCAGTGTATGTATCGTAGAGTGGAAAGTTCTATCCGTTAATCTGACAGATAAATCACAAAAGCTTAAGAAGGAAGTGGATATGAAGCTTACTGACAGATTAAAATTGTGTACCGGAACCGGGACTCGAACCTGTAACCTTTACCTTTCGCGGGCAAGCGCTCTACCGACTGAGCTATCCCGACACGACTCACGGTCCATCCTCACAACTTTATTTCTGCCAGTACATCGCCTTCTAATTTCCAAACTTCACAGAAGTTCTCCTGCGAATTTTGCAGAACTATTACTCCTGGAAGAAAGGATATGATGGAGACACGGCTTAGCCACAGCCTAAGAAATATTTCCAGAATGAAACTATCACTCTGCAGTGGAGTGAAACTTCCCGACAAAGGCCACAGGTTCGAGTCCCGATACCAGCACACAATTTTAATCAGCCAGGAAGTTTCATACAAGCACACACTCCGCTGCAGAGTGATTTGGATGAAAGATATTGATAGGGTTAGTGTAGTTCTGTTGCTTAATGAACAGAATTTCGAATCAGGTCAGTACAGGATTATAAACACAAATCAGTTAGTGGTAACACATGAGTAAATCTAATAATGAAACACACATCATTATAGGCAGTGAAAGTTGGCTCAAGCCGGAAATAAGTTCAGAAGAAGTATTTGCAAAAGATTAAACTGTGTTCAGAAATGATAGATTAAACCAAATAGGTGGAGGCCTGTTTGTCGCCCTAAAAAGTAGTGTTTCGTGTAGCGAAGTTGAAGATGATAGTTCCTGCGAGCTATTATGGGTAGAAGTTGTACCCGAAAATCGTAAGAAGTTAATAATTGGTTCCTTTTACCGGTCTTCAGACTCTGACGATACAATAGCAGAAAGGTTCAAAGAAAACCTGAGTCTAATTACATAAACGTACCCGACTCACACGATAATAGTAGCCGGTGATTTTAATTTACTCTCGATCTGTTGGCGAAATTATATTTTCAAATCAGGAGGTACGCATAAATCTTCGTGCGAAATTGTACTCAACGCATTCTCTGACAATTACTTCGAACAATTAGTTCATGAGCAAACTAGAATTGTAAATGGATGTGGAAACACACTTGATCTCTTAGCAACAAATAATCCTGAGCTCATAACGAGCATCGAAACGGATACAGGTATTAGTGAACACAGAGCTGTCGTAGCGAAACTGAATATCGAAAGTCCCAAAGTTACCAAAAATAAAATAAAAGTATATTTGTTCAGGAAAGCAGATAGAAATAAAATACATTGCTTCTTGAAAGACAGCTTCCACTCGTTTATAACACTAAACATAGGTGTAGACCAGATGTGGCTCAAATTCAAAGGTGTATAGACAGCAATTGACAGTTTTATAACAAATAAATTAATAAAAGAAGGGGGAGCTTGGTACACAAACAGGTAAGGACACTGTTGCAAAAGCAAAGGAAAAGGCATACTAAATTTAAACGAACACAAAATCCCCAGGATTTGCGATCGTACTCAGAAGCTCGAAATTTAGCGAGGATTTCAATGCGAGATGCCTACAATACTTATCACAACGAAACTCTTTCTCGAAATTTGACTGAAAACACAAAGAGATTTCGGTCTTATGTTAAATATTCTAGGGGCAAAACACAAACAATACCCTCACTACGTGTTAAAGCAGAGTTACTAAACATAGCTTTTAGAAACTCATTTACCAAAGAAGACGAAACCAGTATTCCAGATTTCGAATTACGAACAGGTGTCGTAATGAGTAACGTAGAGGTAGATATCATCGGAGTAGTGCAGCAACTAAAATCACTTAACAAGAACAAGTCTTCTGGTCCGGATTGTATATCCATTCTGCTGAAGCGATAGTCCTTTACTTAACAGCCATAGACAACCGCTCTCTCAAAGAACGATCTGTACCAAAAGTTTGGAAAGTTGCATAGGTCACACCTATGTTCAAGAAAGGCCGTAGGAGTAACCCACTAAACTACAGGCCTATTTCACTGACGTCAATTTGCAGCAGGGTTTTGGAACATATCCTGTATTCAAATATTATGAATGATCTTGAATAGAAAGATCTATTGACCCAAGGTCAACACCGATTTAGAAAATGTCGTTCATGCGAAACACAACTAGCTCTTTATTCACACGAAGTGATAGGTGCTATCGACAAGGGTTCGCAAATCGATTCCGTATTTCTTGATTTACAGCAAGCTTTTGACACCGTACCTAACAAACGGCTTTTAATCAAATTGCGTGGTTATGGTATATCGCCCCAAATTTGCGATTGGATAGGGGACTTATTGTCATAGAGGACACAGTTCGTAGTAATCGATGGTAAGGCATTGACTAAAACAGAGGTGATATCGGGCGTTCCACACGGTAGTGTTATTGGTCCTCTGCTGTTCCTTATTTACATAAACGATTTTGGGGATTATCTAAGTAGCTCTCTTAGGCTGTTTGCAGATGACGCCGTCATTTACCGTCGATTAAAATCATCTGAAGATCAAAACTAACTGCAGAACGATCTGAATAAGATATCAGTATGGTGTAAAAATTGGCAGTTGACTCTAAATAGTTAAGTGTGAAGTCGTCCATATGAGTACGAAAAGAAATCTGTTAAACTTTGTTTACAAGATAAATCAATCAAAAGTGAAGGCCGTAAACTCCACAAAGTACCTAGGAATTACTATTACTTCAGACTTAAATTGGAGAGAACACGTAGATAATGTCGTGGGAAAGGCGAACCGGAGACTGCGTTTTATTGGCAGAACCTTTAAAACATGCAACAGATCTACAAAAAAAACTGCATACACTACGCTTGTCCTCCATTTTCGGAGTATTGCAGCCCAGTGTGGGATCCTTATCAGGTATGTTTGACGGAGGACATCAAAAGAGTCCAAAGAAGGGCAGCTCGTTTCGCATTGTCACGATACAAGGGAGTCAGCGTTACGAAAATGATACAGGATCTGGGATTGGAATCATTACAACAACGGCGTCTATCGCTGCGGCGTGGGCTACTTGCGAAACTCCAATCGTCAACATTCTCCTCCGAATGCGAAAATATATTGTTGACTCCCATTTACATTGGTAGAAATGATCATCAGAATAAAATACGAGCAATCTGAGCTCGAACAGAAAGATTCAGGTGTTCTTTCTTCCCGCGCGCTATTCGAGAATGGAATGGGAGATAAATAGTATAATGGTGGTAGATGTAGATGTAGAATGTGAAAATAGGGTTCTGGTAAGCTATTATGAACAAAATAATGATTTTATTGCTCTACCTAACAACGACTACAGTAGTACAACCTCTAATGCCATCTAGATCTAGCTTATGAGGACATTAAAATTCATGATGAGTTAAAAGGTGTTATTCAGATAAGGGTTAGGAAAACGTGACGGCTTCGGGAACCTGGGGAAGGTTGCAAGAAAAATAAGATAAATAAATACGTTAGGTGACATTGGACTGGGGAAAAGAAATGAAAGACGAGGTTCCTTAGTGGAATTTTGCACAGACCACTATTTGGTAACCACGAAAATTTAATGAAAGAAGGTTGTATGCGCAGAAGAGATCAGTAGTCACCGAGAGTTAGCAGATGGTTTTTATGATGGTAAAATATAGATTCCGAAAAGCAGGTTTTAAACTGAAAGACATATCCACTGGCAGATATAGACTTCGACGATAACTTATTGATTTTGCACAGCATATTCAAAGAAACTGCAAAAAAATTAGAGAAGCAAGGAGATGGAACGTGAATAAACGGAAAAAATCAGAGATTCGTCAGTTTCAGACGAATCATTAGGCAATGATTGACCGAAACGAGGGAAAGTAATACAGTGAAAGAACTGGTAGCTTTGATAGATGAAGTAGTGAAGGCCACTGACGACCTCATAGACAGACGGACAAAGGCTAATAGATATCCTAGTGAAAAGGAGATACTGAAAGTAATTGAAAGAAGAAAATATAAAAATGCAGCATGTGATGTAGGTAAAAGGGCCAAGACGCGGCTAGAAATCAAGACGTGGCTAGAAATCAAGACGTGGCTAGAAATGAGGTTGTCTGAAAGTGCAGTTGGCGGATTCAGGAGACTTGTGAGAATCAAACGCCGTAATTATGATTTCAATATCCCTTACAGATAAAAAGCCAACAAATTTCAGTGCTACAAAAATAATACTATAAGACTTATATTTACAATTATTGATAGGTAGTGTTTATCAGTAACAGTGTAAGAAGTAAATGGGCAGCATTGCACCACGCTACCTATTTTAATATTCAAATGTTTGTTAAGCTTATGGGACTTAACTACGGGGTCATCAGTCCCTAAACTTACAAACTACTTATGAACTACTTACGAACTAGGACGGCACGAGGGGGGATTCGAACGCCCGACCGTAGTGGCCGTGCTGACCGAGACTGGAGCGCCTCAGTCACCTCGGCCACCGCGGCCGGCTACCTATTTTAAAAGACGTACCACGTCATTTCCATATTCTTTCAATAATCTCTATTTTACTCTCTTGTTCTGCTCTTCGTTGAGGTAGTAATTTTCTTATGTCAGAACATAGATTCCACCACAGAAACACAAAACATGAATCCAGCAAATCGCATTGCATTTATATATGCATTGTATTATGTTTAATATTATTCTCAGCAACATTCGTTTTATGTTGTAGACTGCCTCTTAAATATTTCATGGCCGACCAAAAATAGTAGATACGCACCACATACTTTACACATAAACAATTATATGAATTTGTGGACAAGAACTGAATATATTTGCGTAAAAAGCCATGATAAATTAAATATTAATTGTGTGACTATATTTCGACGATGGCGGTATATTTCATCAGTGAGACGCCACACTTAATTGCTACCTGCGCAAAGAGCTTCAAGCGTTTTTAGTATTTTAACTATATATTTGTTTGTTAAATGTAAACAAATTTTGTAGGGAGGTGGTCAAAGCATTTAATTCTATGATATTCAAATGTATAACATTTTGAAAAAGAAATTGTATTTTGAAGATTAGGCGTTAGGATGCGAGGAAGGATACAATTTTTGGAGCGGGGAGAGCACTCTTTTCGAACGCTTGGGAAGGGACTCGTAACTTGGACGTGGTGGTGAGAGGTTGTGACGCTGGGCGGTCTGAAGCCGCGATACGAACTTGTGATTTGAAGAGATAGGCATGTGTGGACTAGGAAAATTTACGGGACTGTGACTGCAGAACTTAGTCTCTGAGTGAAAAGTGGTAAACTATTCACGGTAGTAGGGCTGTGGAACTGTGATAATTCAGCAATCGTGTACTCGTGTTATGACAAACTGTGTTTTATGACAAATACTGTAATTAATCGCGGATTAATTTGGAACTTCAATGTTTGATAGACTTCACTAATTTACGAGTGATAATTTGGAACTTTTACTCTCGAGTGCGTGTGATACTTGTGAATCTCATGAACAATAGTTTGGGAAATATTCAGTTATTTATCAATGTATAAAGTAGGACCACTTCCGCATTTTCATGTCCAAATAGAGTAATAATCTTCATTTATAAAGAATTACTTCGTGAGTGAATCACTTCTTTATCTTAGAATCCATTTTGTTATTCAGAGGTTTAATTTATGTTTGTTAAAATATATTTTCACTTCATCTTATGCAGATTTACAGTGTGGCTAAACTACAGATTAATTATTGATCTTGTTTATACAGATTGGGTAGCTTTTTAGGACATAGAAACTGACCTACATGCCGCGGTGGAGTAGCTGAGCGGTCTAAAGCGTCTCGCTTTGGAGGTTCGAGTCCTTCCTGGGGCATGGGTGTGTGTGTTTGTCCTTAGGTTTGTTTACCTAGGTTTAAGTAGTTTGTAAGCTACGGACTGATGACCACGCAATTTGGTCCGATAGATTTACAAACATTTGAACATTTTGAACTGACCTACATAACTCACCACTATGAACAGAGACAGCGAGCCATAAACCTTTTACTACCATGAGTTATGTATTGCCCAATTCTTATTGGTGAGTACCGATAGGAAGGTCGCATCAGGAAGATGAGTTTGGATTTAGGACTAATGTTGAAACACAGGATGCAATACTCACTTTACAACTGACCTCAGAAAATAGAGTAAGTAATGGCAAAATGACTTTTGTAGATTTGGAGAAAGCTTTGTTGATAATGAGTGGAATATACACTATTAAATTTTTAAGGTAGGAGGAGTAAAATACAGAAAATTTATAAATAACATGTAAGAATACGAGAGAGCAGTTGTAAGGAAAGTCGAATGGTATGAAAGGGATCCAGTGGTGTGGAAGAGAATAAGGAAAGAGTATGAACTTTTCGCAGTGTTATTCAGACAGTATAGTGAATAAGCTATGATGGAAATCAAAGAGAAATTTTGAGAAGAAATTAATTTTCAAGGAGAAGAAATAAAACCTTTGCGGTTTGCTGATTTTATTTATATGAGCAAACTGTAGATCAGTTTTGAAATTTGGATAACAGAATGACTTCTGATGGCTAAAGTAAAGACGATAAAAATGCAGAACGGCTATACGAGGAGAGAAAGTTGTTGACGTACAATATTAATTTAAAGGTTGAGATGTCCTTTCTGGGAGCATTCGCATGTACCAGTAAATGAGAGTTAAACATGAACGATAAGGCGATCAGACAGAAAAATAATATAGCCGTCTGAAATGCTGAGGATTAGAGGCGTAGACTACGTAACTAATGAGGAGGTTCTAAACGTATTTAGGAAGAAAAGAAATATTTGGTAAGTTTTGATTAAAAGAAATAATCGATTGTTAGGACTTCGAGGGAGGTGTGTGGTGGGTGGGGTGGGAAGGGGGGGGGGGGGAAGTAAAAGTCGAAGAGGAATGCCGAGGAACGAACACAGTGATGAGATTCAAAGGGAAGTAGGTTGCCGTTTCCTATATTAGAGGTGAAGAGGTTTGCGCATAGTATGGTAGCATGGTGAGCTGCATCAAACTAGTCTTCGGGCAACACAAACAACAACATGGTCCAAGAACACGGCCACCGACAATAGCGTTCAATAGTTTTCACGGCGCAATGACTGTTCAAATAAATTTCTGGCGTGCATCTACATAACGTTCACCCAATATTTGGGCTGAGTGCCGTCCAGCCATCTTCAGGTAAAGTAGACTGACGCTCTAGCACGCGCTTAGTGCTTATAAACGCGCGGTTTGCGCTACTGCGCATGCGGCCAAAGACGTTACTCGACGACAACGAAGTGCACATATTTACCAATTATTATGTCTGTGGCTGCACGCTAGATTGCCGCAGAGGTATCGATGTATTACGAGCTGTGGTGTGGTGTTGCACCGGTGTCAAAGAAAGTGCCGGATTCTACGACTTATATAAGCTGAGGCGCTCTTTCTGTTAATTAAATTCGTGATACCTTTATTGTGAGACTCTAAGACAGCTTATTGTCAAAATCTGGGCAAATGAGTATAAACCGACTGAATGGAAGAGAGCAATAGTATGCCCAATTTTAAAAAAAGGAGAGGTCACTCAAGTAGGCAATTATCGAGGAATCTCGTTGCTTGAGATAGGTTATAAAGCCTTAACCTCCCTGTTACTTGGCCGTCTGAAACCTATTCTACAAAAGATCATAGGACCGTACCAGTGTGGGTTCATGACAGGACGCTCAACCATTGACCACATCTTTACACTACGACAACTAATGGAGAAATACTATGAATTTGATAGAGAACTACACCTCATATTTATTGACTTCCGACAGGCGTATGACAGCATAAATCGGACTGCACTATGGAAGATAATGGAGGAGGTAGGTATCACACGAAAATACATCAAACTGGTTGAAGCATGCTATATAGAATCAAGCTGCCAAGTAAGGTTCGCAAATAAAATGTCAGAGCCTTTCACTGTTCGAAACGGATTGAGACAAGGAGACCCCTTGTCTCCAGTGCTATTCAACATTGCTCTGGAAAAGGTACGACGCGAAATTGGCAATGGCAGGGAGATGGAGATCATGGGGTTTGACACAGTCTTGGCTTTTGCAGATGACGTGGTGATTATGGGAGAATCACTTGATCAGATAACATCTGACACCGCTAGATTTATGAAAGAGGCAATCAAAGTGGGATTAGTGGTCAACGACGAGAAAACTAAATATATGATCATCTCACGACGACAAGATTTTCCTAACACCATCAATATTGACGGACATAATTTTGAACGAGTGGAGAAATTTAAGTACCTGGGGTCGATACTACCTAGTAAAAGCGAGATAGAGAAAGATATTCAACAGAGGATTGTTAATGCCAATCGTGCATATTTTGGACTCAATAATTTATTCAAGTCACGCTTGGTCTCACAAAACAGCAAGATCAAACTATACATGGCAGTTGTAAGACCTGTTCTGTTATATGGTTGCGAGACATGGGCAACCTCACAAACACTGGAAGAGCGCATTTGTGCATTCGAGAGGAAAGTGCTCAGAAAGATCTATGGGCCTACATTTAATATAGAAAATGGAAGATGGGAAAGGAGACAAAAAGAGGACCTGTACCAACGTTTTGGAAAAGTAGACGTTGGTAGGTACATCAGAGGGCGACGACTTCAGTGGTTGGGACATGTCATAAGAGCTGGAGAATCTATTCCTAACCGAGCGTTTAACTCTCAGCTGATCGGAAGACGTCCAAGAGGTCGTCCAAGGACTAGATGGAAAGATAGGGTGATGAGAACGTTGCAGCAGGTAGAACCAACAGCATCCCTTGAAGATGCGATGGACAGAAGAAAGTGTCTCAACATCTGCAATAGATACCTGCGACTGTGATTGGGACAGTACTCCTTCCTGTGTGACTGATTTTGACAGTGAGCTATATATAGTAATTAATCTTTGTAATATTTCTTTTGCTTTCTGTCATGGGTCTTAATGGCCTGTTATGTACAATAAATGATGATGATGATGATACCTTTATTGTGTGGTCTCACGGTGAAGGTAAGTTACAAGAATTTTTAAACCATCTGAATTCCATCCATAACAAATCCAATGTACAATGATAGTCGATAAAGAGGGGTTCCTTCTAATTATGGATGTAATGATACGACGCAGGCACCTTAGAACATTCATTGTGTAGGATATGGACGCATGCTTATTTACACTTACATGCAAATAGGTACCATCATCCCTTCCAGACGATGAGTGTTCTCAAAACAACTGTCCACAGAGCACAGGTCACTGCTGATGAGAGCAGTCTGTAGGACGAGCTTTAACATCTGAAGAGCATTTTTGAACAAACTGGTATTCTCCCCGGCAAATCATAACGCATTACATATGAATCATCTTTAGCCTAAAGAACACAGAAGGTGAAGCAAAAAATATTAAATGGAATTTCTGCCATATGTGGGAAGCCTGTCGTCGAAAATCGGACAGCTCCCAAAAAAGGTCAGCTTTCGCTTTCCACCATAGACAATACCACTTTTTAGTATTCTACCAAAGATGATTTGGTGCTTCTGAAGGCTAAGATTTACAAGATCCCCTGTGAAACCGTTCTTTTCTTAAACAGGCCAGACGCCGCGTACAGTCCAGAAAAAAGACACGGAACGCCATGAGTATACCCGTGTCTTACAACGTAATAAATCTGCGGTGCCTGAACATTGTATTCATGCTGGGCACTCTATGATGTACGAAAATGTCAAAATTTTAGCCTCCATCTTTCTGAGACTCAGTGGTGAAAGAAACATAAAATTTGCTTGGGGACAAATATAATTAACAGAGACAGCTGCTTTGGGCTTAGATAAATCTTAGAATCCGGCACTTCCTTTAATAAATTTACAAAGACGCCACAGCTCATAATACATCGATACCTCCGCGACAATCGACCGTACAGCCACAGGCATAATCTGTACCTCACTGCCGCCGAGTTACGTCTTTGTGGCCTTGTATATCTGTGGATGGACGGTACTCCGTCGAAATACACTGCTGGAAAATGAAAAGAGAACACCATGAAATCATCGACCCAGAAGAGGGAAATTTTGGTGACACCTTCTTGAGGGTATTACAACGTACAGTCATACAGACAGAGGCATATGCACTCGAGTACGGTATCCAGAACATGTGCAACATGGCCACTAGTAGCGTGTTACCCTCCTTTTATAGCAATTCATACTGCAATTCTCCCATGGAAACGATCATGTAGCGAATGTAGTCTTCAGGAATGCCTTCACATACAATTTCCACCTCGTGCCTCAGTGGATCCAGATTGTTTGTTGGCCGTTCAGACCGCCCTATATTGACCCAAACATGCTCTAATGGGGGGAGGGGGAGACAGATGTGAGGATCGTACTGGCCAGGGTACATGACGTACAACTTGCAGAGCACGTTGGTTGGTACGGGTTGCATAAGGACGTGCATTGTTCTGTTGGAGAAGTATATCACTTTGTTGTTGTATGAATGATAGCTACGCGTGTTGAATGATGTTCTAGAATTACTGTGCACTGTTCATTGGTCCCTCGACGATCACCAGTGTCAGTGTAGGATATGGGTCCTCATGTAATGGGGCCTGATCATGCAATGCTGTTAGGACGTCTTCCACTCATGCTCTAACATGGTGCAAGGTATCACGGTAAATAAATATTTTAATTTTTAATAGAAATTTACAAGTTATCTCGAAGTCTAATGTTTAATGGTAATTGATCAGTAGTGCGTAATACGTACGTGAAAGAAAATTTAAACTGTTAAAAAACCGTACAATGTGGTGACTGCTACAACTGAGCTAAGCCCAAGAAAACATTAATATGCGCAACGGACACGCCCATGAAATGGGGAAACTCAAACACTACAATTTATGGCCCTGTCTAAAGTACTTCCAAAGGGTACAACGAAACTGATGAACTTGAATAATGAAAAAGGGGCAAACTGACGGCGACACAGATAAAAAAATGACTTACCTCGTATCTTATTATTACAAAACTGGAAACAGGAACAGCAAGAAGGTCGCGTCATGCAATATTTTAGCATTAAAAATGTTTCAAAAATGATATGTGGGTAGTAAATAAGTCCAACAATAATCATAAATGACGAAAATTAAGGGAAGGGGAATTAACTACCAAATGAGGACGTAGAACGCAAATTTAGTATTAGATATTATGTATTCTTAAAAAAATATGAAATAGAAAAATATTACAGAAAATTAAATTAACATCATGCATTACAATAATAGCGTGCTGCAACAGATACTTAACAACTGCCTTCTCCAACAGCGTCCTCGCGCTACCTCACCCAACAGGCAACTCTCCGCAACTGACTCCCAACACAGCTCGTAACAGACTTGCTACTGACTGCTCTCTCTCGCAGCCGGAGCGCTTACTCTACAATCGAACTTCCAAAGATTACTGTGCCACTTACAATATACATCTGTGGCCAGTTTACGTATGTCCAAAATATTAGATAACCTACATGTTGGGACCATAGGAACCTTACAATGGTTCAGCCCACCTCTAGTGGAGTCACGATAGACGCATATAGAACGACCAATGGAGACATCTTCAGTGATGAATGTTCTGCCTCTACGCCGACGATGGTCGTACGTGTGTGCGGCATCGTGCAAAACGCAAAAATCCTGAGTGTATATGACAGAAGCACACGCCGCCGATACCCGGCATCATGGCATGGAGAGCTATATCCTACACTGGGTACAATCCTCTGGTGATTGTCTAGGTAACATTAAACTGTGCAGGGTACACTGAAATCATCATTCAACACGTCTTCCTACCGTTCATGCTCCAACAAGGCGATATGTGTTTTCCAGTAGCACAATGCACGTCGTCTTGTATCCTATATCACCCAATGTGCTCTTCCGGGTGCTCCAGCTCGAGCCCCACATCTGTCCCCCCATTGAGCATGTTTGGGAATGGATGAAAGGTCATCTTCTGCAGTCTGCACGATCGGCATGAAATCTGACCCAACTGAGGTCACATGTGGAAATTGCATGTCTATGACTATTGGGCTCCTCTATGATCGTGTTCATGAGAGAATTCCAACTTGTATTGCTGCAAAGTAAAGTATACCTTAAAAGTCCACCAAGTACGAAACAAGGTTTGTTTTTCACTCAAATTAGCAAATAAGGTCCGTGTGAACTACCGGTTACTCCCTGCTACAAAGCCTTGTTCCCTGGCCCAAACTGAGAACTGACTAGCTTCAAATTACTTCAATAATAGGAAGTTAATACTACAGTGGTCAATACACATAGCAGCTCACACGTTATTACACACAGACATTAATAAGCAAGCCACCACAATTAAAATTATCTTAGAAAGGTGCTTAAGAAAACATTTATGGCGCAACGGAATTTAGACATAAGAAAAATTGCATCTGAGCTTGTTCTCAGCACTTGTGAAGAACAGTATTAAATAAAAGAGGGAAGGTGCTCTAAAACTACAATTTATAGGCAACGTATGGATTATGCTGAACTGAACTTAAACCTGTTTATTCAGATAGAAAACAAGCAAAATCGGGATCCAATTTTGTTAATACAATAAAAATGCATCTCTTACATGGATTAATGCTGACGGAGCCCAGCCTAACTTATACATGATTTAACGCTACTGGGGGGGGGGGGGGAAGGATTCACAAAAAACACTCATTCGCTCACACACACGCAGTGCCAGAGCGAAACGCACCAAAATCAGCATGCGAGACGCCGCTATCGTAGGCGAAATTCAGCAAGTCGGAGGTAGCACAAAACACAATATACAAAAACACTTTGCCGGCCGCGGTGGCCGAGGGGACTGAGGCGCTCCAGTCACGGTCTGCACGGCTACTACGGTCGGGGGTTCGAATACCCCGTCGGGCATGGATATTTGTGCCGTCCTTAGTCTTAGCTAGTTCATAAGTAGTTTGTAAGTTTAGGGACTGGTGACCCCATAGTTAAGTCCCATAAGCTATACAAACATTTGAACATTTGAAAAACACTTTGAAGCTGGTTCTGGTCTGTCGTGATTGTTTTGAGATGCTGCGTGTGTATAGCCAAGTTAAATTACATCTTAATTGGACCGCTAGCAAACACGCTAACGGCGACACACGACTACGTTACATGAACGCACTCCACTGAAGGTGAAGTGGTTGAAAATCGGATTCATTACACAAAATAACGGTGGATTCTTAAGTTGCAGTCTGTTAAAATCGATCTAGGTACTGGTTTTATGTGAGAAGTGGCGTGAATTCAGGCGACTAGATAAAAAAACCCGGAAGTCGGAACTCTTTGGCAGAGAACGATGCAAAGCGGGCTACTCCTAACCACATTCAGACAGCCATAGATTCTCGCACCCACTTAAAAGTAAAACAACTGCACATTCTAACAGGGTCAGTGGCGTAGCGGAGAAGCTATACTTCTGCCACATTAATTAATACAATTATAAATTATTAACATAACAAAATAAGAAAAACCTAGCAATATTAACTAATATTTTAACACATGAAATAAAAAAATGCTATTCCTCAAACCTTGAAAAGATTGGGGTTCAAGTTTTAACAAAATGATAATCAAGCGACATTAAATAAATTATAACTTCACAGAAATATAAAAAAATATATGGAAGACAACAGACGGTTTGTCGTGTCCTACATAGGAAAGAGAGAAAAGGTAGCAAGGTCAGTCTGCATATCCCGAGCGGAAGGAGTGATTGCAGAGAGACAGTACAGGCATCTACTAGAGATGCTGATTTCGGGACTCGAGAGGATACTTGTTTAGGAAACTTTATGGAACTCCTAGGTACCTTGCATTGAATTTATTGCATCCCATACTAAGTCTACTACACTGGGGTTAGTTATTTAAAAAAAAACAAGAAGTATAAATCGTTTGCCACAACAGAAGCCAGTAATTACGTTCCCTAGCAGCAGCCCCTAGACAGACGCACTCCCCGCGAGAAACAGACTGTCATGGAACACCCCGAGGCCGACGACGATAGTCACGGGCTGGCGCCCGAATCGTCTGACTGAGAACTCCCCTCTTGATACAAAAACCGGGGGTTTTAACGGCCGGTGTGGGCGCACCTCTTTTCCCCACTTTCCGACAGTTAACAATTTTATATTGACCGCTGCTTGGTTCAACCAATCTAAATTGTGGCTTGCCCTCTCTCTGAGTCCTCTAGCGAACCACGTTTCAGCCCTGTCCTTTCTGCCATTCCCCGGGTGGGGAGGTGGCTTGTTTGTGCACTAACAAAATCCATACTTGGTAGCAACATTGTTCAGCTGAAAGTAAAACGTCACGACGCTACCCAATATGGGCAACAACAACAATGTTTTACGTCAGTTGGCCACACCTTAGGCTCCGCCTTAGGCCACGCCTCAGGGGAGCTGCTAACCTGCAGTTTTTCTTCTTTACCCTCTCTCTCTAGCCTCGTGGAACCACTGACGTTGCTGTTCCCAAGTGATTGGTATCAACTTTGCTACGTACATTAAAACGTGCCTGTTGGCCACCAAGTACTAATGTAACGTCTTACAACAGCGTCTAGACGCTATATGAAGTTACGCCCATCTTCTCCGAAAGGTAACCTCCACCCTGGGACGTTGTCTGAGGGCATCAGCAGTTCGCTAGGAGATTTCTTTAGTGCCTACATCCCGTAAGATATACGTGTCTGTTTTAGCCTGTTATCTGCAATGGTCTCTATTTCTCAGCCTGGAGTGCGTCTCTGTGGCTCACACAGCCTCTCAATAATTCCAACAGTAAAATCAATATATGACAGGTCGTCTTTCAACCTCGTACTTGTGTCGACACTGTGTGCTCCTGTGACTATATTCACGTGCGTTTGTATCTCTGTGTGTGTTTTGTGTTGTATGCATCCTCAGAAATATGTGAACAAAAATTTTCCACAGCTTGGTCGAAAAATTCATGCAGTATTTTTTTTTTTCCATTTTCTTGGAGTGCATTAGATGAAGTCAACGTTATGCCGCTGGACGCCTGAGATTTATTTGAACAATAGCGTTGTGGATCTCGTGGTACGGCACAGTGACGCGAGCTTCGTGCGCGCTCTGTTTGCGGAAGCGTTGCGTGTTTTTCTGGCGTAGCTCCTCGCTTTGCTGACACGCCGTCCTGGCGGTAAGCAGCGCGCCGCCTCGCAGGCGCGGATGTGGGTGGAGGCTGCTGCTGACGTGTGCGCCGCAGTGGAAACACCGGGCTCTGCGTGGCGGGCCTTTTACTGGGCCTCTCTGCCGCAGCACAAGTGTATCTGCGCCCGCCGTTTTGTCCGCTGCGGGCGGAACACGAAAGAGTGGAAGGTAGCAGTAGACGAGCTGACGTCTGCCGAGTAGCAGGCGAACATTCTTCAAGGCGCCCGCACGTTTCCCTAAGGTTAGATTAGATTAATACTGCTTCCACACATCATATATACGACAATTCGTAATGATGTGTCAGTTTAGTAAATGTCGTCTATACAGGACAATCAATATTTTAAGGATGTTTTCATCTTGAGGTTTGAAAAGCTCTTCAATCTCCGTGTTTGCTTACAAAATAAATTTGCTTTATAGGTCAGGTTTCGCGGGCGTTTCAGCATCATCAGTGGAATCTTTAATTCGTATTGTCTGTCAAATTAACAATGAAATGATTGTTACTTATGTACATTAACAGTAAAAACTACAGATAATTGTGAGAATACTACGCATCGTTTCTTATTTTTATAGTTATGCTAGGCCTACCTTAATACCACATGTAGCCGGCCGCGGTGGCCGAGGAGACTGAGGCGCTTCAGTCACGGTCTGCACGGCCACCACGGTCGGGGGTTCGAATCCCCCCTCGGGCATGGATATTTGTGCCGTCCTAGTTCGTAAGTAGTTCATAAGTAGTTTGTAAGTTTAGGGACTGATGACCCTGTAGTTAAGTCCCATAAAGTTTACAAACATTTGAACATTTTGAATACCACATGTAGTTACGTTTGTGGTTCTTCAACTCACAAAACGTCACTGATATTTTTTGACAGTTTGTCATCTACAAATCAAAACGTGTGTATTTAATGTGGTAAACGGTTAGCTTCTAAATATCGGGATTTTTACGAAAATACAGGACGTAGTTTTTGTCTAGACATTTTGTTATAGAAGCAGTAGCTACAATAAAATTGAACCAAAACACAAAAACTACGTCCTGTATTTTCGTAAAAACGCCAGCGAAACATGTATGGGAGAAATCAAAACACATTTGTGTTTGCTCAAGGCGGACCTTACCTATAAAGCAAATTTATTTCAAGGATGTTTTATTTACATTTTCTCACTGTTGTAATAGTTTTATCTAAAAATTCATCTACATTGTAGATTTCTTTCCGTAAGTGAATCAACTATGGGCATAACTTTTTTACGTACACAGGTATGCAGCTTAAATTTCACAATAGCTCTTCTTGGATACTCGGGTTCCGTAATTTCCTTTTCCGTACGTCATGGACAAGTATTATACGCTGAAACTGCGTGCGGTCATTGAATTTCTGATAAAGGAACGTCGAGACCTTGCTGACATCAACACGAGGCCGAAAAATATCTACAAAGACAACACGATCGACAGAAGCAATGGGCAGAGGTGAATGAAGAAGCTTAAAGAAGACGAAACCAACACTGAAGACAAACCACCCAGTGGGAGGACCGTAACTTCAACCACTGACGTGGATCGCCCACCACTGGGTGAATTCTTTCATGCGAAAGACGAATCATAGTTCGTAAGCTTGCTCCACAACTCGACTGTCAAGACAATACCGTGATTATGATGATGCAAGACTTAGAGTATGCGAAAGTGTGTGCGAATAGGAAGCTGGAACGTGATCTAAAGGACCGAAGAATGGAGGTCTTGCGACTCCATAAACGACGATGTTATTGTTGTTTTCAGTCAGGAGACGGGTTTGATGCGGCTGTCCACCCTACTCCATACTGAGCAAGCCTCTTCATCTCCTCATAAGAAAGGCACCCTACATCCATTTGAATCTGCTTACTGTATTCATCTCTTGGTCTCCTTCTCCGATTTTTACACCACACACTTCCCTACAATGCTAATTTTACGATTCCTTGATGTCTAAGAATGAGTCCTCCCAGTCGATCCCTTTCTTTAGTGAAGGTATGCCAAAAATTCCCTTTCTCCCCAAGTCGGTTCAGTAGCTCATCATTAGTTACGCGATCCACCCATATAATCTTCAGCATTCTTCTGTAACACCACATTTCAAAAGCCTCTATCCTGTTCATGTCCCCACTGTTCATCGACGATGATGTATTAATATTGCTATTTTTTTTTCCAAAATGTACAAATTTGTAACACATCGATTTTTCCCATAATGATATTAATGTATGTGAAGTGAGGTTCTGTGGTTTTATGGATATAGATATGTCTTTGTATACACAAACTCTTTGAACACGATGAAATTTTTGTTGATGTATTTAAAAAAGTGTCTTTTAATCTTATGTGGATTGTGATGTAAATAATGTTGTGTTTACTTTATTTTAAATGCTTTATAGAGGATGTGGCTTGGAGATTGTGTAAATATTAGTCTAATGTAAAAGCCTGTGGAAAGAACTGAAAAACGGAAAGACCGTGCATGAATAGCAAAGGTGGGAAAACGCTCCGAAGCAGTGTTGTTGCGCGCTACGAAGGTTCTAGTTGAACAGATATGTACATCAGCTTTGATGGGATAGCAGCGTGCAGCGGAACAGTGTTGTATCGAGGCCAATGTTGCAGGAGTTTATGGAAATGTCCTTGGACGACGAACACTGTATATTGTTGGTAATGGCACAAATATTGGTGGCTTAATTGCGTTGAAT
The DNA here is from genome assembly GCA_026315105.1 of Locusta migratoria. NCBI lineage: Eukaryota > Metazoa > Arthropoda > Insecta > Orthoptera > Acrididae > Locusta > Locusta migratoria. The sequence continues at coordinate 415,138,359 of CM048749.1, forward strand.
TTCCGACGCCAAGATTATTGTAAAAGCCACAGCACTGTATGAGTCCGCATTTGTACGACTGCATATCGAAGAACCACGCACCTGCTCTTCTCTGCGATCACAGGCAATTCAAACTTTATTACTTTTGCAAGTACAGACAGAGACATTTCTGTGTGTTACGAATAACAATCTGATTTCATTGTAACCTGTCTTCGGTTCGTCATTTTCCTAAATGAGTTATGTTGGATCCCAACCTTATAAGTGCAAAACACTACCCGAATGTCCTAAAGTTTTGGTATTTCAGTGCAGTTTAAAGCAAATTATATTTATTCTTCATAATTGGGAGCTAAAAAAATACGCGTGAACTTTCATGGACAATCTAGATAGAAGTTTACAATAACAGATTTTGATTCAGATTAAAAAACCAGACCTTTGTTGACTTTTTAATGATAATCTCGGTACATAAAGTATTCAAAGGCAATATTAAATGTGTAACCATTCAGCAGCTTAGCTTGTTTCTGTAGTGTGTTTTTCACTGTTACTGATTCGGAAGATAGTTTAGTCAGTTCAATTTAAAACAGTAAGGGAACAACAAAGTTTTTTTTTTTTTTTTTTTTTTTTTTTTTTTGTTATTCATGATTTTTTCAGATTTTGTATATCAGTGTAAACTTTTCTGTTTTTCAGATTAATTATTCTGCAATCATTTGAGTTTACTGAAGGTAACAGTAATAATAGTTAAAGAAAACTTCCGTCTCATACTGCATACAACTATTTAGATTGCAAATCAATTTATTTCAATGAAATGAAGTTTTGAATAACTTAAATACATTTTTAATCTAGGAAAAGTGTTTCATAGCTAAAGTACACATCCTATATTCAATTATGCAAGTGTCGTAGTGTTGATAATAACAAGTTTGCTAGTGCTTACACAAACAGCTAATTTAGGTCTAAAATATACAAGATTTAATATTTCTTACAAACTGGTTAGACTTACATTCAAATACTTGGCACAACATCTTAGGATATATTATTGTAGGATCCTTTTTTAATTTTATGATACCAAATTTCCAATACAAATTAATTATTTTGAATCTTACTTTCATAATAGAATGCGTACTTGAGTACTGACAGACTTTTGTATACCTATTTCAAAGGTCCAAAATTAGTCATATAGTTGGTGCCACTGTTTATTAAGTAATTTGAAACATTAATCTGACTATATAGTGTGGCCACCGTAATTATTACTATATTTCTTGGTACTCAGGACGAATAAAAATTAATTTTCACATCAGTATTTCATTAGTTTATGAAGTTTCTCCAAGTATAAAGTCTTCGAGAGAGGTAAATTAAGGTCTGATACCATTAGTAAGCACGCAGTAATTTTCTCTAAGGGCGCGTTACTGTTCACGAAATGTGTATAATTTTGGGAAGTGTTTTGGAACAGTGCAGTAGGTGGAACTTTAACAGCGATAATTTATTGCACGTAACTTGCCCTTTCCCATAGATTATTTCAGAGTAACCAAGATAGCACGAGCGTTGAAGCTGAGCAGCTCGAGATTTTTTAAGTAAGCGGTGACACTTTTCTGTGAGATCTGGTCACATGCTTATAATTCAGAAACGAAAATTCAGTCGAAGAAGTGGTACCACAGGGCTTCTCCGAGACCTAAGAATTAAAAAAACCACCGATCAGCAAAGAAACTTATGAGGGCAGAATTTTTGATTTGACAATTGAATAGTTATGATTGATTTTATGCAGCGTGGTAGTAACGTGAGCGGCATTACAACATTAAAACACTCTGGAAGCTTTGAGAAACCAGAAGAAAGAAGCACCAAACAAATGTTTGAAATCGATCCAAATTCATCGTGGCAATGAGAAATTTCACATGTCCTTACCCACAAGTCATGAAAACAGCAAACTGGACTGGTCAGTACTTTCTCATAGCCGTTTTGTCCAGATTTAGCACCTTGTGACCTCGACTTCTTTGGCGTCAATGACGGACAGTCTTCGGAGATACTATCAGGACACAGATGAAAATGGCAGAAAACCAGTGCATTCGACAGTGCAAACATGAAATTCTGGAAAAAAGGGGTTGAGTGTGTGATTCAACAATGGGGGATTGTTGTCGCTTGAACAGTGCCATTCTGCAGAGGATGGGGTACTCTAATAATGTGTATAATTTGAAAGGCCTCCGACATGTTTTTCTGTGTTATATTAATTTCATAACGTCTCACTTATATGTACTTGTCAAATTGATTCTATATTCCTGTAGTCCTAGTATTAAGACCATAGTGTAAAATCGTTTCCTCTATAATATCAATATTGTGTGTATGGTATACTTTCCTTTTAAAAAAATTGGATATTATTTATTTTTAGCCTTCATGTACAGTCAATCAGGCTTAATTTTTACCAGTCATGGTATTTTTTGGCTAATGTTCCACCTACAGGGGAATTATTTATAGCAGAGGTATTGAAAATTAGCTTTAAAAAATATTGCCAATAGGTGGAACATGAGCCATTTGGAACCCAAATATTAAGAGGTACGAAGGTACCCTGACTGGTACATAGTTACCCTGATTGACTGTACGCATATACCACATGGCAACAAAAGTAATGGTTGGTTGATTCGTTGGTTTGTGATTTAATGTTACAAACTACATCGTTATCGGTCCATTTCTTCCATCGACAGGGAGTTGTTAAGATCTTTCGATGCTAATAAAATTTACTTAAAACAAAAAGCGTAAATACAATGAAGCTGAAACCGTGGGAATGGTGTTCTAGCTATTTGGTCATTCAAACCCATCAAGCAACCAAGCTGAAATCGTAGGTAGCGCATCGAAATTAAACAGTTACAACAATCGATGAAACGGAGGAGGGATTTAAAATCCAATAGCAAATGGTGATGGTTGGTTGATCACAAGGAAAAGGGATGATCAGCCAGTCTGTAACACGTTAATATCTTCTGTCGAAAGGTTTTCGGGAAGAGAAACACAACACGGGTAAATGACGTACACTAACAAGGAGTCGTTCCGTTCTCGAAAATTCAGTTTTGACTGAGACTTCGCATGTTGGTAGTGTACGTCAGGGGTGTCCACTCACGCAAGTTTTAAAGCGCACTGGTGGAGTGGCCGATCGCTCTATCGCGTCCTGCTGAGATGCTTGCGGTTGCTCGCCGTCGGAGATTTGAGTCCTCCTGGGGCATTGGCGTGTGTGTTGTTCTTAAGTTAGCTTAAGTTACTTCATGTATTTTGTAATCCTAGTGTAGTTAAGTCCCATAGATTTACAAACATTTGAACACTGAGCTAATAGACACACTTAACTTGCAAGCTTGGTGAGTAAGATATGTGTCCTTGTCTAATTCATGCGTTCATATCAACGTGAATGTTATCACTCCCAAAGAAATGATGTAAACGTAACGGTTTGTGTCATAAGTGCAACGGATGAGCGCAACAATTTCGTCATTAGCCACACTTCCCATTGCGCTGTCAAAAGATATGTTTTACTGCTTTCGAAATGGTTTACATGTGCGCCGTCAAATTTTCCATATATCCAAGGTAATCAGAATATGTTCTGAAATTTCTGAGAGGTAAGTTGAGTATATTTAATATATATTGTTTTCATTTCTATGAAAAGTCTTGCCTGTTCTCACAATCATTACATTTACTTGCTACGGTAATGTAGACGAGGGGTTGGAAATCAATAGTGGCAACTATTTTTTCACAGCCAATACAAAAGGGTTACGTGTTTGTACCTTTTACTGCTCTACAAAGTCTTCAACTGCGTTGTTTGGTACCCGTTGCCAGTGATGTGGAAGGCGTAGTACACCGTTAGAAGAGCCTGCCTATTCTGTTGATGGCGAGAATAGAGCGGTCTACTGCCTGTCGAATATCTGAAACAGTTCTGAAGCGAATGCCACGAAGTGGTTCTTTCATCTTCGGAATCAAATCAAAGTCACAAGGACTTATGTCCGGGGAGTATAGTGGATGGTACAGAACTCCCAGTCTCATCGAGCGAAGAGAGCGATCACAGCTTGTACTGTATGCCCCGGCGCATTGTCGTGTACAATTATGGGTGGGTTGCGCAGAAAGTGTTGCCGTTTCTTTCGCAAAGATAGTCGCAGTTGATGCTCCAAAAGCGAACAATAATGCTGTGTATTGACGGTCTGACGTGGAGGAACGTAATGCATTAGGATTACACCATGACAGTGACTGACAACCTTGTAGTTTAGTCTCCTATAAACAACAACAAAAACAACATCACAGTCGTACACGAGAATCAGAATATTTTTCGCCATACATGGGCTTTAACGCACTTTCAACTTTTGCGGCGACCCACAACGACGCGATTCGTTGGATTGGCATTTCAGTTGTGGCTCGTACGATGTGGTCCATGTCTGATCCAGTGTCAAGATACGGCGCAAGAAAGCCTGTCCTTTGTGCTCATTGCACTCCAAGTGCGTCTGAAAGTGCCGTAACGCATCCATTTCTACATTTTCAATTCATGCTGTTTGTAGCATGCCCAGGCTTCCTCGAGGATGCTAACCCGGCTTCGTTGACGAGATCACGAATTGTCTGGTGTCGATCACTGTCCAATAACGTAGCAACGGTATGCAATTCTTCTTCAGAGACGCTAGAAAGACCTGCGCTATGCATGTCTTTGTTGAAAGCTTTTACCCAACGTGCCACTGTTCTGAACGGCATTGCCGATTTTGCGCACGCCTCTTGAAGACCTTGATACTACTGTCGTACCGTACGATCTCAGGCGCCGCGGCAGGATAGCCGCGCGTATTGGAGCGCCGTGCTGCGGTGCGCACGGCCGTCCGCCGTCTGGGGTTCGAATCCCCCCCTCGGGCATGGATGTTTGTCTTGTCCTTAGGTTAGTTTACCTTAGTTTAAGTAGTTTGTAAGCTACGGACTCATGACCACGCAGTTAAGTCCGATAGATTTACAAACATTTGAACAATTTGATCGACCTCTAGCACATTCAATTTTGATCCAAGTCTGTTATTTCTGTTTCCAAATCATAGTGACACCGTTACGTGAAACCGCTCGCTCACAAGTGATTGTGTTTCACTCGATTGTGCGCACGCCGGTGACGTGGAACGGGCGAGTCCATTTGCTCGGAGCTAAGCTAGGTATGGTAACAACGTGTGCTATCAGTGACAATTGTAGATTCAATTCCATAATGGCTCCATAGCAGTGTTGCCTCTATTTAAGTTCCGACCCTCGTACTTACCACGTGACTTATGTATAAAATGACAATTTCCAAGGCTACAAAAAGTGAACAGAGATGCCAATCACTAAACGGACTAAAAATTTGTGAATAGCAGAAAGGAGAAATACGTTGACTACAGGAGGCTGGAACACGGATCTCCATCAGCGCAGAACCACGACGCTACGGCTGTAGCACTATCCTTCATGTTGCATATCTAGTTCTTCGACTAGTAATTGTTTATGTTTTCCTTTTTGATTTCACAGTTCGATACAAATTCTTCCTGTCTTCGTGCTTGATATGTGTTCAATTTCTGTTGGGGGCATCGGCTGCGTCATCTCACCACAAACCTGCGTGTGTGCGTTTGCCTTGTAAGGCAAAGGCATGCATGCAAGTTGTTAAGATGGCCTTTATAATGCTGTGGGCTGCTTTTACATGGAATAGTCTACACTTTCCGCTCCATCTAAACCAATCATTGACTGGAATTGGCTATATTCCTCTACTGGGACACCATTTGTAGCCATTATAAGACTTCATGGTCTCAAACAACGACACAATTTTTGTGGGCGTCACCAGGCCACAATTCGTCGCGATTAGTTGGAAGAACATTCTGGACAGTGCCAGCGAATTTTACCATTGGACGACATCAATCTGGTCGATTAATCGTGGTAGATAATTGAGATGAAAGATGAACTTGCACTGTTAACTCTTTCGAAATTTCGGACGACTGTAGAGGTAGCACCTCCCAATACACGTCCAACGTCCAACGAACTTATGAGTCCATTGTCCATCGAATGACTGCATATTTTTTGCACGCGATATTGGGAGTTATCCGGCGTCTTTTGACCACCCATTGTATTTACTCAACGAATATTGACATACCTAATGTATGTAGTGATGCCGTAATGAAGTGTCAAACGTAATACTCGAATATCTACTTCCATTTCATCGTAGCCTCAATATCGAAGGCCTGATGTCGACTACAGAATTCCCGGTGAATAGGCTACTATCCTACACCCTGAAATAGTTTCCTCAGTTAAAGGACTAGAAATTTTGAATAAATGTTGACGACAGAGAGCTTCGAAATCTTTAGTCCACGGTACGGTAACAATGAATTGCATAAAGGCCTACAAGTTCTACATTCAAATAAAACAACGGCAAAAAAAAAAAAGAAAGAACCTATTGTGTGCTAAATAAATTGTGAAATTGTGTTGCGTGATTTCTGAAATCAAAAGATGGCCCATCCCAATAATTAAGCTGAATGATGAGAAAAGGGGTCCATGACGTGACATAAAAATAATTGTATAATTTTTCATCATATGCAGAAAAATACATGGTACGCCGTTTTGGGAATGAGTAAGTTGTATGATAATGTTATGATAATGTCTATATGTACGTAAAATGCATATTACTCTTCAGATTTGAAACATCCTTCCACGTTTTCTGACAATTACGCTCACCCCTTACGCGTATTCAGAGTTACAGAAGGTTGTAAGACCTTGGATGCCGGAATGCTGGGTGTATGTGCCTCCTAGCACCAGTAAAATAATGCTTCCAATAAATACGTTTATAAGTTTTCTCGATACATCATTCCTCTGATATGGGGGACAGCGCACCTCTTTGTGGACAACTGATGGTGGTGTTGATCAGCATTTTCCCTCCATCATAGTGACCTCTGCCTTTCGATTTCTGAGCACAGTCTAAACCCATCAACATTTGTTGACCTATGTACCGTGCCCTTTTTCAGCCTTAACCAGAGATTCAAAAGTCACGTTGTTATATAGAGAAATTCTCCAAACATGAAGTGCTTTATTCATCTTTTCAAAAAGTTAGTTTATAGCCTCATCTCCGATACGTGCATATTTATCATTTTTTCCAGTGTCTTTACAAGAAAGGGGGACAGATTGATTGGTTCCATGGCCTTAGTCTTGGCATGATATGGTCTCACCGTCTTTGGAATGAAAACCACCTTCGCTAACCTCCAGACATTGGGGATAATTCCTCATGTAAGGCTGGCTCTACAGGATTTAAACAGATTATATCCTTCCTATTGAAGCAGCTGGCCGAGTGTCCCATCTTCAGAAAGAGCCTGTTAGGGGCTGCGTCTTGGTCTTTATTTTTATTTATTTTTTTCTTAGCTAGGGGGCATTGAGGGAAGAGTGTCTTGAGGAGTCATGTGCTCTCCTGGTAAATTTGCTATTTCCCTTCCGTAATATACCTCTTGGATTTGTGGGGATTCCTGTAAAAATTTGTACATTCTTGCTCCAACATCCTTGCTTTCTACTACCTCACTCTATGTCTTTGGATTGTTTTGTCTGCTTAATAACAGGGTGGTACTGAGAAAGAGACTCCCTCTATCTTGCGCACTGTCCTTTATTTCTTGCAAGATTAAACAGCCTTGTGACGTGTTTCCCTTACAGTTCATTGTTCTTGCTCCACCATGTTACATTTCTATTTCTGGAGAGGTCATAATCGCTGATATAATTTCATCTGCCGTTTCCTCTAGGACGATTATATTTCTTATCGTTTTTATAGAGAATAAATAAGCGTTTACATACTTCTTATATTATTACCAGTCGTTTTTCCTAGGATTTGTACAGTTTGAAGTCATTTTAGAACCAATTTGTAAACCAAAATTTGTACACTCCTCGTCAGACGGCTTCCTCTACACATTTCAGTGTTTTGACATAGTTGCCCAACGAAGTGGTACGAAAAGATATATATTATCGCATCTCTGATCCTTCTCCTAAAGGTGAGTTAATTACCTCTGTTTAGGATTTCTAAGTTCTCTTGAAAAAATAATCAAGAAGATACTCAGCTCTGTTGTTGGTATCGCTTCCACCCTGTACTAGGTTGTAGCAATTGCATGGCACCAAACGACCAGGTGTTCAAAATGTTCAAATGTTCGTCAAGCTTAAGGGACTTAACTGCGGGGTCATCAGTCGCTGAAGTTATAAACTACTTATGGACTACCTTGTACTAAAGACGACACAAACATCTATGCCGGAGGGGGGATTCGAACCGCCGACGGGGAACGGCCTCGCGCATCGTAGCATAGCGCCTCAGTGCGCTTGGTCACTCCGCCACGGAGAGGAGGTGTTCTTTCAGTTGCAAGGAACTGTCCACTTCCTAGGATGCAGGAGAGCTGTTTTCGTAAAAAAATGTATGTTGAGGCCAAAACGAATTCCTTTGAGCTCCCTACGTCGCGTTGTTTCGGCTTAATTGTGATTGTATCCCCAGAGGAAAAGTCAGCCATTGGCAAGAAGTACCATTTTATTTGTTATGTAATTGCAAATTCCTGGTTTTATATGATTTCTTGGATAAATTAATTTACCCCTAGTGGCACCGAGTCCTGATACTTGCTGTTCGACGGGGTCACCATGGGCATAGGTATACCCAATGCTGTCATCTAGCAGAGAACTGTCTTTATAGACAACTTATAACCAACAGAATGAGTCAATAAGTGGCAGTATCTGGCGACGGAGATTTACTGGTGAAACTGATGCTTTTCAGACGTGGGTCATATCCGTACAAGGCCAAAGCGAGGAATGGACTAACGAAAGAAATGGGAGGGGTAGCGTAAAGTGAGAGGCCTGGGAAGGGACTGAAGCGACGAAAGAAGGGAATGATCCCGGTTCGCGATCTGGAGACCCGACCGCCCACGCCGTGGTGGAGAGGGGATTGTAGCGGCTGGAGGAACAAGCCTTCTATAATGGTGGTGAGATGAGGCATGAACACGGGCAACAAATAAATTTGTCGAAATAAATTATTTGGTTGTCCTTTCCATTTTTCCTTTTTTATGTATATATTGTATTTAAATGAATCATTTTTGTTATTCCGAATTCAGCTATCAATGGAACGTCAGAATCGTAACCTAATGTTGCAAAGCGAAATGATCGAACTTTTAATGTTCATGTTCATGGTCCTGAGACAATTAATAATTTAATTTGAACGTTTTATCTCATGTTTTTGTTTATTATGATAATGATTATTATTACTGTTTTTTGATTATTATGATTATGAACATTATTATTGATTTTTTTTTGTTTTGTTTTTGTTCTTCTTTTTCCTTTCTGAGCTTGCTGGGAACTATTTCATTTCAACCACTTGCTTGCGATACGTATTACTTCACGAAACTAAAATGTCACATTGCATTAGAGTTTTTCGATTCCACGCAAACACCGGATTTTACTGCAAAATAGTGTTCAATATTAAATTGAGATGTTACCTTTCAGTTGCGGCCATTTAAATTTGTTAACCTACATCAGTATATAAAATATGCGTTTCACTTTGCATTTAAGTAATTATAGGATTTGGATTTTTTGAATACCGGTGAGATACAGATTTTTGAGATAGCGCGTTTCATACCGTGCACTGACGCCATTGGTGTGCTGTGTATTTACGCAATCTGGGGACTTTGCAGCTGCTGTGTCTTTTGATTTTGAGTAAACCAGACAAAAAAATCATTATTTTGTAATTTCCAGTTCGTCATAAATTACTCGATAAAGGATTGATCTTGTTATTGTCACTTGTTCAATTATTTGATTTCGTCATCGACATATTTTCGTCTCCTTTTGTCGGATGCTGAATTTTCATTATCTTCGTGTTTTGTCCTTTTGGTGATGCTGTTGGTACTTCATATTAAAATACGCATCGGATATGGACGATTAGAAGTCGCGCCGTCAGAGTTGACTATACATTTGTAGATTGTGGGCACTGCTTGATATCGAGATGTGATCCGCATCGACTGCAGGTTCAGAGGTCGCTAGAGTCGGCATGTTTATTGTCCGTGCACTCTGTGGCGTTCCATCAGCTGCGCTAGTGTCTGCTTTGCACTCCCAGAGTGCGGTACGCGACGAGTGGTTTTCGTGTTGCGCGAATTGGTATTGTATGGTCAGCGTAGCGGGCGTGTACCACATTTCCTGCTGTTCGACACTGCATTCCTTGGTAAGTACGGAAAATACTGAGATCTCCTCTAAGCACAGTGTGTGTGTAAATTCGGGAAGTCAAATCTTACAGAATCGTAGTTGTGCTGTGTAGTCATATGGCTGAGCCAGTACTTTTCATGTCCAGTATACTCTGGCCAACGATACTGAAAGCAGGTGCAAAGCGTTTTCAGTATTGCAGTTACCCGATTGTGCACGACGCTTACGTGGAGCCGTGCTAAGTGATACCGCTTCTCGACAGTGGTTGTCAGGGCAAACGATTTGTAGCTAAAATTGTGTACAGGGCTCTGTACAATGCTAATTTGTAAGTTTGGCTCACCTGTAGACGGGGATACCGCCCGTCAGCTATGACCCGTGACGTCATCGCAGCGTGGTATTTTTTAGATGCGTGCGTGTTTGTAGAAGGCGTGAGTGATTATGTCGTGGTTGAGTTAAAGACGATAGTTTGTTTACAAATAAAACATTATGGTAAAGGTTTCATATACGTAGGCATAATTTCTCAGTACTTAATTACGACATACCTTACCTTAAAATACGCGTTTTGCAAATGTCTTTTAAGCGGCGTAACATTTAGGCTGCCAGCTTTTGTAATATTGAAATAAGAATAAAAAATCCACCAATTACGGCACATTTGCTTCCGATCGCCTGAATTGGAGGCTGCGCAACGCGATTTTCATTTGTTGTAGACCACGTGATTATGTGGCTAGCGAATCACAGCACAAAGAAGAGTATCGTCCTCGGCCAATGGTAATCAAAACCTCACCGCCGCGCAACATGCAAATAAGAATTTTTGACGTTTGAAATTAAATATGCGGTAATGTTTTTATATACGAAACCGCACAATGGTTACAGGATGTGAAAATTAACGTCTTAACATGAATTTTCAATTATTTCATTTTCGAAATCCCTTGATTACATTTTCAGACAGACGATAAAATAAATAAATAAAACAAGCTATACCTGCTCTATGGTTGACAGGTTCTTGTATGTACCCTTGTCCGGTCAGTAACAGTAATTGGCCTCGTAAAATGAAGATTTAGAATCACTTTATCCTCTCAACTACAAAGTACTGTAGCACGTTTTACTTATTTTATATGTACGAAACAGTCGTCAACTAATTCCTAATCTTCATTTTCCGAGGCCATTAACTGTTACTGACCGGACAAGGGTACATACAAGAACCTGTCAACCATAGAGCAGGTATAGCTTGTTTTATTTATTTATTTTATCGTCTGTCTGAAAGTGTAATCAAGGGATTTCGAAAATGAAATAATTGAAAATTCATGTTAAGACGTTAATTTTCACATCCTGTAACCATTGTGCGGTTTCGTATATAAAAAACATTACCGCATATTTAATTTTAAACGTCAAAAATTCTTACTCGCATGTTGCGCGGCGGTGAGGTTTGGTTACCATTGGCCGACGACGATACTCTTCTTTGTGCTGTGATTCGCTAGCCACATAATCACGTGGTCTACAACAAATGAAAATCGCGTTGCGCAGCCTCCAATTCAGGCGATCGGAAGCAAATGTGTCGTATTTGGTGGATTTTTTTATTCTTATTTCAATATTACAAAAGCTGGCAGCCTAAATGTTACGCCGCTTAAAAGACATTTGCAAAACGCGTATTTTAAGGTAAGGTATGTCGTAATTAAGTACTGAGAAATTATGCCTACGTATATGAAACCTTTTCCTACATTATTTTGGGTAAAGTCTTACGACGCTTCTCGCCAGGCTCCAGTGCTTATGTTGGCAACAGATGAAGTGTAGAATTGCGTTAATATTGTTCACGGGCTACAGAGTAAATGTTATTGCTGCTCGCAGCAAAATTAATACTGTACCTGCTCTATGGTTGACGGGTTCTTGTATGTACCTTTGTCTGTTCAGAAAAAATAAAAATCGTTTTAAGTCGTCACGAAAAAACTTTTATTGATCTGAGTTGCCGTCATTACCATTGGTGCCAACGTAACCACTGTAGCCCGACGAGAAGCGTCGTACAATTTAACTATATTTTGTGTTTAAAAAGTGATCTGTAGCTACTCTTTGATTAGGTGTAGGTTAACGGAGGTGGGTTTTTTTCCGTATGTGGGCGCCGAAGGCGCTACTTTTTGGGCCAAGATTTCTGATCTTTGGTACATTGTTTTCCATAACTAAAGATTATTAGTATCTACAATACAGAAGTATTAAGATATCCCGTATACTGGTTTTCCGACATCTTGATGTCATGGGTCAAAGCAGACTGGTGATCCCAGTCTACAGTTGTGCCGTAAGTTTCTTTGGCAAATATGTGCTGACTAGCTGAAAACCCGGCGTTGCCCGGGTATTTATTCCTGCCATTTTTCAGGTATATATTCATTTGTATAAGGGCTGTATGTCTGTAAAATCTTTTTAATACAATAAGTAGTAAAGAAGTAATAGATTAAAAGGTAGTGCTTGATGGGGCGGTTTTCCAAGAACGTTACTGTTTATGCTCATATCTCATAAATTACGTATCGTAGTGTGATACAATTTAGAAGGTACACTCAACTATGAGTGTATACTGTCTGTAAAATTTCCTGTCGCTACAATTTGTAGTGTTTAAATTATAAATTGTAACGTCATACCGAGAGCCGTAGTTTTACTCCATAAACGGCGGAAAAGTAGTAAGCGAGAAACAGTTTTCCTTTCATCATTTTCTGCCTTTCTCCCTCGCAAACAGGTAGAGGAGGCACGGCCGCCTTCTTTCCGCTCTTTTAATCGTGAAAACTATAACGTCGCCTTCACCATGCAGGAGCTAGACCGTGCCCTCGCCCTGTCCCGGTCCTCTGCTCCCGGGGCCGATTCCATTCATATTGAGATGCTGAAGAACCTCTCTCCTGCGGGCAAGTGCTTTCTTCTTAGTACCTACAATCGCATATGGACTGAAGGTCATGTTCCCACAAGTTGGCGTGAAGCCATTGTTGTCCCCATCCCCAAACCAGGGAAGGACAAACACCTTCCTTCCAGTTATCGTCCCATTTCTCTGACGAGCTGCGTCTGTAAGGTGATGGAACGCATGGTTAACGCTCGGTTGGTCTGGCTCCTCGAATCTTGCCGCCTCCTGACTAATATACAATGCGGTTTTCGTCGACACCGCTCTGCTGCTGACCACCTCGTTACGTTGTCGACCTTCATTATGAACAACTTTCTAAAGAAGCGTCAAACAGTAGCCGTGTTCTTCGACTTGGAGAAGGCATACGATACCTGTTGGAGAGCGGGTATTCTCCGCACATTACACACATGGGGCCTTCGGGGCCGCCTTCCTCTTTTCATTCAAGCGTTTTTGGAGGATCGCAAGTTCCGGGTACGGGTGGGCTCTGTTTTGTCAGATACCTTTTGCCAGGAGAATGGGGTACCACAGGGCTCCGTCTTGAGTGTGGCGCTCTTTGCCATTGCAATCAATCCGATCGTGGACTGCCTTTCAGCCGACGTCTCCGGATCTCTTTTTGTTGACGATTTCGCAATTTATTGTAGAGCCCAGCGGACGTGTCTCTTGGAGCGTTCTCTCCAACGCTGTCTTGACCGTCTATATTCCTGGAGCATCGCAAACGGCTTCCGATTCTCCACTGAGAAAACTGTGTGTATCAATTTTTGGAGATACAAGGAATTTCTTCCACCTTCTCTACGTCTCGGCCCTGTTGCTCTCCCTTTCGTGGAGACTACGAAATTCTTGGGACTCATGTTGGATCGGAAACTTTGCTGGTACACACACGTGTCCTACCTGGCTGCCCGTTGTGCCCGATCCCTTAACGTTCTTCGTGTCCTCAGTGGCACGTCATGGGGAGCGGATCGTACCGTCCTGCTTCACCTTTACCAGGCCATTGTTCAGTCGAAGCTCGACTATGGAAGCCTTGTGTACTCTTCAGCACGGCCGTCGATTCTCCGACGTCTCAACTCTATCCACCATCGTGGATTACGTTTGGCGACCGGTGCATTTTATACCAGCCCTGTTGAAAGTCTGTATGCCGAGGCTGCTGTATTACCCTTGACCACTCGACGTGACATACTCTTGTGTCGGTATGCATGCCGCCTACGGTCGATGCCCAACCATCCCTCTTACCGATTATTTTTTGACGACTCACTCGATCGCCAATATCAGTTGTCTGCGATTGCCTTGCTTCCACCGGGAGTTCGGTTTCGCCGCCTGCTACAGCGGCTCGATTTTACCCTTCCTTCCACCCTTCGGTTGAGCGAAAGCCCATTGCCACCGTGGCATCAGGCCCAGGTTCACACACACCTCGAACTTAGTTCGCTCCCCAAGGAGAGCACTCCGGATTTGGTATTCCGCTCGAGGCTTGTCGAACTCCGTTCGCGGTTCGATAATGCCGTATTTATTTACACTGATGGTTCCAAGAGCACTGCCGGTGTCGGATCTGCCTTCGTCGTCGGGGACAACCGGTTCCAATACAAGCTCCCTGACCGGTGCTCGACTTCCACGGCTGAGCTTTTTGCCCTCCACCAGGCCGTTTTGTATACCTGCCGCCACCGCCAACCTTTCTATGCCATATGTTCTGACTCCCTTAGTGCCCTGCAGAGTCTTAAGGACCCTTTCTCGAACCATCCTCTCGTGTATCGGATCCAACGCTCCCTCCAGTTGCTGGCGGATGACAGCTGTCACGTTTCTTTCCTGTGGGTCCCTGGCCATGTGGGTGTGCCCGGGAATGAGGCCGCCGACACAGCAGCCAAGGCAGCAGCTCTTTTACCTCGCATGGCTACCTTTTGCGTCCCATCGGACGATGTTCAACGGGCTCTTCGCCGGAGTATCGTGTCGCAATGGCACAGTGTGTGGCTTTCACTGTACAACAATAAATTGCGAACTGTCAAACCGATCCCGACCGCTTGGAGGACATCCTCACGCCCCTCTCGGCGGGAGGAGGTCATCCTGGCTCGGTTGCGGATCGGTCATTGCCGTTTCAGCCACCGTCACTTGCTATCCGCCGAACCTGCACCGCTATGCTCCTGCGGTGAACTGTTGACAGTGCGACATGTTTTACTGACTTGTGTTAATTTTAATCATCTCCGTGTAGCCCTTCACTTTCCGTCTACTCTGGAGGAAATTTTAGCTGATGACACACGAGCAGCTGCTCGGGTTTTGCGTTTTATGAACTTGGCCAACTTATCCAAGGATATTTAACTCTTTTAATTGTCTTTTATCTTTCGTTTTTAGCCTCTTGCTGATGTTCTGACAGTCACCATTTTTTTGAGATCATAGCGAATCAATGTTCTTAGCTGGGCGCTAATGACCATAGAAGTTGTGCGCCCTAAAACCACAAAAAAAAAAAAAAAACTTTCATCATTTTACTATGGTTGCCAGCGAGAAAAAGTTTAATAAAGTTTTCTCAAATTATGTTTAAAGTTTGTTGCAAGTCGCTAAGTACTGTCATTCTCATACAATGTATTTGGAAATTCTCGCCGCATTATATAGCATTTTTTTGCGATTTCTATTGGTTGACATATCTTTTGAACCATGTGCCGTATGTGATTCTAAACCATGCAGCAATTGTTACCTCACGGTAAGGAATGTGTACCAAATTTGGTTGAAATCGGTCGAATGGTTTAGGAGAAAATTAGCATTGTCGCAAAATGCAGTAGCATTTCGCGCATGTCGTTATGACGTCATATCTCGAACTATATATCGTATTTGATTCTTACACTTACGGCGACCGTCCTCATGGACTGAAGCTTACGTATGCAAAATGTCATAAAGATTGGAACAAAACTGTAGATTTGTATGAAACACGTACAAATATACGGACACTCTGCTTTATATATTAGATGTGTGCTTTTTTTGACAGGACGTAGGATTGATTGAATATTTTAATAGATGAACGTAGTTCCGCTAACTTTACGTTCAGTGGATTAGATTAGGTTAGATTAATACTTGTTCCTTAGATCATGTATACGACATTTCGTAATGATGTGGAACGTGTCAGTTTAGTAAATTTTGTCTATACTTGACAATCTACATTTTAAGAATTTTTTTTTCATTTTATTTTTATTTTTTTTTAAGTTTTATCTAAAAATTCATCTACATTGTAGGAGTTGCCATTCAGAAATTCCTTTAATTTCTTTTTAAATACTAGTTGGCTATCTGTCAGACTTTTGATGCTACTTGGTAAGTGACCAAAGACTTTTGTGGCAGCATAATTCACCCCTTTTTGAGCCAAAGTTAGATTTAACCTTGAATAGTGAATATCATCCTTTCTCCTAGTGTTGTAGCTATGCACACTGCTATTACTTTTGAATTGGGTCGGATTGTTAATAACAAATTTCATGAGTGAATATATATATTGTGAAGCTACAGTGAGTATCCCTAGATCCCTAAATAAATGTCTGCAGGATGCTCTTGGGTGGGCTCCAGCAATTATTCTGAGTACACGCTTTTGTGCAATGAATACCTTTTTACTCAATGTTGAATTGCCCCAGAATATGATCCCATATGAAAGCAAGCAGTGAATGAAAATAGGCGTAGTAAGCTAATTTACTGAGATTTATATCACCAAATTTTGCAATGACTCTGATAGCATAAGTAGCTGAACTCAGACGTTTCAGGAGATCTTCAATATGTTTCTTCCAATTCAGTCCCTCGTCAATGCAAACACCTAAAAATTTTGAATATTCTACCTTAGCTACAGATTTATGTTCACAGTCTAAATTTATTAATGGTGTCGAGCCATTTACTGTATGAAACTGTATATACTGGGTTTTATCAAAGTTTAATGAGAGTCCATTTCTAGAGAACCACTTAATGACTTTCTGGAAGATATCATTTACAATTTCATCAGTTAATTCCTGTTTGTCAGGTGTGATAGCTATACTTGTATTATCAGCAAAAAGTACTAGCTTAGCATCTTCGTGAATGTAGAATGGCAAGTCATTAATATATATTAAGAACAGCAAAGGACCAAAGACCGAACCTTGTGGGACCCCATTTTTGATAACTCCCCAGTTAGAATTAATTCTCATCTACATCATGTGAACTGCTTATTTCAACTTTCTGCACTCTTCCAGTTAAGTATGATTTAAACCATTTGTGCACTGTCCCACTCACACCACAATACTTAAGCTTATCTAGAAGAATCCCATGATTTACACAATCAAAAGCCTTTGAAAGATCACAAAAATCCCTACTGGTGATGTCCGGTTATTCAAAGTATTTAACATTTCACCAGTGAAGGTATATATAGCATTTTCAGTTGAAAAGCTTTTTTGAAAACCAAACTGACATTTTGTTAAAACTTTATTTATACTAATATGTGAAGCAACTCGAGAATACATAACTTTTTCAAAAATCTTTGATAAAGCTGTCAGAAGTGAGATGGGCCGGTAGTTGTTGACATCGTATGTATCCCCTTTTTTATCCAAAGGTTTAGTCTATCTGGGAAAATACCCTGCTTTAATGAGCTATTACAAATATGACTGAGAATCCTACTTATCTCCTGGGAACAAGTTTTTAATACCCTGCTGGAAATGCCATCAATTCCATATGACCGTTTACTCTTGAGAGAGTTTATTATTTTCCTAATTTCTGAAGGTGAGGTGGGTGGAATTTCAATTGTATCAAATTGTGTGGGTATGGCCTTTTCCATTAATTGCCTTGCTCCTTCTAGTGAACATTTAGATCCTATTTTCTCCACAACATTTAAAAAGTAATCATTAAAAATGTTTTCAACTTCTTTTTGTTAAAGTTTTACTAGTAACACAACTTTCTGGTGTGAGGTTAGCGCGGTGTTAGAGCTGTGTGCAGGTAGGAAGGCGGCTGAGCGAAAGGTTCTGCGCAGACAGAGAGGGAGAACACTGCGCGACGCCGCCAGATCGCCGCTCCCTCTTCCTCCCCCGGCTGTCAGTTGGCCGCTGTCAGCTGCCTGGCCGCTGCGGCCGCGCGCTACTGGCAGCAGTCTTATTCCATCGAGTTCCACCATTCGAATGTACGCAATGCGCACCCAGTCGAGAACCTTCTACATACTTCAGCTACACGTTCTATCTTGAGTTAGATATCGTCCATACATCTTCAAATTTAATGCATTTTTCATGCTATTCGTTTCATTTGGGCGACACAATGTTAATGGTAAGAAATGCTCTGTTTTTTGCTTGCGATAGAGAGCAACTGGAAATTTTTACAATGATTCATTTATACTGCTATGAACATGTAGTTATGGCATAGATTAACGTGCATAGACAGCAAAAATAAAGTCGTATCCACATTAATGAAGCCTGTATACTGGTTTTGTACTGAGTGCAGTTGTCTGTGCCACTTCGCTACGATCACAGACGGCTACAAGAGGCGGGCGTTTTCAAGCGAACATAACAGCAATGAGAATAAAATTCAGCCGGCCGCGGTGGCCGAGGGGACTGAGGCGCTCCTGTCATGGACTGCACGGCCACTGCGGTCGAGCGTTCGAATCCCCCCTCGGGCATGGAGATTTGTGTCGTCCTTAGTGTTAGCTAGTTCATAAGTAGTTTGTAAGCTTAGGGACTGATGACCCCGTAGTTTAGTCCCATAAGTTCTACAAACATTTGAACATTTGAATAAAATTCAGTGACAACATTATAAAAATTACTAGTGACATTTTATCGAAGTATAAGTGGACTATCCAAGCCAGGGTCTCAAGAAAATGTGAGGAATTAAGCAACAAAACTCCCACTGATCAATGTATAACAATACTGAAATATGTCTGAGTGAAAATATAAGTGTATTCACGCTGTAGTAGTCAAGAGTGACATTTCCACTCATATTTAGTAATTGCTAAGCATTGCCGAGTTTTCTAATAACAATATAAAATATGAACGATTTTGTGAAACATGACATCTGTGACACACACACACACACACACACACACACACACACACACACACTCACACAAACTCGCAAGCAAGCGCTTTCGCGGTACAGTTAATGGCGATTACTGTTTGCCGCTACACAAAAAATTCGTACTCAAATATTTGAAAGACAGCTTAATAGTTACTAACAATATGTAAGGCCACAGCTACACAAACAAGGTAATTCTGCATTCAGCACTTATCAATTCTCAGGCCAACAAATTGACGCTCTCATCTTCACCGCCCAGTCCAACTTCTCTTTCATTTGTGAACCAACTTGTGTGTAGTCGGATATTGGGCCCTCGAATACATTTCAAATACTGTTCCACGCAAAACGTTCCTTTCAAAAATCGTCAATATAGCCCACTTCTTTCTTACGACCTCGTCGCTTCCCTGCAGTAATCTCTAGTGACCACTAGACCTTATATTCTCCTGAGTTCCTAGTTGCAAATAAAATGGCCTTACGCGTTTCGTGGCTACTTAAAACCGAAAGAGCTAATGTTATAGCTCTTAAAATAGCCTATTTCGAAGTTAACTCATATTTTTGCATATTTCAGCTGCAAAATCCACAAGGAATCTATTTCTTCTATTTTCAAAAGACTTGCTTCGAAACATCAAAGGTAGAAAAACTTAGGTCGATATCTGGAAAAAAGTACTGTCATTTGTCTGTGCAGGCAGAGTTAACGTTGCGTAAAAATTTTGTCAACTTAAATTACATGGACGCACTGCAAAGTATCCGTATTGTGAAGTCTTCCATGTGGATTTTGTGATGAAACTACCGAACATTCCATAACTGATTGTTGGCAATTTAGAGCCAGATGCACCATCCAGGGCTTATTTGATTTGTTCAAAGCAAAGCTCAAAGACTAAAGAGCAAATAATCGCACATTTTGTCAGTACTAGGTTGAAGGTGCTATATTAAAAAGGCGTAGATGAAAACAAAGTGATTCTGGCTTTGACAGGTGTAACAAAATTACTCGATGATCCCTCAGTTCAGTGGGACTTCGCTTTCATTACAGCCAACTACAGATTTATGGCGACAATTATTCCCGAAGTATTCGGCTGATGTTAACCTATCTAAGACAATACAGCTTTTCTGGTGGAAGTGTAAAAGAAAATTATTGAAGCGTAGGTAACGTGAGAGAAAAAGAACGGGAAAAATTTCAGCAGGTTCCCCAGAACAACACCGGCCTGAAGCGCCTTTGCGAAAAATCCAGGTCTACTGAATGCTGCATTCTCGTCCAAAATGTATACCGAAAGTGAAATGCGTCCCTGTTACATACGTTGATAAACAACGTTCATTCACGGCGTAGAAATTAATTATACGAGCACCGTGGCTTTTCTCTGGTAAACGTTTAAAAGTTTTCAGTAATTCACTGTGAAACTAATTACGTTATGAATGTTTGAAACCACTGGTTTATTCGGTGTTTGTTAAATTGTATAGACCTGTTACATGTATTTCAGCACTGGCTTCTGAATTGCATTGTATTTTTATTTTCGAAAAATATAAAGGTTTGGTGTCAGTTTGGTCATTAATATGCGTTTTTCTTATTATATGTGAGTAAATATTTGCTCATGAGTCAACACTATGTATTTTACTTCATGTTCATTTCGTCTGATGAATTCTTTTCCGGCCTACTGTAGATTTTATTTCCCCTAGATGAGGTAATGAATGGCCTATTTTAGACGTCTAAAATACCCTTTTTCCGACCTAATAATCTTCGGCCTAGTGACCACTGCTTCCCTGGCGATTTAAAAGACGCTAGCCCACTGCCTGTGACGGACGCGTTCGCTTCCCTGGATGTCGCACGCCGCGTGCCTCAGCCGCCCCCGGCTGGCTGTGGCAACGTTGTGGCGAGCACCACGTGGCGGCCAGTCGTCTGCTCCTGCATCCCTTCTTAAGCAGTTAAACACTCGGAACACAACAGATCTTGCTTTCTTATGTAACACTTGCCGCTTTTTTGATCCGTCAGTCATAACGAACACTTCGCAAAGGAAATAACCTTCAGTATACGACCACTGGAAGAAAAATCACGACTATACGTTCAAAGCACACTCGGCACGGCGCGAAACGGCGAAATGACGCTATTGGCTGGGTCGTCACCAGTCGTCACGTGGTATACTGGCTCTTGCTACTGCGCATCGCCCCATCACCCGCCTTCGTAGCTGCACACAGCTCTAGTCGCGCGTGCTGTTTACGTGTCGTGTTGTATTACAAGGCGTGTCCTTCTGCTGCATGTTATCAGAGGGCTGAAGAATCGGTACCTTGCGCAGTCGTATGTTATTCATTCTTTTTAATTGCTTTAGATTTGGTATGTTGAATTTACAAATCCTAAACGAAAGAAAAATTCTAATTATGGACGAGTCATAAGTTTACATCATGTAGTTGCCTTTATGGCGAGTTATTTGATTAAAGGGACTAAGTAGCATCGCACTTCCGGTAATTTCCTAGAAGCCGTGTAGACTGAATCAGTAGTGCGATCGATATATACCGGACGTTCGACTCTCGCTCCGCTAGCGGTGACGTGGAATTAAGATGGTACAACAGCCGATTTGTGTAGCTAATACCAATGTTGAATCTTGACGTGATAGATCTATGAAATTTCATGGCTAATACATAATGCAACCAGACCGTGAATGGGAAAAGTACGCCAACTAGTCACTAAAGTCGTGCCATAGTTAGTTTTACGTAATGTAAATTGACCGCAATCACTCGGTAAACAACTTGTACTCATTGTCAATGAAAAGTTTTTAGCCAAAGCTATGTAATTAAAACAATTATACGCATCGAAACGACAGGTATCGAAGAAGCGGATTTTATGATTTTTACGAACGTAATGATTTTTAAAGGATGTGGTTAGGCGGAACCTAAGACTACAGCTTGTTCACTCACAACAATTTTAAAAACTGTACTCCCTAGGTTCGTGACTGTTGTTGTTGTTGTTGTTGTTGTTGTTGTTGTTGTTGGTGGTGTGTGTGTGTGTGTGTGTGTGTGTGTGTGTGTGTGTGTGTGTCGCCTAGTCGAAGACAATCGTGGCACTCGCAATTACCAGGAACGTTTTTTCTGCCGATATGAAGGATGACGTAAATGTCTATGTACAACGTGTGGACGAAAGTGCATTTGTAATTTTATATCGTGTTCCACTTCTGCCATGGTAAATAATTGGCCATATTTTGCGACATTGTGAGTTTTGACTCACCAATTACCAAATTATACGCGTATGTGTTCGCTTGCTAGTGTTGTGCTGACTTAACTCCAGATGACTATTTTACTGTTAATTCTCAGCTAACATAATCGCCAGGTCATTACCTAGACTAGGATGTTTATTCAGAGTCGGACAAATACTTGACTGCATTTGTAGCTGTTTTCACTAGAATGAAAACTAAGTATGCACGATAGCGTGTGCAGTAGAAATGACAAGAAAATTTCAGCGCGTGTAACAGCTCCTTAAAGTGGCGAGATAAAATTGACAACGAGTCTCTTCCATAGCTTATTAACATAGAACTCCAGTAGGAACTCACTAGTTGTCGGCACGTTGCAGCCTAGAACATTGGCGAGTCACTTTACCAGATGTTCTGTGCTCTCATTTTTGTATCTATGCTGTGTGCTTGAAACGTAGCGTAGCGTTAGGGCAAGGCAGCGGGCAGGCCAATGCCTTCAGAATCTACCGTTCAGGTGTTTATCAACCTGTGAGTGGTAACTCCCTGAGGGTCTGCAGTTTTGCTCTGTAGGCCGTGACCGACCGAGGTTGCCCCTTGATAACACACTGGCCGTACCGATTTAGATTTTCCGTGAATATAATGAAACTTTTAGGGGCAGCCCTCAGTCGCAAAGTAAGACTATAATCGTAACCAGGTTTCAATGCCGCTATGGGCACCTTCTTCAGACGAAGACGAATATGTTAAAACTACATGTCAAGATCTAAAAATAATACAAAAAATGAGTCATAACCAAAAAATATGCGGAGCACGTTATCAGCGGAGACATCACAGCCCCTAGTGTCTGCTCCGCCTGGCTACAATTATTTACTTTTAAGTATGACTATCTGATAGTCAGATATTTTTTTTTTTTTAGATCTTGACATGTAGTTTTAACATTCATCTTCGTTTGAAGAAGGTGCTCGTAGCGGCATTGAAACCTGGTTACGACTGTATTCGTACTTTGCGACTGAGGGCTGCCCCTTAAAGTTTGATTGTATTATAACAGTCGCTGATTCACAGCCATGCACAAAACTGTTCCGTGCATATCCTGAATAACTTTAGGGAAATATCGCGATGGTTCCCTTGAAACGTCACGGCTGATTGCCTTCCCAAACCTCAACCAAAAAGTTGAGTATGAGCGTCTCAGACTATGTCGACTGGACGTGTAGTCCTAAGCTTCCGTCTTTCCTTGTGGGTCGTGGCCAGAGGATCAAGTAGTTGCACAATGAAATCAGCCCATTATATATCAAAATATTAAGGCTCTTCCGTAATACGAAATCGGCTTAAGTGATTCTTAGTAAAATCACTTATTCCATTATTCGAGATTTTGACCTAAATAGGAGGTATAGTATTGAATTCGAAATACTGCAGGGCAATGAGGTAAATTCATTGACGATGTAGAAAATATTCTGGAGCTGGATTAGAGTCCAGATTTCCCGCTACGGATCAGTGGTTACGTTAACGAATTATTCAAAATGCTTCCCATCCTGCCCAAATTCTCAACTTGCAGTACACCACGATGGTAACGGCTATGACCATTACTTAATGCTCCCAGACGATCTTCTCAAAAGCCCCCCCAGGGGGCCCACAGTTCTTTTGTGGGTACGTGTGTGGCGCGCACGGGGCCCCGAGCCGGAGCAGCCTTTCTTCTGCCCCAGGCTGCTTCACTTTCCCTCCCGGTTTATGCCTTCGCCCGGAGACGGGCGTATTTCACGAGTTCAGGTGTTTTCTTGTTGTCGTTTCTCTTATTCCTTGGTTCCTTCCTTTCTTACCCTTTGTTTCTGTCTCTCTCTCCTTGTCCTCTCCTCGCCTTCTTCTCCTCATTAGTCTCCGCCTCGGCGTTTGAGACACCTTTCCTTCTTTCTCTTCACTTCCTCTATTCTTCTTCTTTCCTCCCTGTGCGTGTCTGAAGGCCGACCCACGCATTATCATGCGTAGCAGGTGACGGGGTAACGCGTAATTCCCCGCCCCGGGTAGACAAGTAGGGCACGTACGTACCCCCTGGTAAAGGCCAGGCCCAGGGAGGGGTGATTACCCGAGCTGGTACCTTCCGAACATGCCAATTGGTCCCTCCGTCAGTTCTCGGGAGGTGTGACCTGAGGTGTGAACAATCACCTAAGGCGGGTAAGCCCTCGGAGAGGGCCCCCACTAGGAAGGAGCGCGCCATCGGAGACGCCGGTAATCACGGGGGACACATCCGCAATGACTTCCTTCTCTTCTTCACTGACATTGACCCAGAAACGTAAGATAGACTCGCCTCAGCAAAAGAAGACTCTGCCTAATTTGCCGAAATTTCTTGTTGTGTCGCGCACCGACGGAAAAGACTTCAATTCTGTCAATCCTTTCGTTATACAGAAAGGTGTTGATGCAATTGCTGGCCCTGTTAAAACCTGTTCGCGTCAGCGCAATGGCTCATTGTTGCTGGAAGTGGACAGTGCTTTCCAAGCCCAGAAACTTATCCGGACTACGTTATTGCACACGTTTCCAGTCAAAGTAGAAGCGCACCGCACACTCAACTCGTCACGTGGGGTAGTTTTTACGAGATCCCTTGACGGGTTGTCTGATGACGACATCCGGTCCTATATGTCCGATCAGGGTGTGACAGCCGTCCACAGGGTGATGAAAAAGGTAGATAACCAGCTGACACCGACTCGTACTGTGTTTCTGACATTCGACAGAGTTGACCTCCCGTCGAAGGTCAAAGCAGGGTACGAAGTTATCTCAGTCCGCCCTTATATTCCGAACCCAACGCGCTGCTACCAATGCCACAGGTACAACCATACCCGTGAACATTGCCCACATGCAGCAAAATGTGTCACTTGTGGTAGGGACGCCCATGAGGGGGATTGCCCACCTCCGTCCCCTCACTGCCTTAACTGCAACGGCGACCATGCGGCTTCCTCTCGCGACTGCCTTGTATATAAGGATGAAAAAATCATTCAGCAAATTCGGGTTACGGAGAAGGTATCGACATCTGCCGCTCGTAAGTTGTTGGCGAGTCGAAAGCCCACTGTCCTCCCAGCGGGTACATACAGTAAGGTACTCACCTCACCTCGACCTACCAAAGATTCCAGTACCCAGACATGTGATTTCACTTTCGCTGACACAGTTGTGCGATCCGCCAGCCCGAAGATTGCCCGTTCCACGTCCCCGCTTCCTCCTGCTGCTTCTAAGGTACAGTCTTCGTCAACATCTAGTAAACCGCGGGCACCTAAACAAGATGCCCGGACCTTGAAAAAGGAACCCGTCCGTGAGGATTTTCTGCGTTCTCAGGCTTCCCAACCGTCAACTGCCTCTTCCCGCCGTCACTCTTCCAGAAGAGCTGACAAGAAAAAGAGTTCCTCTCCTTCCCCGCCGAGGCGTGACCCATCTGTCGCGCCGTCCAACAGTTGCCGGCCTCGGCCGTCTTCTGTTTCACCGGGACGCTCCGTTTGCCGGGCGCCCGGCCCTTTACCGGCGGTGGAAACTGCCCCTCCTGATCAACTCAGGGAGGTGGCAGGCGCGTCGGTCGAACCTATGGACCACGACCCTTTGCCCCTGGTCAGCGATAGCAGTGCTCCCTCGAAATCCGGTCCTCAGCGGCCGTCGAGGTGACCCCGCTCGCTACTTGGTTTTTATCCTTATTTCTTCTCATTTTTATCATGGCGCTCCTTCAATGGAACATTCGCGGCATTCGTTCTAATCGGGAGGAGTTAAAATTACTCCTTCGATTGCACTGCCCGCTTCTAGTCTGCCTCCAGGAAACTAAGTTGCGTCCACGTGATCGTGCAGACTTTCCACACTACACCTCTGTGCGGTTCGACCTGCCACCCGTGGAAGGTGTCCCAGCCCATGGAGGGGTTCTGATGCTCCTTCGAGACGACGTCTATTTCCATCCCATTTCCTTGCACACTCACCTACAGGCAGTTGCCGTCCGCATCACCTTATCCACATTTACCTTCTCCCTCTGTAATATATATTCGCCATCGTCATCTGCCCTTACTAGGGCAGATGTGCTAAACCTTGTTGACCAGCTCCCTTCACCTTTCGTGTTGGTAGGCGACTTTAATGCCCACCACCCCCTATGGGGCTCTCCGGCACCTTGTCCGAGAGGCTCCCTTTTGGTGGACCTTCTCCAACACCTCGATCTTGTCTGCCTCAACACCGGTGCACCGACCTTCCTTTCTGACACAACACACACTTATTCCCATATAGACCTCGCAATATGCACTCCTCAGCTTGCCGGTCGGTTTGAGTGGTATGCACTTTCTGACACGTACTCGAGTGACCATTTCCCTTGTATCATCCACTTCCTACATCATTCCCCATCTCCACGTCCCACCAGTTGGAACATTTCTAAAGCCGACTGGGGGCTTTATTCTTCCATGGCTGTTTTTCACAATCAGCATTTTCCCAACTGTGACAGTCAGGTCGAATACCTCACAGAGGTTATTCTCACTGCTGCTGAACGTTCCATACCTCGTACATCCTCTTCTCCACGTCGTGTGCAGGTCCCTTGGTGGACTGCAGCCTGCCGCGACGCGCTTCGAGCCCGACGCCGTGCCTTACGCACCTTCCGCCGCCACCCAACTTTGGAGAATTGCATCAATTACAAACGTATGAGAGCGCAGTGCCGTCGTATCATAAACGACAGCAAGAAAGCTTGCTGGACAGCTTTTACTAGTTCTTTTAACCGTTTTACTCCCTCCACGGTTGTCTGGGGTGGCCTACGCCGTTTGTCCGGCATCAAGGTCCACTCCCCGATTCCTGGCCTGACCGTGGAGAATGCGGTCCTCGTGGACCCAGCTGATGTTTCAAACGCATTGGGTCGTTTCTTTGCGGAGGTTTCGAGCTCTGCCCATTACCACCCTGCCTTTCTCCCTCGCAAACAGGTAGAGGAGGCACGGCCGCCTTCTTTCCGCTCTTTTAATCGTGAAAACTATAACGTCGCCTTCACCATGCAGGAGCTAGACCGTGCTCTCGCCCTGTCCCGGTCCTCTGCTCCCGGGACCGATTCCATTCATATTGAGATGCTGAAGAACCTCTCTCCTGCGGGCAAGTGCTTTCTTCTTAGTACCTACAATCGCATATGGACTGAAGGTCATGTTCCCACAAGTTGGCGTGAAGCCATTGTTGTCCCCATCCCCAAACCAGGGAAGGACAAACACCTTCCTTCCAGTTATCGTCCCATTTCTCTGACGAGCTGCGTCTGTAAGGTGATGGAACGCATGGTTAACGCTCGGTTGGTCTGGCTCCTCGAATCTCGCCGCCTCCTGACTAATATACAATGCGGTTTTCGTCGACACCGCTCTGCTGCTGACCACCTCGTTACGTTGTCGACCTTCATTATGAACAACTTTCTACAGAAGCGTCAAACAGTAGCCGTGTTCTTCGACTTTGAGAAGGCATACGATACCTGTTGGAGAGCGGGTATTCTCCGCACATTACACACATGGGGCCTTCGGGGCCGCCTTCCTCTTTTCATTCAAGCGTTTTTGGCGGATCGCAAGTTCCGGGTACGGGTGGGCTCTGTTTTGTCAGATACCTTTTGCCAGGAGAATGGGGTACCACAGGGCTCCGTCTTGAGTGTGGCGCTCTTTGCCATTGCAATCAATCCGATCGTGGACTGCCTTTCAGCCGACGTCTCCGGATCTCTTTTTGTTGACGATTTCGCAATTTATTGTAGCGCCCAGCGGACGTGTCTCTTGGAGCGTTCTCTCCAACGCTGTCTTGACCGTCTGTATTCCTGGAGCATCGCAAACGGCTTCCGATTCTCCACTGAGAAAACTGTGTGTATCAATTTTTGGAGATACAAGGAATTTCTTCCACCTTCTCTACGTCTCGGCCCGGTTGCTCTCCCTTTCGTGGAGACTACAAAATTCTTGGGACTCATGTTGGATCGGAAACTTTGCTGGTCCACACACGTGTCCTACCTGGCTGCCCGTTGTGCCCGATCCCTTAACGTTCTTCGTGTCCTCAGTGGCACGTCATGGGGAGCGGATCGTACCGTCCTGCTTCACCTTTACCAGGCCATTGTTCAGTCGAAGCTCGACTATGGAAGCCTTGTATACTCTTCAGCACGGCCGTCGATTCTCCGCCGTCTCAACTCTATCCACCATCGTGGATTACGTCTGGCGACCGGTGCATTTTATACCAGCCCTGTTGACAGTCTGTATGCCGAGGCTGCTGTATTACCCTTGACCAATCGACGTGACATACTCTTATGTCGGTACGCATGCCGCCTACGGTCGATGCCCAACCATCCATCTTACAGATTATTTTTTGACGACTCACTCGATCGCCAATATCAGTTGTCTGCGATTGCCTTGCTTCCACCGGGAGTTCGGTTTCGCCGTCTGCTACAACGGCTCCATTTTACCCTTCCTTCCACCCTTCGGTTGAGCGAAAGCCCATTGCCACCGTGGCATCAGGCCCAGGTTCACACACACCTCGAACTTAGTTCGCTCCCCAAGGAGAGCACTCCGGATTTGGTATTCCGCTCGAGGCTTGTCGAACTCCGTTCGCGGTTCGATAATGCCGTATTTATTTACACTGATGGTTCCAAGAGCACTGCCGGTGTCGGATCTGCCTTCGTCGTCGGGGACAACCGTTTCCAATACAAGCTCCCTGACCGGTGCTCAAACTTCACGGCTGAGCTTTTCGCCCTCCACCAGGCCGTTTTGTATACCTGCCGCCACCGCCACCCTTTCTATGCCATATGTTCGGACTCCCTTAGTGCCCTGCAGAGTCTTAAGGACCCTTTCTCGAACCATCCTCTCGTGTATCGGATCCAACGCTCCCTCCAGTTGCTGGCGGATGACAGCTGTCACGTTTCTTTCCTGTGGGTCCCTGGCCATGTGGGTGTGCCCGGGAATGAGGCCGCCGACACAGCAGCCAAGGCAGCAGCTCTTTTGCCTCGCATGGCTACCTTTTGCGTCCCATCGGACGATGTTCAACGGGCTCTTCGCCGGAGTATCGTGTCGCAATGGCACAGTGTGTGGCTTTCACTGTACGACAATAAATTGCGAACTGTCAAACCGATCCCGACCGCTTGGAGGACATCCTCACGCCCCTCTCGGCGGGAGGAGGTCATCCTGGCTCGGTTGCGGATCGGTCATTGCCGTTTTAGCCACCGTCACTTGCTATCCGCCGAACCTGCACCGCTATGCTCCTGCGGTGAACTGCTGACAGTGCGACATGTTTTACTGACTTGTGTTAATTTTAATCATCTCCGTGTAGCCCTTCACTTTCCGTCTACTCTGGAGGAAATTTTAGCTGATGACACACGAGCAGCTGCTCGAGTTTTGCGTTTTATCAACTTGGCCAACTTATCCAAGGATATTTAACTCTTTTAATTGTCTTTTGTCTTTCGTTTTTAGCCTCTTGTTGATGTTCTGACAGTCTACATTTTTTAGATCATAGCGAATCTATGTTCCTGGCTGGGCGCTAATGACCATAGAAGTTGTGCGCCCTAATACCACAAAAAAACAAAAAAAAAAACAAAAAAAAAACTTCTCAAAAGTGATAAGTGTGTTTATGCATTTTCATCGTCAATTGCCTATTGATAAGGTGTCTACTTTCGGACATGACGCAAAGGAGATAGATTCCTTTCATTAATGTAGCGTGTTATGACAATCACCAACCAAGAAAATTTGTCCTAGATCCGTTATATAGCTAAATGAGCAGCAAATAACTCTGAAAATGCTAAGCTAGATAGTTATTTGAAAATGTACACAGCAGTGGCGTATAACGCAGTACTCCTACTCTGTAGGAAAAAATCTTCCTGTAGAAATTAATGTAAAATGTCTTTCAGTCCGAAAAATGTAATCTAGTGTATATAATATTCCTATAATATACTACTCGTTCATTATTTTGTACATGAAGTAACAGTAGAAAGTATATCCGTTCCCTCAAACCGTTATTTCATGGTTTGGTTGTTGGGAGGTCACTAAAATACTTTTTATGAAGATAGGGATAGCATCAAAATTAATCGTCCCTAGTTGAGCTGATAGTTGCACGAAAAGTAATGAACTGTTCAGATGTCTGTAACCTTTGGTCTAAATAAAAAATCTATTAACTGACGTTTCTTCTGTGCGGTTTGCATTTAGTGTTCACTGTACTAAGACGGAAAAACGTTCATTTCCTTACTTCGCGCAAAGTTTAGCATTGTGTAAAGAAATAGTTTTAAATATATCTAAAAAATTATGTAACACCCACAGCAATGTATTTATTCATTTCTACAAACACTCTTGTAACTAAAGCATTAGTTTATAATTTATACTAGTTCTAGAAATCTTACAAGCAAACAGCATACTAGCTTCAGAGCCAAACTATAGTATGACGGTAAGCTTGATCGCAGAAACAATTGACACTGCTTTTCCGACTCTGTTGCATCTGATTTTGAATAATCAAGGCAAAATGATTTTTCCATGGCATTGAGATTTTTGAATCTCAGATCTCAAGATTTTCCAGAATTAGACGCGTCTCAAGACATTGAAAAGTCTACTTACACTTCCACAAGTATTACACAACGGACAATAAGCCGACTTTTGAACAATAAAGCCAGTCTAAATATACCTATCTGCAATACTAAATGGAGCAGTTCAGTTCCCTCAGCATTAATAACAGAACTTTAATTACACATACGCGAACAGTACCAAGTGTAACTGAAATATTGACAGTATGGCTCACCGTCA
Organism: Locusta migratoria; assembly: GCA_026315105.1. Classification (NCBI taxonomy): domain Eukaryota; kingdom Metazoa; phylum Arthropoda; class Insecta; order Orthoptera; family Acrididae; genus Locusta; species Locusta migratoria. The sequence continues at coordinate 415,169,207 of CM048749.1, forward strand.
GCTGTTGTACTACTACGGGGGTAGGTAATTTAATCTTCTATTTGCTCACTTAAGTTGCAGTACAATACTTTCCGTCATGTCAGTACTCACACATCAATGAAAACATTCATGGGTACGGCTGTGGACGGGAAGCATTTGGATAACTGGGACTGCAACGTGTCTTCATACTCATTGTGCCTAAAAATTGACAATGTTACAGCCAGGAGTTTGACGTTCCTTAAAACTACTGTCAAATACTTCACTGAGTAACAGGTCTTTCCGCTTTTCTTATGAATTTGTCCGCCAGAAAGTTTCATGAACCAATTTTAGCGAAACATTAACTGTCGAAACATTTCAGAGCGTTAGTGGTAGAACGGGATTGTCCCACATGAGTAGTTTTGAAAATTGGCAATTTGGTCAGTCGCCACTTCCAAATGATTTCCACTACCGCTAAGTCATGTTTGAACGACCACTTTCCCACCTTCTACCTATGCATACTTCAAAAGACAGCTTAAAACGAGACGGTGGATTAGCAGTAGACGCATTCTGGTACCAAGCGCTTGTTCTTTAGTTTTCGGTTGTAGCTGACACCTCAGTAGTAAGTTCTCGACGCTCTTCACTACCGCTATTCCTTCACAGGTGTGGCCGTAGGTGGCGGTGATGGTCATTTCCCTTACGCGATAATATTTCTACAAAATTTGCTGTAAGACAGAATGTGGGTGGTCTACTTTCCAAATTGTTGGAGTCAATCTATAGCCTTTCTTAAACAACTAGCTGTGCTGGTTAAACTTGACCTACGATGTTGGCCGCCTACAGTTATTGGCAACGAATGAAAATAGCGGCAGATGTGACATCAGCCGATCACGTGATAGTATGGTGTATCTAATGAGATTTTACGCCCCCCCATCCCCAGGAGACCCACAGCTCTTTTGTGGGTAAGTGTGTGGTGCGCATGGGGCCCCGAGCCGAAGCGGCCTTTCTTCTGTCCCAGGCTACTTCCCTCTTCCTCCCCAGTTTGTGCCTTCGTCCGGAGACGGGTGTTTCCATTCAAAGGTTTTTTCTCTTACTCAGACTTCTCCTTTCCTTGGTCCTCTTCCTTTCCTGTTCTTTTGCCTTCCCCTCTTGTTCCTTTCCCATTATCCTCGATCCATCTTTTAATCTCCGCCTCGGCGTTTGAGATTCTCCCTCCTTTTTCCCTTTCTTTCCTCTCTGCTTTCCTCTCTGCTTTCCTCCCTGTGCGTGTCTGAAGGTCAACCCACGCTCTGCGTAGCTGGTGATAGGGTAAGGCGTAACTACCCGCCCTGGCTAGACATGTAGGGCACGTACGTACCCCCGGTAAAGGCCGGGCCCAGGGAGGGATGATTACCCGAGCTGGTACCTTCCGAACATGCCAATTCGTCCCTCCGTCTATAACCCTACCCGTCCTAAACCACCGGTTAGTATATGATAATTAGAAAAATGACCCGTGTGCCTAATTATCTTAATTTGGTGGAAAAGCTATCGGTAATGAAGCCGATGATGTAGCGGAGGCTATAACCGGAACGTTGCTGCACCTCTTTGGTAGACAACAACGATGGATAGGAATAAAGAAAGGTAAAATTTGGAATAAAATTATTTTTTAAAAATAAAAATAAATTGCGGAACAAACGGAACACAGGGATTAATTTGGAAAAAGTGAATAACTTATTGATTTACGGTCGCCAGCTCGATGTTCGAGCAAATAATTTGGTGGGATGTCAATAATGGCAAAGTTAATTAAAAACGTGAAAAATTACGTAAAATTTGGGTGGGCAGAAAATCAGTGTGCGCGTCAAATTCGGTAGAAAAGACACTGGCAATATACTAATTACTGAGAAACAGTTCACTAACACAGGGTTCAATGTATGACAGCGAAATGCAAGCCATAGCTGCGCAAATGCAACATGCAGCAAATTATGCAAAACTCTCACTTCAATACTATTTACAGTTCCAAATAATTAAGTACCAGAAATTATTCTACAGCGAGTATACCATGCACTTTAACAATAATCAAGTTGTAACTGAACTATTAACTGTACTAATGGCAAGCTCAAAAATTGACTTGTCGTGATAACACTGAATATTTAGAAAAGAACCATTTAACCTTCTGATTAACTTTTGCTCTCTTTAACCAGGAATTATTAGCATTCAAACACTCGTAAACAATTAATATCCTCACTAGTCAGTACTTGCAAGTTAAAACAAACTTTACCTCAAAATAATATGCAGTGGAAAACAATCTTTTACACTGTTATTGAAATACCTTTTGAAATTGAAAGTTAATCTAGCAGTTTCGTTCAACTTAGCAAACCTATTGATCAGCAAAACTGGCATAAGCTACGTTTAGTAATACTTTTCTGAACACATTTTTTATTAACGACTGTCACATTGTCTTTAATGACTCTGATTTTTAGTTTTCTATAACTTTGTGAATATCCTCGGAAAAACAATGGATGAGGAAGGAACCTGTCTGGACAATGACTATGGGTAATGATTTTTAAACACAGGTTCACAAATGTGTTCGCTATTGAACAATCATCACTAATACGCTGGTTAGCTGTACATGCTAAGACAAACTGGACAGATCTTACTGAATTTGGTGTGCGACGTGGTGCTGCTGATTGAAGACTGTTGGCACCTAACAACTGGCAACCACAGGCTCTTCTTGGTGACGAATGTCAATTACAATTTAGGGCCCACAGCATTCCTCTTGATGCATTTATTAATTATCTGAGCTGTGGCCACCATCCTCTCGTGTATCGGATCCAACGCTCCCTCCAGTTGCTAGCAGATGACAGCTGTCACGTTTCTTTCCTGTGGGTCCCTGGCCACGTAGGTGTGCCCGGGAATGAGACCGCCGACATAGCGGCCACGCCGCAGCTCTTTTACCTCGCGTGGCTACCTTTTGCGTCCCATCTGACGATGTGCAACGGGCTCTCCGCCGGAGTATCGTGTCGCAATGGCACAGTGTGTGGCTTTCACTGTACAACAATAAATTGCGAACTGTAAAACCGATCCCGACCGCTTGGAGGACTCCTCACGCCCCTCTCGGCGGGAGGAGGTCATCCTGGCCCGGTTGCGGATCGGTCACTGCCGTTTCAGCCACCGTCACTTGCTGTCCGCCGACCCTTCACCGCTGTGCTCCTGCGGTGAACTGCTGACCGTGCGACATGTTTTACTGACTTGTGTTAATTTTAATCATCTCCGTGTAGCCCTTCACTTTCCGTCTACTTTGGAGGAAATTTTAGCTGATGACACACGAGCAGCTGCTCGAGTTTTGCGTTTTATCAACTTGGCCAACTTATCCAAGGATATTTAACCCTTTTGTCTTTTATCTTTCGTTTTTAGCCTCTTCTTGATGTTCTACTTTTTTTTTTTTTTTGAGATCATAGCGAATCTGTTTTTGACTGGGCGCTAATGACCATAGAAGTTGTGCGCCCTAAAACCACAAAAAAAAATGAGCTGTGGCCGTATGAATAAATAATATTGCCTCTTCGCCGTCTTCTCCACTAGTGCCAATCCAGGTACTTTTTCCGTACACCACTGAGCGCACCGTCTGTCCGCCGCTACTACTCAACGACTCTTTCTCGCTGTGCGCCTCTGCGCTACCAGCGATAAAAAACTCCCTACTCAAAGATGATTCTATAAAATAGCAAAGCCCTAGCTAACCCAGCGTGTCTACTACATTTACAATTTTTTTGACATATATGGAAATTAGCAGGACAATGCAAATATCACAAACAAAATAAACAAATACATAATAAATTAAAAAACATAAAAATGAGGAAAAATACATAAAGCATCGTTTTATATATCACCCTGTACGCAAACATGACTGGAAAGCACCGTTGGTCACTGTGTTGTCACTCGTCCGCTCTCTGGAGGTGTGACCTGAGCTGCAAACACTCATCTAAGGTGGGTGCGCCCTAAGTGAGGCCCCCCCCCCCCACAAGGAAGGAGCGCGCCATCGGAGACGCCGGTAACCATGGGGGACACTTCCGCTATGAAACCTTCCAAATCTATTTTGACCCTGACCCAAAAAAGAAAACACGATGAATCTCAGTCCAAGAAAGTCACACCCAACATTCCAAAGTTCCTTGTAGTATCGTGTACTGATGCTAAATTTTTCTTCTGTGAATCCTTTTCTTATTCAGAAGGGAGTCGATGCGATCGAAGCTCCCTTGAAAACCACCTCAGGACAGCGCAGTGAGACCTTGTTACTAGAAATTGAGAATGCCTTTCAGGCACAGAAATTACCTCGGGGTACACTTGTGCACACTTCCCCAGTCAAAGTGGAGGCTCACCGTACCCTCAACTCTTCGTGGGGAGGGTAGTCTTCACAAGATTTATGGATGTGTTATCCGACGAGGATATACTCAACTATATGTCCAATCAGGGAGTTACGGCTGTTCATCGCGTAATGAAAGATATTAACAATGATCTCATGCCGACTCGTACTGTCTTGACTTTTGACAGGGTTGACCTACCATCTACGGTGAGAGCAGGCTAAGAAGTCATAGCCATTCACCCGTACATACCCAATCCTACATGCTGCTACCATTGCCAGAGATTGAATCATACTTGTAAATCTTGTCCTAATGCAGCCAAGTGCGCCACCTGTGGCAGGGACGCCCATGAGGGTGAATGTCTACCTCCATCCCCTCGCTGCATTAATTGCATGGGTGACCATGCTGCTTCTTCACGGGACTTATATAGTCTTATTATCCTTGGGTATACCCCCGATTTGATTCGGGCGCTAATGACCTTAGTAGTTGTGCGCCCTAAAACCACAAAAATATTCTTCACGGGACTGCCCCGTCTATAAAGAAGAGCGGGTCATCCAGAAGATTCGCAGCAAAGAAAAGGTTGCAACCTATGCCACTCAAAAGTTATTAGCGAGTACAAAGTCCGTTGTACTCACAGCAGGTACTTACAACCTGGTACTCAGCTCCCCTCGACCAACTAATGAGGTAGGCACTCAGACCTGAGATTTCACCTTCTGTGACAGTCAGATCGGCAATCCCCCCCCCCCCCCCCCCTAGGGGGCTCACCGCTCTGTGGTGAGTACGTGCGTGGCGAGCACGGGGCCCCAGCCTTTGTAGCACTCTTTCCTTTCCGTGCTACACGACGATTCTTCTACTGTCCTTTTCCCCCCTCTTGGGGACCGAGTCTGTGCATCCTTCGGGGAACCGAAGTTCTGACCTTTTGGAATCAGCTCTACTCTCACTTCTTTACCTTGCCTCCGCGTCTGCGTTTGAGGCTTCTCCTCCTACTATTTCTCTCTTCCTCCTCCCTGTACGCACTTCACGGCCACCCATATGGGTGACTAGGTAATGTCAGCCCCGGGCTGGCATGTAGGGTGCGTGCGTACCCCCTGGTTAAGGCCAGGCCAGGGGAGGGGCGATTGCCTGCGCTGATACCTTCCCGATTCGCCGATTGGTCCCTCCGTCTGTAGATCGGAAGGTGTGACCTGGGGTGTGAACAATCACCCAAGGCGGGTGTGCTTCCGTTGGGGGCCCCCAGCAGGAAGGACCGTGCCATCGGAGACACTGGCAATCGTGGGGGATACAACCGCGATGGTTCTAAAAAAAAAAAAGAAAATGGAAAGAGCCTTTAGAAATAGATGTACTAGACAATAGTGTGTCTGAACAGAAAAATTTAGACATCAAAGTTCCTTGTGGTGACCCATACTGAGGAAGGACAATCCTTTTCATCGGTGAACCCATTTATTATTCAAAAAGGGGTTGATGCCATTGCCCAGTTAAGACCTGCAACCGCCTGCGTAATGGAACACTACTGTTAGAAACAGAAAGTGGCTCCCAGGCACAGCGGCTGCTTAAGGCTACTCTGCTCCACAGCTACCCGGTTCGTGTTGAGCTCCATCCAACCCTCAATTATTCCCGAGGTGTAGTCTTCTCGACCAGTTTGGACGGTCTGACAGGATGAAATGAAAGAATAGCTGGCAGCTCAAGGCATCGTCGCAGTACACAGTGACAAAAAAAGAGAACAATGTTGTAGTGCCCACTCGCACAGTGTTTCTGACCTTCGACCGAGTGGCTCTGCTGCCGAAGATCAAGGTAGGGTATGAGGTCATCACAGTACGACCTTACATCCCTAACCCTACTCGGTGTTACCAGTGCCATCGATTTAACCACACAAGCCAGTCTTGTAAGAACCCAGTCATATGTGTCACCTGTGGTAAAGAGGCCCATGAGGGGATTTGTCCACCACCGTCCCCTCATTGCATCAATTGTAACGGGAATCATGCTGCTTCCTCCCGGGAATGTCCCGTGTTTGCCGATGAACGAGCCATCCAGGAAATCCGTGTAAAGGAAAAGGTTCCCATACAAGTTGCACGTAAGATAAACGCCAGTCGTAAGCCCAAGACCCCGCCGCATGGTAACTACAGTACTGTAGTTGCAACGCCCCCACCAACACGGGATATGGCCACATAGACTTGTGACCTACAGTTTACGACAGTAGTTGTCAAACAGTCTACATCGACAACGGCCCCCCCCAGGGGGCCCACAGTTCTTTTGTGGGTACGTGTGTGGCGCGCACGGGGCCCCGAGCCGGAGCAGCCTTTCTTCTGCCCCAGGCTGCTTCACTTTCCCTCCCGGTTTATGCCTTCGCCCGGAGGCGGGCGTATTTCACGAGTTCAGGTGTTTTCTTGTTGTCGTTACTCTTCTTCCTAGGTTCCTTCCTTTCTTACCCTTTGTTTCTGTCTCTCTCTCTCCTTGTCCTCTCCTCGCCTTATTCTCCTCATTAGTCTCCGCCTCGGCGTTTGAGACACTTCTTTCCTTCGTCCTCTTCACTTCCTCTATCCTTATTCTTTCCTCCCTGTGCGTGTCTGAAGGCCGACCCACGCATTATCGTGCGTAGCAGGTGACGGGGTAACGCGTAATTCCCCGCCCCGGGTAGACAAGTAAGGCACGTACGTACCCCCTGGTAAAGGCCAGGCCCAGGGAGGGGTGATTACCCGAGCTGGTACCTTCCGAACGTGCCGATTGGTCCCTCCGTCAGTTCTCGGGAGGTGTGACCTGAGGTGTGAACAATCACCTAAGGCGGGTAAGCCCTCGGAGAGGGCCCCCACTAGGAAGGAGCGCGCCATCGGAGACGCCGGTAATCACGGGGGACACTTCCGCGATGACTTCCTTATCTTCTTTCGTGACGTTGACCCAGAAACGTAAGTTAGACTCGCCTCAGCCTAAAAAGACTCTGCCTAATGTACCTAAATTTCTGGTTGTCTCTCGCACCGACGGAAAGGATTTCAATTCTGTCAATCCTTTCGTTATACAGAAAGGTGTAGATACAATTGCTGGCCCTGTTAAAACCTGTTCACGTCAGCGCAATGGCACATTGTTGCTGGAAGTGGAAAGTGCCTTCCAAGCCCAAAAACTGATACGTACTACGTTGTTGCACACGTTTCCAGTTAAGGTAGAAGTGCACCGCACACTCAACTCGTCACGTGGGGTAGTTTTTACGAGATCCCTTGACGGGTTGTCTGATGAAGACACCCAATCGTATATGTCCGATCAGGGTGTGACAGCCGTCCACAGGGTGATGAAAAAGGTCGATAGCCAATTGAAACCGACTCGTACTGTGTTTTTGACGTTCGACAGTTGACCTCCCGTCGAAGGTCAAAGCAGGGTATGAAGTCATCTCCGTCCGACCTTATGTACCTAACCCAACGCGCTGTTTTCAGTGCCACAGGTACAACCATACCCGTGAACATTGCCCAAATGCAGCAAAGTGTGTCACTTGTGGTAGGGACGCCCATGAGGGGGATTGCCCACCTCCGTCCCCTCACTGCCTAAACTGCAACGGTGACCATGCGGCTTCCTCTCGCGACTGCCCTGTATACAAGGATGAGAAGGTAATCCAGCAAATTCGGGTTACGGAGAAGGTATCGACATCTACCGCTCGTAAGTTGTTGGCGAGTCGAAAGCCCACTGTCCTCCCAGCGGGTACATACAGTAAGGTACTCACCTCAACTCGACCTACCAAGGATTCCAGTACCCAGACATGTGACTTGACTTTCGCTGACACAGTTGTGCGATCCGCCAGCCCGAAGATTGCCCGTTCCACGTCCCCGCTCCCTCCTGCTGCTTCTCGGGTACAGTCTTTGTCAAACTCTAGTAAACCGCGAGCACCTAAACAAGATGCCCGGACCTTGAAAAAGGAACCCGTCCGTGAGGATTTTCTGCGTTCTCAGGCTTCCCAACCGTCAACTGCCTCTTCCCGCCGTCACTCTTCCAGAAGAGCTGACAAGACAAAGAGTTCCTCTCCTTCCCCGCCGAGGCGTGACCCATCTGTCGCGCCGTCCAACAGTTGCCGGCCTCGGCCGTCTTCTGTTTCACCGGGACGCTCCGTTTGCCAGGCGCCCGGCCCTTTACCGGCGGTGGAAACTGCCCCTCCTGATCAACTCAGGGAGGTGGCAGGCGCGTCGGTCGAACCAATGGAACATGACCCTTTGCCCCCAGACAGCGATAGCGGTGCTCCCTCGAAATCCGGTCCTCAGCGGCCGTCGAGGTGACCCAGCTCGCTACTTGGTTTTTATCCTTATTTCTTCTCTCATTTTTATCATGGCGCTCCTACAATGGAACATTCGCGGCATTCGTTCTAATCGGGAGGAGTTAAAACTACTCCTTCGATTGCACTGCCCGCTTCTAGTCTGCCTCCAGGAAACTAAGTTGCGTCCACGTGATCGTGCAGACTTTCCACACTACACCTGTGTGCGGTTCGACCTGCCACCCGTGGAAGGTGTCCCAGCCCATGGAGGGGTTCTGATGCTCCTTCGAGACGACGTCTATTTCCATCCCATTTCCTTGCACACTCACCTACAGGCAGTTGCCGTCCGCATCACCTTATCCACATTTACCTTCTCCCTCTGTAATATATATTCGCCATCGTCATCTGCCCTTACTAGGGCAGATGTGCTAAACCTTGTTGACCAGCTCCCTTCACCTTTCGTGTTGGTAGGCGACTTTAATGCCCACCACCCCCTATGGGGCTCTCCGGCTTGGAGGACATCCTCACGCCCCTCTCGGCGGGAGGAGGTCATCCTGGCTCGGTTGCGGATCGGTCATTGCCGTTTCAGCCACCGTCACTTGCTATCCGCCGAACCTGCACCGCTATGCTCCTGCGGTGAACTGCTGACAGTGCAACATGTTTTACTGACTTGTGTTAATTTTAATCATCTCCGTGTAGCCCTTCACTTTCCGTCTACCCTGGAGGAAATTTTAGCTGATGACACACGAGCAGCTGCTCGAGTTTTGCGTTTTATCAACTTGGCCAACTTATCCAAGGATATTTAACTCTTTTAATTGTCTTTTATCTTTCATTTTTAGCCTCTTGTTGATGTTCTGATAGTCACCATTTTTTGAGATCATAGCGAATCTATGTTCTTGGCTGGGCGCTAATGACCATAGAAGTTGTGCGCCCTAAAACCACAAAAAAAAAAAAAAAATCGACAACGGCGTCACGTTCAACGAAAAGTGTGTGTACCTCTTCCAAATCTTCATCTTCAGCTGTGAAACCACAGATAGACGCGAAAGTCTAAGAGAGCATTCGCGCGAGGATTTCCTCCGCACCCCTACCAAAACATCTGAGCCAACAAAGGAGCTTCACCAGGGCTCCAAGAAATCAAATAGGGGGAAAACTCTCCCCCCCCCTCCTACCTCACAATGTGACGATGGCATCCCCTGGAAGCCTATAGTCTCTCCAGGTGCATCAGCCAAATATGGGGCTGCCGACCACACTCACGCAGCTGCTGTGGTAACCTCTGAGAATATGGAGCAAGACCCTCTTGTCTCAGACACCACCATTTGCGAACATTCGCACTGTGGCCCGCCGCCTTCGTCGGGCTGATGTCCACCTTCATCTCATTTTATCCTCCCCCTCCTTCCCATCCCAATTCCTCCTTCCCACCCTCTCCAACCCCGTCTCTCGGTGGTACTCTGGATGACGGCTTGGCTATCCCATGGTACCGATTGTCCTGCACTTTGGTTTTGTCTGCTGTGTACACCGGTTTTTGGCCCAGTTTGGTCCCCCTCGGGGTTTGACCTTCCATACCAAAATTGTCCGATAATGTGTGAGCCAATTGGGGAAGAACTCCCGACCTAGACCCTACAGCGCGGGTCCTATCCTTTCCTTTCCACTTCCTTTCCTCTCTGTAGCCCCCATCCCCCGCTAGGTCCCCAGCACGTGTAGCCAGTCCGTGTGGGGGGGCTGTTATGTACCCTTTGGCTGAGCCCCCAGACACCACAGGGATCACACTACTGGTGTCTGAGCTGCGACCTCTCCATGCAAGCCAAGGAGTTGATGCCTGTCCTCGGGGGTATCAGAACTCCCGGCAATGGCCATCGTGCCAGGTGGCCTTTGCTGAGGCTGGGTGGCGCCCATGGAGAGAGCCCCGGTTTCGGAGAGGGTGACACCAGGGCGGACGTCTAGCACTATGAAAAGTGTTAGACTCCAAAATGGTCGTGCATCGGCCGTCTCTCAAGACAGGAAGAGATCGTTTAATGCTTTTACTGCGGATAAGAGGATGTTTCCCTCCCTTGCTACCCCTTGGGAGGAAGGCCAGCCTCGCCGGTTAGGAGCAAAACCCTTTCCTCGCTTCCTGGTTTGCTCAAGGACTGATGGAGGGACTTTCACTTCCACCAAACCTCTGTTCTTTGTCGAGACCATAGAGGACAAGTTTGGTGAAGTGGAATCTATGAGTAAGCTTAGATCTGGTTCATTACTCATTAAAACAGTCTAGCAAGCCCAGTCTGAAGCTTTGCTCGCCTGCAACACCCTTGGTGACATTCCAGTCACAATAGTCCCGCACAAATCCTTGAATATGGTACAGGGTGTGATATTCCACCGGGACCTCCTCCTTCAAACTGATGAGGAGCTTAGGGCCTATCTCGAGCGGCGTGGTGTACATTTTGTTCGCCGCGTTCAGAGGGGACCTAAAGATAACCGCGTCGATACTGGGGCCTTTATCTTGGCCTTCGAGGGGGACACACTCCCAGAGAAGGTCAAGATCATGATATATCGATGTGAAGTGAAGCCCTACATTCCACATCCCATGCGGTGTTTTCGATGTATGAGGTTTGGTCATATGTCCTCTCGCTGTACAGCAGTCCCAGTATGCGGTGATTGTGGACGCCCACTACATGAGGGGAGCCCCTGTGTTCCTCCACCGGTCTGCGTCAACTGTCAACAACACCACTCTTCACGGTCGCCAGATTGCCCTATGTTCAAAAAAGAAAAGAAGATACAAGAGTACAAATCCCTGGAGCGTTTGACGTACCCTGAGGCCCGCAGCAAATATGAACGTCTGCATCCCGTGCAAATGGCGACGACCTTCGCTACAACGTTATCGTCTAGCCTTTCACCCTCCCCTTCCCACTCCCATCTCCCCCCTACATCCCGTCCACACCCCTCCCTCACATCTCCCTCTCCTGTAGCTCCTGTAGCCCTCCATTTGTGTACCACCCCTTCCCAGCCGGAGAAGTGCACCCCTTCTCCGTCGCCTGCCGGTGACAGTGCCCTATCTCAGGGCCTTCCGTCCCGGCGTTCCTCAGATCGGAGATCTTCGACCTCCAGCCGGCCATCGGACTCCCAGTCAGTGAGTTCAAAGGTCGCCCGATCTTCGTCAGTACCAGACCTAACTGACAAAAGTCCTCTCTCTGGGGTGAGTCCTGCCCGTCCCACACGAGAGAAGGAGAAGAAGGAGAAGGAGAAGGAGAAGGAGAAACCAAAGTTACAAGATAAAGCCCCTCCGGTACCACCGGAGGTGCCGACTGTGCTTTCGCAACTCGCTCATCCCATTGAGCCCGAGGCTGATCAGCTATTTATGGATGTTGTCCCCTCTTCTTTGGTGACGGACGCTGACAAAGTAGCGTGACAGACGTTATGCCATTCGCTTCCCGCCTAGATCCTCGTGATGTGATCATCCAATGGAACTGTAATGGTTACTACCGTCACCTCTTGGAGATTAAACAGCTAATCTCTCTCTCTTCTGCGGCCTGTGTCGTCCTGCAGGAATCGAGGTTTATGGATGCACATTCACCGACCCTCCGTGGGTTCCGTGCTTTTTGTAGGAACCGGGTTGGTCCCCTCCAGGCGTCTGGTGGGGTTTGTACTTTGGTCCGGACAGATATTGTCAGTACCTGGATTCCTCTCCAAACTCCATTGGAAGTGGTTGCTGTCCGGGTTCACTTGGACACTCCATTGACCAATTGCAACCTTCCACCTGACAGGCCACCTACTCTCACGTCCCTAGTGGCCCTCCTTCAGCAACTCCCCCCTCCTTACCTCATCCTTGGGGACTTCAATGCCCACCATCCTTTGTGGGGCACTGCTTATACATCTAGCCGGGGCCGCCTCATAGACCAGTTTCTTGCTGACCACAATCTGAGCCTTCTCAACGATGGTTCCCCAACTCATTTTAGTGCCACTCACGGCACCTTTTCTGCCATAGACCTCTCTCTCACTTCTCCTTCTCTCCTTCCTTTATTTCACTGGTCGGCGTATGACGACCTCTGCGATAGCGACCACTTTCCGTTGATCCTTTCACTTCCCTCACGCCTACCACAAGCCAGGGTACCCCGCTAGGTATTCCGTCGTGCTAATTGGCCGCTATATACATCCCAGGTTGTGTTCCCATCTTCCCTCTCAGGCTGTATAGATGATATTATAAGCCAAATGACCAACATGATCACCCAAGCTGCCAACGCCGCTGTTCCCCGGTCGACAGGCCCTCCTTCTCGCCGGCCTGTCCCTTGGTGGAACGCAACTGTTGCCGCAGCCATTCGCGAGCGCCGTAGGGCCTTCCAACATCTTAAGCGCCACCCATCGCTCGCTGGTCTAATAAATTTCAAACGTCTGCGTGCCAGAGCTCGTTACTTAATCAAACAAAGTAAGCGGACATGCTGGGAGCATTTTGTCTCCTCGTTGGGCTCTTCTGTCCCTTTGACAAGTGTGTGGGCTATGCTCCGATCTATCCAAGGTAGCTGGCGGCCGTCTTCCGTCCCTGGTATTGCCCTGCCTGATGGGATCTGCACGGAGCCATCTGTTGTTGCAGAACATCTTGCAACTCACTTTGCCAATGTCTCGGCGACAACTTCATATCCGGCGACCTTTCTCCTTAAACACAAGGCCAAAACCTTCAAATTAGGCTTTACTTCTCACCAGGTGGAACCATATAACGAACCTTTTACTGACTGGGAGCTGTCGCTGGCCCTCACCTCTTCTCGTGATTCAGCACCTGGCCCTGATGATATCCATAATCAATTGCTGAAACACCTTAACCTCTCACAACGACAATTTCTCCTAAAAGTTTTTAACCGTATTTGGCTTCAAGGGGTGTTCCCCTCCAAGTGGAGGGAGAGTATTGTGGTCCCTGCCCTCAAGCCTGGCAAGGACCCGTCGGCGCTGGACAGTTATCGACCAATAAGCCTGACAAGTGTCCCCTGTAAACTACTTGAGCGGATGGTAGCTCGCAGATTATGCTGGGTTCTTGAATCCCAGGGACTTCTCTCACCTTACCAGTGTGGGTTCCAGGAGGGACGATCCCCTATTGACCATTTACTTCGACTGGAGACTGCGATCAGACAGGCCTTCTCTAAAAGACATCATCTGGTAGCAGTCTTCTTCGATCTGCATAAGGCGTACGACACTGCTTGGCGTCGTCATATTTTACGTTCTCTTCATGACTGGGGCCTCAGAGGCTCCTTACCAATTTTTATCCGTCAGTTTTTATCCCACCGCCTGTTCCGTGTCAGAGTTGGCTCTTCCTTCAGCTCCCCTCGGATACAGGAGAACGGTGTCCCCCAGGGCTCAGTGTTGAGTGTTACACTTTATCTAATCGCCATCAATGGGTTGGTGAGCTCTGTTGGGTCACTGGTAACCCCGGCATTGTATGTCGACGACTTTTGCATATGGTACAGCTCCTACTCATTAGCCTCTACTGAACGTCAGCTCCAGAGCGCCATTCGGCGGGCTTCAGTGTAGGATACGTCCCATGGTTTCCAGTTTTCCTCATCAAAAACGAGCATGGTGCACTTTTGTCGTCGTACTACAGTTCACCCTGATCCAGAACTGTTCTTGGGTAATCAGCGCCTGGAAGTTGTAGCACAGCATCGTTTCCTGGGCCTTCTCTTTGACAAAAAATTGACTTGGGTGCCCCATATTAGCCACCTAAAGATTAGTTGTATGAGGAAACTCAATGCCCTACGTTTCCTTGCTCATTCATCTTGGGGTGCAGACCGAACAACTATCCTCCGTATCTATCGGGCTCTAATCTTGTCCCGATTGGACTATGGGTGTCAAGTTTATGGCTCGGTAGCTCCTTCTGCCCTGAAATTATTAGACCCGGTTCACCATTATGGTGTCCGCTTGGCTACAGGTGCATTCCCGACTAGCCCGGTCGACAGTCTCCTTGTTGAGGAGGGAATCTGCCCTCTTCAGGTCAGGCGGCATCAGCTTCTGGCGTCTTATGCCATCGCCATCCGGCAATATCCTGCTCATCCCGCTTACCAGGTTCTTTTTGCATATGAAGGGCTTCGACCCCCTGATACCCGGCCGCGGGCGGGCCTTCCCGTCGGACTGCGGCTTGCCTCTCTTTGCCGGGATTTCCATTTCCCTTGGCTAGATTGCGCCCCCCATTTTACTGCACGCACACCTCCGTGGATGGTGCCGCGACCACTAATTCGGACGGATCTCTTCCAGGACCCAAAAGCTTTGATTTCCCCCATGGTCTTTCGGCGTTTGGTGCGCCCAGTACTAGAAGAGTTTCAGGGAGCCTCTATCTTCTACACTGATGACTCGAAAACAGCGGGCCACTCCGGATATGCTTTAACATCTCCTGTTGGGGCGGAATGCCATTCTCTGCCAGAGGCATGCAGTGTGTTTACGGCAGAGCTGATGGCGATTTATAGAGCCCTCTGTTTTATTAAACATTCTGCCGTGGAACGTGGAACGTGGTTTAATCTGTGCTGACTCCATGAGCAGTCTGCAGGCCATTGATCGTTGTTTCCCCTCCCATCCTTTAGTTATTTCCATCCATGATCTCCTTGCTGACCTTCATCGTGCTGCCTGCTCCGTTACCTTTCTCTTGGTACCAAGCCATGTTGGTATTACAGGGAATGAAGAGGCTGACCGGTTGGCTAGATCAGCAATTACTAGCTGCCCACCTCCCTTTCAAATTCCGGGTGCGGATCTGTGGGTGCAGATCAGATCTTTGCTTCACTCCTCATGGGATAGCAGTTGGAAAGCTACTGCCCCTTCCAATAAACTCCGCACCATCAAGGATACGACTGCAGCTTGGAGTTCATCTTTACGCCCTTCCCGGAGAGAATCAATTGTCCTCTGTCGCCTCCGTCTTGGACACTGCAGGCTGACCCATGGATTTTTTACGAAATGACAATCCACCACATTGTGATTGTGGAGCCGTACAATCCGTGTCTCATATTCTGACTGAATGTCCTCTCCATTCCACACTCCGTGGCGACTATGGCCTACCGCCTGCATTGCCTTCAGTTTTGGCAGATGACCCACGGATGGTTGATCGCGTCCTTGCCTTCCTCCGTGAAAGTAGATTTTATTGTCAGCTCTAGGACTCGCTTGTTCGGGGTGAGTGGGTTTGTGATTCTTGGCTGATTGTGGGGTTTAGAGCCTTATCCCCATCAGCCCCCCCCCACTCTTTTACATTTTAATGAAGTTTTATTTCTCCCTGCTCTGGAGCTATGATACGTTGACCACTGTGCCATTAGTACCTTGTGGTTTAGGCTAGAGGTCGCTTCCAGAGCTGTGGGTTCGGACACTGTAGCATTTGCTGCCCTGGGTTGGTCTTAGTCTTGTTGACGAGTCGATTTTACTTCCTAGTGTAATGGTCTTTTGGCTTTCACCTATTTCTTGTCGAGTTCAATGGCGTATTCAATTTGAGGTTGAAGGGACTGATGACCTCGTTGTTTGGTCCCTCATGTCCAGCACCACCCACCCTCATTTTATCCTATTATGGATATTCTTCAATGGAACATTCGTGGTATCCGGTCGAATTGGACAGAACTGCAGATTCTAACGCGAACATATCATCCAATCGTCTTCTCTCTACAGGAGACAAAATTGCTCCCTGGTACTAGAATTACTTTCCCATGCTACACTACCGTTCGCTTTGACTTTCCTCCAGTGGCAGGAATCCCAGCCCACGGGGGCGTAATGTTGTTTATTCGGGATGACGTATACAGTACACCGGTCCCTTTGTGTACTCCAATACAAGCTGTTGCTGTGCGGATATACCTTCCTGGATTTGTCTTCACACTGTGCAATATTTACGCTCCTTCCTCTTTTCCCGTCACTAGATCAGATCTCCTAGATCTTATTGACCAGCTTCCGCTTCCGTTTTTGTTAGTGGGAGATTTCAATGCCCACCAACCCCTTTGGGGCTCCCCACGACCATGTCCACGGGGCTCCCTCCTGGCAGATACACTTAACCACCTTCAGCTCATCTGCTTTAACACTGGTGAACCAACTTATCTTTCGGACACCACAAATACTGTCAGCCATATAGATCTAGCTATCTGCACTGCTCAGCTGGCACGGCGTCTTGAATGGTCTGCTCTCTGACACACATTCGAGCGATCATTTTCCGTGTGTAATTCACCTAATGATGCCTGACACCCTTGAGCATCCACACCACTGGCAGTTAACGAAAGCGGACTGGGAGCTCTACACGTCACTGGCGGATTTTGGTACTTCCCATTATCCTAGTATAGACGACCAAGTGGAACACATTACCACAGTTATTCTGACAGCCACGGAATGTTCCATCCCCTACAAGACTACCCACGCATGTCGTTGCCTTTTCCCGTGATGGACCGCGGAATGCCGTGACGCTCTGCGAGCACGGCGACGTGCCCTTAGAATCTTCAAACAACGGCCCACGCTCGACAACTGCATGCGATACAAACGGCTGCGGGCCTATTGTCGTCGCCTCTTTCGCGACTGTAAACGCGCCAGTTGGCGCTCATTCACGAGCTCTTTTAACAGGTCTACCCCTTCCTCCATCATTTGGGGTAACCTTCGAAAAATTTCGGGCACTATGGCTCATTCCCCAATTCCCGGTCTGTGTGTCGCAACTGACACCGTCGTCGATCCTCCACAAATAGCCAACGCACTGGGTCGACATTTTGCAGAGATCTCTAGCTCTTCACATTACACTGACGCTTTCCTAGCTAGGAAACGGACGGTGGAGGCGACTCCATTGACCTTTACCTCTCAGAACCGTGAATGCTACAATACCGAGTTTACTGTACGGGAGCTTCACCATGCACTCTCGTCTTCGTGGTCCTCCGCTCCAGGACCAGATGGCATTCACGTGGCGATGCTGCAACACCTTTCACCAACGAGCTAGCACTTCCTACTGGCCATCTACAACCGTATATGGATAGAAGGCACCTTTCCGCGACGCTGGCATGAAGCCATAGTCATTCCCATACCAAAGCCTGGGAAGGACAAATGTCTCCCTTCCAGCTACCGCCCCATTTCCCTCACCAGTAGCGTATGCAAGGTGATGGAACGCATGATTCACGGGCGCCTGGTATGGTGGCTTGAAACGCGACATCTCCTGTCTAATGTCCAATGTGGGTTTCGCAAGCACCATTCTGCGGTAGATCATCTTGTTGCCCTATCTACCTCAGTAATGAATAACTTTTTACGGTAGCGCCAGACAGTAGCGGTGTTCTTTGATCTGGAAAAGGCATACGACACCTGCTGGAGGATGGGCATCCTCCGCACTCTGCATACATGGGGTTTTCGGGGTCGCCTGCCAATTTTTATCCGCGAATTTTTAACAGACCGTGTGTTTAAAGTGCGTGTTGGTTCGGTTTTATCGAGCACTTTTATTCAGGAGAACGGAGTCCCCCAGGGCTCGGTCCTGAGCGTTGTTTTATTTGCAGTGGCAATCAATTCTATAGCCGATCACCTTCCACTGGGAGTGTCGGCGTCCCTCTTTGTTGACGACTTCGCGATCTACAGCAGCTCTGAGCAAACGGGTCTCCTGGAGCGTCGCCTTCAGCGGTGCCTAGACACTCTCCACGCGTGGAGTATGGACACTGGCTTTCGATTCTCAGCTGACAAGACAGTCTGCATGAACTTCTGGCGGTGGAAGGCGTTCCTTCCCCCGTCCCTTCGTCTTGGCCCTATAGTACTTCCATTTGTGGATACCACGACGTTCTTGGGACTTGTTTTCGACAGGAAGTTAAGTTGGTCTCCCCACATATCCCGTTTGGCAGCTCGCTGTACCCGCTCTCTCAATGTGCTGCGGGTGTTAAGTGGCATCTCGTGGGTAGCTGACAGGTCTACTCTCCTCAATCTGTATTGCACCATAGTTCGGTCCAAACTGGACTATGGTAGCATCGTTTATTCTTCGGCTCGACCGTCCATACTGCGCCACCTTAATACAATGCACCACCAAGGTCTCCGTCTAGCGACAGGAGCGTTTTACACTAGCCCTGTTGAGAGCCTCTATGCCGAGGCCGCCGAACTACCCCTTTCTTACCGTCGGGAACTCCTGCTTAGCCGTTACGCTAGTCGTTTGTCGACCATGCGAGGACACCCAACGTACGCAGTTTTTTTAACGACTCACTTGGCAGTCTCTTCGCTATGCGCCCATCTGCTCTGCTACCACCGGGAGTACGCTTGCGTTCGCTACTCGGCCAGCTTGACGTTAAAATGCCTGCTGTCTTCTCGACTGGAGAGAGCACCTCTCCACCGTGGCGAAGCCCCGAAGTCCGTGTTAACTTTGATCTTCATTCTCTTCCAAAGGACTCCACACCTAGTTTCGTCTACCAGAGAGAATTTCACGCACTCCGGTTTAAATCTGATGACAATTTGTTCATTTACACTGTTGGCTCAGACAGACCAGGGTGTTGGGTGTGCTTTTGTACTTGGCAACGTCTCTTTTAAATATCGTCTTCCTGAGTGGAGTTCCATTTTTACAGCTGAGCTGTATGCATTATATCAAGCCACACAATACGTCCGGCGAAACTCGCTCAGTAAGACTGTCATTTGCTCGGACTCTGAGTGCTTTGTTGAGCCTTCGCATGCTATATCCGGCCCATCCCCTGGTACAAAGCATCCGCAAATGCCTTACTTCTCTTTCAACGAGCGGAACTACGGTGACGTTTCTGTGGGTCCCTGGCCACATGGGAGTGTTGGGGAATGAGGCTGCGGATACGGCTGCCAAGGAAGCAGTTCTCCTTTCTCGGCTATCTACCTTTTCCACCATCTCTGATGACCTTCGCGCTGGTATCTCCCAGCGTATTATCTCCCGTTGGTATCTACATTGATCATCCCTGTCAGGGAACAAATTGCGAGCCTTTAACCTGTGCCTGATCTCTGGTCAACGTCATCTCGACCCTCCCGCCGAGAGGAGATTGTTCTGGCCCGGCTTCGTATTGGCCACTGCCGTTATAGCCACCAGCATTTATTACGTGGTGGTCCTGCTCCCTTATGTGAGCACTGTGATGCACCTTTTACTGTGAACCATCTTTTAGTGCAATGTCCGTTTTTTAATCGTCTCCGTCATGATCTGTGTTTACCATTTGAAATGTCTGACATTTTAGCTGATGACCCGCAATCGGTTAACAGTTTTACTTTTTATACATCGTGCAAATATGGCGAAAGCCATTTAATTTCTAACCCCGGTTCCTTTTTACTATGGGCAGTGTTGGGCGCTAATGACACAGTTGTGCGCCCTAAGACCACAAAAAAAAAAAAAAATAAATAAAATAAAATAAAGATCGGCAATCCCGAAAATTGCTCGTTCCACCTCTCCGATCACTTCTACCCTTTCTACAGTGCATTCGTCAACCAGTTCCCACATCCTGGGTACCTAAATCCGCTGCCCAGAGTTCTAAAAAAAGAACCGGTTCGTGACGATTTCCTGAAAATTCCGTTTTCTCAACCGTCCTCCGCTTCTTATACTCGTCATGCCTCTAAGAAGGCTCAGAAAAAGAACAGCCCATATTCCCCATCGCGGCACGACTGCGGTCACGCCATCCAACAGTTGCCGGCTTCGGCTGTCTTTTCTTTCACTGGGACGCTCTGTCAGCTCGGCACCTGGCCCTTTACCGGCGGTGGAAGCTGCCCCTCCTGACCAACTCCGGGAGTGGCAGAAGCGTCGGTCGAACCTATGGACCACGATCCTTTGCGCCCTAGATAGCGATAGCAGTGCTTCCTCGAAGTCCGGTCCTTAGCGGCCGTCGAGGTGACCCCACCTGCTTGTTCCTTTTTGTCTTCCCTTCTCTTATTTTTTATCATGGCGCTCATTCAATGGAACATTCACGGCTTTCGTTCCAATCTGGAGGAGTTAAAACTACTCCTTCGATTGCACTGCCCGCTTCTAGTTTGTCTCCAAGAAACTAAGTTACGTCAAAGTGATCGTGCAGATTTACCCCACTATACCTCTGTGCATTTCGACCTGCCACCTGTGGAAGGTACCCCAGCCCATGGAGGGGTTCTGATGCTCATTCGGGATGATGTCTATCACCATCCCATTTCATAGCATACTCAGCTACAGGCAGTTGCCGTCCCCATCACTCTATCCATCTTTTCCTTTTCCCTCTGTAATATCAATTAGCCATCGTCATCCGCCCTTACTAGGGCAGATATGCTACACCTCGTTGACCAGCTCCCTTCACCTTTCGTGTTGGTAGGCGACTTTAATGCCCACCACCCCCTATTGGACTCTCCAGCACCTTGTCAGAGAGGCCCATTTGGTGGACCTTCTCCAACACCTCAATCTGGTCTGCTTAACACTGGTGCACCGACCTTCCTTTCTTACACAACCCATACTTACTCCCACATAGACCTTGCGATATGGTTCCCCCTCCTTCCCATACCAATTCCTCCTTCCCACCCTCTCCAACCCCGTCTCTTGGTGGTACTCTGGATGACGGCTTGGCTATCCCATGGTACCGATTGTCCTGCACTTTGGCTTTGTCTGCTGTGTACACCGGTTTTTGGCCCAGTTTGGTCCCCCTCAGGGGTTTGACCTTCCATACCAAAATTGTCCGATAATGTGTGAGCCAATTGGGGAAGAACTCCTGACCTAGCCCCTACGGCGCAGGTCCTATCCTTTCCTTTCCACTTCCTTTCCTCGCTGTAGCCCCCTTCCCCCGCTAGGTCCCCAGCATGTGTAGCCCTTCCGTGTGGGGGGGGGGGCTGTTATGTACCCTTTGGCTGAGCCCTCTGACACCACAGGGATCACACTACTGGTGTCTGGGCTGCGACCTCTCCATGCAAGCCAAGGAGTTGATGCCTGTCCTCGGGGGTACCAGAACTCCCGTCAATGGCCATCGTGCCAGGTGGCCTTTGCTGAGGCTGGGTGGCGCCCATGGAGAAAGCCCCTGTTTCGGAGTGGGTGACACCAGGGCGGATGTCTAGCCCTATGAAAAGTGTTAGACTCCAAAATGGTCGTGCATCGGCCGTCTCTCAAGACAGGAAGAGATCGTTTAATGCTGCTGCTGCGGATAAGAGGATGTTTCCCTCCCTTGCTACCCCTTGGGAGGAAGGCCAGGCTCGCCGGTTAGGAGCAAAACCCTTTCCTCGCTACCTGGTTTGCACAAGGACTGATGGAGGAACTTTTACTACCACCAAACCGCTGTTCTTTGTCGAGACCATAGAGGACAAGTTTGGTGAAGTGGAATCTATGAGTAAACTCAGATCTGGCTCATTGCTCATTAAAACAGTCTCGGAGCCCAGTCTGAAGCTTTTCTCGCCTGCACCACCCTTGGCGACATTCCAGTAACAATTGTCCCGCACAAATCCTTGAATATGGTACAGGGTGTGATATTCCACCGGGACCTCCTCCTTCAAACTGATGAGGAGCTTAGGGCATATCTCGAGCGGCGTGGTGTACATTTTGTTCGCCGCGTTCAGAGGGGACCTAAAGATAACCGCGTCGATACTGGGGCCTTTATCTTGGCCTTCAAGGGGGACACTTCCAGAGAAGGTCAATATAATGATATATCGATGTGAAGTGAAGCCCTACATTCCACATCCCATGCGGTGTTTTCGATGTATGAGGTTTGGTCATATGTCCTCTCGCTGTACAGCAGTCCCAGTATGCGGTGATTGTGGACGCCTACTACATGAGGGGAGCCCCTGTGTTCCTCCGCCGGTGTGCATCAACTGTCAACAACACCACTCTTCACGGTCGCCAGATTGCCCTATGTTCAAAAAAGAAAAGAAGATACAAGAGTACAAATCCCTGGAGCGTTTGACGTACCCTGAGGCCCGCAGTAAATATGAACGTCTGCATCCTGTGCAAATGGCGACGACCTTCGCTACGACGTTATCGTCTAGCCTTTCACCCTCCCCTTCCCACTCCCATCTCCCCCCTACACCCCGTCCACACCCCTCCCTCACATCTCCCTCTCCTGTAGCCCTCCCTTTGTGTCCCACCCTTTCCCAGCCGGAGAAGTGCACCCCTTCTCCGTCGCCTGCCGGTGACAGTGCCCTATCTCAGGGCCTTCCGTCCCGGCGTTCCCCAGATCGGAGATCTTCGACCTCCAGCCGGCCATCGGACTCCCAGTCAGAGGTCGCCCGATCTTCGTCAGTACCAGACCTAACTGACAAAAGTCCTTTCTCTGGGGTGGGTCCTGCCCATCCCACACGAGAGGAGGAGGAGGAGGAGGAGGAGGAGGAGGAGGAGGAGGAGGAGAAGAATAAGAAACCAAAGTTACAAGATAAAGCCCCTCCGGTACCACCGGAGGTGCCGACTGTGCTTTCGCAACTCGCTCATCCCATTGAGCATGAGGCTGATAAGCTATTTATGGATGTTGTCCCTTCTTCTTTGGTGACGGACGCTGACAAAGCGGCGTGACAGACATTATGCCATTCGCATCCCACCTAGATCCTTGTGATGTGATCATCCAATGTAACTGTAATGGCTACTACCGTCACCTATTGGAGATTAAACAGCTAATCTCTCTCTCTTCTGCGGTCTGTGTCGTCCTGCAGGAATCGAGGTTTATGGATGCACATTCACCGACCCTCCGTGGGTTCCGTGCTTTTTGTCGGAACCGGGTTGGTCCCCTCCAGGCGTCTGGTGGGGTTTGAACTTTGGTCCGGACAGATATTGTCAGTACCTGGATTCCTCTCCAAACTCCATTGGAAGTGGTTGCTGTCCGGGTTCACTTGGACACTCCATTGACCAATTGCAACCTTCCACCTGACAGGCCACCTACACTCACGTCCCTAGTGGCCCTCCTTCAGCAACTGCCCCCTCCTTACCTCAGCCTTGGGGACTTCAATGCCCACCATCCTTTGTGGGGCAGTGCTTATACATCTAGCTGGGGCCGCCTCATAGACCAATTTCTTGCTGACCACAATCTGAGCCTTCTCAACGATGGTTCCCCAATTCATTTTAGTGCCGCTCTCGGCACCTTTTCTGCCATAGACCTCTCTCTCACTTCTCCTTCTCTCCTTCCTTTATTTCACTGGTCGGCGTATGACGACCTCTGCGATAGCGACCACTTTCCGTTGATCCTTTCACTTCCCTCACGCCTACCACGAGCCAGGGTACCCCGCTGGGTATTCCGTCGTGCTAATTGGCCGCTATATACATCCCAGGTTGTGTTCCCATCTTCCCCCTCAGGCTGTATAGATGATATTATAAGCCAAATGACCAACATGATTACCCAAGCTGCCAACGCCGGTGTTCCCCGGTCGACAGGCCCTTCTACTCGCCGGCCGGTCCCTTGGTGGAATGCAACTGTTGCTGCAGCCATTCGCGAGCGCCGTAGGGCCTTGCAACATCTTAAGCGCCACCCATCCCTCGCTGGTCTCATAAATTTCAAACGTCTGCGTGCCAGAGCTCGTTACTTAATCAAACAAAGTAAGCGGACATGCTGGGAGCATTTTGTCTCCTCGTTGGGTTCTTCTGTCCCTTTGACAAGAGTGTGGGCTATGCTCCGATCTATCCAAGGTAGATGGCGGCCGTCTTTCGTCCCTGGTCTTGCCCTGCCTGATGGGGTCTGCACAGAGCCATCTGCTGTTGCAGAACATCTTGCAACTCACTTCGCCAATGTATCAGCGACAACTTCATATCCGGCTACCTTTCTCCTTAAACACAAGGCCAAAACCTTCAAATTAGGCTTTACTTCTCAACACGTGGAACCTTATAACGAACCATTTACTGACTAGGAACTCGCTGGCCCTCTCCTCTTCTCGTAATTCAGCACCTGGCCCTGACGTTATCCTTAATCAATTGCTAAAACACCTCAACCCCTCACAACGACAATTTCTCCTAAAAGTTTTTAACCGTATTTGGCTTCAAGGGGTGTTCCCCTCCCAGTGGAGGGAGAGTATTGTGGTCCCTGCCCTCAAGCCTGGCAAGGGCCCGTCGGCGCTGGATAGTTATCGACCAATAAGCCTGACAAGTGTCCCCTGTAAACTACTTCAACGGATGGTAGCCCGCAGATTATGCTGGGTTCTTGAATCCCGGGGACTTCTCACCTTACCAGTGTGGGTTCTGGGAGGGACGATCCCCTATTGACCATTTACTTCGACTGGAGACTGCGATCAGACAGGCCTTCTCTAAAAGACATCATCTGGTAGCAGTCTTCTTCGATCTGCATAAGGCGTACGACTCTGCTTGGCGTCATCATATTTTACGTTCTCTTCATGACTGGGGCCTCAGAGGCTCCTTACCAATTTTTATCCGTCAGTTTTTATCCCACCGCCTGTTCCGTGTCAGAGTTGGCTCTTTCTTTAGCTCCCCTCGGATACAGGAGAACGGCGTCCCCGAGGGCTCAGTGTTGAGTGTTACACTTTTTCTAATCGCCATCAATGGGTTGGTGAGCTCTGTTGGGTCACTGGTAACCCCGGCATTGTATGTCGACAACTTTTGTGGTGTCGCACAAGTACAAAGTGCGCGCCACCTACTTTCGCCGCGCGCCGCAATGCACGCACGCACGGCACGGCGTTCTTACGACGTCAGCCACGAGCGCCCTCTGTGACAACTCCACTCGTGGCCACCACTGAACGACATCGTTCACTTGGGACTGAGATAGGAACCAGTTAAGACCTTCGGGATCAGATAGGCACCAGTGAAGACTTTGCTATCAGTTAGGCACTAGGCAGGACTATAGCTCTACTATGTATCAGCTATGTAAAAGTTCAGTATTGTATAAATTCGGTGCAATATATATCTCGTTCTAATTTACTCTAGTGTTTCTAGTTTCTGGCTGCTCACTCCGTACCTGCACAAGCGTGCTATCTTTATTCCTGTGTCGGTCTCATTCCACTCGGCCACCGACACCTACGACGGAAACGACACACAAAAGCGGCGACGAGGCAGGGACACACAAACTTTTGCATATGGTACAGCTCCTACTCACTAGCCTCTACTGAACGTCAGCTACAGAGCGCCATTCGGCGGGCTTCAGTGTGGGCTACATCCCATGGTTTCCAGTTTTCCTCGTCAAAAACGAGGGTGGTGCACTTTTCTCGTCGTACTACAGTTCACCCTGATCCAGAACTGTTCTTGGGTAATCAGCGCCTGGAAGTTGTAGCACAGCATCGTTTCCTGGGTCTTCTCTTTGACAAAAAATTGACCTGGGTGCCCCATATTCGCCACTTAAAGATTAGTTGTATGAGGAAACTTAATGCCCTACGTTTCCTTGCTCATTCATCTTGGGGTGCAGACCGAACAACTATCCTCCATATCTATCAAGCTCTAATCTTGTCCCGATTGGACTATGGGTGTCAAGTTTATGGCTCGGCATCTCCTTCTGCCCTGAAATTATTAGACCCGGTTCACCATTATGGTGTCCGCTTGGCTACAGATGCATTCCCGACTAGCCCAGTCGACAGTCTCCTTGTTGAGGAGGGAATCTGCCCTCTTCAGGTCAGGCGGCATCAGCTTCTGGCGTCTTATGCCATCGCCATCCGGCAATATCCTGCTCATCCCGCTTACCAGGTTCTTTTTGCATATGAAGGGCTTCGATCCCCTGATACCCGGCCGCAGGCGGGATTTCCCGTCGGACTGCGGCTTGCTTCTCTTCGCTGGGATTACCATTACCCTTCCCTAGATTGCGCCCCCCATTTCACTGCACGCACACCTCCGTGGATGGTGCCGCGACCACTAATTCAGGCGGATCTCTTCCAGTGACCAAAAGCTTTGATTTCCCCCATGGTCTTTCGGCGTTTGGTGCGCCCAGTACTAGAAGAGTTTCAAGGAGCCTCTATCTGCTACACTGATGACTCGAAAACAGCGGGCCACTCCGGATATGCTTTAACATCTCCTGTTGGGGCGGAATGCCATTCTCTGCCAGAGGCATGCAGTGTGTTTACGGCAGAGCTGATGGCGATTTATAGAACCCTCTGTTTTATTAAACATTCTGCCGTGGAACGTGGAACGTGGTTTAATCTGTGCTGACTCCATGAGCAGTCTGCAGGCCATTGATCGTTGTTTCCCCTCCCATCCTTTAGTTATTTCCATCCATGATCTCCTTGCTGACCTTCATCGTGCTGCCTGCTCCGTTACCTTTCTCTGGGTACCAAGCCATGTTGGTATTACAGGGAATGAAGAGGCTGACCGGTTGGCTAGATCAGCAATTACTAGCTGCCCACCTCCCTTTCAAATTCCGGGTGCGGATCTGTGGGTGCAGATCAGATCTTTGCTTCACTCCTCATGGGATAGCAGTTGGAAAGCTACTGCCCCTTCCAATAAACTCCGCACCATCAAAGATAAGACTGCAGCTTGTGGTTCATCTTTACGCCCTTCGCGGAGAGAATCAATCGTCCTCTGTCGCCTCCGTCTTGGACACTGCAGGCTGACCCATGGATTTCTTTTACGAAATGACAATCCACCACATTGTGATTGTGGAGCCGTACAATCCGTATCTCATTCTGACTGAATGTCCTCTCCATTCAACACTCCGTGGCGACTATGGCCTACCGCCTGCATTGCCTTTAGTTCCCCCCCAGGGGGCACTCAGCTCTTTTGTGGGTACGTGTGTGGCGCGCACGGGGCCCCGAGCCGAAGCGACCTTTCTTCCGTACCAGGCCACTTCCCTCTTCCCCCCGGTTTGTGCCTTCGCCCGGAGACGGGCGTTTTTTTCATTAGTCCAAGGTTTCTTTTTCGCTTCCTGTCTTCTCTACTTGGTCCTCTTCGTTTCCTGTTCAGCTTTCCCCTCTTTTTTCTTTCTCCTTGTTCTCGACTCACCCTTTAATCTCCGCCTCGGCGTTTGATTCTTCCTCCTCCTTCATCCCTTTCTCTCCTTCCTCCTTTCTTTCCTCCCTGTTCGTGTCTGAAGGTCGACCCACGCTCTGCGTAGCCAGTGATGGGGTAAGGCATAACTACCCCCCCCCACGGGTAGACATGTAGGGCACGTACGTACCGCCCGGTAAAGGCTGGGCCCAGGGAGGGGTGATTACCCGAGCTGATACCTTCCGAACATGCCAATTGGTCCCTCCGTCTGTTCTCAGGAGGTGTGACCTGAGGTGCGAACAGTCACCTAAGGCGGGTTCGCCCTCAGTGAGGGGCCCCACAAGGAAGGAGCGCGCCATCGGAGACGGCGGTAATCATGGGGG
Organism: Locusta migratoria; assembly: GCA_026315105.1. Taxonomy (NCBI): domain Eukaryota; kingdom Metazoa; phylum Arthropoda; class Insecta; order Orthoptera; family Acrididae; genus Locusta; species Locusta migratoria. The sequence continues at coordinate 415,196,798 of CM048749.1, forward strand.
ACACCTCCGCTCTGAAACCTTCCACATCAACTATAACCCTGACCCATAAGCGGAAACATGATTCTCAGCCGCAAAAGGCATAGCCTAACATTCCAAAGTTCCTGGTGGTATCACGTACCGACGATAAGGATTTTTCTTCAGTCAATACGTTTATCATTCAGAAGGGTGTCGATGCGATCGCAGGTCCCTTGAAGACCTGCTCCAGGCAGCGCAATGGGACCTTGTTACTCGAAATAGAGAATGCGTTCCAGGTGCAGAAGTTACTTCAAGCTACACTTGTACATACTTTCCCAGTGAAGGTGGAGGCTCACCGCACCCTCAAATCTTCGCGGGGGGTAGTGTTCTCTAGATCGCTGGATGCGTTATCGGACGAGGAGATATTGAACCATATGTCAGATCAGGGAGTCACAGCTGTTCATCACGTGATGTAAAAGGTCAACAATGACCTCGAGCCGACCCGTACTGTCTTAACTTTTGACAGGGTTGACCTACCATCAAAAGTGAAAGCGGACTACAAAGTCATTTCCGTTCGCCCGTACATACCAAATCATACACGCTGCTTCCATTGTCAAAGTTACAACCATACAAGTAAATCTTGTCCAAATGCAACCAAGTGCGCCACCTGTGGCAGAGATGTTCATGAAGGTGAAGGTGCATTAATTGCATGGGTGACCATGCTCCTTCTTCATGGGACTGCTCCATTTATAAAGAAGAGCGGGTCATCCAAGAGATTCGCGTGAAGGAGGAGGTCTCCACCTATGCCGCTCGGAAATTATTAGCTAGTAGGAAGCCTGCTGTACTCCCATCAGGTACCTTCACCCAGGTCCTCGTCTCCCCTCGACCAACTAAGGAGGTAGGCATCCAGACTTGCGATCTAAAGTTCTGTGACACTGTCGTCAGGTCGGCTAGCCCAAAAATTGCTCGTTCCACCTCTCCCATCCCTTCTGCCCGTTCTACAACGAATTCGTCGACCAGTTCACACACCTCCCGGGCACCCAAATCTGCTGCCCGGAGTTCAAAAAAAGAACCAGTCCGTGAAGATTTTCTCAAGACTCCGACTTCTCAATCGTCAACCGCATCTTTCACCCGTCATACTTCTAAGAAGGCTGCCAGAAAAAACAGCCCCCCCCTTCCCCGCCGAGGCGTGACTCTTCGGTCACACCATCCAACAGTTGCCGGCCTCGGCCGTTTTCTGTTTCACCGGGACGCTCCCTCTGTCGGGCACCCGGCCGTTTACCGGCGGTGGAAGCTGCCCCTCCTGATCAACTCCGGGAGGTGGCAGACGCGTCGATCGAACCAATGGAACATGACCCTTTGCCAATAGATGGCGATAGCAGTGCTCCCTCGAAGTCCGGTCCTCAGCGGCCCATTTCATTGCATACTCACCTACAGGCAGTTGCCGTCCGCATCACCCTATCCACATTTACTTTTTCCCTCTGTAATATTTATTCGCCATCGTCATCTGCCCTTACTAGGGCAGATGCGCTACACCTTGTTGATCAGCTCCCTTCACCTTTCGTGTTGATAGGCGACATTAATGCCCACCACCCCCTATGGGGCTCTCCGGCACCTTGTCAGAGAGGCTCCCTTTTGGTGGACCTTCTCCAACACCTCGATCTTGTCTGCCTCAACACCGGTGCACCGACCTACCTTTCAGACACAACACACACTTACTCCCATATAGACCTCGCAATATGCACTCCTCAGCTTGCCGGTCGGTTTGAGTGATATGCACTTTCTGACACGTACTCGAGTGACCATTTCCCCTGTATCATCCACTTTCTGCATCATTCCCCATCTTCGCGTCCCACCAGATGGAACATTTCTCAAGCCGATTGGGGGCTTTATCCTTCCATGGCTGTTTTTCACGATCGGAATTTTCCCACCTGTGACAGTCAGGTCGACTACCTCACAGAGGTTATTCTCACAGTTGCCGAACGTTCCATACCTCGTACTTCCTCTTCTCCACGTCGTGTCCAGGTCCCTTGATGGACTGCAGCCTGCCGCGACGCGCTTAGAGCCCGGCGCCTTGCTTTACGCACCTTCCGCCGCCACCCAACTTTGGAGAATTGCATCAATTACAAACGTATGAGAGCGCAGTGCCGTCGTATCATAAACGACAGCAAGAAAGCTTGCTGGACTGCTTTTACTAGTTCTTTTAACCGTTTTACTCCCTCCACGTTTGTTTGGCGTGGCCTACGCCGTTTATCAGGCATCAAGGTCCACTCCCCGATTCCTGGCCTGACCGTGGAGAACGCAGTCCTCGTGGACCCCTCTGACGTTTCCAACGCATTGGGCCGTTTCTTTGCGGAGGTTTCGAGCTCTGCCCATTACCATCCTGCCTTTCTCCCTCGCAAACAGGTAGAGGAGGCACGGCCGCCTTCTTTCCACACTTTTAATTGTGAAAATTATAACGTCGCCTTCACCATGCAGAAGCTAAACCGTGCTCTCGCCCTGTCCCGATCTTCTGCATTTCATATTGAAATGCTGAAGAACCTCTCTCCTGCGGGCAAGTGTTTTCTTCTCAGTACCTACAATCGCATATGGACTGAAGGTCATGTTCCCACAAGTTGGCGTGAAGCCATTGTTGTCCCCATCCCCAAACCAGGGAAGGACAAACATCTTCCTTCCAGCTATCGTCCTATTTCTCTGACGAGCTGTGTCTGTAAGGTGATGGAACGCATGGTTAACGCTCGGTTGGTCTGGCTCCTCGAATCTCGCCGCCTCCTGACTAATATCCAATGCGGTTTTGGTCGACACCACTCTGCTGCTGATCACCTCGTTACGTTGTCGACCTTAATTATGAACAACTTTCTAAAGAAGCGTCAAACAGTAGCAGTGTTCTTCGACTTGGAGAAGGCATACGATACCTGTTGGAGAGCGGGCATTCTCCGCACATTGCACACATGGGGCCTTCGGGGCCGCCTTCCTCTTTTCATTCAAGCGTTTTTGGCGGATCGCAAGTTCCGGGTACGGGTAGGCTCTGTTTTGTCAGATACCTTTTGCAGGAGAATGGGGTACCGCAGGGCTCCGTCTTGAGCGTGGCGCTCTTTGCCATTGCAATCAATCCGATCGTAGATTGCCTTTCAGCCGACGTCTCCGGATCTCTTTTTGTTGACGATTTCGCAATTTATTGCAGCGCCCAGCGGACGTCTCTTGGAGCGTTCTCTTCAACGCTGTCTTGACCGTCTGTATTCCTGGAGCATCGCAAACGGCTTCCGATTCTCCACTGAGAAAACTGTATCAACTTCTGGAGATACAAGGAATTTCTTCCACCTTCTCTACATCTCGGCCCTGTTGCTCTCCCTTTCGTGGAGACTACGAAATTCTTGGGACTCATGTTGGATCGTAAACTTTGCTGGTCCACACACGTGTCCTACCTGGCCGCCCGTTGTGCCCGATCCCTTAACGTTCTTCGTGTCCTCAGTGGCACGTCATGGGGAGCGGATCGTACCGTCCTGCTTCACCTTTACCAGGCCATTGTTCAATCAAAGCTCGACTACAGAAGCCTTGTATACTCTTCTGCACGGCCGTCGATTCTCCGCCGTCTCATTTCTATTCACCATCGGGGATTACGTCTGGCGACTGGTGCATTTTATACCAGCCCTGTTGAAAGTCTGTAGGCTGAGGCTGCTGTATTACCCTTGACCACTCGACGTGACACTCTTGTGTCGGTACGCATGCCGCTTGCGGTCGATGCCCAACCATCCATCTTACCGATTATTTTTTGACGACTCACTCGATCGCCAATATCAGTTGTCTGCGATTGCCTTACTTCCACCTGGAGTTCGGTTTCGCCGCCTGCTACAGCGGCTCAGTTTTACCCTTCCTTCCACCTTTCGGTTGAGCGAAAGCCCATTGCCACCGTGGCATAAGGCCCCGGTTCACTCTCACCTCGAACTTAGTTCGCTCCCCAAGGAGAACACTCCGGATTTGGTATACCGCTCGAGACTTGTCGAACTCCGTTCGCGATTCGATAACGCCATATTTATTTACACTGATGGTTCGAAGAGCACTGCCGGTGTCGGATCTGCCTTCGTTGTCGAGGACAACCGTTTCCAATACAAGCTCCCTGACCGGTGCTCTAACTTCACGGCTGAGCTTTTTGCCCTCCACCAGGCCATTTTGTACACCTGCCACCACCGCCAACCTTTCTATGCCATCTGTTCGGACTCCCTTAGTGCCCTGCAGAGTCTTAAGGACCCTTTGTCGAACCATCCTCTCGTGAATCGGATCCAACGCTACCTCCAGTTGCTAGCAGATGACAGCTGTCACGTTTCTTTCCTGTGGGTCCCTGTCCACGTAGGTATGCCCGGGAATGACACCGCCGACATAGCGGCCAAGGCCGCAGCTCTTTTACCTCGCGTGGCTACCTTTTGCGTCCCATCGGACGATTTTCAACGGGCTCTCCGCCTGAGTATCGTGTCGCAATGGCACAGTGCGTGGTTTTCAATGTCCAACAATAAATTGCGAACTGTAAAACCGATCCCGACCGCTTGGAGGACCACCTCACGCCCCTCTCGGCGGGAGGAGGTCATCCTGGCCCGGTTTCGGATCGGTCAGTGCCGTTTCAGCCACCGTCACTTGCTGTCCGCCGACCCTGCACTGCTGTGCTCCTGCGGTGAACTGCTGACCGTGCGACATGTTTTACTGTCTTGCGTACTTTTTAATCATCTCCGTGTAGCCCTTCACTTTCCGTCTACTTTGGAGTAAATTTTAGCTGATGACACATGAGCAGTTTCTCGAATTTTGCGTTTTATCAACTTGGTCAACTTATCCAAGGATATTTAACCCTTTTAATTGTCTTTTATCTTTCGTTTTTAGCCACTTCTTGATGTTCTGACAGTGACCATTTTTTGTTTTTGTTTTTGAGATCATAGCGAATCTATGTTTTTGCCTGGGCGCTAATGACCATAGAAGTTGTGCGCCCTAAAATTAATCAATCCGATCGTGGGTTGCCTTTCATCTGAAGTTTCCGGATCCTTTTTTAGTAGACAATTTTTCCATTTATTGCAGCTCCCTGCGAATGTCTCTTGGAGCGTTGTCTCCAACGTTGTCTTGACCGTCTATATTCCTGGAGCTTTGCGAACGTCTTTCGCTTTTCCACTGAGAGTACGGTGTGTATAAACGTCTGGAGATACAAGGAATATCTTCCACCATCTCTACGTCACGGCCTCGTTGCTCTCCCATTCGTTGAGACAACAAAATTCTTGGGGCTAATGTGGGATCGGAAACTTTACTGGTCCCCACACGTGTCCTAAATGGCTGCCCGTTGTGCCTGATCCCTTAATGTTCTTCGTTTTCTTAGCGGCACATCGTAGGGAGCAGATCGAACAGTCCTGCTTCACCCTTACTGGACCATTGTTCAGTTGAAGGTGGACTACGGAAGCTTTGTATACTCTACTGCACGGCTGACCCTTCTCCGCCGTCTCAATTCCATTCGCCATCAGGGGTTACCTCTGGCGACCGGTGCAGTTTATACCAGCCCTGTTGAAAGTCTTTATGCTGAAGCTGCTGTATTACCCTTGACCTTTCGGCATGACATACTCTTTTGTCGGTATGCATGCCGACTGCTGTCGATGCCCAACCAACACTCTTACCCATTATTGTTTGACTCTCTCCTCGATCACCAATATCAGTTGTCTGCGATAGCCTTGCTTCCACCTGGGATTAGGTTTCGGCACCTGCTTCAGTGACTCGATTTCACCCTTCCTTCCACCTTTTCGTTGAGCGAGAGCCCATTGCCACCGTTATTATATTCCTGTGATCTCAATATTTAAATAACTTAGATCTCTCATCTGCAATTATATATGTTATGATAGCAATTGAACCATAGGCAATATCTTAACTCTGCAGACTATTTCAAATACATTAAAAGCATTATGTAATTTAATGCTACAAGTTAAATGTATCTGATAACAATAAAATCAACCCTTACCAAGCGAATATATCAAAAGTATGCAAACTAAAATGTTTTCAGAGTGGATTGCTTGAAATCGAATGGTAAGTTTGATAGCGGTCCGAACTCAGTCTCAGTACATTTGGCTACCAAACATAGTTCTCGGCGTAAATACATAAAGGATAACGATTTTCGATAACGTGAAAAGGTAGATTCTGTAAAATTGACAAGAAACCGTATTGGTAAAACGTGAGCCATTTACTGTAAATTCATTTACTTACATTCTACGGTGCAAAGATGGCTAAAATCGATGTTCTAATTCTGCGCGTCAGAACGTTAACGTTATGCTTTACCGAAATACAGACGTTAAGACAGAAAAAATTAAGTTGAACATAGTCATAAGATAACTTCGATTTGCAATGAGTAAAAAGTTTGCAGATGTCTCTTCCCACAATTAGCTTTTGTGCCAAAAATCGAAGCTTTCGTGACTTTCTTACGGAGGACCAAATGAAAAAAATGGTGCTTCTGTAAGCAGTTGGATACTATCCTAGACATCCCGCACCGCGCTAAAATTTTTTTCAACTAGGTTGTGTTGCGGGAAGAGTCGAATTGTTACATTTTGACACTGCGTTGTAGGATAGATAAAACTTGACTGCTGGTAGTGCGCCATTGCTTTGAAATGACAATGTGTAAGTTAAAATAAGAATCATCAAATACGCAACGCAAGATGGCGTATGCCTGAGACAGTTCTGGGCGAGGAATATCACGTGATATCTACGAAAGGCTGGTTTTCGTTAATTCAGTGGAGGTTATAACTATTTTTAAAATATCTCTCAAACGATACGAGATATAAAAGAAACATAGGGAAACAAAGCTGTAGAGAATCTTCTCCTCTATAAATTCGGTTATTCAATTTTAGCGTCAGATGAACGGTTTATATGCAATTAAAATTACACTACAAACGGCCTTTTTTGGTATTACTAACGTATTTCTTGCCCGAAATATTTGAAAAAGCGAGGTTCTGGTATCTGGTAGCCACAAATTGTCTGTAAAATTTGGTGCCGATCGGTTGAACGGGTCTACCTAAAAAGTGGGAAACGTTACAGCCATACAGACATCGTCAAATCGCCGTTATTTTCGCAAATATCTCTGAAACGATACGAAATATGAAAAAAACATAAGGGAGCAAAGTTGTAGAGAATTTTCTCCTCTACAAATTTGGTTACTCAACTTTCGTGTCAGGCGAATGGTTCAGCCGTTATTTTTATTTAAATTTCGAACTGTCAAACGATCACAAAGGCTCACATTGTTCCTACCGTAACATAAAGTGGGCCAAAAAGGCAATTTCCATTGTGTATATGCTGCCAGTGGTATAGGTCTATGTAAGTAACAACGTCAATGTCAATGAATGTAAGGCTTTAGCATAGTAGCTTTTCAGTCAAGAAGTGCAGCGACTTGTAAAGATTTAAAGTTGTTGTTGTGATATGAGAATGTTCTACAGTATAATTCCATCAAATTAAGAAGTCCTCGAATATCAGAAAATGAAAATACGATTATATTTACACACCTTTTGCGTGGATCCCGCGCCGCACAGCATACTTCGTAGTTACTCTACTACCTGCACTACGCCAGTCACTAAAGTGCAGCTCCATGTTACATATTCGTTGCTGTTAAACACACTACTCGTGGATATGTCGTTTACCGATGTGTAATTCTAACAAATCATACAAACATTGCGTTTTGACTGAAATACCTCCAACTACATATTAAGACGTTTCCAATCGTTATCACCAGGAATAGTTCGTATAACGATCAATTTTAGACACATTCTTAATTTACTTCGACTGACATTAAATTAAATACATTCATACCACTTATGCTACAAAAAGGCAAATTCCTTATCTGCATATTTCATGTTCTTTCAAGCACCGACGGAAAATCAAATGTTATGTATTGAAAACCCACCAAATAAGATCTTGCACTAACATTGAATATGAGGTCTTTTTCTCTCTGCCGAAAAAGAGATGCTCCCGTCGACAGGGTAGACTCGAGATCGTCTCTCCCGTTGGCCACGGGACAGTAGTGTGGTTTTCTACCATCTCATCGGTGATCGTTCAGATGCACATTAAGAATTTTTGATATTATCAATATTGCCCTAACGTTCTGATAGCACAACTTGCAGCTCTCCAGTTGTGGCGCCAGACGCGTTACCTTTACCACACACGTTCAGATATATGCTCCGTGTGAAGATGCCGTACTGGTTTTGTATTAATAGCTTCGTGGAAAATTTTATGAAAAGTGGCCTGCAGTGGTAGTGAGTTCCTTAAACCAGTCAAATGCCTACGACGGAGTGCATAATTAGGCATCAATTTAACGCCGAATTTGGCAGCAAGACTTTTCACCTTGAGCATTCGTAACGAGTGGAGATAGCGCTAGAATAACGCCACCACTGTCAAAAAGTGACTTTTCCGATGAACTTCTGCTTGCTCTAAATAATTTGTAAAAGAACGCCCTCTAGTGGTACTGCCGCCATGATCTTCGTGTAGTGGGCGCTTGCTGAAAACAATGTTCTGCAGGAACAAACCTAATGGACATATTTCAAAGGTTTCGAGCAGGCAGTACTTTACAGAAAAGGCTGAGCGCTTCATATATGATCAGTCTAATAACATTGAGACGATTTTTCATAGCGTAGTAAACTTTTATGATCTACTAAAGTGTATCTAAGATTTGTTTCGTTGCAAACGAAATCTCGCCTTTGAGCTTCGGAGAGGTACGTACTGTCTTTGCACACTATCAAAAAGTCTAAAAAAAAATTGTCAGCGGTAATGCAGTAAGTCTTCAAACACTGCATCAAGGTGGATGTGTTCTGCGAAGCGTGCAATCTGGCTAAATGTGGAAATCTGTTAATGAATCGCGGTAGACCTTAGTGTATCCAGCAACTTTTGTCGGCTGTTCAACTCTAACCTTATTTTCTAGACGAGAGGCCAATTAGTACAGCCCCTAATAGGGCCTCTCTGACGAGAATACACGGAGTGGCAAACCGATGTCTTCTCGCAACCGTGAATGATGGTATCGATATTGGTATAGCTGTCTATGGCTGCATTACTATCTGCGACACAAGATACGTCATTACAAACTCAAATCACAATGTCATTTAATTTTTATTTCCCATAAGTATTAAATCAAAAATCTAGTTTCTGTGATTTTAACGGATTAACATATTGTTGTTCCATAGTTTCGTGTCCGTGTTTAGCAACTACCATAATCGGCCACTGTTCCAAGGTTTTCTACCATCTTAAGTTGCCTTAGTAAATTTTTTGTTACTACAAAAGCGATACATTGACAGGTAACTGAGGTCCTGCAGCTCACTTTTCCTTCTAAAAGTAGTGTGCGTGCCTCTCACTTCCCATTATACAGAGATCTAATCCAAATGGAAACCTACTGTGGATGGGTAAAAAGAGTTGGTAACGTCGTAGCAGACCCATGACGAGATTACCGATAGGGGGTTCACTGTGAAACTCGCCCGCTGTTATTTTGTCTGTTAACTAGTCGTGTTTGTAAAGTTAACAATTGACTGCTTGCTCAGAAAATCTAATTACGGCGATATTCACACGGCGACGGAAGTATACAGTTCCCTTAAGCAAAACTCTGATTCTGTAAGTTAAGCACACAATTCTACCTTTACAGTAATCCTTAGAGGAAACTGCACACAAATAATGATCCGCAGTCATGGGTCTAAATCAGAAATCATAAATGTTGGCAATGGAAACGCAAATATTCTCTCCTCCAGAAGGGAGCAGAGACACAAGATACACGAACAAATTACCCCACATTAAGCTTAAATAAATGAGGGTAGAATTTAAATTAGCACAAAAGGATTATAATTTAACACGTTAATTTATTATTCAAAACAAGAGGAAGACCATTTTTCTTAATTACAATAAAAACATTACAAATTGTTCAAAATATTCACAATTACATGGCCCTAAAGTTGCCCACCTGCAAAGTTGAGTACAGGTTAATTGCGATCACGTTTCATAGGGAGAACGAAGGAATTACAGCACATTCACATGCAGATACTTCCCAAGCACATAACACGAATACAGCAAGACGAGAGCAAAGCAATGTGGAGAATGAAGATCGAAGGTTCACAATTAAATAGTACTTCGCTTCCATAACGTGTCAAGCTACTGGCTTAGGCTCATGATAAACTATCAGCAACAAACGCACTTGGTTTAAGATCACAAAGTGCGGCGTACAGACTGAAGTTAGATTCCCTGGAACTTGTAACTATATATTAAATCAAGATTTCATTAAATATGTAAAAACGGTCGCTCTGGCTTTAGTTTAGCACAGGGAGAAGATAATTACAGAAGGTTTAAGTTTAGATCACTACAGGACTCTATTAAGTCGGGACACAAAATATGCAAAAAGTTAACAAATAGCAATTTCGAAGAGAAGATCGCGAAATATATCGTGTAACCATACTTTATGATCAGAGGAATGATATCTATTAGATAAGCAAGGTTACAGATTGCTACAACACAATACAGCTCAGTCACAAAAATTCAGAGAAGTGAAATAATTTCGCGAAATTTAAAAACATGATATACGTCGTGCAACGGTTCTTTCTTCACACAGGAGAAAGGTCTATTGAATGGTAATAACCACGAAAGGGAACACGCTACTCGGCGCACACGTAGGCCGACAAGTACACAGATTACACGTTAGAATGGCCAATTTTCGGGGAAATTATCACACTACACTCACTAGGAAACAACTAAGCAAATTAGCTATAAAATTATTAACCACTCATGTGCACTGAATGATGGAAAAGCTGAAGGCTTAGTATGATACCGTCCACGTGTTCTGTCGACAAAGTACGAACAGTATAGGCACCCAAGTCCTTGAAAATATTAGAATTAAACTACGATAAGAACACGAAAGACACTGAACATAATTAAACAGGCGAATAAGTGTTTTAAAAGTTATAAAGTGCAAGAACTATGCTAATGAAACGCCATCATAGCCTCGGAATCAGATGCCAGCAACACGGACATAAAATTAGGAATCCTGTACAAAATTAACCAAAATCTCACAACACTTAGTGTAGCTGCTACTCCCAGGCATAAGTACGAGGCATAAGTACGAGTATGGAACCTGAACTAAGTCTAGCCATGAGGACACAGCAGAACCACACACAGTGGTACTTACCCTACCAGGAACCAAGAAGCGAATGAATAGCCATTGGTGCGGTGGGGTAGTGGAGGGGAGCCCAGAGAGCATCACCGTTCGTCAGGTAGGTAACCTGACCAACTCCCAGCCAAATAGGTTAAGAGCAAGCTATTATAGGAATCTTTGCTAAGACTGGGTTCTGTTCAGCAGTTGGCAAACCTACTTCTCGTCCAGACATATTCAACGCCCAGCGTTTGAAAGAAATGACAAAACAGACGAGGTACACCTAGCACTTGCCAAATACCAACTAATGATAAACGTAATGTTGCAGCCGAATGTACGTTGCACAGAAAAGTATAGTGTTGTTAATCTCGATGAAGGGAACTAACCGTTCACTCACAAAATTCTCTGCTATTCGTTGATTACATGAAAAAATCTGCACCTCCCAGGCATTTCGTTTCAGGAATTTTTTCATTATATCCAATTATGGCGGTGTAGCATTACTAATCATAGAAAGTCGTAAATATTAATAGCATAGGACACATTTTTTTGGTAAGTTGTTGTGGAACTACGTCACTCGTCCAAGGGGTGCATTGTGGTTCTAGGGACAAAAGACTTAGGTTAAATTCCAATTGCTGAAGACGTGAAGAATGTCAATGGCAACCGGATTACAGCAGCTACACGTTACCAAGCACAGAATTCCAGGATAGGTTTCTTTTGCATGGGACCTTAGTGGATTTATCTAATGTTCTAGGGTGAATGGTGTCCTTCAATACACAAGTTTTGACTATTTTATTCCCCCGTTTCAGACAGAAATTCCTTGCTCAATTTGATGGTTGTGAATTTTGCCATTACCTTCACGTGAAAGGTGTGCAAATGACTTCGTGTAGAATTTTACCTAAATATTAGAAACCGCGCCTCAGGCGAATGTGGCACGCCAAAATAGCGTAGCTACGTAGCAGGTATGATAAACTATAAAAATTAGAATGCTTGCATTGCTTAATTTTATTGTTGTTTTCTAGTTTGATCTAACAGTAATTATAGTTCAAGCAAATAAATCTGCATTTTTCGTAGAAAAATAGTTGAAAATTGAAAGTTAATAACCTAAGTCTAAACAACAATGCTCTCCTACCAAGAGGCAAACATCAGTCCAGTTTCCTAAGTGTAAATTCAATTCAGGCTACAGAACTGTTTTATTTTGAAAAGTTTTATGAACTCATTCCCAAAGTCAAATATTAGTCAGTAGTCAGTCTTCATTAAATTCTTTTGCTCTTTCAGAGATGGCGACCAAAGATCTCGGAAATAATTCAATTACAATGGGATTGTCAAGTGTGAGTAAACAAATTTCCACCCTGTTCTGCTGCTACAGGGTCGATTGGAACCATTAACAAAGTAGAAACGAAGTTTGTGCCAGCAGTGGTTTCGTAAATACGGGACCCTCCAATCCTTTCTGCACTTTGAGTAACATTCAGATTATTAATCATTACCAAAAATATTCTGATTATTAAATTGAAATTGGGCATACAGGTCAATAATTTCAATATTTAAATAGTAAATTCAAAAGACAGTAACAATATAATATTGTCGCGTTGAAATGGAAGCAGGTTTGACTTCAAAGGCAACTGAACACAGCACCTGTACTGAAAGCTGGTTTATTACGACAGTGCTCTGCTATTTATACACAGCCAAAAATACCAGAAATTAGAACTGTTCACATAAACAAGTATATTTTACAAGTGAACATAAGATGTAGAACATTCTGGAATTGTTAATTACAAAGACATAAATTTTGGCCCCTGGGCGGGATTGAACCGGCGACCTTCAGCACCGCAGTTTTTTTATCTGGTAGAGCTAAGGATCGCTGTCGTTCGTTCAGATCGTTCGTGTCTGTTCGTTAAACGGTTGGCTCAGCTTTTATATTACAGGGGGCGTTAGCCCCCTGACCGGGCGCGCTGAGCCACGGCGCCCGGCTCAGTCGGTGAAGCTATCCTCTGCGCCACGCCGGCAGTCGCTAACGTGTTGTCTCGCGGCAATATTATGAATAACTTTATGCGGAAGCGCCAGACAGTGGCTGTGTTCTAATTTGGAGAAAGCTTACACCTGTTGGAGGGCGGGTATTCTTCCCACGCTCCATACATAGGGCTATGGCCACCGCCTGCCCCCCCCCCCTTTTATTCATTTTTAATGGATCGAAGGTTCAGGGTACGAGTGGGCTGTTTCGTCAGACCTTTAGCCAGGAGAATGGGGTGCCACAAGTATCTGTGTTAAGCATGACACTTCTCGCCATACCAATAAATTCAATTAGGGATTGTCTTCCAGCTGACATCGCTGGCTCCCTTTTTATAGACGACTTTGCGATCTACTGCAGCACCCAGAGAACATGTCTCCTGAAACAGTCTTCAGCGTTGTCTCGACCGTCTTTATACTTGGAGTGTCGCCAATTGCTTCAGGTACTCCAGTGAGAAGTCTGCATGAATTTCTGGAGATACAAAAAGTTTCTTCCATCGTCTCTTCATCTTGGCCCCGTTACTCTGCCATTCGTGGAGACGACGATACTTTTAGAGCTAATATTGTATAGGAAACTCTGCTGGTCTCCACATGTCCTATCTGGCTGGCTGGTGTACTTGTTCCCTTAACGTCCTCCGTGTTCTTAGCGGAGTCATGGAGAGCGGATCGAACATTCTACTTCACCCCTACCGACCACAGTCCTCTCGAAACTGGATTACGGAAGTTTCGTTTACTCTTATGAACGGTAGTCAATTTTACGCCAGCTAAACTCAATCCACCATCGGGAGTTACGCCTGGCTATTGGAGCGTTTTACACCAGCCCTGTCGAAAGTCTTTACGCCGAAGCTGCCGAATTACCACTGAACTATCGGCGTGATATACTATTTCGGTACGCATGCTGCTTAATGTCGATACCTACCCATTCGTCCTACCCATCATTTTTCAATGACGCTCTAGATCCCCAATACGGGCTGCCTGAAACTGCTTTGCTCCCACCCGGAGTTAGTTTTCGTCGCCTTCTAGAGCAACTCGATCTCTCTCCCACCTTTCGAATGCAGGAAAGCACAACGCCACCGTGGCTCCAGGCTCAGGATAAGTTCATTTTGAACTCCGGTCGCTCGCAAAGGAGTACTCCGGATTTGGTATAGCACTCGAGGTTTGTTGAACTTCGCTCGCAGCTTGATACTGCCATTTTTATCTATACAGATGCCTCAGACCACTGCTGGTGTCGGATCTGCCTTTGACGTTGGAGACAACAGTTTATACTAGAGGCTTATTGTCCAGTATTAGATTTTCACAGCGGAGCTATTTGCTCTGTCAAGCTATTACGTATATTCTTAGACACTGCCATCCTTCGTCATTTGCTCTGGCTCCATCAGTGCCATTCAAAGACTTAGACCTGTATTCAATTCGCACTGTCGTACATGCAATTCAACACTCCCTTCAATTGTTAGCAGAGGATGGTTCTCACGTTTGCTTCCTGTGGGTCCCTGGGCACATAAATATGCCTGGGAACGAAGCAGCTGCTGCTGTTGTGGCCAGGGCTGCAACCCTCCTACCTCAGACAACTACCCTGTGTCCCATCCAGTGATATTAAAGCGTCTATTTGCTATGCATTTTATTTTGGAGGCATACTTTGTGGTCCTTGGTTCATGCCAATAACCTTCGCACGATTAAAATAACCCCAACAACTTGGAAGTCCTCCCTACGCTCCTCTAGATGGAAGTAATCCTGGCCCGGTTGCGGATCGGTCACTGCTGCTGCAGCCATCGCCAATGGACAGGTGACCCCCACACCTTTCTGTTCCTGAGGTCACCCGCTGACGGTGCGCCATGTTTTAAGGTTCTCTGCTAATGTTAATTTCGTCCATGATGCCCTTCATCTGCCGAACAGCCTGGAGGAAATTTTAGCCGACGACACACGAGCAGCTGCTCAAGGTCTTGTGCATTACACAGATGTCTCATTTATCGAAGGACATTTAATTCCTCCTCCTGGCTGTCTTTTGGCGTGTGGCTGTCTTTTGGCGTGTGGCTGTCTTTTGGCGTGTGGCTGTCTTTTGGCGTGTGGCTGTCTTTTGGCGTGTGGCTGTCTTTTGGCGTGTGGCTGTCTTTTGGCGTGTGGCTGTCTTTTGGCGTGTGGCTGTCTTTTGGCGTGTGGCTGTCTTTTGGCGTGTGGCTGTCTTTTGGCGTGTGGCTGTCTTTTGGCGTGTGGCTGTCTTTTGGCGTGTGGCTGTCTTTTGGCGTGTGGCTGTCTTTTGGCGTGTGGCTGTCTTTTGGCGTGTGGCTGTCTTTTGGCGTGTGGCTGTCTTTTGGCGTGTGGCTGTCTTTTGGCGTGTGGCTGTCTTTTGGCGTGTGGCTGTCTTTTGGCGTGTGGCTGTCTTTTGGCGTGTGGCTGTCTTTTGGCGTGTGGCTGTCTTTTGGCGTGTGGCTGTCTTTTGGCGTGTGGCTGTCTTTTGGCGTGTGGCTGTCTTTTGGCGTGTGGCTGTCTTTTGGCGTGTGGCTGTCTTTTGGCGTGTGGCTGTCTTTTGGCGTGTGGCTGTCTTTTGGCGTGTGGCTGTCTTTTGGCGTGTGGCTGTCTTTTGGCGTGTGGCTGTCTTTTGGCGTGTGGCTGTCTTTTGGCGTGTGGCTGTCTTTTGGCGTGTGGCTGTCTTTTGGCGTGTGGCTGTCTTTTGGCGTGTGGCTGTCTTTTGGCGTGTGGCTGTCTTTTGGCGTGTGGCTGTCTTTTGGCGTGTGGCTGTCTTTTGGCGTGTGGCTGTCTTTTGGCGTGTGGCTGTCTTTTGGCGTGTGGCTGTCTTTTGGCGTGTGGCTGTCTTTTGGCGTGTGGCTGTCTTTTGGCGTGTGGCTGTCTTTTGGCGTGTGGCTGTCTTTTGGCGTGTGGCTGTCTTTTGGCGTGTGGCTGTCTTTTGGCGTGTGGCTGTCTTTTGGCGTGTGGCTGTCTTTTGGCGTGTGGCTGTCTTTTGGCGTGTGGCTGTCTTTTGGCGTGTGGCTGTCTTTTGGCGTGTGGCTGTCTTTTGGCGTGTGGCTGTCTTTTGGCGTGTGGCTGTCTTTTGGCGTGTGGCTGTCTTTTGGCGTGTGGCTGTCTTTTGGCGTGTGGCTGTCTTTTGGCGTGTGGCTGTCTTTTGGCGTGTGGCTGTCTTTTGGCGTGTGGCTGTCTTTTGGCGTGTGGCTGTCTTTTGGCGTGTGGCTGTCTTTTGGCGTGTGGCTGTCTTTTGGCGTGTGGCTGTCTTTTGGCGTGTGGCTGTCTTTTGGCGTGTGGCTGTCTTTTGGCGTGTGGCTGTCTTTTGGCGTGTGGCTGTCTTTTGGCGTGTGGCTGTCTTTTGGCGTGTGGCTGTCTTTTGGCGTGTGGCTGTCTTTTGGCGTGTGGCTGTCTTTTGGCGTGTGGCTGTCTTTTGGCGTGTGGCTGTCTTTTGGCGTGTGGCTGTCTTTTGGCGTGTGGCTGTCTTTTGGCGTGTGGCTGTCTTTTGGCGTGTGGCTGTCTTTTGGCGTGTGGCTGTCTTTTGGCGTGTGGCTGTCTTTTGGCGTGTGGCTGTCTTTTGGCGTGTGGCTGTCTTTTGGCGTGTGGCTGTCTTTTGGCGTGTGGCTGTCTTTTGGCGTGTGGCTGTCTTTTGGCGTGTGGCTGTCTTTTGGCGTGTGGCTGTCTTTTGGCGTGTGGCTGTCTTTTGGCGTGTGGCTGTCTTTTGGCGTGTGGCTGTCTTTTGGCGTGTGGCTGTCTTTTGGCGTGTGGCTGTCTTTTGGCGTGTGGCTGTCTTTTGGCGTGTGGCTGTCTTTTGGCGTGTGGCTGTCTTTTGGCGTGTGGCTGTCTTTTGGCGTGTGGCTGTCTTTTGGCGTGTGGCTGTCTTTTGGCGTGTGGCTGTCTTTTGGCGTGTGGCTGTCTTTTGGCGTGTGGCTGTCTTTTGGCGTGTGGCTGTCTTTTGGCGTGTGGCTGTCTTTTGGCGTGTGGCTGTCTTTTGGCGTGTGGCTGTCTTTTGGCGTGTGGCTGTCTTTTGGCGTGTGGCTGTCTTTTGGCGTGTGGCTGTCTTTTGGCGTGTGGCTGTCTTTTGGCGTGTGGCTGTCTTTTGGCGTGTGGCTGTCTTTTGGCGTGTGGCTGTCTTTTGGCGTGTGGCTGTCTTTTGGCGTGTGGCTGTCTTTTGGCGTGTGGCTGTCTTTTGGCGTGTGGCTGTCTTTTGGCGTGTGGCTGTCTTTTGGCGTGTGGCTGTCTTTTGGCGTGTGGCTGTCTTTTGGCGTGTGGCTGTCTTTTGGCGTGTGGCTGTCTTTTGGCGTGTGGCTGTCTTTTGGCGAGTGGCTGTCTTTTGGCGAGTGGCTGTCTTTTGGCGAGTGGCTGTCTTTTGGCGAGTGGCTGTCTTTTGGCGTGTGGCTGTCTTTTGGCGTGTGGCTGTCTTTTGGCGAGTGGCTGTCTTTTGGCGAGTGGCTGTTATCGTCCTCAATGGTGGTTGTCTTAACTCTGGTTTTTGGTATATTCACGTTTAAGGTCGGGCGTTAATGAGCTAAGCAGTTGTGCGCCCTTAAACCACAAAAAGAAAGTTAGCACCCAAGTGAAAATTACGGCGAGATGAAAAAAATGCCGTCCGGGGGAGGTATTTAGGTGTACTGCCTGCTGTATGAGCCGGAGGACCTTGTTCGGAGGCAGCAACTTGGTGCCTTGCAGGATATCGTCAGGCATAATCGGAGTGGGAGCCTCTTCCACATCTGCATCCTGGAGATCGTCAGCCTCTCGTCCTATAGCAGTAACGTGTGGGGCACCCATGTGATCATAATGAGGTTGAAAGTTGTCATCGATGATGTCCACCATGTTGGCTTCATCCACGGGCTGTTAAGCTGTTGGGTCAGGAGTGAAGAGGGGGCACGCGAGGGCGGCGGTTGGTGAGAAACGTACAAGAATGCCACTGCCTATATTCTAGCGTAAATAGGCAGTGCTTTAGCATATACCCTGTTATTTTGTGCAATGATATCTTTTATTAACATTAATTGCTACTTGTGATCCGGTTGGTATCCCTCCACTCGGGAAAGTAGACTGCGCTCTGTGATTGATGTCTGGCGAGAGACCAGGTGGCATGTCACAAGGTGGCGCCGAAAGTGGAGAGTTAAAGGCGTCATTTAGAGCGTCGGCGATGTGGCTGCTAGAAGCTTTGAAGAATCTCGCTCCTCCGAAAGTCTGCAAAAGATGAGACGTTATCCTTAAATTTAAAAACTGTGTGCCGGAGATCTACGAAGGCAGCGTGATATGCTGGTGTAACAGAGGCAAGACACCATGGGAAAATTGTTAGTATGTTGGCCATTAACTAGCACTGACGCCGGAAAGTAGGGAAAGCCGTGGGTGATAGTGATATGAATTACATGAGTACCACATGGATGTGTGTAGGCCTCTTTAAATAGCCTCACGGGCAGCCAATGTCGAGGGGCCACTTCGGACTGTGGTAGATGGCGATTTACGTGATGGGGGGCCTGTTCGCATCTGAATCTCAACAGTAGTCACCTCGATCATCCAGGTTACAGGAGGCAATACCTCAGGTTGGCCTATCGGAGTAATAACACTGATAGTTCGTTATGTTGCACTGGGTTCCGGGCTTGAGGCATGTCTCTTTCACCATTCATATGCATATGTCTATATCCATACTCCGCAGTAATCTGATGGTATGTGACGGAGGGTACCATATCGGTTCTACCTCCTATATCAGTCATACATTGTTTGTGGAACTGATTGTCGGTATGCCTCCGTGTGGGCTCTAAGCTCTAATCTCAATGATCTCTTCGCAATATACCTCGGTAAACGTATGTTCGCGAAACTTCGGCAAAAGCCCCTACTGAGCAACAAAGCGTCTCTACTGCAAAGTCTTGCACTGGAGTTTATTGATCATCTCTGTAACGCTTTCACGATTACCGGATCATCCTATAATGAAGGGCAATGTGCTGCGTTGTATCTACTGTACTTCCTCTATCAACCCTCAGTTGGTACGGATCCAACAGCGGTGAGCAGAAGTCTAGCAGTGTGCCAACAAATCTACAGTAACCTACTTCCTTGAGTCTGTCTGGTATCTGCTTTACCGACGATCGATTTTATCTGGTCGTTCCATTTTAAATAATGCCTACTCCCAGATAATTTATGCAATTAAAAGCTTCCAGTTGCTGACCTGCTATAGTTGAGCTAAATGATGAAGAACTTTCGTCCTATGTATTCGTAGTACATTACACTTGATGTATAAAGATTAAATTGCCATTCCCTGCACTATGCGTCAATTCCATGCAGATCCTCCTGCATTTCAGTACATTATTCCATTGTTAAAACCTCTCTATATACTACAGCATCATCTGCAGAAAGCCTCAGTGAACTTCCGATGTTATCCACAACTCATTTATACATATATTGTGAACTGTAATGGACCCATGACTCCCCTGTGGCACACCTGACATCACTCTTACTCTGGAAGACTTCTCTATTGAGAATGACGTGGTGCATTCTGTTATCTAGGAACTAAATCAAATCAGATGATTGGTCTCATACACCATATGCTCTTTGTTCATTAGACGCATGTGGGGAACTGTATCAAATGCCTTACGGAAATAAACAGCATCTACCTGAGAACCCGTGTCTATGGCCCTGAGTCTCGTGGGCGGCAAGCGTGAGCTGGGTTTCACAAACCCATGCTGATTCCTACAAAGATGATTTCTAGTCTTCAGAAAAGTCGTTATACTAAATGATACATTCTCCAAAATTCTAAAACGGACTGACGTTAGGTGATATAGGCCTATAGTTCTGCACATCTGTTGGACGTCCCTTCTTAAAAACGGGGATGACCAGTGCCATTTTCCAATCTTTTGGAACGTTACGCTCTTAGATATAAATATGCCCCTCAGGGGCTCAGCATTAATTTGATGGGTACGGGCTTGGCGAACCCGGGGTCCTGAGCTGTGGGCTGTGTCGCGCCAACAGTCCGCTACACCGTAAGCTCTGTGCGTGTTTCAACGACCATCGTTCGGCGCGACGGTGGAACGTTGTACGTTTCAGAGCCTGGGGATCTTGGCTTAATCGCCCGGGTCGCGAGGACGGTACAAACATCTATAAAAAAAAAACCTCAATCTCAAGGTGTGCTACGTGCCGAGGAGATGCATGGCTGTTGAGGTTGAACAGCCGCTAGCGAGTAACCTCTGAGGAACCTGCCGCACCTCAGTTGTACAAGGCTTACCCAGGCAAGCGGGGCTCTGCCTGGGTGGACCTTTAGTTCCCTAGCTGCTCGTGGGACGAGAATGAAACGAGCAATTAATAGCGTCGGCACACGCAAACCTGGCGTTTCTAAGCGTGGAAAAACGGAATTCAATGCATCTGCTTACGATCCTAAGACGTTCCCTTCCCTTGGCACCCCATGGGAGGAACGTAGAGGAATTCGACGATCCGAACCACACTCGCCACGATATCTGGTGTGTGCCCGTACTGATGGAGAGTCTTTCATGTCCACTAAGCCACAGTTCTTTGTCGAACATCTCGAAAACCAGTTTGGCGGAGTGGAGTCTTTTTCAAAGATGAAAAGTGGGGCTGTACTGATACAGACGGCGTCCCCAGCCCAATCGCAAGCATTACTTGCCTGCGATAAGCTGGGTGAGATCCCGGTAAGTATAACGCCCCACAAGTCTTTAAACATGGTCCAGGGCATAATCTTCCATAGACCTGCTGTCCCAGACCGATGATGAGTTGCGAGCTAACCTGCAGCGTCGAGGTGTTAATTTCGTCCGTCGCATGTACAGGGGACCTAAGGAAACCAGGGTTGCCGCCAGTGCTTTTATCTTGGCCTTCGAGGGCGATACACTGCCTGAGGAGGTCAAGATAATGGTATCCCGCGTTGATGTAAAGCCTTATGTCCCTCCCCCTATGCGGTGTTTCCGGTGCTGGAAGTTCGGGCACATGTCGTCCCGGTGTACTTCCAGCCCGTACTGCAGGGAATGTGGGCGGCCATCGCACCCGGACACCCCATGTACCCCACCTCCTGTTTGTGTAAACTGTGGCCATCATCATCCGACATGCTCGCCGACCTGTACTGTTCATCGGGAAAGGAAAATCGTGGAAATATAGACCCTGCACCGGCTCACTTTCTCTGAAGCATGAAAGAAATACGAGCGACTCCACTCCGTTAAGATATCTTTTGCCGCAGTCACAGCGGCATCGACTCTGACACGATCAATGGCACCAGTGTCTTCTCCATCTGTGGGCCCTATGGGCCAATCTTCTACTACCCCCTCGATGGGTGGGGGACCATCTATATCCCATGCTCCTCCAACACCGGTGGGAGCATTATCCACCCCAACATTGGGGACTCCGGTCCCCACTCCCCAGCCGGGGAAGCAAGTCTTCCCTGGCCCCTCTCGCCCAGGAGTAGTCCCTTGTGGCACCCCCTCCTGAGGTTTCCACGAGTGGTTTGGAGGGTCCCAGCCAGAGGCTGCAGGATCCATCTGCCCCAGTCGATGGGCTTCCCGATCGACATCGGGCCCAGAAGCCACTCGTGAGAAGTCCTCCTTGCCCTTACGACTGAAAGGGCAGCGGGAGGTAAAGAAGAAGAAACATAAGACGAAAGTCTCCTCGGTGACTTCAAAGTCCAATCCTACATCATCTACTTCGGAGGATGAGGTGCAGATCTTCGCGTCTCTCGAGGATCTGGCCCTCACTAAGACACTTGACCCAATGCTCCTAGATGATGTAGATGTGCGATTAGCAGCCCGCAAATCTTCGGACTGACAATCTTCAGTCCATCATGGTTTTCCAGCAAACCATGAATCACATTCTTCAGTGGAACTGCGGTGGGTTTTTCAACCACCTAGCTGAGCTGCAGCAGTTGTTGCGCCGTTTCCCAGTGCTGTGTATGGCTCTACAGGAAACTTGGATTCCTGCTCAGCGGACCCCGGCCCTTCGAGGCTATCGGGGCTACTTCAACAACCGCGCCGACAGTGACAGAGCCTCCCCCCAGGGGGCCCACAGTTCTTTTGTGGGTACGTGTGTGGCGCGCACGGGGCCCCGAGCCGGAGCAGCCTTTCTTCTGCCCCAGGCTGCTTCACTTTCCCTCCCGGTTTATGCCTTCGCCCGGAGACGGGCATATTTCGTGATCTACGGTGGTTCTTGTCATTTTTCTTCCTTCGTTCCTTCCTTACTTACCCTTTTTCTTTCTCTCCTTGTACTCTCCTTGCCTTCTTCTCCTCATTAGTCTCCGCTTTGGCGTTTGAGACAATTCTTCCTTCTTTCTCTTCATTTCCTATCCTCTTCTTCTTTCCTCCCTGTGCGTGTCTGAAGGCCGACCCACGCATTATCGTGCGTAGCAGGTGACGGGGTAACGCGTAATTACCCGCCCCGGGTAGACAAGTAAGGCACGTACGTACCCCCTGGTAAAGGCCAGGCCCAGGGAGGGGTGATTACCCGAGCTGGTACCTTCCGAACGTGCCGATTGGTCCCTCCGTCAGTTCTCGGGAGGTGTGACCTGAGGTGTGAACAATCACCTAAGGCGGGTAAGCCCTCGGAGAGGGCCCCCACTAGGAAGGAGCGCGCCATCGGAGACGCCGGTAATAACGGGGGACACTTCCGCGATGACTTCCTTATCTTCTTTCGTGACGTTGACCCATAAACGTAAGTTAGACTCGCCTCAGCCTAAAAAGACTCTGCCTAATGTACCTAAATTTCTGGTTGTCTCTCGCACCGACGGAAAGGATTTCAATTCTGTCAATCCTTTCGTTATACAGAAAGGTTTAGATGCAATTGCTGGCCCTGTTAAAACCTGTTCACGTCAGCGCAATGGCACATTGTTGCTGGAAGTGGAAAGTGCCTTCCAAGCCCAAAAACTGATACGTACTACGTTGTTGCACACTTTTCCAGTTAAGGTCGAAGCGCACCGCACACTCAACTCGTCACGGGGGGTAGTCTTCACGAGATCCCTTGACGGGTTGTCTGAAGATATCCAATCGTATATGTCCGATCAGGGTGTGACAGCCGTCCACAGGGTCATGAAAAAGGTCGATAACCATCTGACACCGACTCGTACTGTGTTTTTGACGTTCGACAGAGTTGACCTCCCGTCGAAGGTCAAAGCAGGGTATGAAGTCATCTCCGTCCGACCTTATGTGCCTAACCCAACGCGCTGTTTTCAGTGCCACAGGTACAACCATACCCGTGAACATTGCCCAAATGCAGCAAAGTGTGTCACTTGTGGTAGGGACGCCCATGAGGGGGATTGCCCACCTCCGTCCCCTCACTGCCTAAACTGCAACGGTGACCATGCGGCTTCCTCTCGCGACTGCCCTGTATACAAGGATGAGAAGGTAATCCAGCAAATTCGGGTTACGGAGAAGGTATCGACATCTACCGCTCGTAAGTTGTTGGCGAGTCGAAAGCCCACTGTCCTCCCAGCGGGTACATACAGTAAGGTACTCACCTCAACTCGACCTACCAAGGATTCCAGTACCCAGACATGTGACTTCACTTTCGCTGACACAGTTGTGCGATCCGCCAGCCCGAAGATTGCCCGTTCCACGTCCCCGCTTCCTCCTGCTGCTTCTAAGGTACAGTCTTCGTCAACCTCTAGTAAACCGCGGGCACCTAAACAAGATGCCCGGACCTTGAAAAAGGAACCCGTCCGTGAGGATTTTCTGCGTTCTCAGGCTTCCCAACCGTCAACTGCCTGTTCCCGCCGTCACTCTTCCAGAAGAGCTGACAAGAAAAAGAGTTCCTCTCCTTCCCCGCCGAGGCGTGACCCATCTGTCACGCCGTCCAACAGTTGCCGGCCTCGGCCGTCTTCTGTTTCACCGGGACGCTCCGTTTGCCGGGCGCCCGGCCCTTTACCGGCGGTGGAAACTGCCCCTCCTGATCAACTCAGGGAGGTGGCAGGCGCGTCGGTCGAACCAATGGAACATGACCCTTTGCCCCCAGACAGCGATAGCAGTGCTCCCTCGAAATCCGGTCCTCAGCGGCCGTCGAGGTGACCCCGCTCGCTACTTGGTTTTTATCCTTATTTCTTCTCTCATTTTTATCATGGCGCTCCTACAGTGGAACATTCGCGGCATTCGTTCTAATCGGGAGGAGTTAAAACTACTCCTTCGATTGCACTGCCCGCTTCTAGTCTGCCTCCAGGAAACTAAGTTGCGTCCGCGTGATCGTGCAGACTTTCCACACTACACCTCTGTGCGGTTCGACCTGCCACCCGTGGAAGGTGTCCCAGCCCATGGAGGGGTTCTGATGCTCCTTCGAGACGTCTATTTCCATCCCATTTCCTTGCACACTCACCTACAGGCAGTTGCCGTCCGCATCACCTTATCCACATTTACCTTCTCCCTCTGTAATATATATTCGCCATCGTCATCTGCCCTTACTAGGGCAGATGTGCTAAACCTTGTTGACCAGCTCCCTTCACCTTTCGTGTTGGTAGGCGACTTCAATGCCCACCACCCCCTATGGGGCTCTCCGGCACCTTGTCCGAGAGGCTCCCTTTTGGTGGACCTTCTCCACCACCTCGATCTTGTCTGCCTCAACACCGGTGCACCGACCTTCCTTTCTGACACAACACACACTTATTCCCATATAGACCTCGCAATATGCACTCCTCAGCTTGCCGGTCGGTTTGAGTGGTATGCACTCTCTGACACGTACTCGAGTGACCATTTCCCTTGTATCATCCACTTCCTACATCATTCCCCATCTCCACGTCCCACCAGTTGGAACATTTCTAAAGCCGACTGGGGGCTTTATTCTTCCATGGCTGTTTTTCACAATCAGAATTTTCCCAACTGTGACAGTCAGGTCGAATACCTCACAGAGGTTATTCTCACTGCTGCTGAACGTTCCATACCTCGTACATCCTCTTCTCCACGTCGTGTCCAGGTCCCTTGGTGGACTGCAGCCTGCCGCGACGCGCTTCGAGCCCGGCGCCGTGCTTTACGCACCTTCCGCCGCCACCCAACTTTGGAGAATTGCATCAATTACAAACGTATGAGAGCGCAGTGCCGTCGTATCATAAACGACAGCAAGAAAGCTTGCTGGACTGCTTTTACTAGTTCTTTTAACCGTTTTACTCCCTCCACGGTTGTCTGGGGTGGCCTACGCCGTTTGTCCGGCATCAAGGTCCACTCCCCGATTCCTGGCCTGACCGTGGAGAACGCAGTCCTCGTGGACCCAGCTGATGTTTCAAACGCATTGGGTCGTTTCTTTGCGGAGGTTTCGAGCTCTGCCCATTACCACCCTGCCTTTCTCCCTCGCAAACAGGTAGAGGAGGCACGGCCGCCTTCTTTCCGCTCTTTTAATCGTGAAAATTATAACGTCGCCTTCACCATGCAGGAGCTAGATCGTGCTCTCTCCCTGTCCCGGTCTTCTGCTCCCGGGCCCGATTCCATTCATATTGAGATGCTGAAGAACCTCTCTCCTGCGGGCAAGTGCTTTCTTCTTAGTACCTACAATCGCATATGGACTGAAGGTCATGTTCCCACAAGTTGGCGTGAAGCCATTGTTGTCCCCATCCCCAAACCAGGGAAGGACAAACACCTTCCTTCCAGTTATCGCCCCATTTC
This sequence comes from Locusta migratoria, assembly GCA_026315105.1. Classification (NCBI taxonomy): domain Eukaryota; kingdom Metazoa; phylum Arthropoda; class Insecta; order Orthoptera; family Acrididae; genus Locusta; species Locusta migratoria. The sequence continues at coordinate 415,222,406 of CM048749.1, forward strand.
TCTGACGAGCTGCGTCTGTAAGGTGATGGAACGCATGGTTAACGCTCGGTTGGTCTGGCTCCTCGAATCTCGCCGCCTCCTGACTAATATCCAATGCGGTTTTCGTCGACACCGCTCTGCTGCTGACCACCTCGTTACGTTGTCGACCTTCATTATGAACAACTTTCTAAAGAAGCGTCAAACAGTAGCCGTGTTCTTCGACTTGGAGAAGGCATACGATACCTGTTGGGCATTCTCCGCACATTGCACACATGGGGCCTTCGGGGCCGCCTTCCTCTTTTCATTCAAGCGTTTTTGGCGGATCGCAAGTTCCGGGTACGGGTGGGCTCTGTTTTGTCAGATACCTTTTTCCAGGAGAATGGGGTACCACAGGGCTCCGTCTTGAGTGTGGCGCTCTTTGCCATTGCAATCAATCCGATCGTAGATTGCCTTTCAGCCGACGTCTCCGGATCTCTTTTTGTTGACGATTTCGCAATTTATTGTAGCGCCCAGCGGACGTGTCTCTTGGAGCGTTCTCTCCAACGCTGTCTTGACCGTCTATATTCCTGGAGCATCGCAAACGGCTTCAGATTCTCCACTGAGAAAACTGTGTGTATCAATTTCTGGAGATACAAGGAATTTCTTCCACCTTCTCTACGTCTCGGCCCTGTTGCTCTCCCTTTCGTGGAGACTACAAAATTCTTGGGACTCATGTTGGATCGGAAACTTTGCTGGTCCACACGTGTCCTACCTGGCTGCCCGTTGTGCCCGATCCCTTAACGTTCTTCGTGTCCTCAGTGGCACGTCATGGGGAGCGGATCGTACCGTCCTGCTTCACCTTTACCAGGCCATTGTTCAGTCGAAGCTCGACTATGGAAGCCTTGTATACTCTTCAGCACGGCCGTCGATTCTCCGCCGTCTCAACTGTATCCACCATCGGGGATTACGTCTGGCGACCGGTGCATGTTATACCAGCCCTGTTGAAAGTCTGTATGCCGAGGCTGCTGTATTACCCTTGACCAATCGACGTGACATACTCTTGTGTCGGTTCGCATGCCGCCTACGGTCGATGCCCAACCATCCATCTTACAGATCATTTTTTGACGACTCACTCGATCGCCAATATCAGTTGTCTGCGATTGCCTTGCTTCCACCGGGAGTTCGGTTTCGCCGCCTGCTACAGCGGCTCGATTTTACCCTTCCTTCCACCCTTCGGTTGAGCGAAAGCCCATTGCCACCGTGGCATCAGGCCCAGGTTCACACGCACCTCGAACTTAGTTCGCTCCCCAAGGAGAGCACTCCGGATTTGGTATTCCGCTCGAGGCTTGTCGAACTCCGTTCGCGGTTCGAAAATGCCGTATTTATTTACACTGATGGTTCCAAGAGCACTGCCGGTGTCGGATCTGCCTTCGTCGTCGGGGACAACCGTTTCCAATACAAGCTCCCTGACCGGTGCTCAAACTTCACGGCTGAGCTTTTCGCCCTCCACCAGGCCGTTTTGTATACCTGCCGCCACCGCCACCCTTTCTATGCCATATGTTCTGACTCCCTTAGTGCCCTGCAGAGTCTTAAGGACCCTTTCTCGAACCATCCTCTCGTGTATCGGATCCAACGCTCCCTCCAGTTGCTGGCGGATGACAGCTGTCACGTTTCTTTCCTGTGGGTCCCTGGCCATGTGGGTGTGCCCGGGAATGAGGCCGCCGACACAGCAGCCAAGGCAGCAGCTCTTTTGCCTCGCATGGCTACCTTTTGCGTCCCATCGGACGATGTTCAACGGGCTCTTCGCCGGAGTATCGTGTCGCAATGGCACAGTGTGTGGCTTTCACTGTACAACAATAAATTGCGAACTGTCAAACCGATCCCGACCGCTTGGAGGACATCCTCGCGCCCCTCTCGGCGGGAGGAGGTCATCCTGGCTCGGTTGCGGATCGGTCATTGCCGTTTCAGCCACCGTCACTTGCTATCCGCCGAACCTGCACCGCTGTGCTCCTGCGGTGAACTGCTGACAGTGCGACATGTTTTACTGACTTGTGTTAATTTTAATCATCTCCGTGTAGCCCTTCACTTTCCGTCTACTCTGGAGGAAATTTTAGCTGATGACACACGAGCAGCTGCTCGAGTTTTGCGTTTTATCAACTTGGCCAACCTATCCAAGGATATTTAACCCTTTTAATTGTCTTTTATCTTTCGTTTTTAGCCTCTTGTTGATGTTCTGACAGTCTACATTTTTTTAGGCCATAGCGAATCTATGTTCTTGGCTGGGCGCTAATGACCATAGAAGTTGTGCGCCCTAAAACCACAAAAAAATGATTGACAGAGCCTCTGATGGTGTCTGTATATACACCCTTGCCACTGTCGCCAGTATTGCTGTGCCTCTCTGCACATCTGTTGAGGCTGTTGCTGTTCGCCTTCGGACGATGCAAGAATTGACTGTCTGCTCAATATACCTTCCTCCAGACAGGGATGTTTCGCCCACTGCTCTTGCTGCTCTGGTAGCACATCTGCCCCCACCATTTCTTCTTTTGGGGGGCTTGAACGCCCATCAACCTTTATGGGGCGGAACAGAGACGACCCGACGTGGTAGGGATGTTGAAGCTCTTATTGCACAACAAGACATCTGCCTTCTGAATACTGGTTCCCCAACACACTTCAGTGTTGCACATGGCACTTCGGCAGCTATCGATCTCTCCGTCTGTAGCCCCATCCTTCTTCCACACCTCACATGGAGGGCCCACGATGACCTCTGCGGGAGCGACCATTTTCCTATCTTTTTGTCGCTCCCACAGTCTCAACCGGCGGAACAACTGTCTCGATGGTCCCTCCATAGGGCTGATTGGCAGTGTTACACTTCTGCTGTTGTCATTCCTGCCCAACTGCCAGCCGATGTGGATGTGGCAGTCCAACGGGTGACTGTCGCTATAGTTTCTGCTGCTGAGGCCACTGTTCCAACCCCCTCAGGGTCCCCTCGGCGCAAATCTGTGCCTTGGTGGTCATAAGAAATCGCTGAAGCCATTCGGGATCAGCGTAGGGCACTTCAGCACTACAGGTGACATTCCACCATCGATCACCTGATTGCTTTTAAACGGCTACGGGCCCGAGCTCGACGGCTTATACGGCAAAGTAAGCAAGGTTGTTGGGAGAGGTATGTCGCATCTATTGGATCTCGTGTCTCACCTTCTCGGGCGTGGACTCAGGTTCGATGTCTTTTTGGGTACCGCCCACCGGCAGGAATCCCGTGTCTCCGCTTACAGGGTTCTGTCTGTTCAGACCTGCTTGCTGTCGCCCAGCACATGGCACAGTTTTATGAAGGCATCAGTTCAACTGAAGCTTAAAGTGAAGCCTTTCGCGCCATTAAAGACCGAGTTGAGTGGAAGCCACTGTCGTTTCACACACGACGCCAGGAGCCGTACAATGCACCCTTTAGTGAGTGGGAGTTTCAAAGTGCCCTTTCTGCATGCCCCAATACTTGTCCAGGACCAGATCGTGTCCATAGCCAGTTTCTTCAGCATCTTTCAGTGGACGCTCAGATCCAACTGCTCGCCTTGTTTAACCGTCTCTGGGCAGACGGTGTTTTTCCCTCCCAATGGCGGGAAAGCATCATCATCCCAGTGATAAAACTTGGCACTGACCCACAGGTGGCTGACAGTTACTGTCCGATCAGCCTCACAAACGTTCTGTGTAAGCTCGTTGAACGGATGGTGAGTCGGCGGCTTATGTGGATTCTCGAAGACCGAGGACTCCTAGTAGTACAACAAGGGGGTTTCCGTCAGGGCCGCTCCACAATTGACAATCTTGTATCGTTGGAGTCGGCTATTCGTACAGCCTTTACCCGACGTGAACACCTTGTTGCTGTGTTTTTCGATCTCCGGAAAGCTTAAGACACAACCTGGCGCCACCATATCTTGGTTACATTGTACGACTGGGGCTTACGGGGCCCACTTCCGATCTTTATCAGGAATTTTCTCTCCCACCGCCCCCCCCAGGAGGCCCACAGTTCTTTTGTGGGTACGTGTGTGGCGCACACGGGGCGCCGAGCCGGAGCAATCTTTCTTCTGCCCCAGGCTGCTTCACTCTCCCTCCAGCCCCCCAGGGGGCTCACCACTCTGTGGTGAGTACGTGCATGGCGAGCATGGGGCCCCAGCCTTTGTAGCACTCTTTCCTTTCCGTGCTACACGACAATTATTCTACTGTCCTTTTTCCCCCCTCTTGGGGACCGAGTCTGTGCATTCTTCGGGGAACCGAAGTTCTGACCTTTCGGATTAAGGTCTACTCTCACTTCTTTATTTGCCTCCACATCTGCGTTTGAAGCTTCTCCTCCTACTACTTCTCTCTTCTTCCTCCCTGTACGCACTTGAAGCCCACCCATATGGGTGACTGGGTAATGCGTAAGTCCCAGCCCCGGGCTGGCATGTAGGGTGCGTGCGTACCCCCTGGTTAAGGCCAGGCCAGGGGAGGGGCGATTGCCTGCGCTGATACCTTCCCGAATCGCCGATTGGTCCCTCCGTCTGTAGATCGGGAGGTGTGACCTGGGGTGTGAACAATCACCCAAGGCAGGTGTGCTTCCGTTGGGGGCCCCCAGCAGGAAGGAGCGTGCCATCGGAGACACTGGCAATCGTGGGGGATACAACCGCGATGGTTATAAAAAAAGAAAATGGAAAGAGCCTTTAGAAATTGATGTACTAGACAATAGTGTGTCTGAACAGAAAAATTTACAGACATCAAAGTTCCTTGTGGTAACCCGTACTGAGGAAGGACAATCCTTTTCGTCGGTGAACCCATTTATTATTAAAAAAGGGGTTGATGCCATTGCCAGCCCAGTTAAGACCTGCAACCGCCTGTGTAATGGAACACTACTGTTAGAAACAGAAAGTGGCTCCCAGGCACAGCGGCTGCTTAAGGCTACTCTGCTCCACAGCTACCCGGTTCGTATTGAGCTCCATCCAACCCTCAATTATTCCCGAGGGGTAGTCTTCTCGGCCAGTTTGGACGGTCTGAATGAAGATGAACTGAAAGAATATCTGGCAGCTCAAGGCGTCGTCGCAGTACACAGAGTGACAAAAAAAGAGAACAATGTTGTAGTGCCCACTCGCACAGTGTTTCTGACATTCGACCGAGTGGCTATGCCGCCGAAGATCAAGGCAAGGTATGAGGTCATCACAGTACGACCTTATATCCCTAACCCTACTCGGTGTTATCAATGCCATCGATTTAACCATACAAGCCAGTCTTGCAGGAACCCGGTCATATGTGTCACCTGTGGTAAAGAGGCCCATGAGGGGATTTGTCCACCGTCCCCTCATTGCATCAATTGTAACGGGAATCATGCTGCTTCCTCCCGGGAATGTCCGGTGCTTGCAGATGAACGAGCCATCCAGGAAATCAGTGTAAAGGAAAAGGTTCCCATACCAGTTGCACGTAAGATGTACGCCAATGGTAAGCCAAAGAACCCGCCGCGTGGTAACTACAGTACTGTAGTTGCAACGCCTCCAACACGGGATATGGCCACACAGACTTGTGACCTACAGTTTATGACAGTAGTTGTCAAACAGTCTACATCGATAACGGCGTCACGTTCAACGAAAAGTGTAAGTACCTCTTCCAAATCTTCATTTTCATTTTCAGCTGTGAAACCATATGATTGAGACGCGAAAGCTAAGAAAGAGCATTCGCGCGAGGATTTCCTCCGCACCCCTACCAAAACATCTGAGCCAACCAAAGAGCTTCACCAGGGTTCCAAGAAATCAAATAGGGGGAAAACTCTCCCCCCTCCTACCTCACAATGTGACGATGGCATCCCCTGGAAGCCTATAGTCTCTCCAGGTGCATCAGCCAAAGATGGGGCTCCGACCACACTCACGCAGCTGCAGTGGTAACCTCTGAGAATATGGAGCAACACCCTCCTGTCTCAGACACCACCAGTTGCGAACATTCGCACTGTGGCCCGCCGCCTTCGTCGGGTTGATGTCCACCTTGATCTCATTTTACCCTATTATGGATATTCTTCAATGGAACATTCGTGGTATCCGGTCGAATTGGACAGAACTCCAGCTTCTAACGCGAACATACCATCCAATCATCTTCTCTCTACAGGAGACAAAATTGCTCCCTGGTACTCGAATTACTTCCCACGCTACACTACCGTTCACGTTGACCTTCCTCCAGTGGCAGGAATTCCAGCCCACGGGGGCGTAATGTTGCTTATTCGGGATGACGTACACAGTACACCGGTCCCTTTGTGTACTCCAATACAAGCTGTTGCTGTCCGGATATACCTTCCTGGATTTGTCTTCACACTGTGCAATATTTACGCTCCTTCCTCTTTTCCCGTCACTAGATCCGATCTCCTAGATCTTATTGACCAGCTTCCGTGTCCGTTTTTGTTGGTGGGAGATTTCAATGCCCACCACCCCCTATGGGGCTCCCCACGACCATGTCCACGGGGCTCCCTCCTGGCAGATATACTGAACCACCTTCAGCTCATCTGCTTTAACACTGGTGAACCAACTTATCTTTCGGACACCACAAATACTGTCAGCCATATAGATCTAGCTATCTGCACTGCTCAGCTGGCACGGCGTCTTGAATGGTCTGCTCTCTGACACACATTCGAGCGATCATTTTCCGTGTGTAATTCACCTAATGATGCCTGACACCCTTGAGCATCCACACCACTGGCAGTTAACGAAAGCGGACTGGGAGCTCTACACGTCACTGGCGGATTTTGGTACTTCCCATTATCCTAGTATAGACGACCAAGTGGAACACATTACCACAGTTATTCTGACAGCCGCGGAATGTTCCATCCCCTACAAGACTTACCACGCACGTCGTCCCATTGTCCCGTGGTGGTTCGCGGAATGCCGTGACGCTCTGCGAGCACGGCGACGTGCCCTTAGAATCTTAAAAAACGGACCACGCTCGACAACTGCATGCGATACAAACGGCTGCGGGCCTATTGTCGTCGCCTCTTTCGCGACTGTAAACGCGCCAGTTGGCGCTCATTCACGAGCTCTTTTAATAGGTCTACCCCTTCCTCCATCATTTGGGGTAACCTTCGAAAAATTTCGGGCACTATGGCTCATTCCCCAATTCCCGGTCTGTGTGTCGCAACTGACACCGTCGTCGATCCTCCACAAATAGCCAACGCACTGGGTCGACATTTTGCAGAGGTCACTAGCTCTTCACATTACACTGACGCTTTCCTAGCTAGGAAACGGACGGTGGAGGCGACTCCATTGCCCTTTACCTCTCAGAACCGTGAATGCTACAATACCGAGTTTACTGTACGAGAGCTTCACCACGCACTCTCGTCTTCGCGGTCCTCCGCTCCAGGACCAGATGGCATTCACGTGGCGATGCTGCAACACCTTTCACCAACGAGCTTGCACTTCCTACTGGCCACCTACAACCGCATATGGATAGAAGGCACCTTTCCGCGACGCTGGCGTGAAGCCATAGTCATTCCCATACCAAAGCCTGGGAAGGACAAATGTCTCCCTTCCAGCTACCGCCCCATTTCCCTCACCAGTAGCGTATGCAAGGTGATGGAACGCATGATTCATGGGCGCCTGGTATGGTGGTTTGAAACGCGACATGTCCTGTCTAATGTCCAATGTGGGTTTCGCAAGCACCGTTCTGCGGTGGATCATCTTGTTGCCCTATCTACCTCAGTAATGAATAACTTTTTACGGAAGCGCCAGACAGTAGCGGTGTTCTTTGATCTGGAAAAGGCATACGACACCTGCTGGAGGATGGGCATCCTCCGCACTCTACATGCATGGGTTTTCGGGGTCGCCTGCCAATTTTTATCCGCGAATTTTTAACAGACCGTGTGTTTAAAGTGCGTGTTGTTTCGGTTTTATCGAGCACTTTTATTCAGGAGAACAGAGTCCCCCCAGGGCTCGGTCCTGAGCGTTGTTTTATTTGCAGTGGCAATCAATTCTATAGCCGATCACCTTCCACTGGGAGTGTCGGCGTCCCTATTTGTTGACGACTTCGCGATCAACAGCAGCTCTGAGCAAACGGGTCTCCCGGAGCGGCGCCTTCAGCGGTGCCTAGACACTCTCCACGCGTGGAGTATGGACACTGGCTTTCGATTCTCAGCTGACAAGACAGTCTGCATGAACTTCTGGCGGCGGAAGGAGTTCCTTCCCCGTCCCTTCGTCTGGGCCCCATAGTACTTCAATTTGTGGATACCACGACGTTCTTGGGACTTGTTTTCGACAGGAAGTTAAGTTGGTCTCCCCACATATCCCGTTTGGAAGCTCGCTGTACCCGCTCTCTCAATGTGCTGCGGGTGTTAAGTGGCATCTCGTGGGTAGCTGACAGGTCTACTCTCCTCCATCTGTATCGCACCATAGTTCGGTCCAAACTGGACTATGGTAGCATCGTTTATTCTTCGGCTCGACCGTCCATACTGCGCCACATTAATACAATGCACCACCAAGGTCTCCGTCTAGCGACAGGAGGGTTTTACACTAGCCCCGTTGAGAGCCTCTATGCCGAGGCCGCCGAACTACCCCTTTCTTACCGTCGGGAACTCCTGCTTAGCCGTTACGCTAGTCGTTTGTCGTCCATGCGAGGACACCCGACGTATGCAGTTCTTTTTAACGACTCACTTGACAGTCTCTTCGCTATGCGCCATTCTGCTCTGCTACCGCCGGGAGTACGCTTGCGTTCGCTACTCGGCCAGCTTGGCGTTACAATGCCTGCTATCTTCTCGACTGGCGAGAGCACCTCTCCACCGTGGCGAAGCCCCGAAGTCCGTGTTAACTTTGATCTTCATTCTCTTCCAAAGGACTCCACACCTAGTTTCGTCTACCAGAGAGAATTTCACGCACTCCGGTTTAAATTTGATGACAATTTGTTCATTTACACTGATGGCTCAAAGACAGACCAGGGTGTTGGGTATGCTTTTGTACTTGGCAACGTCTCTTTTAAATATCGTCTTCCTGAGTGGAGTTCCATTTTTACAGCTGAGCTGTATGCATTATATCAAGCCACACAATACGTCGGGCGAAACTCGCTCAGTAAGACTGTCATTTGCTCGGACTCTGAGTTGCAGAAAGCATTGCCTAACATTCCAAAGTTCCTGGTGGTATCACGTACCGACGATAAGGATTTTTCTTCAGTCAATCCGTTTATCATTCAGAAGGGTATCGATGCGATCGCAGGTCCCTTGAAGACCTGCTCCAGGCAGCGCAACGGGACCTTGTTACTCGAAATAGACAATGCATTCCAGGTGCAGAAGTTACTTAGACCCACACCTGTATATACTTTCCCTGTGAAAGTGGAGGCTCACCGCACTCTCAGCTCTTCGCGGGGGGTAGTGTTCTCTAGATCGCTGGATGGGTTATCAGACGAGGAGATATTGAACTATGTCAGATCAGGGAGTCACAGCTGTTCATCGTGTGATGAAAAAGGTCAACAATGACCTCGTGCCAACCCGTACTGTCTTCTTAACTTTTGACAGGGTTGACCTACCATCGAAAGTGAAAGCGGGCTACGAAGTAATTTCCGTTCGCCTGTACATACCAACTCCTACACGCTGCTTCCATTGCCAAAGGTACAATCATACAAGTATATCTTGTCCTAATGCAGCCAAGTGCGCCACCTGTGGCAGAGACGCTCATGAGGGTGAATGTCAACCTCCATCCCCTCACTGCATTAATTGCATGGGTGACCATGCTGCTTCTTCACGGGACTGCCACGTTTATAAAGAAGAGCCGGTCATCCAAGAGATTCGCGTGAAGGAAAAGGTCTCCACCTATGCCACTCAGAAATTATTAGCTAGTAGGAAGCCTGCTGTACTCCCATCAGGTACCTTCACCCAGGTCCTCGTCTCCCCTCGACCAACTAAGGAGGGAGGCATCCAGACTTGCGATCTAACGTTCTGTGACACTGTCGTCGGGTCGGCTAGCCCGAAAATTGCTCGTTCCAACCTCTCCGATCCCTTCTGCCCGTTCTACAGCGAATTCGTCGACCAGTTCACACACATCCCGGGCATGCAAATCTGCTCCCCGGAGTTCAAAAAAAGAACCAGTCTGTGAAGAATTTCTCAAGACTGACTTCTCAATCGTCAACCGCATCTTCCACCCATCATACTTCTAAGAAGGCTTCCAGAAAAAACAGCCCCCCCTTCCCCGACGAGGCGTGACTCTTCGGTCACGCCATCCAACAGTTGCTGGCCTCGGCCGTCTTCTGTTTCACCGGGACGCTCCGTCTGTCGGGCACCCGGCCGTTTACCGGCGGTGGAAGCTGCCCCTCCTGATCAACTCCGGGAGGTGGCAGACGCGTCGATCGAACCAATGGAACATGACCCTTTGCCACTAGATGGCGATAGCAGTGCTCCCTCGAAGTCCGGTCCTCAGCGGCCGTCGAGGTGACCCCATCTGCTTGTTCCTTTTTATCTTCTTTTCTTCTCTCATTTTTTATCATGGCGCTCCTTCAATGGAATATTCGCGCCATTCGTTCCAATCGGGAGGAATTAAAACTACTCCTTCGATTGCACTGCCCGCTTGTCTGCCTCCAAGAAACTAAGTTGCGTCCAAGTGATCGTGCATACTTTTCATACTACACCTCTGTGCGGTTCGACCTGCCACGCGTGGAAGGTATCCCAGCCCATGGAGGGGTTCTGATGCTCCTTCGAGACGATGTCTATTACCATCCCATTTCATTGGATACTCACCTACAGGCAGTTGCCGTCCGCATCACCCTATCCACATTTACTTTTTCCCTCTGTAATATTTATTCACCATCTGCCCTTCACCTTTCGTGTTGATAGGCGACTTTAATGCCCACCACCCACTATGGGGCTCTCCGGCACCTTGTCAGAGAGGCTCCCTATTGGTTGACCTACTCCAACACCTCGATCTTGTCTGCCTCAACATCGGTGCACCGACCTTCCTTGCAGTCACAACACACACTTATTCCCATATACACCTCGCAATATGCACGCCTCAGCTTGCCTGTCGGTTTGAGTGGCACGTACTCAAGTGACCATTTCCCTTGTATTATCCACTTTCTGTATCATTCCCCATCTCCTCGTCCCACCAGTTGGAACATTCCTAAAGCCGACTGGGGGCTTTATTCTTCCATGGCTGTTTTTCACGATGAGAATTTTCCCACCTGTGACAGTCAGGTCGACTACCTCACAGAGGTTATTCTCACAGTTGCCGAACGTTCCATACCTCGTACTTCCTCTTCTCCACGTCGTGTCCAGGTCCCTTGATGGACTGCAGCCTGCCGCGACGCGCTTAGAGCCCGGCGCCGCGCTTTACGCACCTTCCGCCGCCACCCGACTTTGGAGAATTGCAAACATTATCAACGTATCCCCCCAGGGGGCCCACAGTTCTTTTGTGGGTACGTGTGTGGCGCGCACGGGGCCCCGAGCCGGAGCAGCCTTTCTTCTGCCCCAGGCTGCTTCACTTTCACTCCCGGTTTATGCCTTCGCCCGGAGACGGGCATATTTCGTGAGATATGGTGATTCTTGTTGTGGTTTTTCTTCCTTCGTTCCTTCCTTTCTTACCCTTCGTTTTCTGTCTTTCTCTCCTTGAACTCTCCTAGCCTTCTTCTCCTCATTAGTCTCCGCCTCGGCGTTTGAGACACTTCTTTTCTTTCCTTCTTTCTCTTCCTTTCCTATCCTCTTCTTCTTTCCTCCCTGTGCGTGTCTGAAGGCCGACCCACGCATTATCGTGCGTAGCAGGTGACGGGGTAACGCGTAATTACCCGCCCCGGGTAGACAAGTAAGGCACGTACGTACCCCCTGGTAAAGGCCAGGCCCAGGGAGGGGTGATTACCCGAGCTGGTACCTTCCGAACGTGCCGATTGGTCCCTCCGTCAGTTCTCGGGAGGTGTGACCTGAGGTGTGAACAATCACCTAAGGCGGGTAAGCCCTCGGAGAGGGCCCCCACTAGGAAGGAGCGCGCCATCGGAGACGCCGGTAATAACGGGGGACACTTCCGCGATGACTTCCTTATCGTCTTTCGTGACGTTGACCCATAAACGTAAGTTAGACTCGCCTCAGCCTAAAAAGACTCTGCCTAATGTACCTAAATTTCTGGTTGTCTCTCGCACCGACGGAAAGGATTTCAATTCTGTCAATCCTTTCGTTATACAGAAAGGTGTGATGCAATTGCTGGCCCTGTTAAAACCTGTTCACGTCAGCGCAATGGCACATTGTTGCTGGAAGTGGAAAGTGCCTTCCAAGCCCAAAAACTGATGCGTACTACGTTGTTGCACAGTTTTCCAGTTAAGGTCGAAGCGCACCGCACACTCAACTCGTCACGGGGGGTAGTCTTCACGAGATCCCTTGACGGGTTGTCTGAAGATATCCAATCGTATATGTCCGATCAGGGTGTGACAGCCGTCCACAGGGTCATGAAAAAGGTCGATAACCATCTGACACCGACTCGTACTGTGTTTTTGACGTTCGACAGAGTTGACCTCCCGTCGAAGGTCAAAGCAGGGTATGAAGTCATCTCCGTCCGACCTTATGTGCCTAACCCAACGCGCTGTTTTCAGTGCCACAGGTACAACCATACCCGTGAACATTGCCCAAATGCAGCAAAGTGTGTCACTTGTGGTAGGGACGCCCATGAGGGGGATTGCCCACCTCCGTCCCCTCACTGCCTAAACTGCAACGGTGACCATGCGGCTTCCTCTCGCGACTGCCCTGTATACAAGGATGAGAAGGTAATCCAGCAAATTCGGGTTACGGAGAAGGTATCGACATCTACCGCTCGTAAGTTGTTGGCGAGTCGAAAGCCCACTGTCCTCCCAGCGGGTACATACAGTAAGGTACTCACCTCAACTCGACCTACCAAGGATTCCAGTACCCAGACATGTGACTTGACTTTCGCTGACACAGTTGTGCGATCCGCCAGCCCGAAGATTGCCCGTTCCACGTCCCCGCTCCCTCCTGCTGCTTCTAGGGTACAGTCTTCGTCAACTCTAGTAAACCGCGGGCACCTAAACAAGATGCCCGGACCTTGAAAAAGGAACCCGTCTGTGAGGATTTTCTGCGTTCTCAGGCTTCCCAACCGTCAACTGCCTGTTCCCGCCGTCACTCTTCCAGAAGAGCTGACAAGAAAAAGAGTTCCTCTCCTTCCCCGCCGAGGCGTGACCCATCTGTCACGCCGTCCAACAGTTGCCGGCCTCGGCCGTCTTCTGTTTCACCGGGACGCTCCGTTTGCCGGGCGCCCGGCCCTTTACTGGCGGTGGAAACTGCCCCTCCTGATCAACTCAGGGAGGTGGCAGGCGCGTCGGTCGAACCAATGGAACATGACCCTTTGCCCCCAGACAGCGATAGCAGTGCTCCCTCGAAATCCGGTCCTCAGCGGCCGTCGAGGTGACCCCGCTCGCTACTTGGTTTTTATCCTTATTTCTTCTCTCATTTTTCTCATGGCGCTCCTTCAATGGAACATTCGCGGCATTCGTTCAAATCGGGAGGAGTTAAAACTACTCCTTCGATTGCACTGCCCGCTTCTAGTCTGCCTCCAGGAAACTAAGTTGCGTCCACGTGATCGTGCAGACTTTCCACACTACACCTCTTTGCGGTTCGACCTGCCACCCGTGGAAGGTGTCCCAGCCCATGGAGGGGTTCTGATGCTCCTTCGAGACGACGTCTATTTCCATCCCATTTCCTTGCACACTCACCTACAGGCAGTTGCCGTCCGCATCACCTTATCCACATTTACCTTCTCCCTCTGTAATATATATTCGCCATCGTCATCTGCCCTTACTAGGGCAGATGTGCTAAACCTTGTTGACCAGCTCCCTTCACCTTTCGTGTTGGTAGGCGACTTTAATGCCCACCACCCCCTATGGGGCTCTCCGGCACCTTGTCCGAGAGGCTCCCTTTTGGTGGACATTCTCCACCACCTCGATCTTGTCTGCCTCAACACCGGTGCACCGACCTTCCTTTCTGACACAACACACACTTATTCCCATATAGACCTCGCAATATGCACTCCTCAGCTTGCCGGTCGGTTTGAGTGGTATGCACTTTCTGACACGTACTCGAGTGACCATTTCCCTTGTATCATCCACTTCCTACATCATTCCCCATCTCCACGTCCCACCAGTTGGAACATTTCTAAAGCCGACTGGGGGCTTTATTCTTCCATGGCTGTTTTTCACAATCAGAATTTTCCCAACTGTGACAGTCAGGTCGAATACCTCACAGAGGTTATTCTCACTGCTGCTGAACGTTCCATACCTCCTACATCCTCTTCTCCACGTCGTGTCCAGGACCCTTGGTGGACTGCAGCCTGCCGCGACGCGCTTCGAGCCCGACGCCGTGCTTTACGCACCTTCCGCCGCCACCCAACTTTGGAGAATTGCATCAATTACAAACGTATGAGAGCGCAGTGCCGTCGTATCATAAACGACAGCAAGAAAGCTTGCTGGACTGCTTTTACTAGTTCTTTTACCCGTTTTACTCCCTCCACGTTTGTTTGGCGTGGCCTACGCCGTTTATCAGGCATCAAGGTCCACTCCCCGATTCCTGGCCTGACCGTGGAGAACGCAGTCCTCGTGGACCCCTCTGACGTTTCCAACGCATTGGGCCGTTTCTTTGCGGAGGTTTCGAGCTCTGCCCATTACTATCCTGCCTTTCTCCCTCGCAAACAGGTAGAGGAGGCACGGCCGCCTTCTTTCCACACTTTTAATTGTGAAAATTATAACGTCGCCTTCACCATGCAGGAGCTAGACCGTGCTCTCGCCCTGTCCCGATCTTCTGCTCCCGGGCCCGATTCCATTCATATTGAAATGCTGAAGAACCTCTCTCCTGCGGGCAAGTGTTTCCTTCTTAGTACCTACAATCGCATATGGACTAAAGGTCATGTTCCCACAAGTTGGTGTGAAGCCATTGTTGTCCCCATCCCCAAACCAGGTAAGGACAAACACCTTCCTTCCACTTATCGCCCCATTTCTGACGAGCTGCGTCTGTAAGGTGATGGAACGCATGGTTAACGCTCGGTTGGTCTGGCTCCTCGAATCTCGCCGCCTCCTGACTAATATCCAATGCGGTTTTCGTCGACACCGCTCTGCTGCTGACCACCTAGTTACGTTGTCGACCTTCATTATGAACAACTTTCTAAAGAAGCGTCAAACAGTAGCAGTGTTCTTCGACTTGGAGAAGGCATACGATACCTGTTGGAGAGCAGGCATTCTCCGCACATTGCACACAAGGGGCCTTCGGGGCCGCCTTCCTCTTTTCATTCAAGCGTTTTTGGCTGATCGCAAGTTCCGGGTACGGGTGGGCTCTGTCTTGTCTGATACCTTTTGCCAGGAGAATGGGGTACCACAGGGCTCCGTCTTGAGTGTGGCGCTCTTTGCCATTGCAATCAATCCGATCGTAGATTGCCTTTCAGCCGACGTCTCCGGATCTCTTTTTGTTGACGATTTCGCAATTTATTGTAGCGCCCAGCGGACGTGTCTCTTGGAGCGTTCTCTTCAACACTGTCTTGACCGTCTATATTCCTGGAGCATCGCAAACGGCTTCATATTCTCCACTGAGAAAACTGTGTGTATAAACTACTGGAGATAGAAGGAATTTCTTCCACCTTCTCTAAATCTCGGCCCTGTTGCTCTCCTTTTCGTGGAGACTACAAAATTCTTGGGACTCATGTTGGATCGTAAACTTTGGTGGTCCACACACGTGTCCTACCTGGCCGCCCGTTGTGCCCGATCCCTTAACGTTCTTCGTGTCCTCAGTGGCACGTCATGGGGAGCAGATCGTACCGTCCTGATTCCTCTACCAGGCCATTGTTCACTCGAAGCTCGACTACAGAAGCCTTGTATACTCTTCTGCACGGCCGTCGATTCTCCGCCGTCTCAACTCTATCGACCATCGGGGATTACGTCTGGCGGCCGGTGCATTTTATACCAGCCCTGTTGAATGTCTGTATGCCGAGGCTGCTGTATTACCCTTGACCAATCGACGTGACATACTCTTGTGTCGGTACGCATGCCGCCTACGGTCGATGCCCAACCATCCATCTTACAGATTATTTTTTGACGACTCACTCGATCGCCAATATCAATTGTCTGCGATTGCCTTGCTTCCACCGGGAGTTCGGTTTCGCCGCCTGCTACAGCGCCTCGATTTTACCCTTCCTTCCACCCTTCGGTTGAGCGAAAGCCCATTGCCACCGTGGCATCAGGCCCAGGTTCACACACACCTCGAACTTAGTTCGCTCCCCAAGGAGAGCACTCCGGATTTGGTATTCCGCTCGAGGCTTGTCGAACTCCGTTCGCGGTTCGATAATGCCGTATTTATTTACACTGATGGTTCCAAGAGCACTGCCGGTGTCGGATCTGCCTTCGTCGTCGGGGACAAACGTTTCCAATACAAGCTCCCTGACCGGTGCTCAAATTTCACGGCTGAGATTTTCGCCCTCCACCAGGCCGTTTTGTATACCTGCCGCCACCGCCACCCTTTCTATGCCATATGTTCTGACTCCCTTAGTGCCCTGCAGAGTCTTAAGGACCCTTTCTCGAACCATCCTCTCGTGTATCGGATCCAACGCTCCCTCCAGTTGCTGGCGGATGGCAGCTGTCACGTTTCTTTCCTGTGGGTCCCTGGCCATGTGGGTGTGCCCGGGAATGAGGCCGCCGACACAGCAGCCAAGGCAGCAGCTCTTTTGCCTCGCATGGCTACCTTTTGCGTCCCATCGGACGATATTCAACGGGCTCTTCGCCGGAGTATCGTGTCGCAATGGCACAGTGTGTGGCTTTCACTGTACAACAATAAATTGCGAACTGTCAAACCGATCCCGACCGCTTGGAGGACATCCTCACGCCCCTCTCGGCGGGAGGTGGTCATCCTGGCTCGGTTGCGGATCGGTCATTGCCGTTTCAGCCACCGTCACTTGCTATCCGCCGAACCTGCACCGCTATGCTCCTGCGGTGAACTGCTGACAGTGCGACATGTTTTACTGACTTGTGTTCATTTTAATCATCTCCGTGTAGCCCTTCACTTTCCGTCTACTCTGGAGGAAATTTTAGCTGATGACACACGAGCAGCTGCTCGAGTTTTGCGTTTTATCGACTTGGCCCACTTATCCAAGGATATTTAACCCTTTTAATTGTCTTTTATCTTTAGTTTTTAGCCTCTTGTTGATGTACTGACAGTCACCATTTTTTTGAGATCATAGCGAATCTATGTTCTTGGCTGGGCGCTAATGACCATAGAAGTTGTACGCCCTAAAACCACACACAAAAAAAAAAGGGCCTTCCGTCCCGGCGTTCCCCAGATCGGAGATCTTCGACCTCCAGCCGGCCATCGGACTCCCAGTCAGTTAGTTCAAAGGTCGCCCGATCCTCGTCAGTACCAGACCTAACTGACAAAAGTCCTCTCTCTGGGGTGGGTCCTGCCCGTCCCACACGAGAGAAGGAGAAGGAGAAGGAGAAAGAGAAAGAGAAAGAGAAGGAGAACTCGCTCATCCCATTGAGCCCGCGGCTGATCAGCTATTTATGGATGTTGTCCCTTCTTCTTTGGTGACGGACGCTGACAAAGCAGCGTGACAGACGTTATGCCATTCGCTTCCCGCCTAGATCCTCGTGATGTGATCATCCAATGGAACTGTAATGGTTACTACCGTCACCTCTTGGAGATTAAACAGCTAATCTCTCTCTCTTCTGCGGCCTGTGTTGTCCTGCAGGAATCGAGGTTTATGGATGCACATTCACCGACCCTCCGTGGGTTCCGTGCTTTTTGTCGGAACCGGGTCTGGTCCAGGCGTCTGGTGGGGTTTGTACTTTGGTCCGGACAGATATTGGCAGTACCTGGATTCCTCTCCAAACTCCATTGGAAGTGGTTGCTGTCCGGGTTCACTTGGACACCCCATTGACCATTTGCAACCTCTACCTTCCACCAGACAGGCCACCTACTCTCACGTCCCTAGTGGCCCTCCTTCAGCAACTCCCCCCTCCTTACCTCATCCTTGGGGACTTCAATGCCCACCATCCTTTGTGGGGCAGTGCTTATACATCTAGCCGGGGCCGCCTCATAGACCAGTTTCTTGCTGACCACAATCTGAGCCTTCTCAACGATGGTTCCCCAACTCATTTTAGTGCCGCTCACGGCACCTTTTCTGCCATAGACCTCTCTCTCACTTCTCCTTCTCTCCTTCCTTTATTTCACTGGTCGGCGTATGACGACCTCTGCGATAGCGACCACTTTCCGTTGATCCTTTCACTTCCCTCACGCCTACCACGAGCCAGGGTACCCCGCTGGGTATTCCGTCGTGCTAATTGGCCGCTGTATACATCCCAGGTTGTGTTCCCATCTTCCCCCTCAGGCTGTATAGATGATATTATAAGCCAAATGACCAACATGATCACCCAAGCTGCCAACGCCGCTGTTCCCCGGTCGACAGGCACTCCTTCTCGAAGGCCTGTCCCTTGGTGGAATGCAACTGTTGCCGCAGCCATTCGCGAGCGCCGAAGGGCCTTGCACATCTTAAGCGCCACCCATCGCTCGCTGGTCTAATAAATTTCAAACGTCTGCGTGCCAGAGCTCGTTACTTAATCAAACAAAGTAAGCGGACATGCTGGGAGCATTTTGTCTCCTCGTTGGGTTCTTCTGTCCCTTTGACAAGAGTGTGGGCTATGCTCCGATCTATCCAAGGTAGATGGCGGCCGTCTTTCGTCCCTGGTCTTGCACTGCCTGATGGGGTCTGCACGGAGCCATCTGTTGTTGCAGAACATCTTGCAACTCACTTCGCCAATGTCTCGGCGACAACTTCATATCCGGCGACCTTTCTCCTTCAGAAACACTAGGCCGAAACCTTCAAATTAGGCTTTACTTCTCACCAGGTGGAACCATATAACGAACCTTTTACTGACTGGGAGCTGTCGCTGGCCCTCTCCTCTTCTCGTGATTCAGCACCTGGCCCTGATGATATCCATAATCAATTGTTGAAACACCTTAACCCCTCACAACGACAATTTCTCCTAAAAGTTTTTAACCGTATTTGGCTTCAAGGGGTGTTCCCCTCCCAGTGGAGGGAGAGTATTGTGGTCCCTGCCCTCAAGCCTGGCAAGGACCCGTCGGCGCTGGACAGTTATCGACCAATAAGCCTGACAAGTGTCCCCTGTTAACTACTTGAGCGGATGGTAGCCCGCAGATTATGCTGGGTTCTTGAATCCCGGGGACTTCTCTCACCTTACCAGTGTGGGTTCCAGGAGGGACGATCCCCTATTGACCATTTACTTCGACTGGAGACTGCGATCAGACAGGCCTTCTCTAAAAGACATCATCTGGTAGCAGTCTTCTTCGATCTGCATAAGGCGTAAGACACTGCTTGGCGTCATCATATTTTACGTTCTCTTCATGACTGGGGCCTCAGAGGCTCCTTACCAATTTTTATCCGTCAGTTTTTATCCCACCGCCTGTTCCGTGTCAGAGTTGGCTCTTCCTTTAGCTCCCCTCGGATACAGGAGAACGGTGTCCCCAGGGCTCAGTGTTGAGTGTTACACTTTTTCTAATAGCCATCAATGGGTTGGTGAGCTCTGTTGGGTCACTACCGAGCCATAAACTTGACACCCATAGTCCAATCGGGACAAGATTAAAGCCCGATAGACAGTCTCCTTGTTGAGGCGGGAATCTGCCCTCTTCAGGTCAGGCGGCATCAGCTTCTGGCGTCTTATGCCATCGCCATCCGGCAATATCCTGCTCATCCCGCTTACCAGGGCTTCGACCCCCTGATACCCGGCCGCGAGCGGCCTTCCCGTCGGACTGCGGCTTGCCTCTCTTTGCCGGGATTTCCATTTCCCTTCGCTAGATTGCGCCCCCCATTTTACTGCACGCACACCTCTGTGGATGGTGCCGCGACCACTAATTCGGGCGGATCTCTTCCAGGACCCAAAAGCTTTAATTTCCCCCATGGTCTTTCGGCGTTTGGTGCGCCCAGTACTAGAAGAGTTTCAGGGAGCCTCTATCTTCTACACTGATGGCTCGAAAACAGCAGGCCACTCCGGATATGCTTTTACATCTCCTGTTGGGGCGGAATGCCATTCTCTGCAAGAGGCATGCAGTGTGTTTACGGCAGAGCTGATGGCGATTTATAGAACCCTCTGTTTTATTAAACATTCTGCTGTGGAACGTGGTTTAATCTGTGCTGACTCCATGAGCAGTCTGCAGGCCATTGATCGTTGTTTCCCCTCCCATCCTTTAGTTATCTCCATCCATGAACTCCTTGCTGACCTTCATCGTGCTGCCTGCTCCGTTACCTTTCTCTGGGTGCCAAGCCATGTTGGTATTACAGGGAATGAAGTAGCTGACCAGTTGGCTAGTTCGGCAATTACTCGCTGCCCGTCTCCCTTTCAAATTCCAGGTGCGGATCTGCGGGTGCAGATCAGATCTTTGCTTCACTCCTCATGGGATAGCAGTTGGAAAGCTACTGCCCCTTCCAATAAACACCGCACCATCAAAGATACGACCGCAGCTTGGAGTTCATCTTTACGCCCTTCCCGGAGAGAATCAATTGTCCTCTGTCGCCTGTCTTGGACACTGCAGGCTGACCCATGGATTTCTTTTACAAAATGACAATCCACCACATTGTGATTGTGGAGCCGTACAATCCGTGTCTCATATTCTGACTGAATGTCCTCTCCATTCGACACTTCGTGGCGACTATGGCCTACCGCCTGCATTGCCTTTAGTTTTGGCGGATGACCCACGAATGGTTGATCGAGTCCTTGCCTTCCTCCGTGAAAGTAGATTTTATTGTCAGCTCTAGGACTCGCTTGGTCGGGGTGAGTGGGTTTGTGATTCTTGGCTGATTGTGGGGTTTAGAGCCTTATCCCCATCAGCCCCCCACTCTTTTACATTTTAATGTAGTTTTATTTCTCCCTGCTCTGGTGCTATGATACGTTGACCACTTTGCCATTAGTACCTTGTGGTTTAGGCTAGAGGTCGCTTCCAGAGCTGTGGGATCGGACACTGTAGCATTTGCTGCCCTGGGTTGGTCTTAGTCTTGTTGGCGAGTCGATTTTATTTCCTAGTGTAATGGTCTTTTGGCTTTCACCTATTTTTCGTTGGGTTCCGTGGCGTATACAATTTGGGGTTGAAGGAACTGATGACCTCGTTGTTTGGTCCCTCATGTCCACCACCACCACGGTTCGATAATGCCACCCCCCAGGGGGCCCACAGCTCTTTTGTTGATACGTGTGTGGCACGCACAGGGCCCCGAGCCGAAGTAGCCTTTCTTCCTCCCCAGGCTGCTTCACACTCCCCCCCCCCCCCCCGGTTTGTGCCTTTGCTCGGAGACGGGTGTCTGAGTAACTGCAGGTCATCTCCTTTTCTACGCTTTCCTTTTCCTAAGGTCCTTCCTTCCTCTCACTCGCTTTTTCCGCTCCTTCTTCTTACTCTGTTGTTCCTACCTTCTAGCCATCCATACCATCTCCGCTTCGGCATTTGATATTCTCCCTTTTCTCACTCTTCCCATCCTCTATTCTTCTTCCTTCCTCCCTGTGCGTGTCTGATGGCCGACCCAGGAATCCCCATGCATAGCAGGTGACGGGGTAACGCGTAATTCCCCGCCTTGGGTAGACAAGTAGGGCACGTACGTACCCCCTGGTAAAGGCCAGGCCCAGGGAGGGGTGATTACCCGAGCTGTAACCTTCCGACCGTGCAGATTGGTCCCTCCGTCCGTTTCTCGTGAGGTGTGACCTGAAGTGTGGACAATCACCTAAGGCAGGTGAGCCCTCAGTGAGGGTTCCCCATTAGGAAGGAACGCGCCATCAGAGACGCCGGTAATCATGGGGGACACTTCCACAATGACCTCTCTTCCCTTCTGACTTCGATCCAAAAACGAATCTTGGATGCTCCTCAAACTAAAAAAATACTACCTAACGTTCCTAAGTGTCTCATTGTTACCCATACTGATGGTCATGATTTCTCCAAGGTCAATTCCTTCATAATTCAAAAGGGTGTAGATGCCATTGCAGGTCCGTTGAAGAAATGTTCTCGTCAAAGTAATGGGAGTTTGCTGTTGAAAACAGATAATGCCTTTCAGGCTAAAAAACTGATCCGAGCCACGCTTTTGCACACCTTCCCGGTAAAAGTCGAAGCCCAGCGTACCCTTAACTCGTCACGTGGGGGTGGTTTATTCTCGATCCCTCGACGGGTTATCGGACGAAGAAATGAAGGACTATTTGACTGATCAGGGCGTCATAGCTGTCCATAATTATGAAATACGCTGATACAGGTTTGATACCAACCCAAACTGTGTTTTTGACTTTTGACAAGGAGGATCTCCCTTCCAAAATCAAAGCAGGCTACGAAATTATATCAGTTCGCCCCTATATCCCGAATCCCACACATTGTTACCAGTGCCCTAGATATAATCATACCCGTGAGTCTTGCCCTCATGCAGCCAAATGCGTCATCTGCGGCAAGGACGCTCATGAGGGGCACTGTCCGCCTCCATCCCCTCACTGCATTAACTATGCTGCTTCATCTAGAGACTGTCCTGTTTACAAGGAGGAGCGGGTCATCCAAGAAATAAGAGTACGCGAAAAAGTTTCGACCTCTGCTGCGCGGAAGATACTAGCTAGTGGAAAGCCCGCTGAGCTCCCAGTGGGTAAATACAGCACTGTCCTTGCCTCCCCTCGTCCTACTAAGGATGTTGCCACACAGACATGTGACCTTACTTTTAGAGACACTGTTGTCAGATCGGCCAGTCCAAAGATTGCCCGATCAATCTATCCACTCACTTCCTCTCACCAAAAAACACAGCCATCAGCAGCTTCTCCCAAGTCATGGGCGTCTAAATCGGATGGCCGGACTTCCAAGAAAGAGCCTGTCCGTGAAGATTTCTTAAGATCTGAGCCTGCACAACCTACGTCTGCGCATACAAGTCATTCCTCCAAGAAGGCACACAGAAGAGTTCCTCTCCTTCTCCGCCACGGCGCGACTCGACTGTCACGCTATCTAGCTGTGGCACCACTCGGGCTTCCTCTGTCTCTCCGGGGCGCGCTACTGCTGGCCGATCATCCAGCCCTCAACTGGCGGAGGAAGATGCACCTGCCATTAAACCCAGGCAGGCGGCGGAAACTTGCGATAGAACATGACCCTTTACCTACAAATTCCAGTAGCAGCATTCCCTTGAAGTCAGACCCTCAGTAGCCAGCGAGGTGATCTCCCCTCGCTTTTCTTCTCTATCTTCTCACCTTATGGATCTCCTTCAATGGAAAATCGAGGCATTTGTTTCAACACAGGTGAATTGAAACTCCTACTCAGACTGCACCGTTCATTTGTGGTCGGACTTCAAGAAACGAAGTTACGCCCACGCGACAACATAGTTTTTCACAATATACCTCAGTGCGTTTTGACCTGCCCCCTGTGGAGGGTATTGCAGCCCATGGAGGGGTTATGTTGCTCATTAGAGATGACATATACTATCATCCTATTCCACTGCACACTCAACTACAGGCAGTTGCCGTCTGTATCATTCTTCCAAACTTTTCCTTTTCTCTTTGTAACATCTATACCACATCGTCTTCTGCCTTTCCTAGGGCAGATGTGCTGCACCTTGTTGCCCAACTTCCTTCCCCCTTTTTGTTGATAGGCGATTTAAACGCCCACCACCCCCTATGGGGTTCTCCGGCCTCTTGCCAGAGAGGCTCCCTTTTAGTGGACATTCTCAACCATCTTAATCTTGTCTGCCTAAACACAGGTGCACCAACTTTTCTTTCAGATACGACGCATACCTACTCTCACTTGGACCTCTAAATATGTACTGCTCGACTTGCGCGTCGGTTTGAGTGGTATGCTCTCTGATACATACTCAAGCGGCCATTTCCCCTGCATAACTCATCTCCATCATACCCTACCTCCGGGTTCCACTAGTTGGAACATCTCGAAAGCTGACTGGGGGCTGTTCTCCTCACTGACGGTTTTCCATGATGGGAACTTCCCCAGCTGTGACAGTCAGGTTGAATATCTCACGGAAGTCATGCTCAATGCTGCCGAACATTCCATTCCACGTACTTCGTCTACTCCACGTAGAGTCCCAGTCCCCTGGTGAAGTGCGGCATGCTTCGATGCTGTTAGAGCCCGAAGACGTGCTCTACGCACCTTTTGCCGCCACCCAACGTTGGCGAAATGTATCAATTACAAATGTCTACGAGCGCAATGCCGTCGAGTCATCAAGGAAAGCAAACGGGCCTGCTGGATTGCTTTTACTAGTTCATTTAACAGACTTACTCCTTTTGTTGTCTGGGGGGCCTGCGCCGGTTATCTGGCACAAAGGTCCACTCCCCAATTCCTGGCTTGACCGTTGCAAATGAAGTCCTCGTAAACCCAGCCGCTATATCCAATGCCTTGGGTCAATCTTTTGCAGCAGTCTCGAGCTCAACACACAATCACCCAGCCTTTCTCCCTCGAAAACAGGCAGAAGAGGCACGGCCACCTTCCTTCCAATCTCTCAATCGGGAAAGTTACAATGCCATCTTCACCATGCAGGAGCTTTAACGTGCTCTCTGTGTCCCGATCTTCTGCTCCAGGGCCTGATACAATTCATATACAGATGCTGGAAAAACCTTTCTCTTGCGGGTAATTGTTTTCTCCTCCGCATTTATAATCGCATATGGATTGAAGGTCAGGTCCCCACACACTGGCGTGAAGCAATTGTAGTTTCCATACCAAAACCAGGGAAGGACAAACATCTTCCTTCGAGTTATCGCCCCATTTCTCTCACCAGCTTCGTTTGCAAGGTGATGGAACGCATGGTCAATGCTCGGCTGATTTGGCTACTCGAATCTCGCCGTCCCCTTACCAACGTCCAATGCGGATTTCGTAGGCATCGTTCAGCTATCGACCACCTCGTTACCTTGTCGACCTATATTATGGATAACTATTTGCGTAAGCGCCAGACGGTGGCTGTGTTTTTTGATTTGGAGAAGGCTTATGACACCTGTTGGAGGGCGGGAATTCTCCGCACGCTCCATACATGGGGCTTTCGCGGCCGCCTCCCCATTTTTATCCAAGCATTTTTACTAGATGGAAGGTTCCGTGTACGAGTGGGCTCCGTACTGTCGGACACCATTCCGCCAGGAGAATGGGGTGCCACAAGGATCTGTGTTGAGCGTGGCACTTTTCGCCATAGCAATTAACCCAATTATGGATTGTCTTCCGGCCGACGTCTCTGGCTCCCTTTTTGTGGACGACTTCGCGAGTTACTGCAGCGCCCAGAGAACGTGTCTCCTGGAAAGCTGCCTTCAGCGTTGTCTCGACCGTCTCTATTCTTGGAGTGTCGCCAATGGCTTCCAGTTCTCCAGTGAGAAGACAGTCTGTATAAATTTCTGGAGATACAAAGAGTTCCCTCCACTTTCTCTCCATCTTGGCCCCGTTACTCTGTCCTTCGTAGAGACGACGAAATTTTTAGGGCTTATATTGGACAGGAAACTCTGCAGGTCCCCGCATGTGTCCTATCTGGCTGGCCAGTGTATTCGTTCCCGTAACGTCCTCCGTGTTCTTAGCGGCACGGCATGGGGAGCGGATCGAACTGTCCTACTTCACCTCTACCAGTCCACTGTCCACTCGAAATTGGATTACTGAAGCTTCATTTACTCTTCCGCACGGCCATCCATTTTACGCCGCCTAAAGTCGATTCACCATCGGGGGTTACGCCTGGCGATAGCTTTTTACACAAGCCCTGTTGACAGCCTCTATGCCGAAGCTGCCGAATTATCTTTAACCTATCGACGCGACATATTACTGTGTCGGTATGCATGCAGTTTGCTTTCGATGCCTCACCATCCTTCCCATCCATCGTTCTTTGACTCCCTCGATAGCCAATAAGGGCTGTCTGCGATTGCCCTGCTCCCTCCTGGAGTCAGTTTTCGACGCTTGCTTCGGCAGCTCGATTTTACTCTCCCTTCTACATTTCAAATAGGTGAGAGCCCAGTGCCACCTTGGCTTCAGGCTCCAGTTCGCGTTCACCTCGAACTCGCCTGACTCCCGAAGGAGAGCACTTTGGATGCTTTATACTGCTTGCGGTTCCTTGAACTTTGTGCACGGCTCGAAAACTCCGTTTTCATATATACGGATGGCTCAAAGACCAATGAAGGTGTCGGATGTGCGTTTGTCGTAGGGGATGACTGTTACCAGTACAGGCTTAATGCCCACTGCTCGAATTTCACAGCGGAGCTTTTTGCCCTCTATCAGGCTGTAGTCTTCATCCGTCGACACCGTTCTTGTTCTTATGTTACCTGCTCTGACTGTCTCAGCGCCATCCAGAGTCTGAGCGACCCCTTTTCAGCCCATCCTATTGTGCACCGAATCAACCGCTCCCTTCAGTTATCTTCTGACGGCCCTAGCATTCACCTCCTGTGGGTACCTGGCCACGCAGGCGTGCCTGGTAACCAGGCTGCTGATGCCGCTGCTAAGGCTGAAAATTTCCTACGTTGGAGAGCTACGTACCGTGTTCCATCGCACGATATTAAAGGGGCTCTTTCGCGGCGCCTTACATCGTCATGGCATAATGTTTTACAAGCAGAAACATTGCTAACTTATCAAACGTTATTTATCCCATCTCTTTGATATTTTTTATCCTTCTGTTTTAGCTTTCTTCTGATACACTCCTTTCTGGCAGTTATCAATTTTTTCGAGATCTAGCGAATCTGCGATCCGGGCGCTAAATGACATAAATTGTGCGCCATAAAACCATAAAAATCTCAGCATTCCAAAGCTGAAGTACCTGATGGCGCAACAATGAACAGAGATCAGAGGCCAGGAGGCCATCTCCAGAATGGATGCACCGACAGCCTGCTTGGCAAGGCTGTCACAACGTTCATTGTCCAGGATGCCGACGTGACCTGGAGAGCAGATAAACACAACCGATCGCCCGGATATTTAAACGGCACAAAGCGTCTCCTGTATGGCCAGCGCCAGAGACGACCGCGGGTAACACTGGCCCAGAGCTCAAAGACTCCTCAGGGAGTCGCTGCAGAAAAGTGAACTCACCTAAGTAGGACAGGATGTGCTAGAGAGCTCGGTGAATGGCCACCAGCAATGCAATGTAAACACTGCAGCCATTCGGCAGAGTGCAGTTCCACATGATCACAATGAACATAGGCATCAACCAGAGAACCATCTATGTAGATCAGGTCATAAGCAGGGAACTCCACAATGATTGACAACTGACGGCGAAATGAGTCTTTCAGCCCATGGGCCAAGTCCAGCCGTTTAGACGGCCTTGGCAAGCACCACAGAGGTGTACGTGCACGGAACCGATATGGATATGGAAGGGAAAAGAAACTCCAACAGGAGGGACCGAACTCAAAAGGCGATCGTGTGGCCTGATTGGGGTGGTCGCTGGTGGAGGCGGACGAACTAATCACAAGAGACGACGGTTCTTGTAACCAGGGAGCGATGTACATTAACTGCATAAGCCACGAGCAGGTGACGGTGGCAGATCCCCAAAGGTGGGATTCCAGCCTCCACTAGTAAGCTGTTCACGGGCTGGTGCGGAAGGCACCCGCAAAGATGCGAATGGGGTCCAGAAGGTACAGTGCTGAAGGTGACAGACCCATAGGCAATGCACCCAATATCAAGACGGGACTGCACCAGTGCTCAGCACCCCCAGGTGACGACATTCAATGTAGCTTCTAGAATAGGCAGCACATGTTCTTCCATCTCATGTAACTTAAATTTTCTACACAAAGAAGCAATACTTGTCTCGAGCAAGGCATGTTTACGCTTGTAAAACGTTCGATTCATAGCAACAGGAAACTTACTGTACAGTCGGAACGTGAACCACTAGACCACACCGGACGACATAGTGTAAGCCCACTACTATGGTTAATGCGCATCCACACGCTACCTGACTAATTATTCACATTCGAAGGAAGGTGAGCCCATGACGTACTTCGTAATGACGGTGGCCAGCAGTAACGAAGCACAAAAAACTTGTGGAGAAACATCTGATTACAGTTATAACATGATGCTCATTATTTGCATTACGTGACAGGTATCTCTGCGGTAAGGTGCTAACTGCCTGTCGGCCCGCCGTTCCTACTGGTATACGAAATTTATCGTTCCACTCCTTACTGCAGTGCGCCATTCATACCAAAAATCATTAAAATTGCTTCACTAGTCTCTACATTATCGCGATTTTTCTGTTTTAACGACAATTTTGGAGGGACCGTTTCACCTCTTAAATATGTTTCTCCACCGCTAAAAAAATTCGTATCCCATAGTTTTTCATGTATTAGAACATACGAAAATTTCATAAAAATCGGAGAGTGACACTTGGGTAGGTTTCCTTGAAAGTACAGTGGCAGCACTACGCTGTGCGGCCTCTGCCCGCCCCGCCCCACGTAGCCTCGTTAGAGTGTCAACACGCTCGCTGTGAGCGTAACACTCGGCGCGGCACAGCCGAGCGTTGCGCACTCGACCGAGTACGAGCGAGCGAAACCGGTGATTTGCAGACCTCTATCCCCGATGCAAGAGTTGTGAAGTTAGATCAGGGGGTACGTGTCCTGTTGTCACCAGATGTGCTGCGAAATTTAACTTACCTGCAATATCTTTCCTGTCCAACGCCACAGAACCTCTAAATATTGAAAATTCCTACTACAGAAATTTATGTAGAGAAAAAGAACAGATAAAGGCTGAAAATAATACGGGTGTTTGGGGTTACGCAGTGTCCCCGCCATGTCGAGCACACAGC
Organism: Locusta migratoria; assembly: GCA_026315105.1. NCBI lineage: Eukaryota > Metazoa > Arthropoda > Insecta > Orthoptera > Acrididae > Locusta > Locusta migratoria. The sequence goes on from CM048749.1 coordinate 415,251,067, forward strand.
CCTGCTGATTCTTTTATCGAAACCATTCACGGCAATTGCTACCCCACTGTAGTAATCGTGGATACAGTTACAAACCAGAACTTCCCGTGGGAGAGTATCTACTATAATTGGCTTTCTATAGTGTACTGTTTTAGACCTCGTAGTTCAGGATATACTGCTGGTAGAAAATAGATAATTCTGTAACTCAAGATATGCAAAATTCTGAGGTACTTCGAGCATACGTAGCAACTTAAAATTTATCTACTTGGTGTCTAGCTTATCATTGAAGGAAAAATCGAAAAATCCTTAAGTATCTACCACATTTTCGGAACGTTCAGAACGCTTGGTGTATTACTATGTTGCAAACAGTTTCAGATGTAAAATGACACTAATGGCCTTGGGGTAGTGTGGTGGAATGAAGCAATTTTCTTTTCTACAAGCAATGCGTCGGTCATTCGTCAGATGGGTGTAATCCTTTACACTGAGATTAACACTAGTTTTCTGAGAAGTGAATATAAACTTCTTGGTGATGTCGTACAGCGTAAATTTCTGCATCACGAATACCACCTAAACGGTAGCCTTTCATAAGTGCTTGATATTATTTGGAATTTGTGAAATTTATGCTGTGCTGTAAAATAATGAGTGGAACCAGCAGTAATAACTATAACCTATATCCCAACAAGTAATTTGCGCCAATTTTCTGGTTCTCAGATGTAGAGCACTCAAATGTTAATACGGCTTGTAATGCGCTGATTACTATAGCCGATAGCTGAAATTGCTTTTTATGCCAGCTTGAGTGAGATGATAGCTACGCAATAATACTAGGCAGTGCAGGATACATAGATATTTCTTTAAAGTAAGCATCCAGATGGGCAGAACAGATTTTTCTCAACATTAAGCTGCAATTGCTAGGTATTATCGGGACAAATAGACTGTCAGCACAGTCTCTTGGCCATGTCTGGTATAACACAGCTAAATTTCTGTAGTAAATGAATGTTCACGCTCGTTGGCAACTGTAGCTACAAATTTAAAAAATCGCACTGACGTGTTTTACGGCCCACTTTAGATTTGTAGTTTTATAAGTTTTTGCAAACATTTTGGACAAAAATAATAATAATCTAAATAAAAAAATTAAAGTGTCTGAAACCCTTTTAGGAAAATTGTTTTGGGTAGTAGTGGGTTTGGAACCACTAACCTTCAGCATCACAGTCTAACGCATTGCCTACTACGCTACGGATAACAGACATTTGTAGACAGATCATCATTTATTGTACGAAGAACGTCTTTCTGTTAATTCTTCCGTGCGCCATTGCTTTCAAATAACGTGTAAGTTACAATAAGAAAATCATCAAATACGCAACGCAAGATGGCGTATGCCAGAGAGTGTTCTGGGCGAGGAAGTCACATGACATCTGCGAACGGCTGGTTTTCGTTAATTCAATGGAGGGTGTCAAAACTCAGTTATTTTTGCAAATCAAACGATACGAGATATGGAAAACACAAGAGAGCAAAGTTGTAGAGAATTTCCTCCTCTACAAATTCGGTTATACAATTCTCGTGTCAGATGAATGGTTAAGCCATTATTTTCATTTAAATTTTGAGCTGGCCAAAGACGATCGCAAAGGCCCACTTTTAGTATTACTACCGTAACTTAAAGTGAGCCAAAAGTAACGCTAATCACTGTGAATATATTGTTGATCTGTATGCAGTGTTTGCACGAATTGACAACTAGCTTAAACCCGCGACTCCGCTCGCGTGTTCGTTGATTATAAGTTATCTTTCAGTAGTGTGCTATGAGACTGGTTTTGAAGGATGAAATGAAATACAATACCTTCTTTAGAAACAAACATTTTTAATCATCACCAGGAAAGTAGTGTGGATCAAATCACACGCAAAAATGCACTCGTTTCGAAGAATCCAATCATGAAATTAAAAAGTAAAGAGTAATTATTTCGAGCACGGGACCATGGGGCTACCATAAGTCATTCTCGTTGCCGTCTACTATGGTGTGCGATCGCCTCGGACGGTCAGTGCAGTTGCATCAAAGAATGGCCCTGTATACGTCATGAGCTGATTGATAACCGCGTACTGTCCAATTTACAACCATTCTGAGAGGTGCTGGTCTGGCTACGAACTCTCTCTCTCTCAAGTGCATCCCAGACTTCCTCAATCGGTTTGTCTGGTGAACATGTTGTCAACTCCATTCGTTCAGTTCCATGAGCTTCAAGCTTTCTGGATCTATCTGGAGACGAGCGTTATCGTTCACCAGAAGGAACCCATCTCTTCTGACAACAGCGTAGGTCACAACAAAATGTCGAAGGATCTCGTCTCTATACCTCTGAGCAGCCAAACGCTATTCTGAACGACAGAGGTCCATGCGTCCGCCCACTATGACTTCTGCCCACATTATTCTCGCACCACCATGAAACGGTGGCATTTTCTGCGTAATCAAGATTGTTAAAGTTCCACGTTGTCTCCTGATGAGGGAACACACACACTGTCATACTGAACACACAAACTTGACTCATCTATGAACATAACTCAGCGACATTAAGACTCCAGTACTGATCTTCCAGTATTTGGGCTTTACAGTGTATTCGTTTTAATGGAATACACACCATAGGCCTCCAAGCGTGGAGGCCACGATTTCGGATTGTGTTAATATTAAACGTCCTTTTGCTGCTGTTGCACCTTAGTTGCATTTAGACCCTTGTCTTGATAAGCTATTAATCAGATATGGTCATCTCCTGTTTTCACTTAACGGTTTCTTCTTTACATTCGTGTCCAGGTCATGGAAATGGAACTTTTGGGACACTCACAGTTGCTGTGTGTGTGTGTGTGTGTGTGTGTGTGTGTGTGTGTGTGTGTGTGTGTCCTGCTTTCAACATTCATAAGTTCATAAGGCTCTCCCTGCAGTACCTTCGGTTATTTCACGTTGTTGCCATGCGCTACCTTCTAACTACACTATCTGAACACAACTACTTGTGTAATTCGTTCAGTAAATACTCCCTCCTCCTCTGCAGTAACTTTATTACCATTACATGGGATGCTGTATTGTTGTCCAGCAGGAGGGTCATTGTCCTTTCGTGAGTACGTTCTTGTTGAGCACGAGGCCTCGAGCTAATATTTTCCTCACCGGACTGCATTTCTTTTCCCGTTCCCCCACCTTTCGTATCATCACTCCCGTACCTTCCCACTGGGGTACTGATCTTATCAGTTGTATCCCACTGTAACAACCAAGCAACCGTGATATTTGTAGAAACAAGAGAAAGACGTCCAACCATTAGTTCTTACTGTGGACGACATGAAACCCTAGATAGTGTACTTGACATTCAAAGCTTCGTATCGAAGACCATAAGCCAAAGATAACATACAAGTTAATTTCAGTATATTCACGTCATGTGCACACTGTCACGTGAAATTGGACAATTAGCTGCTTTCATTATCTCTATGTGGAGACACAGCAGTAGTTTCTCATTCATACATGAAATTAACAATTGTGTACACTGGAAAATAATCAGGTTGATGGAGTAAAATAGATAATTTCAGTTACCAACTGTTGGATGAAATAAATTGGTGATGTACTAGGAACTATAACTGATCCGTAACTTCCGTCTAATCAAAGCTGGCCAAGTGATGGGAAACAGGACTAACTTGTTGATATTTTAATAGTGATCGACCGCAAGGATTCAATAGTAACAAAATAGAACTTCAAGACTTCAGAAACACTTATATCGAATCATCTGAAGCAAACAGACTGGGAACATTACTCATAGATCTGAAGCATAGATCTGAAGCATTGAATTTAAATTTGTGGCGCGGCTTCAGATCTATCAGTAATGTCTTCGACACATTTGAGACGTAAATCCGTCTCTGGGACTGTATAATTAGACTGGGAACAGCTTTAAGAAAGTTTGTGATGTCAAAAATGTTACTCAAATTAAAGAAAGGGCTATCTACAATAATAAATGAAATCTTGTCCAAATATAAAATGTATTTCCGGAAACGTTTCTAGACAAATTCCTTGCACCAGTAAAATGCTGTGGGTTCTCATGGGGAATAAATTCCGTTATTTAATACTGATGGGTTCAAACTAAGAGAGATACCAAGCAGTATCGTGTAAGGAAAGGAATAAAATTCGGAAGTGGTGGGTGCACCAATATGTCATTTAACGGATTCAGAGTTTACTTCATTAAACGAATACAAGATGCAAATAAACCCAGAAGACCTTGCCCTTGAAGAGGGACTTGCTATTTGCACATCCCGTGAGCAAATAAATTTGCTAAGGAATAGAACATAAATTCTAAACCGGCGGGAGTGCCGAAAACGCGAACCTCCACGGTTAAATGAGGAGAACTAAATATTTGGAGAAACTCCTGCATATAGAGCACCTAACAAGCAGAACACGTCCTGTATAGACGAGTTATTTGTTGTGTACGTAACACAGTAAAGTCGTCTGTGTTAGTTGATCTGCGTTGATACAGTATGATTTACGAGACACCTTTCTCGACAGTAGGTGGTCAAAATTGCAACCTCGAGCTGCAATGCACGCGTCTATTGCAACATGATTTCCTGTTTAACTCGTTACCATATTGCAGGCCACTGTGCCGGTTCCTGACGCCATATCCATTTATGGAACCGAGTGACAGTTACTAACGCGGCACAGAGGGCTGCATTGCAGCTCGTGGTAGAGATGTAGAGCACCTTCTGTAGAGAACTAATCAACAAAATAACAAACTTGCATAGTTGTTAAGACTCCTGTAAGTAACGAAAGCAAATAAACAGTATGTGTACGGGACATGTTCTGCTTGTCCGGTCTTCTATTGAATACCTGCAGATTTCCATCGTGTTTAATCCTTTACAAGTCTCGTATAGGAGGACACGCTTGTTACATTTGACGCACGCTTTGATGTGGTTCATATAAATACGCCGCGCACGCACCACCTCTAACAGCAGTAACCGTTCACAAACTGGCGTTCCCCTTGTTACCCAGTACTACCCTGGACGCACAGCTAAATTGCATCCTTCGCCGAAGTTTTGATTTTCTATCCTCGTGCCCAGAAATGACATCCTGTCCACGATCTTTCTTACCCCTCATAAAGTGGTGGTCCGTCGCCCTCCCAGCCTCCACAACAATCTAGTTCACCCCTCTGCCATCACGAAACCCAGCACATTGCCAGAGGGATCCTATCCGTGTGAAATATCTCGCTGCAAGACCTGTCCGATCCACAAATCCAGCACTTCCTATTCCAATCCTCTCACAGGCTTACCCTACCCTATTAGAGGCTGTGCCAACTGTGAAAGCATCCATGTAATTTACCATCTGTGCTGCAATCACCGTGCAGCTTTCTATATTGGTATGATCACTTACGAGCCGTCCATTAGGATGAATGGCCACAGCCACCCTGTGGCACAGCATGCAGCGGAGCGCATGCTTGATATCAATGGCTGCTTCAACAAACCGGACCATCTGGATCCTCGCATCCACCTCGAGCTTTTCTGAACTGCACAGGTGGGAGTTATCCCTACAGTACATTCTCAGATTCCGAAATCATCTAGGCTTCAACCTACGATAACTTCCCTGTTCTCCGTACCTTACAGTTCGTACCTCTATCCGAAACCTCTGTTTTAGTGGTGCATGTGTGCGCGCTTTCTCCTCTCACCCGCCCCCCCCCCCAGGGGGCCCACAGCTCTTTTGTGGGTACGTGTGTGGCGCGCATGGGGCCCCGAGCCGAAGCGACCTTTCTTCCGTCCCAGGCCGCTTCCCTCTTCCCCCCTGGTTTGTGCCTTCGCCCGGAGACGGGCGTTTTTCATCAAAGGTTTCTTTTTCGCTTCCTGTCTTCTCTTCTTGGTCCTCTTCCTTTCCTGTTCTTCAGCCTTCCCCTCTTTTTCCCTTCTCCTTGTTCTCGACTCACCCTTTAATCTCAGCCTCGGCGTTTGAGATTCTCCCTCTTCCTTCATCCCTTCCTCTCCTTCCTCCTTTCTTTCCTCCCTGTGCGTGTCTGAAGGTCGACCCACGCTCTGCGTAGCCGGTGACAGGGTAAGGCGTAACTCCCCGCCCCGGATGGACACGTAGAGCATGTACCTACCCCCCGGTAAAGGCCGGGCCCAGGGAGGGGTGATTACCCGAGCTGATACCTTCCGAACATACCGATTGGTCCCTCCGTCCGTTCTCGGGAGGTGTGACCTGAGGTGCGAACTGTCACCTAAGGCGGGTGCGCCCTCAGTGAGGGCCCCCACAAGGAAGGAGCGCGCCATCGGAGACGCGGGTAATCATGGGGGACACCTCCGCTATGAAACCTTCCACATCATCTATAACCCTGACCCATAAGCGGAAACATGATTCTCAGCCACAGAAAGCATTGCCTAACATTCCTAGGTTCCTGGTGGTATCATGTACCGACGATAAGGATTTTTCTGCAGTAAATCCGTTCATTATTCAGAAGGGTGTCGATGCGATCGCTGGTCGCTTGAAGACCTGCTCTAGGCAGTGCAACGGGACCTTGTTGCTCGAAATGGAAATTGCATTCCAGGTGCAGAAGTTACTTCGAGCTACCCTTGTACATACTTTCCCTGTGAAAGTGGAGGCTCACCGCACCGTCAACTCTTTGCGGGGGGGCTAGTGTTCTCTAGATCACTGGATGGGTTATTGCTCGAGGAGATATTGAACTATATGTCAGATCAGGGAGTCACCGATGTTCATCGCGTGATGAAAAAGATGAACAATGACCTCGTGCCAACCCGTACTGTCTTGACTTTTGACAAGGTTGACCTACCATCGAAAGTGAAAGCGGGCTACGAGGTCATTTCCGTCCGCCCGTACATACCAAATCCTACACGCTGCTTTCATTGCCAAAGGTACAATCATACCAGTAAATCTTGTCCAAATGCAGCCAAGTGCGCCACCTGTGGCAGGGACGCTCATGAGGGTGAATGTCTACCTCCATCCCCTCGCTGCATTAATTGCATGGGTGACCATGCTGCTTCTTCACGGGACTGCCCCGTTTATAAAGAAGAGCGGGTCATCCAAGAGATTCGCGTGAAGGAAAAGGTCTCCACCTATGCCGCTCGGAAGTTATAAGCTAGTAGGAAGCCCGCAGTACTACCATTAGGTACTTTCAGCCAGGTCCTCGACTCCCCTCGACCAACTAAAGAGGTAGGCATTCAGACTTGCGATTTAACGTTCAGTGACACTGTCGTCAGGTCGGCTAGCCCGATAATTGCTCGTTCCACCTCTCCGATCCCTTCCACCCGTTCTACGGTGAATTCGTCGACCAGTTCACACACATCCCGGGCACCCAAATCTGCTGCCCGGAGTTCAAAAAGGGAACCCGTCCGTGAAGATTTTCTCAAGACTCCGACTTCTCAATCGTCAACCGCTTCTTCAACCCGTCATGCTTCTAAAAAGGCTTCCAAAAAAGAACAGCCCCCCCCTTCCCCGCCGCAGCGTGACTCTTCGGTCACGCCATCCAACAGTTGCCGGCCTCGGCCGTCTTCTGTATCACCGGGACGCTCCGTTTCCCGGGCACCCGGCCGTCTACCGGCGGTGGAAGCTGCCCCTCCTGATCAACTCTGGAAGGTGGCAGACGCGTCGCTCGAACGAATGGAACATGACCCTTTGCCACTAGATGGCGATAGCAGTGCTCCCTCGAAATCCGGTCCTCAGGGGCCGTCGAGGTGACCCCGCTTGCTAGTTGGTTTTTATCCTTATTTCTTATTTCATTTTTATCATTGCACTCCTTCAATGGAACATTCGCGGCATTCGTTCCAATCGGGAGGAGTTAAAACTACTCCTTCGGTTGCACTGCCCGCTTCTAGTCTGTCTCCAAGAAACTAAGTTGCGTCCAAGTGACCGTGCAGACTTTCCACACTACACCTCTGTGCGGTTCGACCTGCCACGCGTGGAAGGTATCCCAGCCCATGGAGGGGTTCTGATGCTCCTTCGAGACAACGTCCATTTCCATCCCATTTCATTGCATACTCACCTACAGGCAGTTGCCGTCCGCATCACTTTATCCACATTTACCTTTTCCCTCTGTAATATCTATTCGCCATCATCTGCCCTTACTAGGGCAGATGTGCTCCACCTTGTTGACCAGCTCCCTTCACCTTTCGTGTTGGTAGGCGACTTTAATGCCCACCACCCCCTATGGGGGCTCTCCGGCACCTTGTCTGAGAGCCTCCCTTTTGGTGGACCTTCTCCAACACCTCGATCTTGTCTGCCTCAACATCGGTGCACCGACCTTACTTTCAGTCACAACACACACTTACTCCCATATAGACCTCGCAATATGCACTCCTCAGCTTGCCGGTCGGTTTGAGTGGTATGCACTTTCTGACACGTACTCAAGTGACCATTTCCCTTGTATCATCCACTTCCTGCATCATTCCCCATCCCCTCGACCCACCAGTTGGAACATTTCTAAAGCCGACTGGGGGCTTTATTCTTCCATGGCTGTTTTTCACGATAAGAATTTTCCCAACTATGACAGTAAGGTCGATTACCTCACAGAGGTTATTCTCACCGCTGCTGAAAGTTCCATACCTTGTACATCCTCTTCTCCACGTCGTGTCCTGGTCCCTTGGTGGACCCCTCAGGGGCTCAGCATTAATTTGCTGAGTACGGGCTTGGCGAACCCAGGGTCCTGAGCTGAGGACTGGTAAGCGCCACCAGTCCTCCAGACCGTAAGCCCTGGACATGCTTCAGCGACCACAGCATGGCGCAGCGGTGGAATGTTGTGTGTTACAGGGAGCGGGGATCTCGGCTTTATTGCCTGGATCGTGAGAATGGAAAAAACCTCTATAAAAAACCCCTCAATCCTAAGGTGTGCTGCGTGCTGATGGGATGCATGGCTGTTGAGGTTGAACAGTCGATAGCGAGCGACCTCTGAGGAACCTGCCGCACCTCAGTTGTAAAAGGCTTACCCAGGCAAGTGGGGCTCTGCCTGGGTGGACCGTCCCTTCCCTAGCTGCTCGTGGGACCGAGATGGAGTCCTCACATGTTTCTAACCCCGCCGGGATGGGTGTACCATCAGGGGGCACTCGCACCCAGTCATCTAAGCGGTTGAGGGAGGCCAGTCCTCCTGAGACACAATCTAGTCATAGTAACAGGGCTCAAGGAGTCATTAATAATAATGTTTTCGTAGTTATTAAGAGGAAAGAGGGTACCTTTGAAAAGGTCTCCCCTTTCTACATTAATAAGGGACTGGAAGGACTTGCAGGTTCTTTGAAATCAATTAAGAAGCTGCGGAATGGTGCTTTGTTAGTTGAGACGGCCAGAGCAAAGCAGGTGGACCTCCTCCTGAATTCAGCAAAGCTAGGGGAATATGACATTGATGTAGAATTACACAACACGCTAAATTCCAGCAAAGGAGTGGTCACATGCCGTGACATTGTGGACATCGAAACGGCAGAATTAAAACAGGAGTGGGCGTCACAGGGTATCATTGACGTTGAGCAAAGGACTCGCAGGAACAATGGCGTGATAGAGAAAACCCCTACCTTCATTGTTACCTTCAATTCCCCATCGTTGCCAGAACATCTTATGGCAGGGTTTCTCCGTCTGAAAGTTAGGCCCTTTATACCGAACCCTATGAGGTGTTTCACATGCCAGCGTTTCGGTCATACCACACAGAATTGTGGAGGCAAACCAACCTGTGGGAGGTGTGGACAGGCAGCTCACGATTCTGGGGTTGACTGTCCTTCCCCAGCAACGTGTCTAAACTGCTCAGGAGGCCACCCTGTATGGAGTCGTGATTGCCCTGTCTTTGTTGAAGAACAAAAAATACAGGAGATAAAAGTGTGCAAACGTATTCCATATGTGGAGGACAATAAAGAATATAAGGCGACACAGCCTCCGGTGTTTCCGACCTCCTATGCCTCACTACTCCAGAAACCCACGCCCACTGTTGATGCATCGACACAGACCATCCCCATTTCCACTAGCGAAACTTGCACCTGCATTTGTACATGCCAAACTTCGATTAGTCGAGATATCGGAATACAGGCCGACCCAATGAATGTGAAGGACGAGATAGCTGCAGTAATAATTGAGAAGACACCTCAAAAGGAGAGTACCATCCCACAGGAATGTGCCGTTCCAACAGAACGCGTTCCTCAACAGCAGGGAGCTGCCCAGAAGCAGGTGGCCCCCCCGAAGCAGAGTGCTTCCCGAAAGCAGAGTGCTCAGCAACACGCCCTTCCTTCATCTTTTTCAGAGAAGAAGAAACCAAAGAAGGCGCCTCAGCATTCGATAGAAAGCCTCCCCCAGGCACCATCGAATGTCGTTCTGGCAGCCTTAACCGATGACGAGGATATCATAATGGACCTGGATACCTCATCACCGGAATCAGTCAGCCCTAATGCCGCTGCCCGATCAAACAGTGCCTCACCGTCTAGGCACAAGGATAGGGGGAAACTACAACCACACCGCTGACATGGGAACCATACTCCAATGGAACATGAACGGATTCAGGGCTCGTTTGGCCGAATTACGTCTTATTCTGCAGAACAGACCATTCTGTGTCTCCCTTCAGGAGACACATTTCAAGCAGTGTGACGCACCTGTACTTAGAGGCTATCACCTCTACAGAAAAGACGACCTGACTGGCGATAGGGCGCAAGGCGGTGTGGCAGTGTTCATCAAGGACACATTCCATTCTACACCTGTGCAACTAATTACGACGCTACAGGCAGTTGCAGTCCGTGTGTTGGCACACACTGAGCTTACAGTGTGTTCTCTGTATTTACCACCTGGAGAGCCTCTCGATGTTGTACTCTTGACACAGCTTCTCGATAACCTTCCTCGCCCTTTTCTCATTTTAGGAGATTTCAATGCTCATAATGCTTTATGGGGATCTAACACCACTTGCCCCAGGGGTCGAATGGTTGAGCGTGTGTTACAGTCGACATCGGTGATTTTGCTGAACACGGGTAAGGCCACACACTTCAGCGTTGCTACAGGTACGTCTTCCGCCATTGACCTCTCCTTCTGTTCGCCAGCGCTTGCAGACATTGCCCAGTGGGATGCAGACGACGACCTCCATGGCAGTGATCACTACCCTATCTGGGTAACTCTGCCAGATGGAATGGATCATGCTCGACGGCAGCCGAGATGGCTTATTAAGAAAGCTGATAGGCAGCTTTTTAAACAGTTGGCTGTTTTGGAAAGGCATGAAGGCGTTCAGAACTTGGTGGATCACACTACAGCCGTGATTCGCGCCGCTGCCGATGCGTCGATCCCCAAATCGAAGGGCAACTTTAGGAGGCAACCTGTTCCTTGGTGGAACGAGGAGTGTCGGTCTGCAATCCAAAACAGGAGGGCAGCTCTCCGACGATTCCACAGGCGCCCTACTGATCACAATCTTGCAACCTTTCGCGTTGCGAGGGCACGGGCAAGACGCATTATTCGAGAGAGCAAGGAGAGGTCTTAGCAAGAGTTCCTGAATTCTATCAATAGGTTCACATCAGCAAGCAGAGTATGGGAAGCCATTAGGAGGATCTCGAGGCGGAATTCCCGACCACCAATAGCAGCTGTACAAGGGCAAGGACTTCTTCTGACTTCGCCACGAGACATTGCTCAGGTAATGGCAGAATCATTTTACACCATTACATCGGATTCTAGCCAGAATGCAGCCTTTCGGCAGCACCGGGCTATACAGGAGAAGGTTGGTTTTGATTTCCGGTCCTCAAATGCTGAGGAATATAACCAACCGTTCTCACTGTGGTAGCTGGAGACTGCATTAACAGTACCTTGTGATACTGCCCCTGGCGTCGATGACATAACGTACAGCATGCTCAAACACATGGAACCGCAATCGAAGCATGTCCTCCTTCAGCTCTTTAACCACATCTGGTTCACGGGAAACTTTCCACGCTCGTGGAAAGAGTCTGTTTTAATACCCATTTTAAAACCAGGGAAAGATCGGACTGACGCTGGTAGTTATCGTAGCATAAGTCTCACCAGCTGTGTAGGAAAGACATTGGAGCGTATGGTTAACAGACGCCTAGTCTGGGTCCTAGAAAGCAGGTCCCTACTCAGCCGCTCCCAATGTGGCTTCAGAAGGTACCGTTCAACGCTTGACAACTTGATCTTGCTTGACCGGGATATCCAACAAGCTTTCCTACGTAAGCAACACCTGATCGGTGTGTTCTTTGATCTCGAAAAAGCCTACGATACTACCTGGAGGCGTAATGTTTTACAGCAGCTCCATGAGTGGGGTTTTCGTGGTCGTCTACCCATTTTTATTCAGTCTTTCCTTTCGGATCGGTATTTTAGATACAAGGTCGGGAGCGTATTGTCTGACCGTTTTCATCAAGAGAACGGTATCCCCCAAGGAAGTGTTTTAAGTGTGACGGCCTTCGCCATTGCTATCAATAGTATTACGTCCACTGTACGAAGTCCAGTACAGTGTTCCCTCTTTGTGGACGATTTCTCCATTTTCTGTGCGTCCTCCTCCGTCGCAACTGCTGCTCGTCAATTACATCTGACGATCAGGCGGTTGGAGGAATGGTCCAACAGAACAGGTTTTAAATTTTCGTTGGAGAAGACCGTTTGTGTAGATTTTAATCGCTCCCGTTCCCTTTTTAATTACCCAGTTCTCAAACTTTGGGGGACTGCTCTCACTTTTAAGGAGAAGGTGAAATACCTAGGTCTTACTTTTGATGAAAAGCTCACTTGGTTGCCACACCTTAAGGAATTAAAATTACGATGCATCAAGGCTTTAAATCTCCTTAAGTGTGTTAGCCATCGGGCCTGGGGAGCTGACAGGGCACGTCTCCTCCAATTTTACAGGTCATTTGTGCGACCCCGCCTCGACTATGGATGTCAAGTTTATGGATCTGCGAGACCCTCTTATTTGAAAATGCTGGACTCCATACACCATGAAGGTATCAGGTTGTCCACAGGTGCATACCACACAAGTCCGGTTGTTAGTCTCTGTGCAGAAGCTGGTGAGCCTCCGCTTTCTATTCGCCGCCTTCTACTCACTGCACGTCAAGCGTACCGATCTATGTCAACTCCAAATTCCCTAGCGACTTCCAATGCTAATCAACAATCATTGGTACGCTTGTTCCGTAACCGTCCGCAGGCGACAAGGCCCTTTTGGTTCCGTGCAAGGGACAGCCTCGATTTGCTACAGGCCTCTGAAGTAGAGGCCCAGGGTGCTTTTAGAGTTGACTCTCTACAGGAAGGCTTTTACTTCAGATACCTTTTATAAAAGTAAATTTCTCGAAATTTTAAGTCACCATTCTGATTTTGTCACGGTCTACACGGATGGGTCCAAGCAAGGTGATCATATTGGTTGCTCTGTCGTGTTCCCCGATGTTGTCCTTCGGATAGGGCTCCCAGAACAGTTTACCGTTTATTACGCGGAACTGTTTGCTATCCTGAGGGCACTAGAACAGATAAGAAGACATCATGGAGTGAAGTTCATGATCTGTTCAGACTCCCAAAGTGCCCTCCTGGCTATTGACCAAATGTACCCATCAGATCGGATGGTGCAGGATATACAGGACGCTCTCCTTGTCCTGCAACAACGAAACAGAGATCATCTTCTGTTGGGTTCCTGGGCATACTGGGATCCGGGGAAATGAGCTTGCCGATGTGGCAGCTAAGGAGGCTTGTCCCTTCCCCCTGCTGTACGCTTTTCTGTCCTATTGCAGGCTGTTACCTCGTATGTGACAAGGAAAGCCATGATTTTGTGGGAGAATCAGTGGTTGGATGTGGTGGATAACAAGTTACGCGCCCTAAAATCTTCAGTACGTCCATGGCGTACTTCCTTCCGCTCTCGAAGAGCTGAGGAAGTCGCCCTTACTCGCCTTAGAATTGGACACTGCCCGCTAACGCATGGCTTTCTTTTGCGTCGTGAGGAACCGCCAGAGTGTAACAGATGTCGGACACAATTGTCGATACGACATATTTTCACAGAATGCTATTTATACGCTGGTGTGAGGACAAATTTAGGTCTCACACAGGACCTGAAATCTATTTTAGGAGACGATGAAGCGTCCGTGGATTGTGTCCTAAGATTTTGTGCAGCATCTGGACTTCTTCCCAAAATATTGGGTGTTCGATTTTAATGTGTGACAGTGTGGCTCGGTCACTCTTTAAGTAGTCACCGGGCCCCATACATCTATCAAACTTTTATCCCTTCTATGCAGTCCTTTCCTTTGAACCGTCTTTTAAATTTTTAATGTACAATTGAAGTTAAATGTTCATACGACTGGACCCATTTTCTTCTCATCTCCTTACGTTAGCATACGGGCGCTGATAACCTCGCTGTTGAGCGCCCTAAAACACCAATCATCATCATCATCATCATCATCCCTTGGTGGACTGCAGCCTGCCGCGACGCGCGTAGTGCCCGGCGCCGTGCTTTACGCACCTTCCGCTGCCACCCAACTTTGGAGAATTGCATCAATTATCAACGTATGAGAGCGCAGTGCCGTCGTATCATAAACGACAGCAAGAAAGCTTGCTGGACTACTTTTACTAGTTCTTTTAACCGTTTTACTCCCCCCATGGTTGTTTGGGGTGGCCAACGCCGTTTATCCGGCATCAAGGTCCACTCCCCGATTCCTGGCCTGACCGTGGAGAACGCAGTCCTCGTGGACCCTGCTGATGTTTCCAACGCATTGGGCCGTTTCTTTGCGGAGGTTTCGAGCTCTGCCCATTATCACCCTGCCTTTCTCCCTCGCAAACAGGTAGAGGAGGCACGGCCGCCTTCCTTCCACTCTTTTAATCGTGAAAATTATAACGTCGCCTTCACCATGCAGGAGCTAGACCGTGCTCTCGCCCTGTCCCGATCTTCAGCTCCCAGGCCCGATTCAATCCATATTGAGATGCTGAAGAACCTCTCTCCTGCGGGCAAGTTTTTTCTTCTTAGTACCTACAATCGCATATGGACTGAAGGTCATGTTCCCACAAGTTGGCGTGAAGCTATTGTTGTCCCTATCCCCAAAGCAGGGAAGGACAAACATCTTCCTCCCAGTTATGGCCCCATTTCTCTGACGAGCTGCGTCTGTAAGGTGATGGAACGCATGGTTAACGCTCGGTTGGTCTGGCTTCTCGAATCTCGCCGCCTCCTGACTAATATCCAATGCGGTTTTCGTCGACACCGCTCTGCTGCTGATCACCTCGTTACGTTGTCGACCTTCGTTATGAATAACGTTCTAAAGAAGCGTCAAACAGTAGCAGTGTTCTTCGACTTGGAGAAGGCATACGATACCTGTTGGAGAGCGGGCATTCTCCGCACATTGCACACATAGGGCCTTCGGGGCCGCCTTCCTTTTTTCATTCAAGCATTTTTGGCGGATCGCAAGTTCCGGGTACGGGTAGGCTCTCTTTTGTCAGATACCTTCTGCCAGGAGAATGGGGTACCACAGGTCTCCGTCTTGAGTGTGGCGCTCTTTGCCATTGCAATCAATCCGATCGTAGATTGCCTTTCAGCCGACGTCTCCGGATCTCCATTTGTTGACGATTTCGCAATTTATTGCAGCGCCCAGCGGACGTGTCTCTTGGAGCGTTCTCTTCAACACTGTCTTGACCGTCTATATTCCTGGAGCATCGCAAACGGCTTCTGATTCTCCACTGAGAAAACAGTATCAACTTCTGGAGATACAAGGAATTTCTACCACCTTCTCTACGTCTCGGCCCTGTTGCTCTCCCTTTCGTGGAGACTAGGAAATTCTTGGGACTCATGTTGGATCGTAAACTTTGCTGGTCCACACACGTGTCCTACCTGGCTGCCCATTGTGCCCGATCCCTTAACGTCCTTCGTGTCCTCAGTGGCACGTCATGGGGAGCGGATCGTACCGTCCTGCTTCACCTTTACCAGGCCATTGTTCAGTCGAAGCTCGACTACGGAAGCCTTGTATACTCTTCTGCACGGCCGTCGATTCTCCGCCGTCTCAACTCTATTCACCATGGCGTCTGGCGACCGGTGCATTTTATACCAGCCCTGTTGAATGTCTGTATGCCGAGGCTGCTGTATTACTCTTGACCACTCGACGTGACATACTCTTGTGTCGGTACGCACGTCGCCTGCGGTCGATGCCCAACCATCCATCTTACCGATTATTTTTTGACGACTCACTCGATCGCCAATATCAGTTGTCTGTGATTGCCTTGCTTCCACCTGGAGTTGGGTTTCGCCGCCTACTACAGCAGCTCGAGTTTACCCTTCCTTCTACGCTTCGGTTGAGCGAAAGCCCATTGCCACCGTGGCATCAGGCCCAGGTTCACACACACCTTGAACTTAGTTCGCTCCCCAAGGAGAGCACTCCGGATTTGGTATACCGCTCGAGGCTTGTCGAACTCCGTTCGCGGTTCGATAACGCCATATTTATTTACACTGATGGTTCCAAGAGCACTGCCGGTGTCGGATCTGCCTTCGCCGTCGAGGACAACCGGTTCCAATACAAGCTCCCTGACTGGTGCTCTAACTTCACGGCTGAGCTTTTTGCCCTCCACCAGGCCGTTTTGTACACCTGCCGCCACCGCCAACCTTTCTATGCCATATGTTCTGACTCCCTTAGTGCCCTGCAGAGTCTTAAGGACCCTTTGTCGCACCATCCTCTCGTGTATCGGATCAAACGCTCCCTCCAGTTGCTAGCAGATGACAGTTGTCACGTTTCTTTCCTGTGGGTCCCTGGCCATGTGGGTGTGCCCGGGAATGAGGCCGCCGACATAGCAGTCAAGGCAGCAGCTCTTTTGCCTCGCATGGCTACCTTTTGCGTCCCATCGGACGATGCTCAACGGGCTCTCCACCGGAGTATCGTGTCGTCATGGCACAGTGCGTGGCTTTCACTGTACAACAATAATTTGCGAACTGTAAAACCAATCCCGACCGCTTGGGGACCTCCTCCACGCTCCTCTCGGCGAGAGGAGGTCATCCTGGCCCGGTTGCGGATCGGTCACTGCCGTTTCAGCCACCGTCACTTGCTATCCGCCGAACTTGCACCGCTATGCTCCTGCGGTGAACTGCTGGCCGTGCGACATGTTTTACTGTCTTTTGTTAATTTTAATCATCTCCGTGTAGCCCTTCACTTTCCGTCTACTCTGGAGGAAATTTTAGCTGATGACACACGAGCAGCTGCTAGAGTTTTGCGTTTTATCAACTTGGCCAACTTATCCAAGGATATTTAACCCTTTTAATTGTCTTTTATCTTTCGTTTTTAGCCTCTTGTTGATGTTCTGACAGTCACCATTTTTTTTTGAGATCATAGCGAATCTATGTTCTTGGCTGGGCGCTAATGACCATAGAAGTTGTGCGCCCTAAAACCAAAAAAAAAATCTTCTCACCCGCCTCCCCACTCCATTCGTAATCTGCATCTCGTTATTCCTATCTAGGCCGTGCTGTAGCTGTCCCCACCACCGTGGCACAACCTTCCCCTCCCCTCCCCAACGCGATTTACACGCCGCAGAACGTGATTCGAAGGTGATGGTTGTATGACTGTGTTGTGTGCTTGTGTGATTGCGTGAATGTTCTATTTCCTGAAGAAAGCCAACGCCGATAGTTGGAAGTGTTGTTTGTCTTTTGTATGTGCCTGTCGCAGCTCATCGCCACATCTTTGCGGTTAGTTGTATACCATCCTTATAACCATATTGTTAATTCCAACTTGGACTTTCCATTATATTTTATAAGTTTGCTGCATTTTGTTACATAATGTATCAAACTTTGTGTTGGTGCAATGTTTATCAGCAGCCCGAGAACGTTCCTCGTTCCTGGACGTATATAGAGAGAACTCCCTGTAGTGTATCTACCCCGGCACGTCTTACGCGACGTAGGGATCGGCGTTTGGCCTCCGTCGTGAGGTTTCTTCTTTGGCAGCTTTGACTGCAGAGACGCGCCGCAGTAAGCGGCTTCTCCCCCGCGGCGCTGAAGCGCAGCCCCTGCGAGTGGAGTCTGTCTGGGGCGGTGGCGGCGTCTTACTTTCTGGCTGATCGATAGACGCGGCCATTGTGTTCGGGGCTGCATTAGTCGGCGGTCTTAAACCGTCGAGTGCGCCGAATGAATGCCTTCTGGCGGAGAGTGCGTCGTAATTTCGGCGACTCTGAATGCGCCGTCAGCACACAGATAATTGAGCCGCTGCTGAGGCGACAGCCCAGGAGGAGCCAGTCCGCGAGGAGGAACGGCGGGTCCGAGGAGCAGGACTCCGTCGACGACTGCGCGGAAACAGAGGCGCTTGCGGCACTGGCACTGGATCTGAAAGGTTGGCAATATCCCTTCAGTCATAAATATTGTTCCACGATTTCATGTCACCGCAAGAGAAAATCCTTAAATTGACGATAGATACCACTCAACCAGCCCAAGGAGGCAAAAAACGACGTACAAGCTGTGTCATTGCGACGGAGTTCCTGACGCGACAGAACAGTTACAGTCAAAACACCAGCAGGATATGCACTACATCTGTTGACTATATACATATGAAGCCTAGATGGTAGATTCCGTAGTTCAATCGCATCCCCATGGTTACTTCGCTCCCAGTGACCCAAATCAAAGTGTTTCGGGCTTGGAGATACAGAAATACAGGAACTGAATTTCACTTACCTGGCTGTGAGCACCCAAAACCTACCACTGCAGCTGACGCCAGAAGCACGAAAACGATCATGAAGGCAGCGGATGCTCGGCAGCCAATAACACGCCGGAACCGCGCATCCTGGAGGGAGCAAGCGATAAGCGCGCCCTTTATAAGCGGCATTATCTAGGCCGACATGCATCTGGAAGGGCACTCTGAACTCAACTCCGAACTAGGCTGTTGTTAAGATTCAGCGCAGCTAGTATCGCGCAAGAAGACGCCGCCGCGAGAACAGACATACTCTCAAGTTGAGTATGTCTTCTCCAGTAAATAAAACTTGTATTCCTAATCTGTATAGCTGTTTTAGCTTTCCACACATCCCACGCGTCCTGAGCAGATCCTTTACCAAAAGATAGGTCGACGAGGACAAAACTAAAATGATTTATGTAATTTACGCTCTTATCTTCGCTTGCTTTCTTTGGGATTGGAAATAACATTCGCTTTGAGCTCTGGGGTGTTTCAGTTGTCTCACACCATGATCAAAAGGTATAACAGTTTAGAGACACATCTTTGTTATTTTAAACTATACTCGCAGTATTGTATATCCTAAGTCAGTGTACTACCCCTTATATTTACACAATACTTCCTTCAATTTCATTTTTCTCACTTTGTCCATGTATATATTCTTTTCAGGTATCTATTCATTGTTTTGTACCGGTTTTCCATTTGACCTGTTGATATTAATGCAGCTGCTCTTCCTTTCTGCTAAAGTTTTTTTCCCTGTAAGCGATACGTCTTAAATAAGTCACATATTCTTTTACAGACTTGTAGTTGCCAGGAAATGCTGAGTGGCTAATCAGGATTGGCTAGGGAACAAACATCAGGTAACAGCCTTTACACTTTTGCTTACTTGCTACATTTTATCTCCTTTCATCCCTTTAGTTCAGAACCTCGCCTTACATCCAGGGGTTCGTACTAAGCGTTGTCTTCGGTATAAATCCCCTGTAGCAATCATTAATTTCTCAATGGTACTCATTCATCCTCTACTAACAGCAGATTTCTGGAGACAGTTGGCTAATGCTCCCTTAAACTGTCGAAAAATCTCTGGTTCCGTCAATTTAAGCAGGTTTTTTTACGTTATTTTTTCGGTCTCCGAATTCAAATTGTATCTAGAAAGAACAAGCTGATGTTAGCAACGCATGGGAAGAATGCTACTTCCTTCAAATAGTCAATTATTAATAACAAAAATTACGTAACCTCTTTAGTCTCTTAATATATCATATTCTTCAGTTTTTAAACTATACCTTTTCTTTTTTACAACTGAAGAGCGGAAACCATCGATTGGTTTGTATATCAGCGAATCATTTTTTCGTTAAGAACACTTTATCTAGCGACCTTGACGGGACTAAATGTCAATCTCAAAATAAAAAAACACATGATATACTGTCACTCCAGGTAATGTGCATGATTAACATAAAAAATGAACATTTTGTTTTGTCCTGATGATCCTAGCCGCAACTAAAGAACACAGTAATTAATTTTACTTTCGATGGTCTTGACAGACAAATATGTAAGGACATCAATGTCAGCAGCGCCGCGAGTGAAAGCTAGTAGTGCATGGACGGTATGAACCACGAATACACAATCTCGTGGATGAGTATTTGTCAGTAAACATGTTGGCGAAAGTTACCTGCAGCCGATCTGATGAACGAAACGCTTTAATAAAGAGAATCTTTCATGCCAGTCAATTAATTCAATATAGTTTTGTGGTGAAAGGGATCGGACAATGTTATTGTCACGATAATTACAAGGGTTTGATCCTACTTGTGGAAAACATACGTATTTTTACTTGTTTTCAAAACTGCAATTGTTATATAATTAATGATATGAAATACTGTTTTTTAAATAAATGACTGCTGCTAATTCAAATTTTCATTCAATATTTTCTTTTTAAAAATCGGAAAAATTAAATACATTTTAGAATTAGTGTACGTTATAGCGTTAAGTGCTATTGCCATTATAATTTAGTTATAAAACTGGGCAATACTATAAGCTGCGGAGTGATAAGTATTGATTGTAATTTCCAGGAACCGGGTTCTTAAAGGAAAAGCAAACTACAGCATATATGCTTACTAACAGGCAGACGGTCAGAAAGAGTCATAAAGTAAAAATACAAAATACCTTTTGAGGGGTAGGCTGTAACCTTTATCTTCCACACGACAAAAAAAAAAAAAAAAATACGCTAGCACCTGAGCCATTAGAACACGCTGCAGCGCAATTTTCACTGAAGGGTAAACTAAATTTAATTGCGCTGCGCCTAAACCTTAAGAGACCATTTTATTTTATTTTATTTTTTTCAAATTTCGCGACTATGTGATGAAAAGTAACGGAATAGCATGCTAAAAACGAATAAAATTTGTGGCGCCTTCCATCGGCAATGCTGGAATTAAATATGTTTGCCCACTCTGTCCCGAGTTTGCACTCTCGAAGGCATTCATTCAATCGGGTGCTGGAAAGGTTTCTTGGTGAACGGTAGTCCATTCTTCACGGAATGCTGTACTGATATCAAGTATCGATGTAGGTCGGTGAGACCTGGCACGAAATCGGCGTTACAAAGCATCTCAAAGATTACCATAAAAATAAAATCAGGACAGTCTGCAGGTCAGTCCATTACAGGGATGTTATTGTCGTGTAACTATTCCACAGGGCGCGCATTAAGAACAGGATCTCGATCGTGTTGAGAGATGCAATCTGCATCCCGGAATTGCTCTTAAACACTGGGACGCAAGAATCTGCTTAAAAGATAGTTGTAGGCCTATGCTGAGATAGTGGCTCGCAGACAAAGGGATCTAAGCCCCTCAATAAAAATAACACACCGTAACATTTTCAAATTTTACTTTTGAACTTAACACGCCCACAGATGACGTTCACCGGGATATCACAATACCCACACCCTGCCATCGGATATTGTGTGCCGTGAATAGTCACTCCACACAGTTTTTCTGCTCGTTACACCAAGCGAGGCGTCGTTTCGTATTGACTTGCATGACTGGTTGCTTATGGGCCGTTGCTCGGCCACGAAACCCCACTTGTCACCCGCCTAGCTGATAGTGCTTGGTGTATAACCTGATGCAGTTTGCAATCTGTGTGTTGGTCTGGATAGATGCCTATTACACTGTAGAGTCCTCTTCAACTGTCGGCGGTATCTGTCAGCAAGCGAGATCGACCTGCAAGCTTTGATGCTGTACGTGTTCCTTCACTTTTCCACTTCACTATCATGGATGCTCAGTGCTGTGGAAATCTCGCGTACAGTCTTCTGACGCAAGTGATACCCAACCACCTGACGAGGTGCGAAGTCCGTGAGTTCCACGGAGCGTCCAATTCAGCTCCATCTGAGGCAGCTGATACGTTGTACCTGTCAGTAGGTGGCAGCTGAATCCACGTAATTTGAAAAAGTATATTTTTGGCGGTGTAAGAGTTATAATAATTGAGGTATAATAATACTACCCTAGGAAGTCCCTTCCCGAACTGGATTTCCGAGACTGGAAGGTCTCCAGATTACCCACTGCTAAGTACAACGAGCGCACACGCACACACACACACACACACACACACACACACACACACACACACAAACCATTATCAGAGGCAGGACGAGAATATCCAGCGAGAGCTGCAAAGTAAAGACATGTAGCTTTGTACAGCGTGGCATCCCCCGAGCGACCGTTTTATAAACTGTTCAAAACAATTATGGGATTAGTTGAGATTCATAGGATCTGAAGTATAATCATGGGCGGAATGAACTAAACTGCTTAGATTTAATATCGGTTTTACGAAGTCGCAACAACATTACTGCAACAGATGATGGGATTAACAGAAAGTTCCTGCAGAGAGGGTTGGTTTTGACGTTTGTTTACTCTGCCAAACGAATCGCCCAAGCAGTTTGGTTCAGACTGTGTAGCGACCAGGTATTGCAATGCAGCAAAGTGATTACTCAAAGGCTATGGCATGATCATACAAAGCTTGTAATCTGGAGACACAACGAGGTGGATGTAGCTATTGAAGTGACCCAAAGTGCAATTTCCAGGACTTGGACGCGATTTAGAGCAGGAACCGTTAAACGAAAGCTATGTCAAAGTTCGTCGATGGGTAACATCAGAAAGAGATGACCGTTATCAGCAGTTAACAGCCCGTCGAGGCAGGAGGCTGAATGCCACACAGCTGCAATGCACACTCCAGGCAACAATACGACGCGGAGTATAAAGTCCGAAATCACCTTATGGAATGTGGCCTCAACGCACGGAGACGAAGGATGTGTGTTCCGTTAAAACACGGTACCGTTTAGCCCACAGAAATGGGGTGAAATAATATCGGTCTGAAACGTAAGAAATGGCGACAGTCCTGTTCACAGAAAACAAGATTTTGTGTTCAGCCACTCAATCACGGTTTCTCATCTGGAGAGAACGTGGAACTGTGAATAATGCTGCTTACGTGCAGAAAACAGCGTATCTTGGTGGTGAAGAAATAAAGTGGGCAGGAGTTAGTATTGTTGCACACCAGCTCTGTAGCGGTAAATTTTTTCAAAGTCTTGGTTGCTGTAGAAACATGGCGATGTCGACAAAACGGCGAAGGATAACAGCAGTTACTGTGCGTCATAATTACTGGGTCAAGATGACAGGAATGAACGCACACGCACCGGACTGAATAATAAGCATCAGCGGAAGCTAAATGGAACAGTAAGAGTTGGAAGGATCACGTCACTTTGTTACCTGAGGTAACAATGCTTATGTCTAACGCAACAACGCGTGTCTGGAGCCTTCTGGAACCACCAGATAATTTGTTAACTGAACACGGCAAGATGATAAAAGGCGACACGTTCGTATGACAGGGCCGATGTGGTCATGACTAGTGCGAAGGGGAAATATCAGCCGCTCCACACATGCTATATATACTCCGGCACTTGAGTTCATAAGCAGTCGGTCAGATGAATCGATGGCTTACATTTCGTAGCACTAGATTCCCTTCCGTCGGTACAAGTATGTCATATAACTCTAGCACCCTTCATCAACTGGCAACCGGTGAGATGTCGACCCCTGCATAGCTCGGAGTTACTCCTGCACTACAACAAACTACGGACGCAAAGGTAGTATCTAGGAGAAGTTCCATGTCCTGCACACCGGAACTCCAGCGTTCCTAGGAAGACGCCTACTTGCCGGTAGACCAGGAGTCAGCCGACCAAACAACCGTCAACGCGGTCCGGTATGAAGATGATGCGAGACATCCATTATAGTGGGGACCGCGAACCACCCCTCCAGACGTCTTTCACACGTACTACCGTACGGTTCCACAACAAACGGCGTGGCAGAGAAGTCGCCTACCTCCGCACGCCGAGCTAGAGAGGACACAGCCACACAGCGCACAGTACATCGGAAGCCGCCGACGTCATAGACCAGGTCGCCTCGAGTACGCAGCCATGTGTAACATTTCAGTATAAATGTTTTACTGAACAATGTTGATCCATATCGCCAATGGCGGCACCAGAATAACCCCTACCACTTCCTACGGAGAATACCGTGGCGGTTAGGGGTCTGGCCTACTGAAAAAGAACCAGCTCTTAAACGCCACCTGAGTGAACGCCCACCAAGGGGGTGCGCCAGCAAACGCTCAACCTCGATCAGTATTATCGAATGTACGGACCTCTGTCGTTCATGATGCCACTTAGATTGCTCAGAGGTACAGAGGCGACATTCCACCTTTTTGAGTCCTTCGCTGGTTTCATAGATTCGTTAAGTATGTAGACGAAAACGCACGTACCCGTAGAGCTGCGCCTGTGGACAACTTGCTTCAAACTAAGGAAATTGGCTGAATTGGGTTTACAAGCTGAAGACTCAAATACCCCTCAAGAGGTGGTTGATAACATACTGTTCGTGCCTCGCTGGTCTGTAATAGTACTGGCCGTCCGAGGTGATAACTTATTATATTAGAGGAAAACGAGATGTTTCATCATGTTTGCCTCACGGTGCCTCGATCGAAGTAACCGCCATGTAAACCTCAACTGAAGAGATCAGGCAGCAAAATATCGAACTGTATTACACACAAACTGAGACAGTTAATATCTGAATAACATACTTACTTACGTTTTTTGAAGTCTCACCTGAAGCGTATTACGGCACTTGGTTGCACAATTATATGTATTTATATATGTACAGTCAGATTGTTTTGCACACGAATGGCGGAGATCGTGAGATGACACGGCGACGACGAAAAGCCAGACGTAGATTCCCAGACTGGCCATAATGTTGGATAGAAGGCAGGGTAAACATACTGACGGCTAATGAAATACGAAGGCTCGGAATTCGATAAATATTTCGGAACTTTGTAAGGATGTGGTGGCCTATTTTGATAAGCTTGTCTGTAACTTTATATGCATATTAATGAGAAATAAACGATGCATGATATAAAGAAGACAAACGTCTTTCCCCCCTACGGTCTTGAGTGAAGACTTATCGGCTCTTTTCCATTGCCATACTAAGCATCTATTTGTTACCTGTTGGCAAACATACTGTTTGTTGTATGTGCTTCTCATCACTCAAACTAGCGGTGCAATCTATTATGCGAATCGGCATAAGCAGATGAGTCAAGACATTTTGTTTAAAAATTTTTAATTTAGATAAGTTTCGTCAAATATATGTTGCCTTCTTGAAGCCTACAAGACATAGCACCCACAAAGTGCATGTAAATGTAAAGTATTACCTAACACTACGTTGGTAACATAATAGAGGATTCAACTGTTGTTGTTGTTGTTGTTGTTGTTGTTGTTGTTGTTGTTGTTGTTGTGATGGGGGGTTTTAGGGGGACTAGACTGCTATGGCCATCAGTCCCCCGCTTCATATCTAGGCAACACACAGAAAAAACAGAACGATAAAAAATGTGCCTGAATGAGATTAAAAACAAAGCAGAAAGAAAGAATGCACCGTCAATGAATTATTGACTGAGTCAACACGAGACAATACGAAAGACACCAGACACACAGAAACAAATATGAGACAAAAATGACAGAGCCAGTGAATGTGGTTGACCGACCATGTGTATAAAAAGGGAAAAGTCAACCACATAGCGTACAAAATAAAAGCTGTAGTCTAAGGACACGTCAAGGGGAACATAAAAAAGTATCTAAAAGACCATCCAAAAGGACTCACAGCAACTGGTAAAACCCCGCAGCACGAAGAAATCGTAAAACCAAATTAGCCACAGAGGCATCGTCGCCGAGCACCAAAGAGAGTGTGTTCGGGAGGGTAAAAGAATGTCGCAGTGGGGCTAAAATAGGACAGTCGAGTAGGAGATGGACTACAGTCAATGGGGCACCACATTGGCACACGGGCGGGTCCTCTCGACGGAGGAGGTGACCATGCGTCAGATGGGTGTGACCAATGCGGAGACGGCAGAGAACCACGGAGTCCCTACGGGATCCCAGCTGCGATGACTTCCAGACAGATGTTGTGTCCTTTATCGTACGCAGCTTATTGGGCACGTCCAGAGCGGACCATTCGGCGTTCCACAGGTCGCGTATTTTAGTGCGAAGCAACGGGCGGAAGTCTGCTTCTGGGAGGCCA
This sequence comes from Locusta migratoria, assembly GCA_026315105.1. Lineage (NCBI taxonomy): Eukaryota > Metazoa > Arthropoda > Insecta > Orthoptera > Acrididae > Locusta > Locusta migratoria. The sequence goes on from CM048749.1 coordinate 415,277,178, forward strand.
ATCGCCAGAGGGCGGCAAGTGGTAGCCTGTTTGGCTAGCCGGTCAACGCTCTCGTTGCCCGGGATGCCTACATGGCCCGGGGTCCAAACGAATGTAACACAGCGACCGGAGTCACTAAGAGACAGTATCGACTCCTGAATGGCCCTGACCAATGTATGACGAGCATAACACTGATCAAGGGCCTGTAAACCGCTCAGCGAGTCGCTACAGATCAGAAAGGAGGTCCCGGGGCACATGCGGATGTGGTTAAGGGCGCGGTATGTAGCCACCAGTTCTGCGGTGAAGACGCTGCTGCCGGGTGGCAAAGAGCGTTGTTCAACATGGGCGCCATGCATGTAGGCATATCCAGTGAGGTCGCCATCCGAAGAACCGTCTGTATAAATGACCTCGGAGTTACTGAACTCACGGAGCAGTGCAGAAAACTGATGCCGTAGGACCAGAGGAGAAGTAGAGCTCTTCGGCTCACAGGAAAGATCCAACCGAATCCGCGGCCGAGGAACGGTCCAGGGAGGAGCATGGAAAGTCGAGCGGAAGGGACGGTTAAGAGGAAAGGAGTCCAGGGTCGATAGTAGCGATTGGACACGCGCTGCTATCGGGAGTCCCGACCGAGGTCGACTCCGCGGCAAACGAGTGACCTCTCCCGGAAAGAGGAGTCTGTTATTCGGATGCCGAGGGGTACAGTGAACTCTGGCAGCACACTGGGCGAGTAGTTGTTGGCGCCGGTATCGCAATGGAGCGACTCCAGCCTCTGCCAGGAGACTTGTGACAGGGCTTGTACGAAAGGCTCCAGTGGCCAGACGGATGCCGGTATGGTGCACTGGGTCGAGTACTCTCAGTGCAGATGGAGAGGCTGAGCCATAGACCTGGCTTCCGTAGTCCAGGCGTGACTGCACCAGAGCATTGTACAGCCGCAGGAGGACAGGGCGTGCTGCCCCCCAGACAGTATGGCTGAGGCAACGAAGGATGTCCAAATATCGTGAACACCGTTGCTTAAACTGGCGCAGATGAGGGAGCCATGTCAAACGCGAGTCAAAAAGGAGACCCAGGAAACGGTGTGTATCCACAACCTGAAGGAGCTCCGGATGTGGATGTACCGTGCGTTGGCGACAAAAGTGCATCACCCTGGTTTTCGCAGGGGAAAATGTAAAACCATGGGCAGAAGCCCAATTCTGTGCCCGATGAATGGCTGCCTGCAGTCGTCGTTCAGCTACACTTGTACTAGCGGTGGAATAGTACAGGCAAAAGTCGTCCGCATAGAGGGAGCAAGAAACCGATGGCCCCACTGCAGCCACTAGGCCATTAATGGCCACTAAGAAGAGGGGTACACTTAGGACGGACCCTTGTGGTACCCCATTCTCTTGGGTATGGGACGAACTGAAGGAGGTGCCAATGCGGACTCTAAAGCGTCGTGAAAGTAAAAAATTCTGAATAAAAATTGGGAGGGAGCCACGGAGACCCCACCCATGTAGCGTGGCAAGGATGTGATGACGCCATGCCGTGTCATATGCTTTCCGGAGGTCGAAAAAGATGGCGACGAGGTGGTGACGTCGGGCGAAAGCAGTACGGATCGCCGACTCCAAAGAGAGGAGGTTATCAATGGCAGAGCGACCCTGCCGGAAAGCACCTTGTTGTGGAGCGAGCAGACCCCGATTCTCGAGAACCCACAGCAGTCGCCGGCTCACCAAACGTTCAAAGAGCTTACAAAGAACGTTTGTGAGACTGATTGGGCGGTAATTGTCAACGTTCAGTGGATCTGCACCTGGCTTCAACAGAGGGATAACGATGCTCTCCCGCCATTGGGATGGGTACGCTCCCTCGATCCAGACACGGTTGAAGAAGTCCAAAAGATGGCGTTGCGAGTTTTCAGAAAGATGTTTCACCATTTGGCAGTGGATTCGGTCCGGTCCTGGAGATGTATTGGGGCAACTGTCAAGAATAGTTTTAAATTCCCACTCCGTAAATGGCGCATTGTACGGCTCCTGGCGGTTTGTGCGAAATACCAACTGCTTTCGCTCAGCCCGCTCTTTTAGGGTACAAAAACCTTGGCTGTAGGCAGTAGACGCCGAATTAACAGCAAAGTGCGCTGCAAAACACTCGGCAATGATGGTCGGGTCGGTATGAATAGTTCCATGGATAGAGAGACGCGTGATCCCTGCCGGTGGACGGTAGCCTGATATACGGCGAATCTTCGTCCAAATCTGGCTGGAGGAGACACGGGGTCCAATTGTGGAAACGTATTTTTCCCAGCATGCCTGCTTGTGCTGCCGGATAAGCCGACGTGTCTGGGCCCGAAGGCGCTTAAATGCAACCAGGTGGTCAATGGTGGGGTGGCGCCGGTACTGCTGCAGAGCTCTGCGGCGATTGCGGATAGCTGCTGCTATCTCCGGTGACCACCAGGGCACTGGTCTTCGCCGAGGTAAGGCAGAAGAAGACGGTATCGCGGTCTCAGCAGCAGAAACGACAACGGAAATAATTTGGTCTACTGCCATTGTTGCATCAGCAGGGAGAGGGGTATCCAGTGTTGCAGCTGACGTGTATGCTGCCCAGTCGGCCCTATGGAAGGACCAGCGGGGTAGACGTGCATGGCGTTGGTAGTGGGGAAGCGAAAGGAAGATGGGAAAGTGGTCGCTTCCACAAAGGTCATCATGGACCCACCAGTTAAGGAGTGGACGTAAGCCCGGACTACATACAGAAAGGTCTATGGCGGAAAAGGTGCCATGGGCCACACTAAAATGGGTAGGAGCTCCTGTATTAAGAATACAAAGGTCAAGTTGGGTAAAAAGTAGTTCAAATTCTCGACCACGTCCTGTAGTCACATTGCTCCCCCATATGGGGTGATGTGCATTAAAATCTCCTAAAATAAGAAACGGTGAAGGAAGTTGAGCGATTAAGGCTGCTAGGTCAGCTGGTGCCACTGCTGCATCAGGAGGGAGATAAAGGGAACAGATGGTAATGTCCCGCGATGCTCGAACCCTGACAGCGACAGCCTCCAGGGCTGTGTTAAGTGGCACTGGGGAACTGTAGGCAGAGGTATGTACATATAGACATACCCCGCCCGACAGCCTATTGTAAATGGTGCGATTATTGAAGTACCCCCGGTAGCCCCGAAGGGTGGGGGTTCGATCACCAGGAAACCAGGTTTCCTGGAGAGGAACACAGAGGTGGAAATGCGCTCAACAGCTGACGCAATTCAGCCAAACGGCAGAAAAATCCTCCACAGTTCCATTGGAGGATCAGACTGTCTCCCGGCTGACGGTGCATGAAGCTGAAGATGGAAGAGGAGTGGTATTAGCACTCGTCGCTGGCTGTGAAGCCTGATCCTCCGTGTCCATGGTATCCCCAAGATCGGCAAAGGCCAAATCTTCTGGCGTAGCTAGAAGGATCACATCATCCTCAGGCGTGTCAGGTGCAGGGGCTGGGGGCACCGAGGCCGCCAGTGTCTCCTTGCACTTTACTGTCTTTTCTTTCCTTTCCTTCTTGTCTTCCCGTTGTTCCTTGGGCCTACCGGAGGAGGTGGGTTTCCCCGGAGGGGCTTGAGGAGTGTGGGAAGACTGAGGAGCCAGGAGGCTTTCTGGCCGAGGGTCCTTCAGCCGCTGGCTAGTGTCAGATATCTGGGGGGACATGGTTGGAAGGGCAGAAGAGGTTCCCTTCCCAGAAACAGAAGCCAGAGAAGGGGAACCCTTTTCTGGCTGGGGAGTGGGGGTAGCCACTCCCGACGTGGGGGGCAGTACCTGCCCCACAGAAGATTGTGTGCCTCCAGATGTCTGGGAGGCAGAGGTAGAGGGGCGGCCCATAGGGCCCACAGACGGAGGTAGAGCAGGGCGAGATGTGGCCACCGGTGGTGGCGCCATCGATGTAGCAGCAGCGTATGTACTCACTAAGGAAACAGGATGCAGCTTTTCATATTTCTTTCGTGCCTCTGAATATGTTAGTCGGTCCAACGTTTTATACTCGACTATCTTCTTCTCTTTATGTAGAGCGGGACAGTCCTGCGAACAGGGAGAGTGCTGACCGCCGCAATTGACACAATAAGGTGGAGGGGCACAGGCAGTGTCAGGATGTAAGGCACGGCCACAGTCCCTGCAGGTTGCAGCAGCGTTGCAGCGAGAGGACATGTGCCCGAAGCGCCAACATTTATAGCATCGCATTGGAGGGGGGATGTATGGCTGGACGTCACAGCGATACATCATGACTTTGACATTTTCAGGCAGGTTGTCACCCTCAAAGGCCAAAACAAATGCGCCAGTGGCAACCCTCTTATCTTTTGGTCCCCGAAAGACGCGGCGGACAAAGTGTACTCCGCGTCGTTGTAAATGGTCACGTAATTCCTCATCTGTCTGCAACAATAAGTCTCGGTGGTATATGACTCACTGTACCTTATTTAAAGACTTGTGAGGCGTTATTGACACGGGAATGTCGCCTAAATGGTCACACGTAAGGAGGTTTCGTGACTGAGCCGGGGTCTCCGCCTGAATCAAGACCGAACCGTCTCGCAGTTTCGACATTCCGGCAACTTCGCCATACCTTTCTTCGAGGTGTTCCACGAAGAAAGAGGGCTTAGTTGCCTGGAAAGATTCCCCATCTCGTCTGGTACATACTAAATATCTTGGTCTATATGGCTCTGTCTGTTTAGTGGGCCCACGTTCCCCCCATGATGGAGTTAGGGAAGGGAACGATTTGGGGTCGTATCTTGCAGCATTGAAATTAAACTTTCCACACTTGGAGACACCTGACTGAGAGCCAGGATTTTGAGAGGGTTGTTTCCTCTTCATTGCGGAGTGTCCGCCCCGATGCCACCCACTCCGAAACAGGGGCTCTCCTCAAGGGCGCCACCCAGCCACAGCAACGTCACCTGGCAGGATGACCGTTGCCGGGAGTCCTGATGCCCCGCAAAGACAAGCATCGACTCCTTGGCATTCATGAGGAGGTCACAGCTCAGGCATCGGCAGTGTGATCCCTGTGCAATTCAGGGGGCTCAACCATGAGGGTACATAACAGCCCCACCACACGGACTGGCTACCGTGCTGGTGACCTAGCGGGGGAGGGGGCTACGGCGAGGAAGGGATGTGGAAGGAAAGGGTAGGAATCCGCGCCGTAGGGGCTAGGTTGGGAGTTCTTCCCCAAATGGCTCACACTTAATCAGAAATTTTGGTGGAGGTCAAACCACAATGGGGACCTAACTGGGCCGAAAACTATGAACACGGCAAACAAAGACACAATTACAAAACCAACAGTACCATGGGAATAGCCGGGCCGTCAACACGAGAACACCTAGAGACGGGGTTGGAGAAGGGTAGGGTGGGAAAAAGGATTAGGAAGGGAGGGAGCCAGGGTGAGGAAAAGCGGCCTGGGAAACAGGAAGGAAGGCCGCAATGGCTCGGGGACCCGTGCGCGCCACACACGTACCCACAAAAGAACTGTGGGCCCCCTGGGGGGGATTCAACTGTAACAAGGGTGCCACATCCCCCAGTGTTCCACTTTGCAATGAATTGCAATTACAAAATGCTCACATTCAGAAATTGTCAATAATGGACATTCTCATTAACACATTGTTCATACCAGCTAAATAACTACTATTTGGACACTGTTCCTTAAGAGAAGCATGACATCAATTTAATTTCATTGCATGCAGGCTTTCCACATTTTGCACAACCTGTTTTCACTTTTCTTTATCTGTAGAGCACATATATCTCGCTTGATTCTGCATCTATTTGTGGGTCTGTGTTCAACTTAGGGGTCCTTCTTCTGTTTCCGAAAACGTTACATGATTGCCGCGATAGCTAAGTTTTCTGTAAGCGTCGTATAAGGAAATTTGAAATAAGATTCTTTAGAAAAATCTTTCCTCTTTATCTGTTGCAGTCATTTTTAGTAAGAAAGAAGTAAATAATTTATTACTGCCTGGTCAAAAATTCCCCAAAAGATACGAAGTGACCAACATAGTGTACCCCCCTTCAGAGTATGCATGTACTAGTTAGTCAAATAGAGCCACTCCTGTTTTTATAAAAATACCGAAGTGTGTAATCTCCGGTTTCTTTGTGGCCTGATCGACACAGAGAAGTATAAATAGTAGAAAACGTAATACAGATTTTGGTGGCATTTCTGCCTTATTTTCTTCACCGTACCAAATACTTTAAGAGTGTTTGTCAGCAAAACGTCTGCTATATGTATAGACGTGAAAAAGGTGTCGCTTGTGATGTTTCGACCTGTTTCAGAAATACTTAGTGAGAGCTTTAACATGAAGGGTGGTCAGAAATTCCTCTTACAAACGTCTAGGGCTTGTAGAGTGTAGTGAGTACATAACACTTCAAATACGAACAATTGTCCGGAACCGTATCGTTTCCGTTTTACGATAGTTTAAATTCAGATGTGAAAGTCTTCAACGTCTGCTTAGGGACAGAGAAACGTCAGAGTTCCCTGGCCTGAATTAAAACAGGGTAGACAGGATGACGTGTAGTACGTCAATCAATCACCAGATGCCACTTACTGTACGCTTTGCTTGAGGCAGAGGCAATACCTGTGCACCACGAATAGAGAAAACCTGGTGCAGTACACGTTTGCGGAATACGCAGACATGCTCCTTCTGTATGGCGACTCTGGAGGTAACGGACGAGTCGCTAGTCGGCTGAATCACAAAACTCATTTATTACTTTCTCATTACCTAATTACTTCAGCTTTGCCTGATAATCTGAAATGTTCCATACACTTGTTTTACTTTTGTTAATGTTAATCTTATACCCTCCTCTCAAGACACGATCCGTTCCGTTCAATTGCTCTTCCAGGTTTTTGCTGTCTGACAATTACTTCATCAGGAAAACGCAAGGTTTCTGATTCTTCTCCCTGAACTTTAATTTCCTCTCCAGATTTCTCTTTGCTTTCCTTCAGTTTGCTGAATGTACAGATCGAATAACATTTGGGAAAGACTATAACCCTATCCTACTCCCTTGTCAAGCACTGCGTCCTTTTCATACCCTTTGACACTAATAACTGCTGTCTCGTTGTAGGTGTTGTAAATAACTTTTCGTTCCTTATATTTCTCCCTGGTTACCTTCATAAATCATTGCAGTAAACATTGTCAGAATCTTCCTTCAGATCTACAAAAGCTAAAAACGTAAGTTTGCCATTCTTTTTAACTTCAAAGGTAAATCATGCGAGTATTACCTTACTTGTTCCTACATTTCTCCTAAATCGAAACTGATGATCAGAGAGATCGGGTTCCAGTTTTCCATTTGTCTGAATGTAATTAGTGTTTTCCAAACCTAATGTATGAAATTATATCCTGTAATGTACGTTTTTCTGCACTAGCTTTCCTAAGAATTGAATACAGTAATCTCAGGTTGGAGAGTGTTTCCCTCGTCTCACTCATCTTGCATACCAAGTGGAACAATTTTCAAATGACTGGCTCTTCTAACGATAATAGCAGTTAAGACGGAACATCGTCTACTGCAGCGACCTTGTTTCTACTAAAATCTTTTAGTGCTGTCAAATTCTCGCAGTATCGTATCTCCTCATCTTCCTCTCCTTAGTCTTCCATTTCTATAATCAAATTTTTCCTTCGTATAGGCTCGTTATATATTCCTTCCACGTTTCCACTTTTCTTTCTTACTAAATACTGGTTTTCCATCTGAGTTCTTGATACTCACCCCCTCAGGGGCTCAGCATTAATTTGCTGAGTACGGGCTTGGCAAACCCGGGGTCCTGAGCTGGGGACTGGTACGCGCCGCCAGTCCTCCAGACTGTAAGCCCTGGGCATGTTTCAGCGACCACCGTATGGCGCAGCGGTGGAATGTTGTGTGTCACAGGGAGCGGGGATCTCGGCTTTATTGCCCGGATCGTGAGGATGGAAAAAAACCTCTACAAAAAAAAAAAAACCCTCAATCCCAGGGTGTGCTGCGTGCTGATGGGATGCATGGCTGTTGAGGTTGAACAGACGCTAGCGAGCGACCTCTGAGGATACTGCCGCCCCTCAGTTGTAAAAGGCTTACCCAGGCAAGCGGGGCTCTGCCTGGGTGGACCGTCCCTTCCCTAGCTGCTCGTGGGACCGAGATGGAGTCCTCACATGTTTCTAACCCCGGCGGGATGGGTGTACCGTCAGAGGGTACTCGCACCCAGAGGGAGGTCAGTCCTCCTGAGACACAATCTACTCATAGTAACAGGGCTCAAGGAGTCGTTAATGTTTTCGTAGTTATTAAGAGGAAAGAGGGTACCTTTTGAAAAGGTCTCCCCCTTTCTACATTAATAAGGGACTGGAAGGACTGGAAGGATCTTTGAAATCAATTAAGAGGCTGCGGAATGCTGCTTTTCTGAATTCAGCAAAGCTAGGGAATATGACATTGTTGTAGAATTACACAACACGCTGAATTCCAGCAAAGGAGTGGTCACATGCCGTCACATTATGGACATTGAAATGGCAGAATTAAAACAGGAGTGGGCGTCACAGGGTATCATTGACGTTGAGCAAAGGACCCGCAGGAACAATGGAGTAATAGAGAAAATCCCTACCTTCATTGTTACCTTCAATTCCCCGTCGATGCCACAACATCTTATGGCAGGGTTTCTCCGTCTGCAAGTTAGGCCTTTTATACCGAACCCTATGAGGTGTTTCACATGCCAGCGTTTCGGTCATACGACATAGAATTGTGGAGACAAATCAACCTGTGGGAGGAGTGGACAGGCAGCTCACGACTCTGGGGTTGACTGTCCTTCCCCAGCAACTTGTCTAAACTGCTCGGGAAGCCACCCTGTGTGGAGTCGTGATTGCCCTGTCTTTGTTGAACAAAAATACAGAAGATAAATGTGCGCAAACGTATTCCATATGTGGAGGCCAAAAAAGAATATAAGGCGACACAGCCTCCTGTGTTTCCGACCTCCTATGCCTCACTACTCCAGAAACCCACGCCCACTGTGATGCATCAACAGAGACCATCCCCATTTCCACCAGCGAAACTTGCACCTGCATCTGTACATGCCAAACTTCGATTAGTCGAGATATTGGAATACAGGCCGGCCCAATGGACGTGAAAGACGAGATAGCTGCGGTAATCATTGAGAAGACACCTCAAAAGGAGATTACCATCCCACAGGAACGTGCCGTTCCAACAGAGCGCGCTCCTCAACAGCAGGGAGCTGCCCAGAAGCAGGTGCCCCCCCCCCCCCCAGAAGCAGAGTGCTGTCGAGCATGATCCATTCCATCTGACAGAGTTAGCCAGATAGGGTAGTGATCACTGCCATGGAGGTCGTCGTATGCATCCCACTGGGCAATGTCTGAAAGAGCTGGTGAACAGAAGGAGGTCAATGGCGGAAGACGTACCTGTAGGAACGCTGAAGTGTGTGGCATTACCCGTGTTCAGCAAAATTACCGATGTCAACTGTAGCACACGCTCAACAATTCGACCCCTGGGGCAAGTGGTGTTAGATCCCTATAAAGCATTATGAGATGGCTTATTAAGAAAGCTGATTGGCAGCTTTTTAAACAGTAGGCTGTTTTGGAACGGCATGGAGGCGTTCAGAACTGGGTGGATCACACTACAGCCGTGATTCGCGCCGCCGCCGATGCGTCAATCCCCAAATCGAAGGGCAACTTTAAGAGGCAGCCTGTTCCTTGATGGAACGAGGAGTGTCAGTCTGCAAACCGAAACAGGAGGGCAGCTCTTCGACGATTCCACAGGTGCCCTACTGATCACAATCTTGCAACTATTCACGTGGCGAGGGCACAGGCAAGACGCATTATTCGAGAGAACAAGGAGAGGTCTTGGCAAGCGTTCCTGAATTCTATCAATAGGTTCACATTAGCAAGCAGAGTATGGGAAGCCATTAGGATCTCGAGGCGGAACTCCCGACCACAACTTGCGGTATTAACCGTCACGAGCGAGATGGTCGAATCAAAATCCCCATTCAAAATCCCAGAAGTTAGGGTGCTCACCAGCTTAGGGATCTAGATCCGCCAATCCCGTACTCAAGACGTTAATGCTGACGCCGCTTAGGATTCTCTTGAAAAATGTTAACTACAGTACCATTTCTGCACATCTAGGATATCTAGGCGCATGGGCGAATTCACAAGTTGTTTGGAACTGGTCTCTACTCAGGTAAGCAGTTAGTCCGCGCTGTTCCTGCTGTGAAGCTGTCATTTCTTCGGGAACGAGAATGGTTGGCCGTAACGGATAAGAAGTTGAAATCAATAAGAGTAACTTTTAGGCCATGTACTTCTGTACAGCCTTTCAGAATTGGTCAGTTCAACACGACATGGAATGGGACAATGCCTCTTGACCAATGCCTACCTTCTTAGTGCCGACGAACACCCTACTTGCGCAGCATGTGGTGTGCCGATATCCGTTAGGCACATTATAACCGTTAGTGTCTTCAATTTTGACGTGATGGAACACGCAGGTTTGTTAGCCGACCTCCCTTCGCCTTCAGGTGGCGAAGATATGGCTGTTTCATCCATCCATCCATCCATCCATCCATCCATCTACCAAATAAATTAGATCGATGATGAACTATATATGGTATATTACTGGATCACCATGCTCATACCTCATTGTTCAGCACTCCGCCTTTCAGGCCTGTTATCTCCTCCACTTCATTTGCTCGTTTTATTCTTCGATAACCCTGTGTTTCAGTTGTTACACTGCGCACCTACATCATGTGTACATCATATTATGTGGCTTTGTATTATCAGCATGTAAATACGCTGAGTGTTCTGGTCTCATTGGCTACTCTTCCATGCACGGGCGCTGATGGTAAAAATGTTCAGCGCCTTAAAACTGCAGCAGCAGCAGCTGCTAATAATCGTAGTCTCACCCGATATGCTGCTGGATGGCTGTGGCGCTACACTTGATCCTTTTTGCGATGTATCGTCGTGTAATGTCCTCTTCACGTGAAAAGGCAGACAGCTTGCTGGAACTGTGGCCGCTGCCAGCAGTAGTGAGAGGGCGGCGTAGCGCTGCCGCAGCGGGCCTGTTGGCGCAGTTTATCACGCGCACTGTTGCTGAATGCGCTGCAGGGCCGCCAACTTCGCCGCGACAGCCGCCGCTTTCTCTTCAGCAGCAGAGGCACTTGTCGGGCCGCTGCCAACAGTCGTTTGTCTCGCGTTAAATTTTTCTCGCCCACTTTGCCGCACGGCCCAGCTCCCTCTGTGACCTTTCTGCCTGCAGACGTGTTATTTACGTTTCGCACTGCGAAGTCCTACGCGAAAGTTGTGGCTCTCTGTGACGAAAGCCCTTGGCTTACACCATATTTCCAGAGACTGACTACACATTTATAAGAAAAAACGAAAACGGCTACGTTTTCATTTTACATTGTACCTCTTCCTGTGTTACTAAGCGCAAATTCAGCCATGCCGGTGTTGCGGTATGGACTTCTCGAGTGCCATAAGGGGTAATTTCGAAACTGTAAGAAGTAAAACAATAAAGTTATGTAACCAATTTATTTATTCAATTCAGTAAAGTACGATCTCACAGCACTAAACAAACGACTCACTTTTTGGAGCAGGAACTTGATAATACAAAAGGGTTTTTGAAGAAATTCAAAAGAAACGTCATTAGGGACATGTGACTGAGGAGGATCTTAAAGTAGCCGGTATAGCTCAAACGTAATAGATAAAAAGTTATTTGATAAGAAACTTGGTCGGAGAGAAATTAAATTTTCTCGATTACTGTTGTGTGATAAAGGGACGATTATTCATTCTGTAACGATGAAACAAATCTGGGCGCCAGAGATGACCAAACATCAGCAGCGATACTGATCATAATTCGCGTGGTGCTACTGGGCCCATACTTGACGTATAATTTTTATTTGCAGGTCAATAGCTACAGTTCTTGACAGTCGCGTCAGTGTGTTCAAGCACGCTAATATACGTGTCATAACAATATGACATATTGATAAATGAACTTCCGAGAAATATTTCCTTCTCATTTTAACTTGAGGTCCACGGTTTAGTATACTGGAACTGGCTCTCTTTTCTGGTGTTAAAGGCAGACGTCTGGCTGTGACGAGCACCTCTACATCTCTACCGCGGCCCGTCGTCTGTGTTCCACCACACAATGGGTGGTGGGCATTAAAATCCCCAAAAGGAGGAATGGTGGGGAAATTGATACCAACGCAGCGATATCAGCGATAGACAGCTTCATGTGGGGGAAGGTAGATAGAGCAGATGGTGAATTCCTGCATCGACCAGATTCTAACAGCAACTGCCTCTAGAGTCGTTTGGAGAGGCACGGCAGCACTTGCGACAGTTGCGAGAACGTAGATACAAACCCCTCCTGAGGCTGTGTCATATGCCACCCGGTTTTTGTAGTATCCCCGATAGCCGCGAAGGGCTGGGGTCCACTGGGCAGGAAACCACGTTTCCTGCAACGCCAAACAAGGCACAGGGAAGCGGCACAACTACTGCTGCAATTCAGCTAGGCGGTTGAAAAATCTACTGCAATTCCACTGAAGAAGTACATAGTCGTTGACCTGAAAAGCCATCTTAAAGATAAGGACCCGGCTCCTCCATAGTGACCTCTGCTGCCAACTGTTCAGAATCGCCATTGTCAACGATCCTAGAGTCTGGAGAACCCAGTATTGCGAGATCCTCAGAAGACGCGAGGATCTCAACGTTATCCTCCGAAGTAGAGGATGAGGCTGCCTGTGGCTTTGTAGCTACTAAAGTGTCCTTCTTACTTTTCTTTTGCCGTCCCTCTCGCTGGCCCTTGGGTTTGGAGGTTTGAGGGAGCTTCTCTGTAGTGGCATCAGGGTTGGGAGAAGAGCGAGAAGCCCTTCTACCAGCAGTTCGTGGACCCTCAGCCATAGGCGCGGATCTCCACGTTTACTGTGAGAAGCCTCGAAAAAGTGTCCCAAGGAATCCCTTCCGAGCGAGAGGACCCAGAGGAGGCTGCTCCTTCTCCGGCTGGGAGATAGGGACTGATGTCCCAGCTGCAGGTGATGCTGTTGGAGCAACAGATGTAGAGGTGCCCCCAACCAATGAGGGGGCAGTGGAAGGTTGTTCGCCCTTAGGGCCCACAAGGGTAGTGTGTTTAGCCCCTCGAAGGCCAAGATAAGAGCACTGGTGGCAGCCCTCTGACTTTTAAGGTCCCCCTGTACACCAGAGCCGTGCAGCGCGCCACATTTACCCGCCCGAGCTCGCCTGCGCCCGGCCGCTGCGCTCTGCTGCCCGCACCGCGGGTAGTCGAGCCCCATTGCACCGCTGTACACAGCGAGCGAGCTGCGGTGCGCCGTCGAGTCCCGACACTCGCCGGGCGAGCGGGAACCCGTCGGGCCCGTGCAACAGCGCTACAGGCGGCGCTGCGAGCGGGGGAATGCAGACAGTTCTGAGAAAGACGTTGTAATAATCACAGAGTAGGCTGCACGCACCTTTGCTGTTACCTAAATAGGAATTTATAAGTTATCTATCGTTATGTCTGAAATAGTGAATACGACACCGTACCAATGTGCAATGAGTTGACAATTCGAGGAAGAAAAAAAAATACGTTTCCAGGAAAATCGCGGAGAGAATCTAAAAGTGTTTAAAGATATCTGGAGACAGCATTGTATGGGAGCGTTTTATGTTGATTGTAGGTAATGAAAATAAACCTGTGGGATTTGCAGAGTGTAATGGCTGCCGTAAATTATTGTCGTTCCGTGATGGCAGTACCACTACGCTGTTACGGCACCTGAATAGCTGCAAAGCTTACCTGAATACTGATTTGAACGGTTGTAGCAATATTCCAGGGTCAGGCAAATCTTTTGTGCTGGAGAAATAAGTATGAATGTGTGCAATAGATTTGCGGTCCTTCAGCACAGTTCCGGGAAAATGATTTAGAAACCTCGCACAGGCACTGGCACAGATAGCACAGTACCCCACTGCAAGGGCCAAAGACGTTCTTCCTCATCCTTCAGCAGTTTCTAGAAACGTAAAAAAGAATAACAGACGAATACCGTGTTCTCAAACTACTGGCTTTTTAAAGATTTACTGTTTACCTTGGCAGAATTTTAGCTAGATAATTAGTTGGACATCTTTGAACAAAATTAAATATCACATCATTGTAGGGCATATAAGTTTTTGTCACATACATGAAATACGTAGATTTACTAGCAACAAGGAACTGAAGAGATTTAAGGAATAATCTTGTTCTTTGTTAGAGCCATCACATAGTTTAATATGAAGTTAGTGACACTGTGTAAGTAAATACTGAGCAAAGTATAAAACTACCTACAAATTTGCTGGAGCCGGCTAACGCGAAGCCAACGACTTTCAACATGTTTAATATTTCCGGCGCGAGCCGATTCGGCTACCGTTTCGCTTCTGCACCACAAAATTGGGCGTTCTGCTTTTACCAGTTGCATTACTGCGCACGTCAATTTTTTCCCCGCAATTGATAATACACTGACAATTCAGCCAGTGAGGAAAAATCCCAATTGTTTCAAGATACATGACTGTCCAGCGACTGAGACCTTGAATGTCACCTCTCGGATAGTGGTGACTCCCTCGGGGTTTCAGCTACCGCCAGCCAAAGGGAAGAGGAGATATATAAAATAAAAAAATGGTCCACACGCCTGTATTGATAAACAGTAATAAGTTTACTTCCCTTGGAGTTGTTAAGCGTAAGATGTACCTCCCAACATTCTACCAGTTAATCGTTTCTAACGACCTCGATTGAAACAACGTTTATTCTTATTTTTATTCATTTACTTATTTTTTCTTAGCAGCAAGGAAACAAGAAATTTAGCGAAAAGTCCACAGAAACGCTGTTCGAACACGTGCTGAATGCGTATACTTGCTATCGCAGCACAGATGCTGTTCATGAACTCGCAATTACTAATGATTTGAGACAGCTCTATTACACTCTCGTTAAGGTGTGTTCTAAAATGCATCGGTTAATAAGCTGCCCGCTATCTAACTTTGTAAATGAAAAGTTGAATGCTTTTTTAGAAAGCTAAGTTGCTGTACTATCAGATGTGCAAAAATCAGAATTTTTTATCCTCAGTTTCTTCAGAATCGAGTGAAAAGCATTATGAAACTAAAAATTCACGCGGAATAAAAAGCAGACATGTTAGTTTTTCCTACAAGCTTTACTTTTCTTGTGAAAAAAAATAAGTTAAAAAACCGATGTGGGATGGTCGTTTGTAACGTAGTTTTTACAGTATGAAAATCGGAACGGTGTATTTCCCGCTAAGAGTGTAGCGGCTGGCGAGCGCGTGCCCCGGATAGCAGCAGAGCGCCACGGGTGGCCGGGCGAACCTGGGCTCGGCGGGTAGTCGGGAGGCGCGGCTACGAGCCCGGGCGAGCAGCGCAGGTCCGCTGCACGCCTCTACACGCAGGACGAAGTGAACCTCCCAAAGTTGAAAGTTTGCTCGCAACAATTCATTGATCTGAGAGAGCAGATCTGTTGTATATTAAATCCTGGACTATGTCTAGTGAACTATGGGGGCGTGATACTGAGAATAGTAATACTATTTATATTCATATTTTCCGATTTCATTTAGTCTGTCGATGTAATTGGATGTTGGGTTCTTTGTATTCTAATTTCTCCAAATTCTTAATGTCAGATGACAGAAATGATCATTCCATGATTTTGGTACCTTGGGAATAAGCCACCTGGGTAATTGTTTTTAGGCGCTTACCGCGACCTGCGAAAAACGTGGGAGAGAATGCTGCCCTTGTTTCGCGGCCAGCGGTGTATAAAGATACGGGACAGGATGTCGCCCCAGCCGCGGGGGTTGGAGAGAAAGGCGCCCCAGGCTCACTCGGTCGCTCCGGGATGTCGAAGGGAAAGCGGGGCCGGCAGCATTGTGTACGCTGCCTGGACCCTCACGGTCGGCTAGCGCTAAACTTTACGACTTTTGCCGGCGCCACGTTGGTGTAGGTTGCTGAGGGCTCTCACGACGGGAGAGAGCGCCCATGCGATATTAAAATAATTTAGCCGTCTGGAGATGCCTATCGTAAAACACACAATTTCACGCTGTTTCTGATAACTTGGCATACGTGAGTCTCAGGCCTAGGAAAGTTTTCGAGGGGGAGGGGCTTAGTAGCGCTAACAATAGCAAATTGATTTGATTGGCGAGACAATTAGGTCCTCGCTTGCTTGCTTGACGTCACATGTGGGTAGAGTCTGGCAGCCAAAGAAAGTTTTTTTTTATTGAGGAGAGCGTGGGGTGAGCGAGAGAAAAGAGAAGCATGGAGGACACCGGACGGTTTGGACCTCTTGGTAGCAGTGAAGAGTGGCGGCAAGGACTGGACTCATTGCCCATTGCACAGTGTTAGATGGCGTCTGTGTGATTGCTGTTCGCATTCAGTTATACTGAGAAACTTGTAAATACTCTGAAGTGGGTGTTTTAGAACAAGCTCACTCGTAAACAGAATAATTCACTGTTCTTGAATAACAGCATACACCACTGGGATGGAAAATTGCTGTATTTTTTCGTAGCTTGAATACTTTACTAATTGCCGCGCCGATCGGGTAGATAATTTCCCATCAGCGATCGCATTCATCAGCCTGCTCTTCGATCAGCGGCCCATCGACATCGGTGACGCTATACAACTGTATATGGTAAAGTAGCGCCAACGCATAAATAGTGAAATGATTATTGAATGGTGGTTGATAGGTGGGACGTAGGTGTGAGTTTGTGAGGTTGTCATAGTCTATTTTTAATCAAGCGTGTCTGTTTCAGAACTTCACCTTCTACGGACATTTTAAATACATTTTTGATAGGTTAACACACCAAATTTATGACTATAGCAAGTCGAACTTGTACCTTTTTCTTTTGGTGTTAAGATTTCGTTCTTCATTCTGTAAAAAGTATTCCGATTACTAGATAATTTTGTTTGTGCTATTTCAAGTCGTCATTTTGTATGATTTTTTTTAAGGGATTGACACTTTTCACGCATGTCGTACTTTTGATAAATTGACGCACAAATTTTTTTGTTATATACAGTAACTATTTATGAACATCGTGTACCTGATTTCAGCCACCTTTCATATATTTTGGAGGGGTTATCTCTTGTCTGTTAGGTAGGTCAGGGGATTTGTCTGCTTCCAACAACAGTGTATGGAAACACGCACTTTCACAAAAAAATAAATAAGTGAGATTAGACTACTAGTCGCCACTACTTTGTCAGGCACAGTAAATCCTCAGAAAATATTATTAAAAATATGAAACTATTTTCTTAAATAATAAAAACGTAGTGGCGACCCTTGGATAACTTAATTCTGTGATGATGGTTGATTTAATACAATTTATTCATTTGCATATTAATGAGCTATGGGCAAAGTTGGCAGAAAAGGTAATAGAACTCAAATAACGGACGACATTCAGTTGACATTCAAAATAATAAATTTTGAAAAAAGCAACAACATGTCAATACTAACTGGAACATCACCCAGATTATCGCAGGCAAGTAATACCCTCGACTAGGCTGGGGATGCCGTCTCTATCAGCACAGCCCCACTTTGCATTTTCGAGAATGATTCCAATTCGCCAAACTTATCCTCGAGGTGCTCTACAAAGAACTGAGGCTTAGTGGTCATGAAAGATTCACCATCTGAACGCGCACAAACAAATATTGTGGCGAATGTGGCTCTAATCTATTAAGGGCCCTTCGTTTCTCCCATGGGGTAGCTAGGGAAGGAAACATGTCAGGGTCATGGGTGGACGCATTGAACTCCCTCTTGCGATGCTTAGACACCGGTTGTACGTCCGGCAATGTTATTGGGTCCTTTTCATGGTGTTCCCACGAGTAGCTAGGGGTCTAAAGGTCCACGCAGGCAGAGCCCCTCTTGTCTGGGTAAGCCTTACACAACTGAGATGCGGCAGGTTCCTCAGACGTTGCTCGCTAGCGACTGTTCAACCTCAACAGCCATCATGTCCTCGGCACATAGCACACCTTGAGATTGAGTTTTATTTAATAGAGGTTTCTACCATCCTCGTTATGCGAGCGATAAAGCCAAGATCCCCAGGCACTGAAACGTACAACGTTCCACCGTCGCGCAGAAAGATGGTCGTTGAAGCACGCACAGAGCTTACGGTGTAGCGTACTGTTGGCGCGACACAGCCCACTGCTCACGGCTCAGGACCCCGGGTTCGCCAAGCCCGTACTCAGCAAATTAATGCAGATTTCTTGAGGGGACAGAGTAAAGCAAATGAATTGAAACGTCACCAGATGCTCTATTGCAAGCGAGTCAATTCTTATAAAATCCCGAGAGGCACAATATCCTGGGGTTCGCATTGTTGGAAGCCAGGTTTCCTGGAGGCCATTGCACAGTGAAATACTTAAAATCTCTACCAAGTGGTGAAAATAACCGCCGCAATTCCAACGGGACGAAATTGCTGCCTATCGACTGGTAGGCATGAAAATGACTAAGAGGCTTGGTGTGCCTCATTGTCACCTGCCGGTAATGGCTCTGTGGTATCCATATCCAATGCGTCCAGATTGTCATTGAGGGCAGGGTCACCTGAAGACGCAAGGATTTCTAGCTCATCTTCGGAGGCAGAAGTGGTAGCGGACGACAGCGAGGAAGCCGTCTTTGCCACCGGCTCCTTATCCTTCGTTACTTCCTTCGTTTCCGTCCACTCCTGCTAGTTTTGGGCTTAGACGCTTGCGTGGTCTTTCCAGAAAGAACGTCGGATGTCGACGCAGACTGGGAGATCTGGCTACGAGCGGGTGCAGGGACTGTTAGCCATTGGTTAATGTCTGGCTGTGTCGAAACTGGAGCTGTTTAAGTGGTCGCCCCAAGAGACCACTTCTGTGGGAGAGGGGATAGACTGACGTCCAGGATGTCATGGGCAGCGGTTACAGTACGAGGTGATGGGAGGGGAGCATCAGGGTTCAGTGACCCCGTCAAGGGGGGGGGGGGGGAAGCAAAAGCCCAAGGCACCACAGAAGGGGTTAGAGTAGGTCGGGCAGCCACCCCATTTGAGGCGATAGCACTGTGGCTGCAGCATACGTAGATAGCACGGAAACAAAGTTAAGTTTCTCATAGAAATTATGAGTCTCAGAATACGTTAGGCGATACAAGGTCTCACGATTTTCCTCTTTTTGGACCACAGGACAGTCTGATGATCAAGGCGAATGGTGGCCACTGCAGTTGACACAGAAAGGAGGTGGAGTACAAGGGGAGTCTAGATGTAAGGGACAGCCAACAAGTTAGCGTCGCATCACAATGGGAAGACATGTGTCCAAACTGCCAACACTTTAAACATTGCATGGGTGAATGGATGTACGGTCGGACATCACATCTGTATATCACTACTTTGACCTTCTCTGAGAAAGTGTCACCATCGATGGCCAAGATGAAGGACCCTGTCACCACATTATTTTCTTTCGGACCCCAAAAGGCACAGTGGACAAAATGGACACCACGTCGCTGCAAGTTCGCAAGCAAATCCTCATCAGGCTGCATCAAAAGGTTGCGGTGAAATAAAACTCCCTGTACCAGGTTCAAGGTCTTAGGGACTGTTACAGATAAAGGCATATCGCCAAGCCTATTGCCTGTGAGCAGAGCCCGTGACTGTGCAGGGGAATCTGCCTGTATTTGAACTAATCCATCCCGCATTTTTGAGATATCCGCAACCTCACCGAACGTGTCATCAATATAGTCAACAAAAAACATGGGCTTAGTTGTCTGGAAAGGTCCCCCATCCATCCTGGATCAAACTAGATGTTTAGAGAAATATGGTTCATTCTTTGTAGCCCCACGATCTCGCCAAGAGGAAGTCAGAATTGGGCACGGCGAGGGGTTTCTAAGTAGCTGCATTAAACGTATCACACTTGGAGACACCTGCCATACCAGGATTTTGTGAATGAGAATTGTATCGCTTCACTGTGAATTATCCACCCCGATGCCAACCACTCCGAACAGGGGCTCTCCTCAAGGGTGCCACCCAGCCGCAACAAGGGTCACCTGGCGGTATGACCATTGCCAGGAGTCCTGATGGCCCCCCAGAGCTTGGCCGTCAAGAAGAGTTCACAGCTCTCGCATCGGAAGTGCGATTCCTGTGTAGTCAGGGGGGGCAACAGCCAGATAGGTACATGACGTCCCCACCACAACGGACTAGCTACCATGCTGGATGTATAGTACTAACATAACCATTATGTCTATAGTGCATGGTATAACAGTACACAATGGGCGCAACTCGCACATCTTCGCCCGTCTACACCGTTGATCCTACCCCGGAGCTAATCAGGCCATGAGGCCATGGTGACAAGTCCATTCCATAATGGGTGCCTGAGTTTGAACTTCACAGGAAATATATCTTGCTAAAAGTAAGGAGTTCATCCCCAAATGGCTCGCACTGCAGAAAAATTTGGAACTTACGATTGTCCGACCGACAAGGGCGAAAATTAATGGCCAAATAATGTGTAGACTCCATTTAGTAGCCTCTTAACGACAGGCAGGATTACCGCCGACCTATTCTTACTTCCGAACCTGAAGGGGGGAGGTGGAAGGAGACAGGCAAACACATCTTGCGTAGACCATGTTCTTACAATATACAACTTTATTCCAGGTAGGATTACTTCTTAACGTTCATGAAAACAATCCAGATGTATCAGTGCTATCATAATAGCAGCAATCAATTTCAGATATAAGTGGGGTACGATTCATATGTGACCACTGACACGTTTATTGAGGTACTTAACACAGAAAACCAGATACCCAAGCTATCTTATTAAATTCTGTGCAGGTAAATCACCATGGTACACCTATCACTGGAAAGTGGAAACAGTTGAATGATCCATGCTTGTCTCAAGAACAGCGAGAAAACTAAGACAGTCTAGACAGAACCCCCTATGCCTAAACAAGTCTTATGCTGCTAAGTTTCGGTGATATCTTTGTAAACGACACCCTAGCGACTGTTCAACCTTAACCCTGCGGCGGGCGCGTAGCGGCATACAGTGCCGCCAATTTTGTTTTACTTCAATAATTACGTCGGCGTGACGAGCACGCAACAATGGTTCTAGATATGCTTAGATTGTTTAGTCACGTGCCAAACTACATTACTGCGCCACCAATATACTCACCATAACAGCTGTGATTGCCTGTGGAGTGGACGACTGCACCGAGATGGCACTGCGTACCGCACGCGTCCGGTAATGTAAGTACATGTAGCCGTACCACTCCCGGATGTTTTTATGATTAGAAGCTTTGTTTTACAGCTCTGTGGGTGAATAACCATTTAGTTATTAACACTGCTTTGGTATTAGAATTATTGTCTCCCAGATCCGCACAAAGGAAAGAACTAACACCGGAATAAATTGAGCGTCTTCTTCTGCAATCATCTGACGAAGAAGATTACGCTGATTTCTCTGACAGCTATGAGGAAGCAGAAATAGTTGAAACTGCAGATCATCCTAGCGAATCTGAGCAGTCATGCGTTGATGAGAATGAAGTGATAGGAATGCCACGACTGCCATTTTTATATTGGTAAGGACCAAGAAACTTTGTGGATAAATAATCCGTTAGCACTACCAGGGAAAACAAATCGTATGAATATAATCAAAGTCCTACCTGGCCCGAAACTGAATGGTAGAGAAGCTAAAACTGAAATTGAAGGTTTTGTCAAATTTTTTGCTCCTGAGATAATTCATTTTGTTGAAACACAAACAAGTATATAAATAAGAGATCATCTGTGAATAACTCAAGGGCTAGAGATGGCAAAACTACTTCTGCTTCTGAAATAACGGCTCTTTTAGGAGCACTGTTTCTCAATACTGCACAAAAAGGACGCATAAACGTATTAGAACTGTGGGCATCATATGGAACAGGAATGATTATTCTGAGGGCAGCATTTAGCTGCAAGCGCTTTCTGTTCTTCCTCTGGTCACTCAGGTTTGGTGATACTTCTACAAGAAAAGAACGACTAGCAACTGATAAACTTGCTGCCATCCTTGTACCATTTCGCGGACTTTGTGGTTTTGTTCAGTATATGCCTAATAAGTCCGCTAAGTATGGACTGAAGTTTTATGCATTGTGCGATAGCAAGACATTTTATACTTTTAATTTTGCAGTATACTGCGGCAGACAGAATCCTGGACCATATGTTGCATGTAACAAGCCAATGGATATTGTGAAGAGATTGGTTGAGCCA
Organism: Locusta migratoria; assembly: GCA_026315105.1. NCBI lineage: Eukaryota > Metazoa > Arthropoda > Insecta > Orthoptera > Acrididae > Locusta > Locusta migratoria. The sequence goes on from CM048749.1 coordinate 415,299,240, forward strand.
ATCAAGGGAACTCACAGGAATGTAACTACGGACAACAACTACAGTAGTTACCCTGTAGCCCAGCATATTTTAGAAAATGGGCTAACGTTCATTGGAACATTGAAAAAGAACAAGAAGAAAATTCCTCCGGAATTTTTGCCGAACAGATCGCGAGAAATTTGGAAATTGTCTTTTCGGATTTCAAGACGACTTCTGACAAAGCAACAAGGCTGTGCTTTTCCTGTCATCAATGTATGAAACTGCTGAAATAGACACCGCTACAGGCAAGTCCGTTGTAAATTTGGACTACAATGCAACAAAAGGTAGAGTCGATACTGTAGATTATATGTGTACATCCTATCCTACATAAAGAACCACAAGGAGATGGCCCTTAGCATTGTTTTTTCGTTATCTGGATATTGCTGGGATAAATTCCCAGGTTTTGTTCTTTGCAGACAATCCATAGAAAAGATTCAGAAGAAGAACCTAACAAACCTGGTCTTGTCTCTGATGGATGGCCATTTGATAGAAAGGGCTCAGCTCTCTACTCTACCAAGAGATATTCAAGAATGTCACCTCATTAATCAATTCCCGCCAATGACGATGAGACTCTAAGAAGGTGTGGGAGGTGCCATTTTTGAGATGTTAAAAAAATAGTAAAATTACTGTCACTTGCAATAGCTGCAAAAAGATTCGTTTGCAAGTAACATTGCCACAATGTTGTCACATGTAATGATTGCAGAGCTTCTCCAGAGGAAGAAAGTGTGATTCTTGAAATGTATTTACTGACTGCCTTATTCTTTATTATTACTACAAAGATTTTACACATTTTACACTTGTTTGTAAAACTTGCTTTAACAATGTTAAACAATCTAATCATATCTCTGGTGACAATATATTTAGAATTTGTTATTAAATTAGCACTTACGAAATATCCTGGAAACTTATGTCAGATATACTGTAACAGTTTTAATTTTTGCATGCTCCCTCTATACATGTATACAGATCACATTAAAAGTTGCTGTTAAGAATGTTATACACAATAAATAATTCCACCGAAAAATTAAAGTAGCTTTTCTATGTATTTAAATGTAGGCGGCACTGAGTGCCGCACGCGCCCGCTGACGTAAGTCTTAAGCGCGCCTGCCGCAGGGTTAACAGCCATGAATCCCATCAGCAAGTAGCACACATTCCTTGAGACATACAACATTATACCGCCATGCCCCATGATCGTCGTTGAATTTTGGCCGCAGTTAACGGTGTCAAACAACTGTCGGAGCATCTGTATATAGTTCAGACGCTGGGTTCGCAAACCCGACACCAAGCAAATTAAAATTAACGCAGAGCTTCGTTAGGGTAATTATATGTACAGCCTAAGTACTGTACATCTAGGTGAAGGGTGCACCAGGAAAGTCAACTTGCAAGGAAGAAGAGTGTATTATGAACTTGAGTTCTCTCTCTCTCTCTCTCTCTCTCTCTCTCTCTCTCTCTCTCTCTCTCTCTCTCTCTCTCTCTCTCTGTGTGTGTGTGTGTGTGTGTGTGTGTGTGTGTGTGTGTGTGTGTGTGTGTGTGTGTGTGTGTGCCGAAGCATGTGGAGATATATATGGGTATAGAGAACGAAGTAGATGCAGATCTGGGCGAATATAAGAGGCGTCTGAGGGAAGGCCAGTGTCGCCAACTGCGAGACGTATATTTCAATTTTACGGGTGGCAAGCCATGAATAAAGAAGCACTGGGCGGTTCAATTTCAACAAATTGGCTTCTTCAGGGCGCCTGAAGATCGATGCGGAAGCTCTTGCTGGCAGCATGCAGACGCCTTTTGTCGCTTCTCTCGCAAGTTGTCAGGCGCCACAGACACAGGAACGTCATAAGCCCATTCCATTCTACTGCTCTCAGGATGTCATCGTTCCACCTGCCTCCATTTACCTCATGTGTAGTTCTACGTACAGACATGATCTATTTTGCGCCACAAATGCGATTCAACTAATATGCTACTGGACATGATTTGTGGTATATTGTGCAACCACTGAAGTTGAAATCAAAGCGGCACCCTGCTCTTCGATATGACATCACGAATCCTCCTTATATGCATAATATTTCGAAGTCAGAGTAGTGCCCAAAACAAGTAGTGTGTACGCTGAATGTAGTACCCCAAAATATTCATAAAGTGTGGTCAGCAGCAAGAGATTCATGACACCAACTACGTATGGCGAAAACATCCGTGAATAAAGGGTCTGGTGTACCGTAATTACAATGCAAATATAAATATACGCCCAGAGGACTGTCTAGGCGGCCTGCAAAACTATTACGGATTGTGCGGCCGCTTACATCGCAGGTTAGCCCTACTATCAGCATGGAGGTTAAAACGTTAGTGTTTGGAACTGCTATGTTCATCAGTCCCTAGACTTAGAAACTACTTACACTATCTTAGACTACCGTAAGGACAACACATCCGATGCAGAGGAAGGACTCGAACCTCTCTCTCTCTCTGTGTCTGTGTCTGTGTCTCTGTGTGTGTGTGTGTGTGTGTGTGTGTGTGTGTGTGTGTGTGTGTGTGTGTGTGTATGTATGTATGTCCTCATAAGGTAGTATAAGAAGTTTCGAAACAGAGGACCAAACTGCTTAGCTCTTCGGTCCCTACAATTACAACCACTTGACCACCCCATTTTCGAATGAATGTTAACCTGTTGAGAGCCGGCCGCGGCGACCGAGGGGACTGAGGCGCTCCAGTCACGGTCTGCACGGCCACTACGGTCGGGGGTTCGAATCCCCCCCTCGGGCATGGATATTTGTGCCGTCCTTAGTTGTAAGTAGTTCATAAGTAGTTCGTAAGTTTAGGGACTGATGACCCCGTAGTTAAGTCCCATAGACTCTACAAACATTTGAACATTTGAACCTGCTGAGAATTCGCAACATGTGAATACATATACCCAACCCAAGTTTGTGATGCCTTAAAAAACTGGCGGTGACAGTGTAACAAAGTGCAGGTACACACTATCTGGGTATATTTATTATAGTGTAGAAAGGCTCAATGGATGACGACCACCCACCATCCTCTTTCCGAAGGCATCGGCGGAAGTGCAGTGAAGGAAAACGTGCTTAACCCTAAACATTCGTGGCCGTTGTGGCGGTTTCCGTGACTGGAGTCGTTACTAATTACTCGTGTAGCTCCTCAACCGGCCAACCAAGGATTGACAGCACCCAACTTGTCCCAAGCGCTCGGCACACCGAATCGATGACCCATCAAAGTGATTGGCGGTAGCCGGTACATCCAATGTGGCAATGATGAAAACTGCTACTCTCTGAACACAACGAAATAGTCGACATTTTCATGTCCGTTTTACCAGTTAAGGTACTAAAGAGGTTGCGGTGCCAATAAAAATAACGGAATGAACCTAAACGCATCGTACGCATGTGAAACAGAAGTATTAGTAGATGCCAGAATTGGAATTTGCTTTATTTTCACTTCTCTGGTTGTTGTGGTCTTCAGTCCGGAGGCTGGTTAGATGCAGCTCCCCACCCTCTTCATGTCCTCGTAAGAACGGCAACCTACATCCATTTGAATTTGCTTACTATATTCATCTCTTGGTCTCCCTCTGCGATTTTTATCCCACACACTTTCCTCCGACGCTAAATTCACAATTCCGTTCCAACGGAGTAGGATGAACGGAAACGAGACAATTTGTCTCGAATCCAGGCACAGTGTACAGGTCGTCTTATGGTGGACGTAGTGCTATTGATAAGAATAGCAAACGCCTTGATGCTTGAAACACTAAGATTCGGGACACTATTTCCTTGCTTAAAACGATCACAATAGGAATTACAGACCTTGAACCGAAAATAAATTTCCTAAAGGAAAGACGGAAGAATAGTGAGTAGACGTCCACAGAAATATTTGTCGTAGAGCTACAGCAGAATATTTCGCCACGTGGTAGTCTGGTAAACCTTTTTCAGTTCACAAAGTTAATTAATTGATTAATTAATTTGGTGTTGCTTACGCAGAAAAACTTCTTGAATCTATCTTTTGAAGACAGTTAGGCTATCGACATTAGTGAGATACCCCCTGATTCCTGATTGAGAGAGGCTCAGTAAGGACCTGCGTACGCAACTTGTTTCCCTAATGCTGTGGTAACTACTATGGCCAGTAAGGTCTTTGCCTGGTTTTAAAAACATGATGAAAAATGGCAAATTTCCACGAAGTGGGGAAGGTCCTCTTAATCCAAATTTTATTGCAAAGCTGAAGAGTAAGCTCAGAGTATGTGTCTACGTGATAATTTTTTAAACATTCTTTGCGTAATCTCGTCGTGACAAAGTGCAGTCTCACCAGCTCTCCCAGTGCGAGAGCCTCTGAATTGACCCGGAAAAGGATGTAAGGGAGTGGACTTCTAGTTCAACTTGAAGGTTCGACACACGGGGTGCAATTGTAATCAACCTCTATAAATGTGAATGTCTGTTTTTGTGTACGTTTATCACGTCTGTACCACAAGACATAAAGAGCTAAAAATTTGTACAGTTACTAAAGTCTACTAGGGGAAGGCTTTAGGCTCGGTTTTATGGCGATCGGTTAGATATTTAAGACAACGTGAAATGAGGAACAATAATTACTCTTTGACAATTATATTAACTCTTTGAAAATTGTTTTATTAGTTGCATTGTTCCTTGATGGTTGATAATGATAAAAGGGTGGAGTATATTGGGATGAAAAGTTATCGGTGTATATGAAATTCTACGTGTGTGTGTGTGTGTGTGTGTGTGTGTGTGTGTGTGTACTTGTTGTCCGAAGTCTCCAGTTTTACACCATAGCAGTTCCATGCCGATGGCTATAAGGGGATAGAAGATATGGTGGTTGAAAGTCGTCAAATTATTAAAAAATTCGGACTGAAGGCCAGCGATGACGTTTGCGACTCTATAGCAAGGAGGCTACATACAGCGAAACGTGATGCCGCAGACCATATCTTTGGTCTATGCGTGCTACAATGTCTTTAGCTCCTTCTCTGTAAGGATAAGCGTACGGAAAAGGAATTATAAGAATAAATAAATAAAGCAGGAAAAGAGAAATTTCTTTTAATACACTTCTTCTATTTGACGTTTCGCGCATTACATAAAGTGATGGAACTGTGATATTATTACCATCATTATTGATGAATTTCGTGATTGGATTCTTCGAAACGAGTACATTTTAGGTGTAATTGGATCTACACTACTTAATTTCCTGATAGACGGTAATTGCATAAACTTCTGCAATCTGATAGGAATATTTTTCAGTTGCGCTTTATCAGCGACATTTCCTCAAAAATTAGTGAAATTAATTACATTAATTGTTATAATTCAATAAATATGACATTGTACGAATTTTATAATTCATTTGTATTTTGATTACTATCTTTCTTTGTTTGGATATTGAACTTTTAATTTTGCCGATTATGCAAGACAGCGTTATTTCTTACATATTCTGAAAGAAATATAACCTTATTTTAGAAAAAGAGAAATGCACACAGAGAGAGAAGGGATAAGAGAAGTACTAACTAAAGGCAGGAATAAATAAACCCCCAGGAAACTCCGGGTTTTCAGATAGTGACAGATATCGGCCACCGTTACGGCGTATGAAGTTCAGCAATTGACAAAATGTTTGGTGGTTCGAATGAGTAGCAGTCTTAGTTCCGCTCAATTCTTGTCCATCTCTACATAACCAATGCTAATTTACCTATCTATGCGTGAAACTAATAAATTCTGTATTGGTAGTTATGTTCGTAAGGACAGAAGTGTGACACAAAATACAGATCTTAACAATCAACAAATAGGTGAGCTATTGAACCTAAGTGTTTGGCACCGAAGTGGTACACAAATTGCAAACTGTATTTATCTTCTCAATCGCGTCCTGTAAATTGTTCAAATAGCCTTGATCGGATGCCTCACCATCATGTTCCACTTCACGTAGCCTATAATATATGTTAGTGTCCAGTGGCGTAACTATGGGGAGGATGAGAGGGATAGCAACCCCCCCCCCCCTCAGAACCCTAAAAATGTAATATATATACAGTAATCTGGTAAAGGTAAAGATTGGAAACTTGGTGTTTTACCATAAGCTCTCATTGGATGGGAGTGAATTGGTTTCTTCAACTAAGAGTGGTAGATGGTACTCTGTCTGGAAACTGACTATAATTTTGCTAGTCAAGCAGATCTATCTCCCCCACAAAGCCAACTCCTAGTTACGCCACTGTTAGTGTCTAACCTGGAACGTTGAGTCTGCAGCACGCCAAAGTCACGCCGAGTTGTGTCGTGGCGGCACTGAGGCGCAGGCCCTCCGTTGGCGCTGACGGCTGCCGGCGCCACGCACGCGCTGCACACAACGGCCCGGCTGCTACGTGACGCGAAAACTGCGTCGCCAGGGAACGCCTCCTTCCCCGCCGCATCTCCGTCTTCGCCTGCTCGCACCCTACCCTACCCTACCCTACTCTTTCCTCTCCGCTTCACCATCGATGTGGCGAGCAAATTCTCCCACCCACCACGTCCACCTCCGATGCGTTATAAAGTTAACCCGGAAACAATTCTCAACTCCGTTATTTTCGCTACATCTACAGCCTTGTCGCCGCACCCCGCGACAGCCCGTGGAACTGTCTGACGACCCCTTCGCGAATCCAGGATGCCGTCGCAGTGGAGACAACTGAACCGCAACGAGCGCTAAAAGTTCCTCGTAAAAATATGTTTAGCGCCGTTAAAATACGAGGCACGTCCAGAAAGTAAGTTCCGTTTGAATTTCTCCGCTGCAGCGCTGCGATTGCAATTCCGCACATGTGCAGTAGACGATGTGTATCAAGATGAAGAACATTAATCATTTGGAGATCGATGATAGTTACGTACGCTTGGTTGTGCTGTTTGAAATGTCGGCGTGGATTCAAAATCCCGCCGCATGTGAAATCGGGTCGGTGATTGCTGAATGCTAGGAAAGTGAGACCAAGTGAAATTTATCGGCAAATTTGCGATGTTTACGGACCAAATGTGATGAGTGATTCGATGGTGAGAAGATAGGTCCGACAGTTCAATGGCGGGCATAGTGATGTGCACGATGAACAAAGTGGGCGTCCACATTTGGTTACAGAAGAACTGGTTGACGCAATTGACAAGATCCAGGAAAACATTAGGTTTACAATTAGTGCTCTCGCTATGGACTTCCCCCAAATTTCACGATCACTGACGCATGAAATTGTTACCAAACAACTGCAATTCCGTAAACTTTTCTCACGTTGGGTACCAAAGATTCTCACTGAGCAACACAAAATACAACGGATGGGTAGGGCACTTGAGGTTTTGACCCGTTATGCCGAAAGCGGCGAAGAATTTCGGTTTCCAACCGGTTGAAGACACAGGCGGCAAATTTCTATGAAGGTATACAAAACGTGGTGCCACGCTATGACAAATGCCTGCAAAATTTCGGCAGTTATGTGGAAAAGTAGTTTGAGTTGTAGAATTTTGTGCAATAAAAATTTCTTCTGTATCTGTGTACAATTTCATTTTATTACCAAACGGAACTTACTTTCTAGATGCGCCTCGTATGACGATTCACCGGAAGCGTGGCCCTCCACCCTACTCTTCCTCTTGACTTTTGCAGTGCCATCTGCAGTTATTGTCAGTGTAATGGCGCAGTAAGAGCAAACACAATTACATCACTATAGATACGGCAGTCTGAATACCGAGAGGTGATAGGCTCAGTCTGTAAACTCCTACAAGACCATATATGAAAACTGCCACATGCGCTCCATTGACAACTAGGAGAAGCAGAGGTGCAAGGTTCGTGCACAGAAAAACACTCTTAGAGTGCGTCTGGGTCAGTACGGAGAGCTCCATTCGTGAAAATCCTAAGCTCCCCTTGAATCGATACATTTTCTGCTCCTTTCTGGTCAGCGATTAATTTTTCTTTTCTGGCATGGTTGGAATGGAAGCATTCTTCTTTTTCTTCGTAACTTCGTTTTGAGTCTCCAAATGGACACGACGAAGATTCGCTGTTCCTGATTTCTTCGATCTTCAGATTACTATGTGAGTGCAATTTACTATATTTCAGGATTAAATAATTAATCAGATCTATCCTCTAATGATTCCTCATAAACTGTGAAACTATCCATAATCACATTAAATAATTGTGCATCTTTCAGCAGTAATTACGACATGGAAGCGAATCTTCATTCGGTAAAATGCTGCCATTAACTGTGTTGCTTATTTCCCTTACATTGTGTGCTTTTAAAAACGACAATGTCATCTCTGTTAAGAGACGTTAAGTGGTTCTGGTGGATCTTAAGTAAGCGTTTCACGACGTAATGAAAGACTAATCCTTACCAAAAACTGCCACAGGCACAGATCCAAATTCCTTCCTTTTATGCTCACTTTCAAATCGTGACGGAGCAGCAGATTATGTACTTGCGTTTCATATGAGTAGACAGAATAACTAGCCACTGTTCATTGATACCAAAAATTTTAAGATTACGGTGCTGCAGTAGGTGCGAAATTTCTCCGGCCTATAGTTTTACCTGCCTGCTTCTCTCCCATTTATTTCCACCTCAATTACGAACATTAAAATTTTAGATTCGCAGCTATTTCGATATTAAAAACCACAATGCCTATTTGCTAAGTGTATATACGCAGGTAACTTGTAACTGGCAAAGTGTTCAAAGGACGTTAGTAAAAATCTATTCATTGTGTATTTTTGTTAATTATCTTCAATTTTATTATGTTCGTCTGTCACTATTGTTCTCATAACATTAGCTACATCTGTCATGTAACTGAAACCCCGGATGTGACTCAACAATTTAAACAAGATATACAAACTAGACGATATTAGGAGAAAATATTTCGACTGTTTATACTTCTAAGTAGAGCAGCGTACTGAAAGTTTCAAATGCTAAGATCCGACATGAATGTTATGCTTCAGATGTTTCGTAGTGATTTTGTAACATACCGCGTAGCTGCAGTGTTGATATTCCCCTCAGAATCCCATTTTCAGCTTCTTCCAAATTATGATTATATATTGTTATGTAAAGGGGACTAAACTGTGGGTTCATCAATCGCCTGTTCAATGCGAAGGCAGTTAAATGTACGTTATACAAAGATAAAACTATCTATACCTACAGGAGTAACCCACCCACAAGGTGGAGAGAACGACAGTAACCGCTGCACTGATAAGAAAAGCATTCAACAAAATTCTAAAGGCCCAGGTCTAAGGATTGATTCAACTGAAACAGTACCACATAATACCGTGGCTGGCTGAACACGAGGATAATGATCCAGCCACATGGCACATAAGACTTCCAGTAAAAGGACTGAAAACACTAATGTAACAACAGAGTAAAACTGTTGAAGGGGTGCTGCCTGAGTGATCAGCCTAACTTACCCGCCATAAAGTGAAATGATAAAAACTTTCTGCGCGTATAAAACGTAAAACACGGTACTGTCCTCGTGACCCAAGCGATTAAGCCAAGATCCCCGGGCTCTGAAATGTACGTTCCACCGTCGCGCCGAAGGATGGTTGTTGAAGCACGCGCAGAGCTTACGGTGTAGCGGACTGTTGGCACAACACAACCTAAAGCTGAGGACCCCGGGTTCGCCGAGCCCATAGTCTGCAAATTAATGCTGTGCCCCCCTGAGGGCTGTCCCCGTATGTTTTGGAGGAAATTGCTTCCACAGATGGTGTTGTGGAAGCAACAAGAGGGCCCCCAGCCTTCAAGGGGGCAGGCTGAGAGTTACAGCCGTTAGGGCCCACAGAAGATGGTTGTACCTTTTGTTAGTCATCCCCAGAGAGGGTGTAGAGGATGTGACAGCTGCAGCAAACGAAGTGACCATGGTTACAGGACGAAGCCACTCACACTTTTTCCTTGCTTCTGTGTAGGTGAGTCGGTCTAAAGTCTTGATTCCCATAATTTTTCTCTTTGCGGAAGACGGTACAGTCTAACTAGCAGGGTACATGGTGCTCTCCATGGTTGACACAAATGGGAGGCGGAGTATGTGGAGAATCCAGGTCAGATTGGCGCCCACAGTCCCTGCACGTCAGACCGATGGTACATCGCGACGACATGTGACCGAATTTCCATCTCTTAAAGCACCTGATTGGGGAAGGAATATATGGCTTGACACCACATCAGTAAATCATCACCTTTTCCTTTTCGGGCAATGTGTCACCCTCAAAGGCTAAGATGAATGCACTGGTGACAACCCTGCGATCTTATGGTCTCCAATAGACTCGTCTGGCGAAGTGAACCCACCCCTCGTAGCTGTTGTTACGACATTGTCCATCAGACTGTAGCAGGAGGGGCAAGTGCGAGATAAGGGCCTCTACCATATAAAGAGTGTTTTGGAGCATGATGGAAAAAGGAATATCGCCAACTTATCACAGGCCAGCAAAGGCAGTGTTCGAGTGCATACAAGGAATCTGGGAGAGTATGGCTCATCCTTACCTTTTGCCCAACGTTCCTCCCATTGTGAAGCCAGGGCAGGGACCGTTCTGGGATTATATTTCTCAGCCTTGAAACTTACTCGTACACGCTTAGAGAAGCCATTGGCATTACAAATTGCTCGTTTCATTTTTATCCGACGAGCAGCAAGGGAAAATAGGTCCATCCACACAGAGCCTGGCATGCCTGGGTAAGCCTTATACAACTGAGGTGCGGCAGGTTCCCCAATGGTTGCTCGCTAGCGACTGTTTAACCTGAACCATCCATCTTCTCGGCACATAGCACACCTTGATATTGAGGGAGGTTTTATAGAGGTTTGTACCGTTCTCACGACCCGGGCGATTAATCAAAGATCCCTGAGCTCCGAAACGTACAACGTTCCACCGTCGCGCCAAACGATTGTCCTTCAAGGCAAGGATGGGGCCCCTCCACGCCCACACCAACGTGGTGACTATCACAAAAGTTCTACTGTCACCTCCGTAATTAAGTTAGTTTGCTAAGGTGGGATGTGGGAACTGCGATGTTATCCGTACGTGTGAGCACGATCACCCATTAATACGGTGCTCCTGGAGATAGAATTGGTCGAAAGGTATGCGAAGGGTAAAGGTATGTAAGGGCAGAGGAAAAAAGTGCCAAGGCAAGAGCCAAGGGAAAAAACCTCTGCGACAGTGGGGTAGGTATGCTATCTGCGACAGATCATGCAAGGTTTGGTAATGTTAGTAATGGGCATTTTATCAGTACCGTTAACTTTACTAGGTTCGTCATAAATAATCAGTCCGTTTTGATGCGAGGTTCTGCTGCAGCTGAGCTCCAATGAAGTCTCCTGGGTCGGCTGCGGCAGTTTACCCGTTAACATCGGCTGTGGCAGAATACATGTAACATAGCCAAGTTTGTCATGGTAGTTAGGCAGTTTGGTCATAGAACTGGCTAAGTGTGCGAGACTGTTTAGGTTTGTTTGAGTTTAGTGCAATGAATATGGTTTCCCTGCTTTGCCTGTAGGTCGGCTGTGGGCTCAGCTGGCATTGCCAGTCAGATTGCTGTTCTGCAGGGGTTTGCCATGTTCATCGTGCTTGTGAGTTGGTGTTCCCTACGACCGTAGGTGGTTAGTCTCTGAGGAGAAGTGTTTTTGGGCGATTATGTTTCCACCTATGGTTGTGATCGTAGTTCCCCAAGCGTAGGATGAAGGGGTTGTTAGAGTGTCTCGAGTTTCTGTACAGTCGTGTGGCGAGTTTCTTGAATACCACCGAGAGGCGCTCTAGGCGGTATTCACTGTGAAGGTCCACGGTGCGTGTGTGTCCTGGAGCGTAGCTAATGATGCGTAGTACCTTGTTCTGTATGAGCTGCAGGCAGCGCAGCCGTGTTGGCGCCGCGTATGCCCAGCATGGAGCACCGTACGTCATCAGATGCCTAATATGTGTCATGTAGAGGTTTCTCGACACCCGGCTATTCAGTTTGCTTTCCCTGTTGAGCATCGGGTAGAGTTGTTTGAGCCTCACGTTTGCTCTGTTAGTCATTTGTTGTATGTGGTACCCCCATGTGAGTTTCCGGTCCAGCCAGACACCAAGGTATTTTTTGACTTTCTCGCGGAAACGTATTGGGCGTGTATGTAGAGCAATTGATCTACAGTATTGGTGTTTGCGCAGGTGTTTCGGTCTGCGTGTGAACAGAACTGCCTCACACTTGTCGACGTTGACTTTGACACGCCATTTCTCCAACCAAGGTTCGGCAGTTCTGAGTACTGTCTGTAGGCGTGAGTTAATGTTTGATGGCTTCCAATCTTGCGCCATGATGGCGGTGTCATCTGCGTAGATAGCAGTCATCGTGTTATGTGTGGATGGAAAAATCGTTAACGTACAGGTTAAACAAGAGGGGCCCCAGGATGCTGCCTTGGGGTACTCCGGCTTGAATACCATGTCGTGTAGACTGTTTGCCCTGCACGTCAGTGTTGAAGCTTCTGTTGGTGACATATGAGTGTATGAGATGCACGAGTCCGTCGGGAAACGCGGCGTCGTAAAGTTTGCGTATAAGGCCGTTGTGCCAGAGACGATCGAAAGCTTTTTCGATGTCCAGGAACACCGCCCCAGTGGCTTTGTTTTTGTTGTAGCCGTCTGTTGTTTGTTCAACTACGCGGAGGAGTAGTTGTGTTGTGGAGTGGTGATTCCTAAATCCGAATTGCTCCGGTCTTAGGGTGTCATTGGTGATGCAGTGCCGAGTGAGACGTTTAAGTATTACCTTCTCAACTATCTTACTGAGCGAGCTCAGCAGACTGATGGGTCGGTAATTTTGTGGAAGGGAGTTGTCTTTCCCTGGCTTCCTGAACATCAGGACCTTGGCCGCCTTCCAAAAGGCAGGGAAGTGTTGGTGTTGCAGGATGGCATTTGTGATGTGTGTCAGGTACTCTATTGCTCTATCCGTGAACTCCTGGAGAACCCGGTTTTGAATGCCATCAGGGCCAGGCGCTTTTCTGGCTGTGGTGTGCTTGATGGACCATGTGATTTCATGTGTGCTAGTACGTCTAATTTCGTTGCGCGGAGGCTGGGCCATGAAGCGTGTGATCGCCTAGTCCATCTCTAGTGTAACACTGGGTCGGAAGGGGCCAGGTTCGGTGTGAATGACGCTGCTAGTGTTTGGGCCATTAGCTCCGCTTTCTCTTCTGCTGAGTATGCTGGGCCGTTTGGTCCCTGTAGGGTAGGCGTGTAGAGTTTCTCCCTGGTGAAGTGTCTGGCCAGAGCCCACACTGCAGGACGTGTGGTATCAAGTCCAGCGAGTTTCTGGTCCCATTGTGTCGTTTTGAATGTTATTTTACCCTGTATGATACCCTGTAGCCTGTTGACGTGATGTTTATACACCGAACGCCTGGTACGCTGCCAGTATCTCCTGAGTCGGTTTCTCATTGAGATAAGGCCCAGGATTTCCTGGGGGAGGGCCGCTGAGTGATGTGTGGCACGTAATGGTATGGATTCGGCTATTGCGTCTTGGACATCAGTGGTGAGCACTTCAACAGCTTCATCAATTTGTTCTGTTTGTGTAATCTCGTGAGTGTCAGGAATACGATTATCAAGCGTTTTCTTGAACAGAGCCCAATTTGCGCGCTTGTAATTTAGTATCCTGCGTGGTTCATTGTACTGCAGTGTTTCTTCCGTGTGAAATATAACGGGGGTGTGGTTGGAAGGCAGATCGTTTACAGCCTCAAGGTTGAGGGTAACTGTTATGCCCTTGTTGAGAGCCATGTCTATCACGTCTGGCCTTTAATTCCTTTCGTAAGGAATATAAGTCGGTTCAACCGGTGCAAGTGTGATGTAGTTTCTGCCTAGTGAGTGTTCGTACAGTTTTTTGCCGTCGCGATTTTGAGTTCGAGTCGCGGTGTTTTGCGTTCAGATCTCCAGCGGAGATGACTCGCGGTGCAATGTTGAGTACTGTGCTGATGTCGCGTGTTACAATGTTACCAGGAGCGTTGTAGAGCGACACCAGTGCAGTGTATGCTCCATTGAACTTGACCCTGACGGCCGTGGCCTCTAATCTTTCAAGTGCAGGGAGCTGGATATTTGTGTGTTCAATGTCTTTGTGTATGATGATCGCTGTTCCGCCTCCTTCTCTGCCGTCCACTCGGTCGGTACGATAGACGCAGTAACCAGTGAAGTTTAGTCTGTTGTGAGGTTTGAGTTTAGTCTCGCTCACAAGGACAATCAGTATCCCCTTTGCCTCAAGGAGCGCGGCAAATTCTGCCCTTTTGTTGGTGATCCCGTCTGCATTCCAGAACAGGATCTGTGATAGTCTTACGTTGTTTATGTGAGGGGGGAGGGTGGGTGTGGCCTGTTATCCATGTATGGGAGTAAACAGGTTTGCGATCGCTGTTTGAATGACAGTCCAGTACTGGCCGGTTTCGGCAGTCATGAGCTGCGTGAATAGTGTGGAGACGGCTCCCCATATCTTCGAAAAGGTCTGCTGAGTCTCGTGTTGGGGAATAGTGCCTGCATTACTGCCTGCAATATTCCTCCCTGTGTTGTTGGGATGTTGGGTCTGTCGGCCTGTGTTGGCGAGTTGGCGGCTGCTTGTGCTTGTGTTAGCGTTGTGTTTTGGCTGGCTTGTGTTTCAGCTGTACGTGTAGCTTCTGTTGGCGCCTGTGTTTCCGGTGTGGTGAGGGGTTGTGTAATGTGTGTTCTAGTTTCCTTTGCTACGTTTTGTGCCGGAGAGTTGGTGTTCCGTTGTTGTTGGTTATTTTGTTGTGGTGTGGTAGTGTTCCTTCTGTTTCCTAGGTCCCCTTCCTTCTCCTACGCTGGGGTTTTGGTTTCCCTTGTGTAGGTGCGTTTTTCTTGTCGTGCGTGTAACAGCTCGACGTGGAGGGGGTGGGTTCCGTGTTGTCTGGGGGCGGGTAGCGTTGTTTGCAGTGTTTAGATAGTTTGTTGTGTTGTCTGTGTTGGTTGTGTTTCTGTTGCTGGGGATGTTTTGTGTGTTTGTCGGGCCCTGCGCGTCCGCTGCCCTCCCTTGCCCGCTTGCCATTGTGGTGTCACGGGGGAGGGGGGGTCTTGGAGCTGATTTGGTTTGGACTACTATGTTTTGCTGCCGAGTCTTTGGCATCAGGGCCGCTATGTAGGCGGAGCACCTCCTGTAGGTAGACGCGTGCGCCTGCCCACAGTTAGCGCATTTCCGTGCGTCTGTCTGTCTCAGTGTACAGTGTTGGGCTGAGTGGCTGCCTCCGCATTTGCGGCACCGATATGCCAGGCTGCAGCGAGCAGCCGAATGTCCAAAGCGTTTGCATTGTCGGGGGCCGCGAGGTGGTTCGAGGAGTTCTACCTTAACTCCCATATGAAGGATATATTTCACCTTAAAGGTCTCGCGGGAGTGGGCCGAGTCGGCCAGCTCTACAAGGTAGTTTGGTAATGGTGCGTGTGTTCGTTGACCTGTCATCCGGCTTGCTCTGAGACAGTCAAAGCCCAGGTCACGAATGTCTTCTTTCAAGGTGTCGCCAGGTGTGTTTGGGTCCACCCCCTTCACAACGTACAGCTGTGTGCGTTCGTCCGCGGTTCTGTACGTTTGGTGTTCTATCTCCTTAGCTTTGAGGAAGCTCAGGAGGTTGGTGTAGTCTTGTTTGGAATCACGTATCTCGTTAGTTTTGTGTGGTAGGTGGTAGGCTTATGTGAGTCTACGAACTCTTTGTTTAGGCGACTGAGGTCGCCATAGTTTTGTATGACGACTGGTGGAAATCCAGTCCGTGTTGTTGTGACCTGCGTGGCTGTTTGCCGAGTGTTTCCCAGCACAGGTGCGGTTCTGTTGTTGTTCCCAGTGTTTGGTGTGCTAATATATAGGGTGGTGGGTGTTGGCAAGAGCGCGCGGTGCTTGCCTTTTGAGCGTGAGAGATCACATGTCTGCGTGGCGAGTGGGAGACTATTGCTCCGTCCGACGACCTGCCACGGTCCGTCCCCATCGTCTGCGTGTTCGTGTTGTGGGTCCTCATCGATCACAAGTGGACCGATTTCGGGGGTGTTAAGGTCAATTGTGGCAGTTGTGTGTGTTTGGTGTAGGTGTACTGTTTTTGGTGCCCGCCATCTCGGCCCTCACCTCGGCAGCGGCTTCGGCCCTTGCTTGCGCAATAGCCTTAGCCATCTCCTCTTGGTGAGTTGCGAGCGGGATTGTGATGGCGAGGGGTGAACACGGCATCACCGTCCATTCTGGCACTTGCGTCTGGCTTCTGGTACGGTACGGGATTTTGCTGGGCTGACTAGCCATCTTTCCAGCAGAAGGATATTTATTGAGAAAGGGAAAAACGACAACTTTTGCTCCTTTTTGATAGGCAAGATGTGTACAAGAAGAGGGGAGTCCCTACTATCTATCGGTGAAAGGGAGCGCGGAGTGAAGAGAAAGGCCTACTGTGCGCGGGGTGATCCGACGTGAACGGACTCCTGGCACAGAAATACCCTACCAAAGAACGGGTGAGTCCCGCTAGGGAGTTGTAACCTTGGTCACAAGGAGCTACGAGCCGGAGCTCTTTGTCTCGCTAAGCGTACTAGGCGACAGCGAGATCGGCGCTCTCCGATGTCGTCCGCTCTTCAGCTTGTTCGCAACCACTCTTTCGAGCTATTGTCTGCCAGCCACGGCGAGGTTATCCGCGAGCGCTGCGTCCGCACAGGTAGGCCGCTCCGCTGCGATTGTCCTTGAATCACGCACAGTCCTTATAGTGTAGCGGACTGTTGGCGCGATGCAGTCCACAGCGCGGGACCCCGGGTTTGCTGAGCCCATACTCAAAAAAAATTAATGCTGAGTGTTTTAGGGGCCAGCTGCGCTACCTTCACTTTTAGATGACAATACCTCTATGGCTATCTGCGTTTTACATGTTATTCACATAGTCGAATTTTCACATTCCATTTAATAGTGTTTTAGCCTGATTATCTGGTTGACACTCCTCTACACTTTTGAATAGTTGTCTAACATCAGAGGCTGGATGGTCTTGAAGGTATTTTTCGTCTCACCATATGAAATGTGCTTCGTGGTCTTTATTCCATGTACGTTACTTCCCTAAAATTTGACACTGCATATGCTACAACAAAGTGTCACACAGAGAATTTGACACACTTCACAGGTGGTAAACCATATTTTCTGGACTGTCTTACTTTATCTGTAAGTAGTTTCTCGCTTGCAACCGAGGGTAGTGTGCCTGAAGTGCAGCCCATAGGTTTCAGGATACACGGCAGTGCTTTTAAACGTTAGAAGACTGCCTTGACGTATTCAGGAAATTTCGGCTATATAGGTGAGGGTGAAACTATCAGGTTGTATTAATTAACCACACTCCCTTTTCATTACATTCTGGACATCAACACTGTGTTCCTGAGCCTACAAATCTTTTAGATCTCACAGCTGTTACTTACTCCAAATCAATTCAGTGCTCATAGAGTAATGTTAATCTGATGCAGTGGTATAGTCTGAAAGGCATGTGGCTAGTTGGGAAGTAGTTTCCGCTAACAGTGTTTCACAAGCTCTTAAGAGATTTAAAGTCTCTGGCAATACACTCCATACCTTTACGAACGTGCAGTGGTGACACTTTTCATTGGAACCTACTTTCCATCTGATACTTATCAAAAAAATCTTTGTTCTGTAAGTCTAAAAATAATTTTTTTTTTAATTTTGAGTTCCCAAAGCAGGGCAAATGGCTAACCTAGCCCTCTCCTTAGGTAGGGTGTTAATGCCCCTTAGTGGTACACCCATCCCACATGGAGATGTAACGAAACAGAGATCTTAAAGACCGCCTAGATACAGCCCCTCTTTACTAGGTAAGCCTTATGCAACTGAGAATCGGAAATATTACCAGAGGTTGCCGACTAGAAACTGTTCCGCCTCACAGCCTCGCATCCCTTCGAGGAGACCCCTACCCTTTTTAACTATCGTCGTTACTAAAAAAAAGTCAGTGTGTGACAGGTATCCTGTGGCGTCTGTGTCCACATCCTCACCGCTATCCCCAATGGTCCCAAGCACTACCCTTTGTGGGATGAAATACACTCCTGGTCCATGTTGGGGATGTTGACACTCTTAGCACAGCTGGATGTTTGCCGTCAAAACACCGATGCACCCATGCATTTTAGCGTGCCAAATGTTACATATTCTGCCCTTGAACTGTCTGTTTATAAATTAAAGCCTTCTCCCACATTTCAGTTGGAGAGTCCATGATGACAATTTTAACATCCTTTTGTCTACTTCAGTTTCATGCCTAAATATGGTAGCCATCATGGATTCTGTATTCTTAGAATTTATTCACTACTGCTGCTTCCATTGTTGGAAGCTATTTGCTGACTCATTCTCATGGAGTGAGGATGACTTCGTTGCTCTAGGACTAACAGTTAGTTGATCTTTCTGCCATTTTCTGGTATACTCTGTCCGTGGGAGAAGCTGTTGGATGGGTTCCATGGGATCCCTTCCTTGTGAGATAAGGCAGAAGTGGCTGTTGCTTAGGCTCGGGGATCGATGTGCACGGTTTTCGGGAGTTATTGCGCCCAAGGTAGGGACTATAGAAGCAGCAGAAGAAAAGGTGCCAACATCTACCAAGGCAGTGGATATCGACAATTGGGCCTGACGTCCCACTACAGCTGAATTAACAGGTCACCAGAGACGGTGACACGTAATGCAAGATGGAGGAGTAGTAAAAGGTACATCATGAAGTGATGTACGTACACTTTCCTGGCAGTTGTGGTTGGCGTTAAATAGGGCACAAGGGAAGTTTACATTATGCGACATAAGTCTACATATTATGCAGGTGCAGTTGGCATTGCACTGGGAGGACATATGCCCCATCTGCTGCAGTTGAAACAACACACAGAGCACCATAGTTCTTATCACACTGGTACCTGTAGCGACCATTTTGTCTTTTGGATCATATACACGTCGTATAAAGTGGACCCCTTGCTGCCCTAAGTTGACAAGTAATTCATCATCACACTGTCACGAGAGAACTTTCGAATATGACTCCTTGGAGCATGATAAAGCTCGTGTGGGGACTGGTGACAACGGGAAGATCACCCAGCTTATAAGAGGTGAGCACTGCTCGTGATAGATCCAGTGGTCATTAGCAATGACCCTGATTGCATCTGTTTTGAGACCTCTCGAAACTGGACCTCTAAGTGTTAAACAGGAAAGATGAATTTTGTTGTCATAAAGGATTCACCATCGGTCCTGGAGCATACATTTTACCTTTCCCTGGGGCCCAAATTGCTTCTATATTGTACTCAGGGAGCCACAGTTAAATGGCTGTGCGCTCCTAGTCACCTTGATGTGGAAGGTATGGCTGCTCGCCATCGGAGGTTAGTCCTCCCTGAGGCATGGACGTGCGTGTCCTTCTTTTAAGTTAGTTAATGTAGTTTGTAAGTGTGGCGAGTGATGATCATATCAGTTTGGTCCATTAGGTTTACAAACATTCGAAGATTTAGTAGCCAGAGAAGGAAACGAATTGGTTTCATGTGTCGCTAAATGAAATTTTGTCCTTTTACGCGCAGCGACTGTAGTGGCTCTTCGACCGTTTGAATTCAACTTTTCCCTTTTTATTTTGGTCCTATCAGCTGCTATGGAAAATACTAAATCCAGACAAAGCCCCAAATGGAGAGATGCAGCTATTCACTGCACGTTGCCCGCTAGCGTCTCAACAGCCGTACACCCTCTCGACACAGAGCACACCATGAGATTCACGTTTCCATTGTAGAGGTTTAAACTATTTTAAACATCCGTGGGCGGTTAAGCCACACGATCCCTGGGCTCGGCAACATACAGTTCTCCACTATCATTCAATGTAGTAGTCGCTGAGGCAAGTGCATAACTTAAAGTATGAATGACTGTTGGCATGACTTAGTCCCCAACTCGGAGAATCCAGTTCTTCAAGCCTGTAGCAAGTAAACAAATTTAATCCCATGAGGGACCTTGAATATACAACATTTTGTGTAAGTTTAGCAAATACTGACGATACAGATTGAGGTCTGAAGATGTTTTAATTTGTTCCACTACGGAGCAATAAGAGATACAGAGAAGCAATATCCCGAGTCGATGGATGGATGGATGGATGGATGGAGGGTGGGAGGGAGGGACGGAGTGAGACTAAGTGAATCAAAGGGGAAGGGTTTATATTACATGCTTGATAGATAAGAACCACTTTTTAAGAATATATTGTTAAAGAAATGAAAGGAAATGTGTAAATCTTTGAAAGCAATATTTTCTATAGACAACTGCCGCCGAATCCAAGTGAGCTTTATCGAGGCCGGTTTCAGCGGCGGCTCACACCGGTACACCACCAAACTAAACACGCCTTCGGCAAAGGCTGTTATGCGGCGAGGCGGCCCCACCCCCCTGGGACGCTGCCAAATGACCGCCCAAACTTTCCAGCCGCCCCCCCCCCCCACCACCCAGGCAGCATAGCCCGCGGGAGGTCGCAGTATCGCGTTGTATTTTCCCTCAGGGAGCCAGAGAGAAGCACCGGCGATACGCTGCTGCGGTAGTTTTCCGCGCTACCTTCTTCTACAAGACACTGCGGCTGATCTCTTAACTTCTGCTGACGTGTAAAATATACGCAGCCATCTCGTGACTCCGCAGAGAGAAGAGAAGTTAGGGAGCGGTGTGGGGGAGAAAAATGGAACAGTGACTATCCGCAGTTTCGTCGTGCTAACGGCAACTGCGGCTGTCTTAAGCTTTATATACAACAATCTCAGAATCTGTTGTTCCCGTGTACATGTTTATTCCATACAGATGTCATTGCATCCCCTTCTGCCCCCTGTCAATCACCTTTTACCCCACTATGACCCACTCTCCATTTGTTTTAGTGGTCTTCATTCGTGTCACGCTACCCTACTCTGTGCAAGCATCTTAATTACCGCATAACACCAGCAACCTACATCGTATTGAACCTCTTACTGTATTCGTGTCTCTCTCTCTCTCTCTCTCTCTCTCTCTCTGCCTTCGATATCGCTCCCCACACCTCCAACCATAGCTAAATTGAAGATTCTCTGATTGTGTCCCAACAGTCGATCCATTATATATGTCAATACGTACCACAAAATTTTCTCCACGTTTATTTCTCCACAGTTATTTCTGCACAGTTTCATTAGTTTTTGTGCACAATGGGTTACCTGGGTAACCTTTCTAACTGTAACTGCCCATTTTACAGTTGTACTGAAACCAGTGAAAAAGTCTCTGGTTATACCTCATTTGCATTTTTAGAAAGTTCATATTTACAATACAAATTTAAATACTTTCATAGAAGAGCATTTAAAAGGGAAGCAACAGAACACACTCACTAATCTATAATTGGGTTACCCAGGTAACCATATATCTCCATTATAACAGGTGTAAAGTTCATAAATGTAATACTTTATTTTATGTAATATATAGTTTTATTATTTATTAAACAACAGTTAAAGACACAAATAATTTGAAAATATCAGTTTTTTACTTCATGTAATAGGGTCAATAACGTAAAATTATTAGCTGCTAAATTTTGATACTCATTGAAATTGGAAGGTATACTCCCATGAACCATAGACATTGCCGAGGTGGGGTGGCTTGCGTGCCTCAACGATACAGATAGCCGTACCGTAGGTGCAACCACAGCGGAGGGGTATCTGTGGAGAGGCCAGACAAAAGTGTGGTTCCTGAAGAGGGGCAGCAGCCTTTTCAGTAGTTACAGGGGCAACAGTCTGGATGATTGACTGAGCTGGCCTTGTAACATCAGCTAATGTGGCTTTGCCACACAGCTACTGCGAACGGCTGAAAGCAAGGGGAAACTACAGCCGTTATTTTTCCCGAGGACATGCAGCTCTACTGTATGAACATATGATGATGGCATCCTCTCGGGTAAAATATTCCGGAGGTAAAATAGTCCCCCATTCGGATCTCCGGGCGGGGACTACTCAGGAGGATGTGATCATCAGGAAAGACAATACTGGCATTCTACGGGTCGGAGCGTGGAATGTTAGATCCCTTAATCGAGTAGGAAAATTAGAAAATTTAAAAAGGGAAATGGATAGGTTGAAGTTAGATATAGTGGGGATTAGTGAAGTTCGGTGGCAGGATGAACAGGATTTCTGGTCAGGTGAGTACAGGATTATAAATACAAAATCAGTTGGGGGTATCACAGGAGTAGGATTGATAATGAATAAGAAAATAGGAATGCGGGTAAACTACTATGACCAGCACAGCGATCGCATTATCATTGTCAAGATAGATACGAAGCCAACACCGACAACAGTAGTACAGGTTTATATGCCAACTAGCTCTGCCGATGATGAGGAGATCGAAGAAATATATGAGGAGCTAAAGGAAATTATTCAGACAATTAAGGGAGAGGAAAACTTAATTGTTATGGGAGACTGGAATTCTGTAGTAGGACAAGGAAGGGAAGGGAAGATAGTGGGTGAATATGGTCTGGGCAAAAGGAATGAAAGAGGAAGCCGCCTGGTAGAATTTTGCACGGAACATAATTTAGTTATAACAAACACCTGGTTTAAGAATCACAAAAGAAGGTTGTATACGTGGAAGAGACCAGGAGACACCGGGAGATACCAGATAGATTTTATAATGGTACGACATAGATTTCGGAACCAGGTTTTGAAGTGTAGGACATACCCAGGGGCAGACATAGACTCTGACCATAACTTGTTGGTTATGAACTGTAGGCTGAAACTGAAGAAACTACAAAAAGGTAGGAAAATAAGGAGATGGGATCTGGATAAATTGAAGGAAGATTGAGTTCTTAAGAATTTCAGAGGGAGCTTTAGGCAACAATTGACAGAAACAGGGGAAAATAAAACAGTAGAGGAGGAATGGGTAAAATTGAGAGATGAAATAGTGAAGGCAGCAGAGGACAAAATAGGTAGGAAGGCAAGACCTACAAAGAATCCTTGGATATCACAGGAGATACTAAATTTAATCGATGAAAGGAGAAAATATAAAAATGCAGTAAATGAAACAGGCAAAATGGAGTACAGACGACTAAGAAATGAGATTGACAGGAAGTGCAAAATGGCTAAGCAGGAATGGCTAGAAGGCAAATGCAAGGATGTGGAAGAATGTATAAATAGGGGAAAAATAGATACAGCCTACCGGAAAATAAAAGAAACATTTGGCGATAAGAAAAACAGGTCTATGAATATCAAGGACACTGATGGAAAACCAGTTCTCAGCAAAGAAGGGAAAGCTGAAAGGTGGAAAGAGTATATAGAGGGGCTCTACAAAGGAAACGAACTTCGAGACACTATTGTAGGAAGGGAAGAGGATGTAGATGATGATGAAATAGGAGATACTATACTGAGAGATGAATTTGACAGAGCACTGAAAGATCTAAGTCGAAACAAGGCCCCTGGAATAGATGATATCCCGTCAGAGCTACTGAAGTCTCTGGGAGAACCAGCCATGACAAAATTGTTTCACATTGTGTGTAAGATGTATGAGACAGGTGAAGTACCCTCAGACTTTAAGAAAAATGTTATAATCCCCATTCCAAAGAAAGCGGGTGCAGACAGGTGTGAAAACTACAGAACTATCAGTTTAATAAGTCATGGTTGCAAAATATTAACACGAATTATATACAGAAGGATGGAAAAGCTGGTAGAAGCCGACCTCGGGGAAGATCAGTTTGGGTTCAGGAGAAATGTAGGAACACGGGAGGCAATACTCACTTTACGCCTTATCCTAGAAGATAGATTAAGAAAAGGCAAACCAACATTTCTAGCTTTTGTAGATTTGGAGAAGGCTTTTGACAATGTTGATTGGAATAAACTCTTTAAAGTTCTGAAGCAAGCAGGAGTAAAATGTAGGGAGCGTAAGGTTATTTACAACTTGTACAAAAACCAGACAGCGGTTGTCAGAGTTGAAGGGCATGAAAGGGATGCAGTGGTTGGAAAGGGAGTAAGACAGGGTTGTAGCCTTTCCCCAATGTTGTTCAATTTGTACATTGAGCAAGCTATAAAGGAAAGCAAGGAGAAATTTGGAGAAGGAATTAAAATTCAGGGTGAAGAATTAAAAACATTGCGTTTTGCCGACGACATAGTAATTCTGTCAGATACAGCAAAGGACCTGGAAGAGCAATTGAACGGAATGGATAGTGTGCTTAAAGGTGCATATAAGATGAACATTAACAAGAGTAAAACTAGGGTAATGGAGTGCAGTGTAAGAAAATCAGGTGATGCTGAAGGAATTAGATTAGGTAACGAAACAATAAAGGAGGTAGATGAGTTTTGTTACTTGGGCAGTAAAATAACAAATGATGGTCGCAGTACAGATGATATAAAATGCAGAATGGCAATGGGTAGAAAGGCGTTTTTGAAAAAGAGAAATTTGTTAACATCGAATATTGATTTAAGCCTAAGGAAGTCCTTTCTGAAGGCATTTGTATGGAGTGTTGCCTTGTATGGGAGCGAAACATGGACGATAAGCAGTGTGGACAGAAAGAGGATAGAGGCTTTTGAAATGTGGTGCTACAGAAGAATGCTGAAGATTAGGTGGGTGGATCGCGTAACTAATGAGGAGGTACTGAACAGAATTGGGGAGAAAAGGAATTTCTGGCATACCTTGACTAAAAGAAGGGATAGATTGGTAGGACACATTCTTAGACATCAAGGAATTGTTAATTTAGCGTTGGAGGGAAGTGTGTGGGGTAAAAATCGCAGAGGGAGACCAAGAGACGCGTATAGTAAGCAGATTCAAGTGGATGTGGGTTGTCGTTCTTATGAGGAGATGAAAAGGCTTGCTCAGGATAGAGTAGGGTGGAGAGCTGCATCAAACCAGTCTCTGGACTGAAGACAACAACAACAACAACAACATTAATATTTACTCACAAAGCCCACACACAGTTTTTTATGCAATGATCATCTCGTATTGGTTTTTTCCATGTCTTAAAACTTTTTCTAATTTTTTCTTCCTTTTGTGTGGTTTAATTTCCATGCACAACAGTCACCAACGATTTTCAGCTGTCCAGAAGGATCTTGTTTACGCTGAGCATCCACTTGTTCAGGAATCAGATAAGAGGTCCTATCATGCACTCAATACTAGGTTTCATGGAAAACTTATCAAGCAATTATGATTTTAAAATCTAGAGATAATGGAAGGCGCTGTCAATTCTTTCCCCAATGCAATAGAAACAGTCTGCCGCGGTGGAGTAGCCGAGTGGTCTAAAGCGTCTCGCTGCGGAGCGCGCGGTTGCTCGCCGTGTGTGTGTGTGTGTGTGTGTGTGTGTGTGTGTGTGTGTGTGTGTGTGTGTGTGTGTACGGACTGATGACGACGCAGTTTGGTCCGAAAGATTTACAAACATTTGAACATTTCAAACAGTCTGCATCTGAGTCATATTTTTTGCTTGAGGATTATTTTCTGTATGAACTATGAATGTAGATAAGCAAAGATATTGTAAAAAAATGCTAACGGCCATATGTGTCCGTTACACACTAAAATGAGAACACGACTTGTCCATGTTACACAACGTGCCCTTTTGTGCCGTTATCATAATGAATAACATCTGGCTTTGAAATAGGACCAGAAGTGGATGCTTCATAATGCATTGTTGGTAATATTAGAACTGCTTTCTTCTTCTTCGAAACATATGAACACAGTGTGTGTGAAGATCTCCCGGGCGTGCAGCCGGATGGATTGATCGTTGTGGAAAGAATTTTCGACAGCGTAACGTGTCATCAGGTTACTCCCGCTGACTGAGGCACTGGGCCATTGGTTGTGCTATATATACACCTGTAGTCACCCCCCCTCCACTGACCTCTTGTGCGGACAGCAGGATGCTGCGGTGGTGGGGGTAGCTCCTGCTCTGGACTCGAGTAGCGGACCTCAGTTTGCGCTCTGCCTTCGCTGGCTCCGTGTTCTGCTTGCGGTGTGATCGAATAAATTTTAGTGCCGGATTCCACGATTGGCTTAATTGAAATCCACTGTCCTTGTTTCTGAGATTCTCGCGTAGACGGATTTCGATGGCCTCCTTATACACAGTCCCAATACCGCGATGTGTTGTGTAGAACCTGTGTCTTCATATTTCATCTTGTGTTTTGTTTCCAAGCAATGTTAAGCAATTGCTTATTTTGTAGGCTATTGGAGTTCGGTGTGGCGCTTATGATCAGTGCATCTTTCTTAAATTGTTCGAATGGTTTGGCCAATGTAAGCTTTCCCGCACTCGCATCGAATGTGATAAACTCCCGATTTCCGGAGTCCCAGATCGTCCTTCACTGTCCCTAGAAGAGATTTAATCTTTGCCGGCGAGCGGTACTCGCATTTGATGTTGTGTTGTCTTAAAATTCTACCGATTTTTCTGGATACGTTGCCTGCGTATGGAATGTAGGCAATTTTTGCCGGCGGATCCTCCTCGGGGTGTTGGCTGTGGTGTGCTCTTATGTTTGAAAGAACGTCGTATTTGTCGTTTTCCTGAAATACTTCCTGGAGATGGTAAAGTTCTGGCTTCAGGCTTTATTCGTCGGAGATCACACGAGCTCTGTTGACCAGCGTATTTAGAACCCCCCCCCTCTTTCCTTTGGGACGTGTGATGACAGCTGGAGGCATGGAGCTACTGGTCCGTTTGCGATTTCTTCCGATAGACACTGTGTCCCAACGTTCCATCTGGTTTTCTGCGAACCAGAACATCCAAGAAAGGAAGCTGACCGTTTTGTTCAACTTACATTGTGAACTGAATCTGGCTGTGTATTTAATTAAGGTGTTGCAAGAACACTTGGAGTTCATCTAACCCCGTGAGGCCAAATGACGAACGTGTCGTCTACATATCTGTACAAAATCGTCGATTTTAGTGGCGCTGTGTCTAGTTCTTATCCTCAAATTCCTCCATGTACATGTTGACAATAACAGGTGACAGGAGACTGTCCATGGGCACGCCATCAGTATGTTCGTAGTAATCGCCGTCAAAAAGAAAATAGTTCGACGTGAGCACGAAATTAAGTACTTTTGTGAAGGACGGCCCAAATTTTTTCTGAGTCCAGCGACTCCTTCAGTGGTACCCTGGTGAAAAGGGAAACATCGAAACTGATCATGAGATCTGAGTTACAGTCTGAGTTGGCGTATCCATTCCACGAACTGAGCCGAGTTTTTGATATGGTGTTCACATTTGCCAACCTGCGGACTCAGAACTGATGTAAAGTGCTTCGCGAGTTGGTACGTTGGCGCTCCTATTGTGCTCACAATCGGTCTCAGAAGTATATCCATCTTGTGTACCTTTGTAAGCCTGTAGAGTCTTGATGGTGCGGCCGCACCTGTGATTGCCAACATGTACATGGGTCGACCACAGTAATGGGTGGAGGGTACGGCGGGGCAACTTTTTTTTTTTTAAACAGGGAAGGTCAGTGCATAGTTGACAAGGTTCCTAAAACACCTTCCCTCTTTTATGCCTTCCCTCAGCGATGTTACCAACGCACTTCGTGCCAGTGTCATGGTGTGTAAACGGGGCAGCACTGCACGCGAGGTGCCGTATCAACATGCAACTTCAGTGCACGTCTAAAATCACTCTTTTACTAACCTTGTGTCTTCTGTCGTAGTTGATGTCCAATTGCGCAGGTGAAGCACACAGGTCGCACATCTGTTGTACTTGAAGTGATGCTAAAAGTGTTGAGATGTGGGTAGGAAGTACTGCACTATGAATAACTTTGGCATTTTTTCAATAAAAACAAGCACTGGCATCCTACAAAAGCTAGTGTATATCCAAGCACCAATATACAGATTGAGTAATATTAAATATATAAGCGATACATAATGTATAAACTGTCCCTGGCCCGCACTGAACTAACATGAATGTGGAATAGAGGTCTGCACCTCGCTCGGTTGCTCACTCGAATCGCGTGATACACGTCGTTCTATGACAGGCCGATAGGTGTCGGCACTGCAGCTTGCGACAAGGCGTCTGGCTGCGCTCGACTTCCTGCACGCTCGTTAGAGCGCGGCACGCTCGACCGGCCCGACCGTCCACACTGCCCGCTCGCCACTCGGTCGCTCACCGCAGCGCCACTCGAGTCCAAGGCGAATGTCGGGAGCAAAGCAGACGCTAGAGAATACATCCTGACTGCGAAATTTGTAATGCAAGTTATTACACGTGATTAATATAAAGTTTCCGTGCTAAGATCATTCACTAAAGGAGCTACCCATGATCATTCTTTCTTGTTTCCATTTTGTGGACTGTTAGTTCCTGTTTAGTGGTAGGTGTTACTTGCCGTCTTAACGAGGAAATGATTGTAGAGTGATATGAGGAATGGATATAAAATAGTCCTGGAATACTTTGTCCGTCTTTTATATTGATATTAAATACGCGATATTGATGTACACCCGTTAGGTTTGTGCATCTCTCTGTTGCAACCCGTTAATATATATTCCCATAGCATTTTGGCACTGTGCGTGTTGCTGCGCTTCTGCCTTTACCGAGAGTGTCCTTAACGGGAATTTTTCCAATTGCAACATTCATATGTTCCCCACTGCCACTGTCGTCTTTCTTATCTACATAATAAAGAGCGCAGGCAAGCTTTTGTTCAATATATAGAATCCTCGCTTTCCTCCGTCGTCAGGGTCATATGCCGGTCTAATGCTCATATATCCGGTACCTGTTTTAAATCCTCTAGTTCCAATTGTTTACTTTACACAGCTGTACAAATATATGGTGCTCCTGCTGTTTCAATGATATCTGTATTATGTTTATTTAGGGCCGTCTGAAGTATGTCACCCGGTTGCACCAGCCAAAAGAATGAACTGCAAGTTTTCGGAATGGCTAGATAAGAGATCGGCCTAGGTACATTGCAGGGGGAATGACAATTAGGGGGACAGCTACCCATAAAGTGACCAACTTTTTGTGCTAAAAAACTGTTTTGATTTAATCGAAGTTGAATCTATGAAATTTGTCTTTTATCAAGAGATACATTCATACCAAAAATCATTAAAATAGCTTCACCAATCTCTAAGTTATCGCCATTTTTCTATTTTAGCCCTAATTTTGGAGGGACAGTTTCACCCCTTAAATATGGTTTTCCGCCGCTAAAAAATTACGTGTCCCATAGTTTTTCATGTATTATAAAATATGCAAATTTCATAAAAATCAGAGAGACTTGGGTAGGTTTCCTTGTGAGTACAGCGGCAGCGCCACGCTGTGCGGCCTCTTCCCTCCCGCCCCACAACACACTCGGCGCGCCACCGCCGAGCGTTGCGCACTCGACAGAGTACGAGCGAGCGAAACTAGCGATTTGCAGACCTCTAATGTGGAAGGTATCGCGGTCGGCGCTAGACTGACAGCCGCCGCACCTCGCTGCGCGCCACAAGCCACCGTTTTGGCGCCAAGGGAAACTTCTAGACTAACATTGTTCAACTTATTACGAAATATACAAGTAATTAAATCCTTAAATTAACCGGAATATAGCGTAGCCCAAAGCATTACAGAAAGTATACAGATAATTTTTAATAAACATACGAAAGTTAAAATTAATAAAAAAGGTTGAAGTTTCGACGGACAACTAGTATAGGCGGAAGCCAATCTGATCTCGACTAGCAATATGGGCGGAGCTTTCCCACGGGATACAAGCTCCTCTCTCTCTCTCTCTCTCTCTCTCTCTCTCTCTCTCTCTCTCTCTCTCTCTCTCTCTCTCTCTCTCTCTCTCTTACGTCACGTTCTAATATATTGATATGCGAAATAAACGGCTCCAGATCACGCCCCTCAAAGCGGAGGGGGGGGGGGTCAAACCCACACAGGGGACCGTAGTTTTATGGCCGAACATGTGACGTCTCCATTTAGTCGCCTCCTACGAAGGGTAGCAATCGTGGGCCTATTCTCATCCACGAACCCAAAGGGGGTGGGGAGAGGGAGGGGGTCGGGAATTATATTTAATCAACAACGCCGTCAGATTTGCAACGTGTCACCCCTACGTAGGTGGACTACTTACCTCGGCATGCCTCTGTGTGTCTAGCTCGACGCGTCAAGGTGAAAAGTAGTTCAGTATTCTTCACGCATTGCAATTTTCTTAAATTAAAACATTGATTCGTCTTCAGGAAAGAGCTACGCGAGTTTCCGTTTCCTTACCGACGAATATGTTTGATATACTAGTTAAATTTGATAAAATAAACAGTGAAGTAATATTTAAAGTCGCTATGACTTGTGAGCCTGGAATCTAACCATCACTTCATCGACGTTTGTGTCGCAAAACAAGAAAGATAAAAGAAAACTTATTTTCGGATTGATAGGTAATTTTCTGACGTGAGGTAGTTATTGCCTTGTGTAAATCTAAGTTTTGTGCACACTTATTGGAACAATACAAGGTTAATAGCACTAAAATTTGAAAATTCCCTAATACTTTGCTGCGTTTTATTTCCGTATCTCTCACAGTTTCGAAAATATTTGCGAAAATATCTGTAACGTGCTTTCACTTTTTTTCTCCCTGTTCAGCTGATCGGCAAGTTTGACATTTGTTTGCCGGCAAGGAACACAACGTCTTATGGCGGCATAACATGACGCCGCGAAAAGGCGGCACTGTGCCGTATCATGGCTACTATGAGTCGTGTCGGAAATTTTTTTTAAGGTAAAAGATGTTCAGGATATTATAGTGAGAATCTTGTTTTACATGTTTTGCGATAATTTGATTTTGTGTGTTGGTACACACATCTAAGCATGATTCCTTGCAAGGCTCTTCCGTCGAATTTTTTTATTTTTTTATGTTCATTAAACAACAGACAGCAAAAGAATTATTTGAGGTTGATATTTCATCTAGATACACTGTGTGGTCGTGTTACTTTTTTTTGTTGAGTTATTCACGGTGTTATTCGGTGTGCGGTGGGGAAAGTTTTGGCGGTGGCCTTAGAGCTTCTCTCTTGCTGCGACCGTGGAAGTAAGTATATCGTCGACTCATGCTGAGGGTTGTTGATTGTTTTGAGGGGACTAAACAGCTAGGTCATCAGTCCCCTGTTCCTAGCTGAGAGGCCACTGTCAAAGTAAAAAGTAAAAACAAAGCTCAGAAAATGGGAACGCACAAACGGGGCAGGCTAACAGTGGACCTGTCGGAAACAATACAGAACGAAGACGCACACAACTGGTAAAACAAAGGAAGGAACATAACTAAAACTAGACAGCAGAGTACCTTGGCTGGCTGATCACAAAGATAAAACAGGATGATCCAGCCATATTGCACACACTAAGAACCCCTGGGTCCTTCACATAAGGGCCTGTAAAAATCTGTTAAAAGCGCTGTACTGGTGGTGGCCCAAGACAGCAGGCCACAGCACCCATCACTAGATAGTCGTAAAAACCAGCCGCGTGAATAAAACTTAAAACTGCGTTAGCCATAGAGGCGTCGTCGCCTAAAACAGAGGGTAGCGCGTCTGGGAGATTAAGAGTGCCGCAAGTTGGCTAAAATCGGACAGTCCATCAAAAGATGGGCCACTGTCATCACTACACCACATTGACAAACGGGCGGGGGTGACGGCGAAGGAGATAGCCGTGGGTTAACCACGTGTGCCCAATACGGAGGCGGCAGAGGACAACCGCCTCTCGGTGAATCGGCCGCAGTGAAGATTTCCACAGGGCTGTGGACAGCTTCACTGCTTGAAGCTTGTTTGGTGCATTCGCCATAGCCCACTCGGCGCCCCCAAGCCTCGCGCACCTTCCGGTGCAACACCAATTTCAGATCAGGTTCCATGATGCCAATATCGAGCGGTGGTGCCATAGTGGCCTGCTTGGCAAAGCGATCTACATGTTCATTCCGTGGGATGCCGACATGGCCCGGGGTCCACACAGACCACGGATCGGCCTGATTGGCATAGAGAGTGAACAGTATCTTGGATCGACCGTACCAATGGCTGGTGAGAGAAACACAGGTCGATCGCTTGTAAACCACTCAGGGAGTCAGAGCAGATGACAAATGACCACTTGGGGCACGCTTTGAGGTGTTGCAGAGCCCTGAGAATGGCGACCAGTGAAGGTTGTCTCTGGAAGGTTCTCTCTGGAAGCGTGGCGCTGAAGCGCTCGCCACATTCCCGCATGCCCTAAGCAATTTCTGTGTCCACCATGGAACAAACGTACGCCGAAGTAAGTGAACAGTTGCCTCTGCGGTGGAAATAATTGTATAATTGTCAGGCATCTGTTGGTCCACAGTGTCTAGATTCTCTGGCTTGAATGGGGGGGGAGCGGCGGGCATAACAGCGGCCGAGGTAGAAACTGGCCAGTCAGCCCTAGGGAGGGACCATTGGGGCAAGCGGTGTGCGGTATGTTACTACAGGAGCACCACAGATATGGGAACTTTGTCGCTGCCACATCGGTCGTCGTGCACCCGCCACTTGAGAACTGCCTGTTCAAGGCTTGGGCTACAGACAGACATCAATGGTCGATAATGTAGCTCGCGCCACTCAAAAATATGTGGCGGCCACAAGTGCTTAAGACAAATATCATGCTGTGCTAAAAGGGTGTCACATCCCTACCGCAGTCTGTGGTGTGGGTTTAGCCCCACATCTGAAAATGAGCATTGTTATCCCCCAAAGGGATGAATGGTGGGGAATGTTTTGCGACCAATGCAATAAGGTCGTTTAGAGACACAGGAACTGACATTCAGTAGCATATATCTTTTCCCGTGTGAGACTGAGTTTACCGGATTCTATGAGACAAAAAAATCCCATTGCAAGTTTTCCAACAGCCGCGAAAAGCACACTGACCGTAACAGATACGTGCGTGTTACATTTGTAATTTAAATGTAACGAAGAAAATTACACTTTGTAGCGACATATCTTTTAACATAAACAATACAATATTTTTATCACACGAGGGACTCAACGACGACGGCAGTCTTAAACCACAAGCAGCAGAATGAAAATCTATTCGTGACCTGGTCGACATCAACATCCGGTCGATGGCTGCACCAAAGATGATGTATCGTGCGTCGATTCCCGACTGCAATTATTTCCTCAATAATGAAAAGGAAAATCTTTGTAAGTTTGCATTGTAAAATGTTAGTTCACGTCATGACATAGATTGAATCAATCGTTGTATGCCCCTCAGGGGCTCAGCATTAATTTGCTGAGTACGGGCTTGGTGAACCCAGGGTCCTGAGCCATGGGCTGTGTCGCGCCAACAGTCTGCTACACTGTAAGCTCTGTGCGTGTCTCAACGACCATCGTTCGGTGCGACGGTGGAACGTTGTACGTTTCAGAGCCCGGGGATCTTGGCTTAATCGCCCGGGTCGCGAGGATGGTACAAACCTCTCTAAAAAAAAAACCTCAATCTCAAGGTGTGCTACGTGCCGAGGAGATGCATGGCTGTTGAGGTTGAACAGCCGCTAGCGAGCAACCTCTGAGGAACCTGCCGCACCTCAGTTGTATAAGGCTTACCCAGGCAAGCGGGGCTCTGCCTGGGTGGACGTTTAGATCCGTAGCTGCTCGTGGGACCACAATGAAACGAGCAACAGATAACGTTAGTGGACGTACAACCACCGTCTCAAAGCGTGGGAAGTTTCGTGCTACTTATTATGACCACAAGTCGTTCCCTTCCTTGGCTACGCCCTGGGAGGAACGCAGGGCTGCTAACAACAATGAACCATATTCGCCTAATTATCTTGTATGTACGACGACTGATGGGGAACCATTTACAACAGTGAAGCCTCAGTTCTTCGTAGAACATCTGGAGGAGAAGTTTGGAGAGGTGGAGTCCCTCTCCAAGATGCGTAATGGCTCCGTCTTGATCCTCACCGCATCCCCAGCCCAGTCGCGGGCGTTGCTTGCTTGCGATAAGCTGGGAGATATCGCGGTCAACATTGCGCCACATAAGTCGCTCAATCTGGTCCAGGGCATTATTTTCCACAGGGATCTCCTCTTACAATCTGATGAGGAGCTGCGCGCCAACCTTGAGCGGCGAGGTGTTCACTTCATCCGGCGCATCCATCGTGGGTCTAAAGACAGTAAGGTTGCCACCGGTGCCTTCATTGTAGCCTTTGAAGGCGATACACTGCCGGAGAAGGTGAAGGTGATGTGCTACCGGTGTGATGTAAAACCCTACATCCCTCCTCCCATGAGATGCTTCCAGTGCTGGAAGTTTGGGCATATGTCATCCCGTTGCCCTTCCAGCGCCACTTGACGGGATTGTGGACGTCCGGCCCACCCGGATGCCCCATGTACTCCGCCGCCCATCTGTGTGAACTGTGACCAGGGGCATCCTCCCTGCTCATCACAATGCCCTATGCTCCGGAAAGAGAGAAAAATTATTGAATACAAGACCTTAAACCGGTTGACCTATACTGAGGCGAAAAAGTTGCCATGACTTCTTTTGCAGCAATTACATCGTCAGCACCATCTGTGGCGACACCCATCTCTTCTCATTCTTTTTCTGTGGCCCCCCAGGGCCACAAACCTACATCTGCCCCCAAGGTGATTGGGGGCTCCCTTCCTTCTTCTGCTCCCAAGGTAATTGTCTCGGGAGCAACCTCCACCCTTCTGCCGGAGACACAACAACCCTCTCCGGCACCCCTCGTACGGAAGGGGTCCCTTGGGACACTCCCTTCCGAGGGTTCCGCCCGTGTCGCTTCTGACACACGCCAGCAGCAGGCAAAACCGAAGGCTGCTGGACGCAGGGCCTCATGCTCCTCCTCAGTCCCTGAGGCTGAGTCTGAGAAGCCAGCCCTGCCGGCGAAGCCCCCGAGGGGCAAGAAGGACCGGAGGAAAAAGGTTGAAAACGACGTGAAGGATACCATGGTGGCTCCCGAGCCACCTCACCACTCCACCTCGACCTCTGGGGACGAGGTGGAAATTCAAGCGTCCCCAGACGAACTCGCCGTCGGGGACATCCCAGAAATAATGGATGCTGAGCCAGAACAAAGGCAGACAGCGGATTTGAGTGACGCTGATTTGTAATCACCATGTCTTGCCAGTTAGCATACAGCATTATCCTCCAGTGGAACTGCGGCGGTTTCTTCCCCCACCTGGCCGAGCTACGACACATTTTAAGCACAACACCTGCCTTCTGCATTGCTTTACAGGAAACGTGGTTTCCAGCAATGCGGACCCCAGCCCTTCGTGGCTACAGGGGATACTACTGTAACCGTAGCTCATTTATCCGGGTCTCAGGTGGTGTGTGTGTGTGTGTGTGTGTGTGTGTGTGTGTGTGTGTGTGTGTGTGTGTGTGTGTGTGTGTGTGTGTGTGGCCTTAACTCTGTTCATAGTGAACCTGTGCCCCTTCGTACACCACTAGAAGCAGTGGCTGTCAGGGTAAGGACAAGACTTTACCGTCGGCAGCCTTTATCTCCCTCCAGATGGTGACCTCTCTTTGAATGATTTGGCTGCACTTATATCGCAACTACCCCCGCCTTTCTTCTTATTGGGCGACTTCAACGCCCATAACCCATTGTGGGGTGGTACTTCGCTTTCTGGCCGAGGCAGAGTAGTCGAGTCTTTACTTTCTCAACTCGACCTCTGCCTATTAAATACTGGTGCCCCACACACTTTAGTGTGGCACATGGCACGTTCTCGGCCATTGATTTATCAATCTGCAGCCACAGCCTTTCACCATCTGTCCACTGGAGAGCCCACGACGACCTGTGTGGCAGTGACCATTTTCCGCTTTTTCTGTCACTCCCACAACGTCAGAACGCCCCCGTAGGTGGGCTTTAGGCAGGGCTAACTGGGAAGATTACACGTCCACTTCTATTATTCAACCTCCCCCACTCGATTCCATCGATGTGGTGGTCGAGGGCGTCACTCACACCATTGTTTCTGCTGCAAAAGCTGCAATTCCATGCTCCAGAGGGTGCCCACGGCGTAAGGCAGTGCCGTGGTGGTCGCCGGAAATAGCTGAGGCTATTAGAGGTCGTAGACGGGCCTTACAGCGCTATAAGCGTCACCCCTCTCAGGAGCATCTCATTGATTTTAAACGGCTTCGCGCTCGTGCTCGCCAGTTAATAAGAAGACGTAAACAGGAGTGCTGGGAGAGGTACGTTTCCACTATTGGAACAGGTACCTCAGCCTCGCAGGTCTGGAGTAAGATCAGGCGGCTACAGGGATTACAGACACCAGTGGGAATCCCTGGGATCTCCTCAAATGGAGTCGTTTGTACGGACCCGCCTAATCTTGCAGAGATGTTTGCCGAGCATTATGCTCGTGCCTTTGCCTCTGCAAACTATCCACCGGCCTTCCGTACATTGAAGGAGCGGGTAGAACGCCAGCACCTCTCCTTTCGTACCCGCCGCTCTGAATCCTAAAACAGTCCTTTCACTGAGTGGGAGCTCCTCAGTGCTCTTCGACAATGTCCAGACACGGCGCCAGGGCCTGATAGCATCCATAGCCAGATGCTGAAACATCTCTCAGCAGATAGTCGGCGTAACCTACTTGCGGTCTATAACCGCATTTGGTGTAATGGAGTTTTCCCGTCACAGTGGTGGGAGAGTATCATCATCCCCGTACTTAAACCTGACAAACATCCTCTGAACTTGGATAGCTATCGGCCCATTAACCTGACTAACGTTCCATGCAAACTGTTGGAGCGGATGGTCAGTCGGCGGTTGTGTTGGATTCTTGAGACTCGGGGATTATTGGCTCCATGCCAGGGCGGTTTTCGCCAGGGACGATCTACCACCGATAATCTGCAATCGAGTCTGCAATCCGCACAGCCTTTTCCCGGCGCCAACACCTTGTTGCCGTCTTCTTCGATATGCACAAAGCATACGATACAACTTGGCGACGACACATCCTCGACACTTTATATGACTGGGGCCTCCGGGGCTCCCTACCGATTTTTATTCAGAATTTTTTAGCCGTCCGTACCTTTCGTGTTCAAATTGGTGCTTCCCTGAGCTCCTCTCATATCCACGAAAATGGGGTTCCTCAGGGTTCCGTTTTAGGTGTCCCATTATTTTTAATCGCCATCAACGATTTAGCCACAGCGGTTGGATCGTCGGTGTCCCCCTCACTTTATGCTGACGACTTTTGTCTCTCTTTTAGTTCCTGCAGCACCCAAGTTGCTGAGCGCAGGTTGCAAGGTGCTATTCAGAAGGCGCAGACCTGGGCGCTTGCCCATGGCTTTCAGTTTTCTGCCTCCAAGACCAGAGTGATGCACTTCTGTCGGCGTCGGACTGTCCACCCGCACCCTGACCTTCATATTAATGACGAACTACTTACTGTAGTTGAAACTCATCGTTTTTTAGGACTGGTCTTTGACGCCCGGCTGACATGGATCCCCCTCATTCGTCAGCTGAAACGGAAGTGCTGGCGCCATCTCAACCTTCTCAGACACTTGGGTCATACGGCTTGGGGTGCCGACCGCTCCACACTGTTGCGGCTTTAGACGGCGCTGGTGCAGTCCCGTCTCGATTTTGGGTGCATTGCCTATGTGTCTGCAGCACCTTCGGCACTGCACCTACTGGACCCCATTCACAACTGTGGGGTCCACACTGCGACGGGTGCTTTCCGCACCAGCCCGGTGAACAGTTTACTAGTGGAGGCTGGGATCCCACCTTTGGGGATCCGCCGCCAACACCTGCTCGCGGCTTATGCAGCGAACGTATATTGCTCCCCAGGCCACCCAAACCGTCGTCTTCTCTTTTCTAATGTGGTCGTCCCTCACCATCAGCGACGCCCCAGGTCAGGTCATATGATAGCCTATAGAGTTCGGTCCCGCCTCCTGGAACTTGAGTCTTTGCCCCTTCCGTCTCAATATCGGGTCCAGGTGCATACACCTCCATGGTGTTTGACAAGGCCGTCTATTCGGCTGGACTTGGCCCATGGGCCCAAGGACTCAGTACCATTGGAGGCGCTCCGCCGTCAGTTCTCGGCTGTCATAGCGGAGTTCCGTGGTTATGACCTGATCTACACCGATGGCTCAATGGTGGATGACCGTGTCGGATTTGCCTATACACACGGTGACCATGTGGAACAGCACTCTCTGCCGAATGGCTGCAGTGTTTACACTGCAGAGCTGGTGGCCATTCACAGAGCTCTTGTGCATATCCAGTCTTGCTCAGGCGAGTCTTTTGTTGTTTGCAGCGACTCCCTGAGCAGCCTCCGAGCTCTGGAGGAGTGTTACCCACGGTCTACCTTGGTATTGGCCGTTCAGGAGACACTTTATGCCATTACACGGTCCGGGCGATCGGTGGTGTTCATCTGGTCTCCGGGTCATGTTGGTGTCCCGGGCAATGAACGTGTTGACA
Organism: Locusta migratoria; assembly: GCA_026315105.1. NCBI lineage: Eukaryota > Metazoa > Arthropoda > Insecta > Orthoptera > Acrididae > Locusta > Locusta migratoria. Next base: position 415,337,262 of record CM048749.1, read on the forward strand.
GGCTTGCCAAGCAGGCTGTAGGTATGTCCTGTCTAGAGATCGGCCTCCCGGCTTCTGATCTCCCTTCATTGTTGCACCAGAAAGTACGTCAGCTTTGGGATACTGTGTGGCGTAGCCTGCGCACGCCCAACAAGCTCCGGGTGGTCAAGGAAACGACGGTTGCATGGCGCTCCTCCATGCGCGGTTCACGACGGGACTCAGTGGTCTTGTGTCGCCTCCGCATTGGGCATACGTGGCTCACCCATGGACATCTCCTTCGGGGTGAGGACCCAGCCCAATGTCGGTGTGGCTCCAATTTGACAGTCGTCCACATATTGTTGGACTGCCCCCTTTTAGCCGCCTTGCGGAGACATTTTAACCTCCCTGCTGTTTTATCGGAAGTTTTAGGTGACGATGCCAAAATGGCAGATACCGTTTTACGTTTTATTCGAGCAGGGGGGATTTTATCGTTCTCTCTAACTGGAGATTTCTTTGTGAAACCGAGTGGTTGACTTTTCCTTTTTTATTCTTATGGTCGGTCAACCACGGCCATCGGTTTCTTTGTTGTAAGTTGTCTTCGTGTAACAGTCTTTTCGTTTAGTCTTGTTAGTCTTGATGACGTTTTATGGACTAGTGGGACTCCTCTCCCACTTCGCTATTTTAAACTCTAGGCGTATTATCTTTTACGTGTTTGGATTTACTTTTGACACCTAGTGATGGAATGGGGGACTGATGACCATTGCAGTTTTGTCCCCCTTAAACAACCAACAACAACAACAACGTTCCTTTCCTTGGCTACGCCATGGGAGGAACGCAGGGCCTTAAAAGGATCAGACCCATAATCGCCGCGATATTTAGTTTGCTCCCGTACCGATGGTGAATCTTTCTCGCCCACCAAACCACAGTTCTTAATCTACCAGCTCTAAGACAAGTATGGTGAGGTGGAGTCTTTCTCCAAAATGAGCAGTGGGGCAGTCTTGATACAGACGGTATCCCCAGCCCAGTCTAAGGCATTACTTGCCTGCGACAAGCTGGGTAATATTCCTGTCTCTGTCACACCCCACAAGACGCTCAACATCGTCCAGGGTCTCATTTATCACCGGGATCTCCTGTCACAGTCAGATGATGAGCTGCGCACATACTTGGAAAGGAGAGGTGTTCACTTTGTTAGGCACGTTTATAGGGGACCAAAGATCGTAGGGTCGCCTTCATCCTGGCCTTCGAAGGCGATACACTGCCCGAGAAGGTCAAGGTGATGATCTATCGGTGCGACGTCAAACCATACGTCCCGTCCCTCATCTGCTACTAAAGAAGATGAGTTATAGATCCTCACATCACCTGAGGATCTCACACTGACTGATGCACTGGATCCTATGATTCTGGATTCACCAGAGGCAGACCGGTTGACACATATGTTCCCATGAAATAACGTGCTCTACCTCTTTATCATGGCCCATCAGCTCAAAGACCCTGTAATTCTCCAATGGAACTGCGACGGTTTTTTCTCTCACCTGGCTGAGTTGCATCAACTTTCGAGCATAACACCTGCTCTCGGCATTGCTCTCCAGGAGACCTGGTTTCCAGCAATGCGGACCCCTGCCCTTCATGGATACGGGGGATATTATGTGTATATATAGCAGAATCTCATGTGGCGGCTCTGTTTATATCCTTAACTCTGTGTATAGTGAACATGTGCCCCTTCAGATATCATTAGAAGCTGTGGCTGTCAGGGTAAGGATACCACAAGACATAACCATCTGCAGCCTGTATCTTCCGCCAGATGGCGCTGTACCACCACACACACAGGCTACGCTGATCTCGCAGCCTTTTCTACTTCGGGGTGATTTGAATGCCCACAACACCTTGTGGGGTGATGCAGTAGTCAGTGGTCACGGCAGAGAGGTCGAGAACTTGATATCCCAGCTCGACCTCTGTCTTCTAAACACCGGAGCCCCCACGCATTTCAGTGTGGCACGTGGCTCTTTTTCGGCTATTGACCTGTCAATCTGTAGCCCTAGCTTCTTGCCATCTGTCGACTGGAGGACGCATGACGATCTGTGTGGTAGTGATGACATTCCTATCTTCCTATCACTACCCCATCGTCGTTGCCCTGGCCGCCTTCCTAGATGGGCTTTAAACAGAGCAAATTGGGATCTATTGGTTTCTGCTGCCACTCCCGGACCTCTCCTGGATGATTCCATTGACTTGATGGTTGCGACTGTCACTCAAAATATTTTATCTGCTGCAGAGCACGCAATCCCCATTTCAACGGGATGCTCTTGGCGAAAGTCAGTGCCATTGTGGTCGTCGGAAGTCGCAGACGCCATTCGGGACCGTCGGCGTGGTCTTCAGCACTATAAGCAACATCCGTTGCTTGAGACTTTTATCGCTTTTAAAAAACTCCGTGCTCGTGCTCGGCAGATAATACGGAGGTCAAAACAGAAATGCTGGGAGCGTTATGTGTCCACCATCGGCTCAAGAACCTCTCCTTCTCAATTCTAGACGAAGATCCGACGCATTTTTGGCTACCAGTCCCAGGCAGCAATTCCTGGGATCTCTATCCAAGGGCTGTAGGTACGGAACAAGCGCTGTCGCCGAGGCTTTTGCAGAGCACTACGCTCGCGCCGCTGCATCCGGAAATTATACACCTGCCTTCCGCATATTAAAACAGCGAATGGAACGCAAAACCCTCTCATTCACCTCACGCCACCCTGAGGTATATAACGATCCGTTTAGCGAGTGGGAGCTCCTCAGTGCCCTTGCCCACTGCCATGACACCGCCCCTGGGCCGGACAGACTGCATAATCAGATGTTAAAACATCTATCTGATGATTTCAAGCGTCAAATTCTTGCAGTATTTAACCGCATATGGAGCGAAGGTGTCTTCCCATCACAGTGGCATACAAGCACCATTGTACCAGTGCTCAAGCCAGGTAAAGACCCGCTAGATGTAGACAGTTATCGGCCCATCAGTCTTACAAACGTTCTATGCTAACTGCTAGAACGCATGTTCAGCCGGCGGTTGTATTGGCTCCTTGAATCTCGGGGCCTACTAGCTCTGTGCCAAGGGGTTTTTCGGAGGGGGCGCTCGACTTTGGACAACTTAGTCCATCTTGAGTCTGCCATCCGGACAGCGTTCTCTCGACGTCACCATCTGGTGGCCGTTTTTCTTGACTTGTCGAAGGCGTATGATACGACCTGGCGACACCACATTTTAACCACATTACATGGGTGGGGTCTCCGGGGCTCACTCCCTATTTTTATACAAAACTTTTTAGCTGTCCATACCTTTCATGTGCAATTTGGTGTGTCCTCTAGCGGCCTGCATGTCCAGGAGAATTGGGTGCCTCAGGGCTCTGTTTTAAGCGTTCCGTTGTTTTTAGTGGCAATCAACGGCTCAGCGGCAGCAGTTGGGTCGTCAGTATGCCCTTCATTGTATGCTGACGACTTCTGCATCTATTTTAGCTCGTCTAGCATGTGTGTTGCAGAACGACAGCAGCAGGGAGCCATACGTAAGGCGTAGACATGGTCTCTCTCTCTCTCTCTCTCTCTCTCTCTCTCTCTCTCTCTCTCTCTCTCTCTCTCTCTCTCTCATGGGTTCCAATTTTCTGCTGCCAAAACGTGTTATGCACTTCTATCGTCGACGGACAGTCCACCCACATCCAGAGTTGTATCTCGATGGCCAACTACTCACTGTAGTTGCCACACATATATTTCTTGGGATGGTCTTCGACGACCGGCTCACATGGAAACCACATATTCGGCAGCTGAAACAGAAGTGCTGGCGGCACCTCAACGCCCTCCGGTGCCTTAGCAGTACTGCTTAAGGTGCAGAGCGTAGTACCCTGTTGGGCTGCTATAAAGCCCTTATTCTGTCGCGTTTGGACTACGGGTGCATAGTATATGGTTCCGCATCGCCATCGGCGCTGCTGTTGTTGGATCCTATCCGCCACTGTGGAGTTAGGCTCGCGACAGGGGCCTTCCGAAGCAGCCCTGTGCACAGTCTCCTTGTGACGGCTGGGGTGCCCCCATTGTGAATCAGGCGGCAGCACCTGCTGGCGAATTATGCAGCCCATGTGTTTGGTATCCCAACTACCGCCTACTTTTTCCGAAGACCCCGATGTTCGAGTATCCACATAAGCCGCCGGCTCACCATACGTTCGAATAGCTTGCACAGAACGTTGGTGAGGCTGATTGGGCGGTAACTATCAGCCACCTGTGGATCAGAACCAGGTTTGATCACCGGAATAATGACGCTTTCTCGCCATGTGACGGGAAAGCCCCCTCCACCCATAAACGGTTAAACAGGGCGAGAAGCTGGTGTTGAAATTCCACGGAAAGGTGCCGGATGAACTGGCTGTGGATTCTGTCTGGTCCTGGAGAGGTATCGAGGCATGTGGCAAGGGCAGTTTCGAATTCCCATTCACCGAAAACGGAGTTGTACAATTCGGCTCGATGCGTGTGAAAGGACAGCCGTCGCCTTCCGTGCGCTTTCAGTGCACGGAAGTCCGCACTGTATTCGCATGTTGCAGAGGTGCGAGCATAATGCTCGGCCATTTGTTCTGCGATGGAAGTCGGGTCGGTGCATAGGGTACCCTGGATGCGTAGGCTGGGAATCGGTGCCGGTGGACGGTACCCAAATAGGCGCCTAACCTGGGACCACACCCGAGATGCTGAGGCGCGACGGCCGATGCTGGCGACATACGTCTCCCAACAGTCCCGTTTACCCTGCCGGATGAGCTGTCGAGCCCGGGCCCGGAGCCATTTAAAAGCTATAAAGTTTTCTTCAGTGGGGTCTCGACAATGGTGCTGGAGCGTACGACGACGATCCCGGATGGCCTCGGCGATTTCCGGCTTCCACCAGGGCACAGACTTAAGCTGTGGGGAGCCAGACATGTTAGGAATGGTTGCCTCGGCAGCTGAAACTATCGAACTGGTGACCTGGTGAACCACAATGTCCAAGTCGGCTATCAGTGGAACGGGAACCGTAGCAGCTGAGGTGAAGTAGTTCCAATCAGCTCGACTGAGAGACCATTGACATGGGCAGCCCGCTGGTTGAAAATCAAGGAGCGTCAAGAGAATAGGAAAATGGTCGCTGTTGCAAGGGTCATCATGGACCCTCCACTGGAAGTGTGGGAGCAGGCTCGGGGTACAAGCAGAGAGATCAATCGTGGAATACGTGACTCGCGCCACGCAAAAATGTGTAGGTGCACCAGTGTTTAGCAGGCAGATGTTGTGCTGTGATAAAAGCGTCTCTATGTACCTACCGCGGCCTGTTGTCTGCGCTCCACCCCACAAGTCATGGTGGGCACTGAATTCCTCCAAAATCAGAAATGGTTTGATTTTTGGTTTGATTTTTAAAGGGACTAAACGGCTATGGTTATCAGTCCCTTGTTCCAACCGTAGAGAATGGATTAAAAAGCACTACAATGTAGTAGAGAACGAAGTGTTAAAACTCACCAAACAAAGGGTGTAATATGTCAAGAAGTAAAAGAACGAAAGTAAAAACGGATAAAAGAGAAAGGTGGAAAGAGTACTAAAAATCAAATGGATCGGTACAACCCACTCACACGAATAAAATTTAAAACTGCATCAGCCATAGAGGCATTCTCAGCTAAAACAAGTTTCAAATTGTCAGAGAGATTAAAATTCCTTCTTTGCGCTGCTAAGTCCGGGCATTCCAAGACGATGTGGGCTACTGCCAGACGTGCACCACATCGACATTCGGGAGGATCCTCACGACGGAGAAGGTGGCCGTGCGTAAGCCAAGTATGGCCGATACGCAACCGGCAGAGAACAGAGTCCCTGCGGGGGGTCCGTAGAGAGGACCTCCACACGTGTGTGTTCTCCTTAATAGCCCGCAACTTGTTATGTGTTTGGAGGAAGCGCCATTCTGCGTTCCACAGTCCAAGAACTCGGCTGTGCAACTGCGAATGGAGGTCATGAGCCGTGAGACCTATAGCCAAGGTAGGTTTATGGAGAGCCTCCTTGGCTAACCTGTCATCGAGCTCGTTCCCGTCGATCCCAACATGTTCTGGAGTCCAGGTAAAGACCACTGACCGCCCACGTCGGTCGATGGCATGCAGGGCCTCTTGGATGGCCTGAAGCAAAGAATGACGAGGGAAGCACTGATCGAGTGCATGTAGGCCACTCAGGGAGTCACTGCAAATGAGAAACGACTCCCCAGGGCAGGTAGAAATATGCTCGAGTGCACGAAGTATGGCCACCAGCTCTGCTGTGAACACACTGCAGCCTTTCGGTAAGGAGCGCTGTTCGTTGTGTCCTCCATGTACATAGGCGAAGCCAACAAGACCTTCTGCCATCGAACCGTCCGTGTAGACGACCGTTGAGTCCTGGTATCCGTCTAGAATCGACAGGAATAGGCGGTGAAGTATCTCAGGGTGTACAGAGTGTTTGGAGCTCTGCAACAAATCCAGTCGAAAACAGGTCGAGGAATACACCATGGAGGCATACGCGACTGGAATTTGATCAGAGATGCAGAGGAAGAGACCCCAGGTCACTCATGAGAGACTGGACACAGGCACTAACGGTCAAACCCGACCTCGGCCGCCGTTGTAGGATATGGAGTACGGCGTTCGGAAAAAGTAGGCGGTAGTTGGGATGACTGGGGATACCATACACATGGGCTGCGTAATTCGCCAGCAGGTGCTGCCGCCTGATTCGCAATGGGGGCACCCCAGCCTCCACAAGGACTGTCTACAGGGCTGGTTTGGAAGGCCCCTGTTGCGAGCCTAACTCCACAGAGGTGGATAGGATCCAACAACAGCAGCGCCGATGGCGACTCAGAACCATATACTATGCTCCCGTAGTCCAAACGCGACAGAATAAGGGCTTTATAGCAGCGCAACAGGGTACTACGATCTGCACCCCAAGTAGTACTGCTAAGGCACCGGAGGGCGTTGAGGTGCCGCCAACACTTCTGTTTCAGCTGGCGAATATGTGGTTGCCATGTGAGCCGGTCGTCGAAGACCATTCCAAGAAATCGATGCGTGGCAACTACATTGAGTAGTTGGCCATCGAGATAGAACTCAGGATGTGGGTGGACTGGCTGTCGACGACAGAAGTGCATAACGCACGTTTTGGCAGCAGAAAATTGGAACCCATGAGGTTGTTGTTGTTGTTTATAGGGGACCAAACTACAAGGTCATCAGTCCCCTGTTCCAGGCACTAATGTAACATGTGATAGAACGAAAACACAGAGAACAAGGATTAGAGAATTCCTGGCATGTAAAATAAAGACAAACACTACACTTACACACAGAGGACTGCACAAAAGGGATAATAGGACAATTTCACAGCAGAATGTAATGGCCGGCTGAACACTAGGATAAAAACGGATGAGCGAGCCATGCTGTACACACTAAAAAACCACCACAACCGAAAAGGTAGAGGCTATCAAGTAACTTAAAAACAGTGTAAAAATGAGTCTGTGAATCACTCAGAAGCGCCTTCCATTAAATGGAAGGGTAGAAACCAGATGCACGAATAAAATTTAAAACAGTAGTAGCCAAGGAGGCATTGTCACCTAAAACTGATGGCAGCGAATCTGGTAGGTTAAAGGACTGCCGCAAAGCGGCTAAAAACGGACAATGCAACAGTATGTGGACCACAGTAAGCTGGGCGCCACAGCGACAAACTGGTGGGCCCTCTCGATGCAAGAGTTGGCCGTGTGTTAACCACGTATGGCCAATGTGTAGTCGGCAGAGTACAACGGACTCCCTACGAGAGGCTTGCAGGGAGGACCTCCACACTGCCGTAGTAGGCTTAACAGCACGGAGCTTATTTGGTGTGTTCGATTCAGCCCACTCTGTATTCCAAAGGCTTAAAACCTTCCGATTGAGCACCGCCCGGAAATCCCTCTCCTGGAGACCGATTTCCAGCATGGTTGAGGTAGTAGCCTCTTTCGCCAGTTGGTCAACACGTTTATTTCCAGTTATTCCAATGTGGCCTGGAGTCCAAAGGAAGACCACAGTGAGACCAGATGTACCTAGTGTGTATACAGTTTCCTGAATGGACCGTACCAAAGGATGTCTCGAGAAACACTGGTTAAGGGCTTGCAAAGCACTCAGGGAGTCAGTACAGATAACCAGACTCCCCGGGGCAGGCTCTGAGGTGTTCAAGGGCCCGCCAAATGGCGACAAGTTCCGCCGTAAACACACTACTCCCACAGGGCAATGAACGTTGTTCTATATGCCAGCCATGGGTATAGGCATACCCAACATGGCCATCGACTAGGGAGCCATCGGTGTATATAAATTCAATGCCATGGTACGAATCCAGAAGGGCCTGGAACTGTTGACGTAGAGTCGTTGGTGCAACAGAGGCTTTGGAGTCTTGGGACAAGTCCAACCGAAGCTGGAGGCGAGGAATGACCCAAGGAGGAGTTCTAGAACGGTACTGGAAGGTGAGAGGAATAGGAAGGGATCTTGGAGAACAAAGATGGGAACGAACACGGACGGCAATCGGGAGGCCCGACCGGGGCCGTCGTCGTGGGGAAGGGAGTGCGTCAGCTGGGAAGAGGAGCCTGCGATTTTGGTGCTGAGGTACAGCATGAATACGGGCAACATAAGAAGCCATTAGTTGTTGCCTTCTGAATCGCAGGGGGGGAACTCCAGCCTCAGCAAGAAGGCTTGTCACAGGACTGGTACGGAAGGCCCCTATTGCTAAACGGATGCCACTGTGATGGACCGGATCTAAGATCTGCAGTGCAGTTGGATCTGCCGAATCATACACAAGGCAGCCATAATCCAGGCGTGACTGGATAAGTGCCTTATACAGGTGCAGTAGAGTGGGGCGAGCAGCTCCCCAACCTGTGTGGCTGAGGCAGCGGAGTATGTTTACATGTCTCCAGCATTTTTGTTTTAACTGGCGAAGATGCGGTATCCAGGTCAGCCGGGCATCAAAAAGCATGCCTAGGAAGCGGTGTGTCTCCTCAACGCGAAGGGGTTCATCATTCAAATATAACTCAGGGTCCGGATGAGCTACCCGACGGCGACAAAAAATGCATGACGCGGGTTTTCTGCGCCGAAAATTGGAAACCATGCTCAGAGGCCCAAGACTGTGCCTTTCGCATGGCTCCCTGGAGCCGCCGTTCTGTGACGTTAATGCTGCTGGAGCTGAAGCAAAGGAAAAAGTCGTCGGCAAACAAGGAGGAAGAGACAAACGTACCTACTGCCGCAGCTAGCTATCAAAAATAACGGTACACTTAAAACGGAGCCCTGTGGGACGCCATTCTCTAAAACATGAGTGGAGCTAAGAGAGGTGCCAACCCGAACCTGAAAGGAGCGTAGCGACAGGAAATTCTGTATGAACGTTGGTAGGGGGCCACGTAAGCCCCCATTCATAAATTGTAGAGAGGATGTGATGACGCCAGGTTGTATCATAAGCCTTGCGGAGGTCAAAAAAGACTGCGACAAGGTGCTCTCGGGGATTAAAAGCGGTACGTATGGCTGATTCCAGGAACACGAGATTGTCTAGAGTGGAACGGCCCTGACGGAAGCCTCCCTGTTGAGGAGCCAGGAGACCTCGATCCTCCAGTAGCCACATAAGCCGTCGACTCACCATACGTTCGAGGATCTTACACAGAACGTTGGTGAGACTGATGGGGCGGTAGCTCCCAGCATCGGACGGATCCGCGCCTGGTTTCATCACTGGGACGATAGTACTTCTCTGCCATTGTGACGGGAAAAGGCCTTCCGTCCAGAGACGATTATAAAGGGCGAGTAGCCGCCGTTTAAAGTCCGCTGAGAGGTGACGGACGAACTGGCTGTGAATACGGTCCGGACCAGGAGAGGTATTGGGGGACACAGCAAGAGCAGTCTGGAACTCCCACTCATTAAATGGGGCATTGTACGCTTCCCGTCGATATGTGCGGAAGGACAATTGCCTCCGCTCAACCCGCTCTTTGAGGGCGCGAAATTGTGCACTGTAGGCTGCGGTCGCAGAGCAACGTGCAAAGTGCCCTGCCATTAGCTCCGCAATTACCGTCAGGTCAGTACAGAGACTGCCGTCAATTCAGAGTGACGTGATTCCGCTTGGCGGGTGGTACCTGAAGAGGCGCCGTATCTGCGACCACAGTTGAGAAGTGGAGGCGCAGGAGCCTATGGTGGCTACATATCGTTCCCAACAGTGCTGCTTACTCTGTTGGATCAGTCTCCGGGCTTGGGCCCAGAGACGCTTAAGAGCGCTTAGATGTTCAATACTGGGGTGGCGCCGGTGGCGTTGAAGCGCCCGTCATCGCTCCCGATAGCGTCAGCTATCTCCTGCGTCCACCAAGGCACCGACTTGCGCCTAAGTGAGCCCGTGGTAGTCGGGATATTCGCTTCAGCAGCGGAAATAATCTCCTCAGTTACTTGCTGTACTGCCATATCGATGTTATCTGGGAATGGAGTAGTAGCCACAGCTGTCGAGATATAGCCGTGCCAGTCAGCCCTATGGAGGGACCACCGGGACAGGCGTCCTGCAGAGTGAAATTGTGAAAGCGACAAAAGGAGAGGAAAGTGATCGCTCCCACAAAGGTCAACATGGACCTTCCGAGATAAATGCGGAAGGAGACTCGGGCTACAAATGGATAGGTCGATGGCGGAGAAAGAGCCATGGGCAATGCTGAAGTGTGTGGGTACCCCACTATTCAAGATGCAAACGTCAAGCTTTGTAAGAAGGTTCTCAAGGTCTCTACCACGGCCCGTGCTCTCAGTTCCACCCCATAGAGGGTGGTGGGCATTGAAATCACCCAAGAGGTGGAACGGTTGTGGTAATTGGGCAACCAATGCAGTGAGGTCAGCAGGAGAGACAACAACATCCGGGGGAAGGTATAGGGAACAGATGGTAAATTCCTCTATTGCCCAGAGTCAAACAGCCACAGCCTCCAGGGTCGTGGTGAGAGGCACAGCAGCACTGGGGACGGTTGCAAGAACATAAACGCAAACTCCGCCAGATACCCTGTCATAGATGGAACGATTGTTGTAATAGCCCCGATAGCCACGAAGGGCTGGGGTCCTCTGTGCAGGGAACCAAGTTTCCTGCAGGGCTATACAAAGTGCTGGAAACCGGCACAACAATTGCTGCAATTCGGACAAATGGCGGAAAAAACCGCCACAGTTTCACTGCATGATCAGAGAGGCTCCTGGTCGCTGGAACATGCAGATTGGGATGGTACATTGGAGTCTGCAAGGGTGTTCGCCGTCGCTGATGGCAGAGGCAGAGCCTCAACGTCCATCGTGTCTGGAGACTCAGAAAAGCCAAGTCCTCAGGGGACGTGAGAATTTCTATTTCGTCCTCTGAGGCTGACTTTTGTTGTGGTGGTTCAGAAGCCACCTGGTGGTCCGTCTTTTTGGATCTCTTTTTCTTTCGTTCGCGCTTGTCTTTCGGTTTCTCCTGCTGGGAGGGCTTTTCTGCCACATTCTCGGGGATGGAAGATGCCCTCGAGGCCCTGCGACCAGCAGGTAGTGGCTTTTTCAGCCACTCACTGGTATCTGCCGTACCAGCGTCAGAGACCTTAGGAGAAAGGGCGTCGCGGAAGCCCTTCCTTGCAGGAGGAGCCAGAGACGGTTGTTGGTTCTCTGGCTCAGGGATGGGGACCGTTGTCCCTGGTGGTTTGGTACTCGTTGCTCCCAAAGTAGGGACCTTGGGGGCAACAGAAGAGGAGGCGCCCCCTGACATTGAAGGGGCAACTGGTAACTGTTGGGCCGGAGGGCCCAGGATGGTAGATGAAACCTGATGTGCCTTTACCGTAGATGTTGCTGTAGCATAGGTAGACTTCATGTTGACAGGGTGAATCTTTACATATTTGCACTTGGCCTCGGAATATGAGAGCCTGTCCAGGGTCTTGTCCTCCATTATCTATCTCTCTTTTTGGAAAACTGTGCAATGTGGCGAGCAGGGAGAGTGGTGCTGGCCACAGTTGACACAAACTGGAGGCGGTGTACATGGGACGTCTGGATGTGACGCACGTCTGCACTCCCGACAGGTTGGGTTGGCATCGCAGCGAGATGACACATGGCCAAACCACCAGCACTTAAAGCAGCGCATAAGGGGAGGAACGTAGGGTTGGACGTCACACCGGTAAACCATCACCTTGACCTTTTCGGGCAATGAATCACCCTCAAAAGCCAAGATGAAGGCACCAGTGGCGACCCTGTTGTCCTTCGGACCCATATATATGCGCCGAATAAACTGCACTCCTCGCCTCTCTAAGTTCTTCCGGAGTCATCGGATTGAAGTAAGAGATCACGATGAAAGATAATACCCTGGACCATGTTGAAACTTTTATGCGGTGTGATGGTAACGGGAACGTCACCCAGCTTGTCACAGGCAAGTAGTGCCCGTGACTGGGCTGGGGACGACGTCGTTATCAGAATCGACTGGGATCTCATCTTAGATATTCCATCTACCTCGCCAAACTTGTCTTCAATGTTCTCCACAAAAAACAGAGGCTTAGTTGAAATAAACGATTGGCCATCTGTTCGACTGCACACCAGGTATCGGGGTGCATACGCCTCACCTTGATGACGAGCCCGACGTTCCTCCCATGGCGTAGCCAGGGATGGAAACGATTGGGGGTCATATGATGCTGCATTGAACGAAACTCTTCCATGCTTTGACACGCCGTTTTCGCGGCCGGCCACCCTTTTGTTTGCTCGTTTCATGATCGTCCCACGAGCAGCTAGGGAACTAAAGGTCCACCCAGGCAGAGCCCCGCTTGCCTGGGTAAGCCTTGTACAACTGGTGTGCGGCAGGTTCCTCAGAGGTTGCTCGCTAGCGGCTGTTCAACCTCAACAGCCATGCATCTCCTCGGCACGTAGCACACCTTGAGATTGAGGTTTTTTTTTTTATAGAGGTTTGTACCGTCCTCGCGACCCGGGCGCATAAGCCAAGATCGCCAGGCTGTGAAACATACAACATTCCACCGTCGCGCCGAACGATGGTCGTTGAATCACGCAGAGAGCTTACGGTGTAGCGGACTGTTGGCGCGACACAGCCCACGGCTCAAAACCCCGGGTTCGCCAAGCCCGTACTCAGCAAATTAATACTGAGCCCCTGAGGGGAAAACCCATGAGAGAGAGCCCATGTCTGCACCTTACGTATGGCTCCCTGCAGCTGTCGTTCTGCAACACACATGCTAGACAAGCTAAAATAGATGCAGAAGTCGTCAGCATACAATGAAGGGCATACTGACGACCCAACTGCTGCCGCTAAGCCGTTGATTGCCACTAAAAACAACGGAACGCTTAAAACGGAGCCCTGAGGCACCCCATTCTCCTGGACATGCAGGCTGCTAGAGGACACACCAACGTGAACGTGAACATTAAAGGAACGGACAGCTAAAAAGTTTTGTATAAAAATAGGGAGTGAGCCCCGGAGACCCCACCCATGTTATGTGGTTAAAATGTGGTGTCGCCAGGTCGTATCATACGCCTTCGACAAGTCAAGAAAAACGGCCACCAGATGGTGACGTCGAGAGAACGCTGTCCGGATGGCAGACTCAATATGGACTAAGTTGTCCAAAGTCGAGCGCCCCCTCCGAAGAACCCCTTGGCACGGAGCTAGCAGGCCCCGAGATTCAAGGAGCCAATACAACCGCCGGCTGAACATGCGTTCTAGCAGTTAGCATAGAACGTTTGTAAGACTGATGGGCCGATAACTGTCTACATCTAGCGGGTCTTTACCTGGCTTGAGCACTGGTACAATGGTGCTTGTATGCCACTGTGATGGGAAGACACCGTCGCTCCAGATGCGGTTAAATACTGCAAGAATTTGACGCTTGAAATCGTCAGATGTTTTAACATCTGATTGTGCAGTCTATCCGGCCCAGGGGCAGTGTCAGGGCAGTGGGCAAGGGCACTGAGGAGCTCCCACTCGTTAAACGGTGCGTTATATACCTCAGGGTGGCGTGAGGTGAATGAGACGGTTTTGCGTTCCATTCGCTGCTTTAATATGCGGAAGGCAGGTGTATAATTTCCGGATGCAGCGGCGCGAGCGTAGTGCTCTGCAAAAACCTCGGCGACAGCGCTTGTTCCGTACCTACAGCCCTTGGATAGATATCCCAGCAATTGCTGCCTGGGACTGGTAGCCACAAATGCGTCGGATCTTCGTCCAGACTTGAGAAGGAGAGGTTCTTGAGCCGATGGTGGACACATAACGCTCCCAGCATTTGTTTCGACCTCCGTATTATCTGCCGAGCACGAGCACGGAGTTTTTTAAAAGCGATAAAACTCTAGAGCGACGGATGTCGCTTATAGTGCTGAAAAGCACGCCGACGGTCCAGAATGGCGTCTGCGAATTCCGACGACCACAGAGGCACTGACTTTCGCCGGAAGCATCCAGTTGAAATGGGGATTGCGTGCTCTGCAGCAGATAAAATATTTTGAGTGACAGTCGCAACCATCAAGTCAATGGAATCATCCAGGAGAGGTCCGGGAGTGGCAGCAGAAACCAATAGATCCCAATTTGCTCTGTTTAAAGCCCATCTAGGAAGGCGGCCAGGGCAACGACGATGGGGTAGTGATAGGAAGATAGGAATGTCATCACTACCACACAGATCGTCATGCGTCCTCCAGTCGACAGATGGCAAGAAGCTAGGGCTACAGATTGACAGGTCAATAGCCGAAAAAGAGCCACGTGCCACACTGAAATGCGTGGGGGCTCCGGTGTTTAGAAGACAGAGGTCGAGCTGGGATATCAAGTTCTCGACCTCTCTGCCGTGACCACTGACTACTGCATCACCCCACAAGGTGTTGTGGGCATTCAAATCACCCCGAAGTAGAAAAGGCTGCGAGATCAGCGTAGCCTGTGTGTGTGGTGGTACAGCGCCATCTGGCGGAAGATACAGGCTGCAGATGGTTATGTCTTGTGGTATCCTTACCCTGACAGCCAAAGCTTCTAATGATATCTGAAGGGGCACATGTTCACTATACACAGAGTTAAGGATATAAACAGAGACGCCACATGAGATTCTGCTATATACACATAATATCCCCCGTATCCATGATGGGCAGGGGTCCGCATTGCTGGAAACCAGGTCTCCTGGAGAGCAATGCAGAGAGCAGGTGTTATGCTCAAGAGTTGACGGAACTCAGCCAGGTGAGAGAAAAAACTGCCGCAGTTCCACTGGAGAATTACAGTGTCGTTGAGCTGATGGGCCATGATAAAGGGGTAGAGCAGGTTATTCCATGGGAACATCTACTGTCAACCGGTCTGCCTCTGGTGAAACCAGAATCATAGGATCTGGTGCATCATTCAGTGCGAGATCTAACTCGTCTTCTGAAGTAGAAGATGAGGGATGTTGTGGCTGTACAGCCACCATGTATTCCTTCTTTCTACGGGTCTTTGGCTTCTTAGCCTCCCGCTGCCCTTTCGGTTGGATGGGCTGTGAGGGCTTCTTGGTGGCGTCAAGAGTGGACGAAGAGCGGGAAGCCCTTCGACCAACAGTTTGGGGATCCTTGAGCCTCCGGCCAGGATCCTCTGAAGTTGTTGTTGTTGTTGTTTGTGGTTTATAGGGGACTAAACTACATGGTTATCAGTCCCCTGTTCCTAGCGAAGACAAGATATCCTAGTAGGAAGAGGTAAAATACAGATTAATACCCGGAAGAGCATACTGTGACTATGAACTTATTCCTGTCTTCCTCAGTGTTGAGAGTAGCGAGTATTACACTAAGCTAAACGAGTAGGGAACAGTGGCTGGCTGATCACAAACAAATACATGATGAGCCAGTCACTCTGCCCAGACTAAAAACGGAGGTAAAACAGGGTGAAAGTAAGAAAACCATCATAGAAAAATATGAGTGGTGGGAGCCTGAGATACCAGGCACAAGCCCACCACTAAATAGAATGATAAAATCCAGCTGCACGTATAAAACCTAAAACTCGGGCAGCCCTAGAGGCATTGTCAGATAAAATCAAGGCAGGCGCAGTAGGTAGATTAAAAGACTGCCGCAAGGCGGCTAAAAACGGACAGTCCGACAGGATGTGGACCACTGTCAACAAACTTCGACAACGGCAATTCGGTGGGTCCTCGTGACGTAAAAGGTAGCCATGTGCCAACCACGTATGGCCAATACGTAGGCGACACAGGACAAGTGTCCCTAAGGGAAGGCCTGAATGACGACTTCCAGATGGCCGTAGAGGACTTGATCGCTCTGAGCTTGTTGGGAGTGCTCAGTGTTGCCCATTGCGTCCCAAGCATAAAAAATCCTGTGGCGCAAATCGATTCCGATATCCCGTTCTGGGCTACCAATATCCAGGGGAGGAGCGGTGGTGGCGAGCTTATCCAGCTGATCGACACGCTCGTTCCCTGGGATGGCACCGCACATCCAGACTTGCCGAGTGAAGCGATGGCGTTTTGGATGGATTGCAGCAACGGATGGGAAGAAAAATAGTTGGAAAGGGCTTGCAGGCCACTAAGGGAGTCGCTGCACACGACATACGACTTCCGTGGGCACGTTGTTAGGTGGTCAAGAGCACCGGAAATGGCGATCAGTTCAGCTGTAAAAATATTACAGCCAGGCGGCAGGGGCCGTTGTTCGGTGTGGTCGCCATGAATAAAAGCGTAACTGGCTCTGCCATTTACCAGGGAGCCATCAGTGTACAGGACTTCTGCATCACAATGAGCAGCAAGAAGTGCCAGAAACTTGCAACGGAGTGTAAGTGGTGAGACTAATGCCTTTGTATCGCAGGACAATTGCAGGTGGAGCTTCAACCGGGGGATGAACCAAGGAGGAAGACGAGATGGGCAGGAAAAAACCTCAGGGAGAGGTAGGGAATTAAGTGAGGAAAGGAGTGTATGAACCCAGATCGCGATCGGAAGACCTGATCTAGGTCGACGTGGTGGAAAGGAGGGGTAACAGTCGGAAACAAAAGCCTGCAATTTGGATGGTGTGGCGTGGCATGGACTCGAGCAACATAGCTAGCGAGAAGCTGCTGCCGGCGGAAATGTAATGGAGGAATCCCTACTTCGGCTAGAAGACTTGGCACAGGGCTGGTGCGGAAGGCCCCAGTCGCCAGCCGGATACCACCAAGGTGGATGGGGTCAAGGATCCTCAAGGCGGATGGAGCTGCTGAGTCGTATACGAGGCATCCGTAATCAAGCCTTGATTGTACCAAGAACTTGTACAGCTGCAGGAGGGTGGAACGAGCAGCACCCGAAGCAGTATGGCTCAAGCAGCGGAGAATATTAAGATGCCGTAAGCATTTTTGTCGCAGCTGACGCAGATGTGGCACCCAAGTAAGTCTGTTGTCGAATACCATGCCAAGAAACCGATGAGTCTCTGCGACAACGAGCAATTCACCACCCAGATATAACTCGGGATCCATGTGAACTGCCCGACGGCGACAGAAGTGTATGACGCGGGTTTTCTGCGCTGAAAACTGAAATCCATGGGTGGATTCCCATGATTCAGCTTTCCGGATGGCTCCCTGCAGCCGCCGCTCAGCGACGCTAATACTAGCCGAACTAAAATACAGATAAGTCATCAGCAAACAAGCTAGAACTGACAGAGGATCCCACAGCCGTTGCAAGACCGTTTATGGCAATTACAAACAAAGGCACACTGAGGACGGAGCCCTGTGGGACACCGTTCTCTTGGATGTGTGAGGAACTAAGAATGGTACCCACCCTAACCCTAAAAGAGCGGTGGGAGAGAAAATTCCTGACAAAGATCAGAAGTGGGCCCCGTAAGCCCCAGTCGTACAAAGTACCCAAGATGTGGCGGCGCCAGGTTGTTGCTGTGTTTTTCGATGTCCGGAAAACTTACGAAACAAGGTGTTCACGTCGGGTAAAGGCTGTACGAATAGCCGACTCCGACGACACAAGATTGTCAATTGTGGAGCGGCCCTGACGGAAACCCCCTTGTTGTGCTACTAGGAGTCCCCGGTCTTCGAGGATCCACATAAGCCGCCGACTCACCATCCGTTCAACGAGCTTACATAGAACGTTTGTGAGGCTGATCGGACGGTAACTGTCAGCCACCTGTGGGTCAGCGCCAGGTTTTTTCACTGGGATGATGGTGCTTTCCCCCCATTGGGAGGTAAAAACGCCGTCTGCCCAGAGACAGTTAAACAAGGCGAGCAGTTGGTTCTGAGCGTCCACTGAAAGATGCCGAAGAAACTGGCTATGGACACGATCTGATCCTGGACAAGTATCGGGGCATGCAGAAAGGGCATTTTTAAACTCCCACTCGCTAAAGGGTGCATTGTACGGCTCCTGGCGACGTGTGTGAAACGACAGTGGCTTCCGCTCAACCCGGTCTTTAATGGTGCAAAAGGCTTCACTGTAAGCTTCAGTTGAACTGATGCCTTCATAAAACTGTGCCATGTGCTCGGCGACAGCAAGCGGGTCTTAACAGACAGAACACTGTAAGCGAAGACACGGGATTCCTGCTGGTGGGCGGTACCCAAAAAGACGTCGAACCAGAGTCCACACCCGAGAAGGTGAGACACTAGATCCAATAGATGTGACATACCTCTCCCAACAATCTTGCTTACTTTGCCGTATAAGCCGTAGAAATCGGGCCCGTATCCTTTTAAAAGCAATCAGGTGATCGATGGTGGGATGTCGCCGGTAGTGCTGAAGTGCCCTACGCCGATCCCGAATGGCTCAGCGATTTCATGTGACCACCAAGGCACAGATTTGCGCCGAATCGACCCTGAAGTGGTTGGAACAGTGGCCTCAGCAGCGTAAACTATGGCGAGTCACCTATCGGACTGCCACATCCACATCGGCTGGCAGTTGGGCAGGAATGACAACAGCAGAAGTGTAACGCTGCCAATCAGCCCTATGGAGGGACCATCGAGGTAGTTGTTCCGCCTGTTGAGACTGTGGGAGCGACAAAAAATAGGACAATGGTGCTCCCGCAGAGGTCATCGTGGGCCCTCCATGTGAGGTGTGGAAGAAGGATCGGGCTACAGACCGAGAGATTGATAGCTGCCGAAGTGCCATGTGCAACACTCAAGTGCCTCGGGAAACCAGTATTTAGAAGGTAGATGTCTTGTTGTGCAATAAGTGCTTCAACATCCCTACGACGTCGGGTTATCTCTGTTCAGCCCCATAAAGGGTGTTGGGCGTTAAAGTCCCCCAAAAGAAGAAACGGTGGGGGCAGCTGTGCTACCAGAGCAGCAAGATCAGTGGGCGAAACATCCCTGTCTGGAGGAAGGTATATTGAGCAGACAGTCAATTCGTGCATCGCCCAAAGACGAACAGCAACAGCCTCAATAGGTGTGCGGAGGATCCTCTGAAGCACTGCGAGAAGTCTCGGAAGAGGTTGTCCTGATGGACCCCTTCCGAGCGAGAGGTGCCAGAGTAGGCTGTTCCTTCTCTGGCTGGGAGGTAGGGACTGGTGTCCCCGATGGTTGTGGTGGGGTTGCCCCCAAAACAGGTGTTACAGGAGCGGATGAGGGAGCGCCCCTACCCAAAGATGGAACAGCAGCAGAGTGGTGGCCCCTAGGGCCCATAGAGGGAGGCGGTACTTGAGGAGTTATACTCTGAAGAGGTGTTGAAGATACAACGGCAGCAAAATATGTAGTTAGGCGCATTGGATAGAGTCGTTCATATTTTCTTCTCGCCTCAGAATATGGAAGACGGTCCAGAGTTTTGATCTCCATGATCTTCCGTTCCTTGTGCAGGAGAGTACGTCAACCAAGCAAGGCGGATATA
Source organism: Locusta migratoria (assembly GCA_026315105.1). Classification (NCBI taxonomy): domain Eukaryota; kingdom Metazoa; phylum Arthropoda; class Insecta; order Orthoptera; family Acrididae; genus Locusta; species Locusta migratoria. The sequence continues at coordinate 415,356,910 of CM048749.1, forward strand.
ATTGCCCACAGTTCACGCATAAGGGAGGTGGGGTGCACCGAGCGTCTGGATGTGACGGACGCCCACATTCTCTGCACGTAGGGCTGGAAGTACATCGGGACGACATATGCCTGAACTTCCAGCACCTGAAGCACCTCGTACGGGGCGGGACGTATGGCTTGATGTCGCACCGATAGACCATCACCTTGAACTTCTCGGGCAGTGTATCGCCTTCGAAGGCCAGGATGAAGGCGACCCTACGATCTTTGGTCCCCTATAAACGTGCCTAACAAAGTGAACACCTCTCCGTTCCAAGTATGTGCGCAGCTCATCATCTGACTGTGACAGGAGATCCCGGTGATAAATGAGACCCTGGACGATGTTGAGCGTCTTGTGGGGTGTGACAGAGACAGGAATATTACCCAGCTTGTCGCAGGCAAGTAATTCCTTAGACTGGGCTGGGGATACCGTCTGTATCAAGACTGCCCCACTGCTCATTTTGGAGAAAGACTCCACCTCACCATACTTGTCTTAGAGCTGGTAGATTAAGAACTGTGGTTTGGTGGACGAGAAAGATTCACCATCAGTACGGGAGCAAACTAAATATCGCGCCGAGTATGGGTCTGATCCTTTTAAGGCCCTGCGTTCCTCCCATGGCGTGGCCAAGGAAAGGAACGAACGGGGGTTATAACCAGCAGCATTGAAATCTCCTTTATTACGCTTAGAGACGCAGTTTTCGCGACCGGCCACGCTTTTATTAGCTCGTTTCATTTCCATCCATCAACAAGCCTGTACGCAATAAATTAATGCTGAGCCCCTGAGGGGAAGCAGAAATGGAGGGGGAAGTTGTCCACAAGGGCAGCAAGGTCAGTAAACGATACCATCTCGTCTGGAGGAAGGTAAAGAGAACAGATCGTCAGTTCTTGCATAGCATGGATGCGAACAGTCACTGCCTCAAGAGTCGTGTGGGGAGGCACAGCGGCACTGGGGACAGTGGCAAGGACATAAATGCATACACCTCCAGAGACCCTGTCATACTTTGTACGGTTTTTGTAATAGCCGTGATAGCCACCAAGGGCTGGGGTCCTTTGAGCAAGAAACCAGGTTTCCTGCTCGGCTACACAGGCACAATTGCTGCAATTCTTGCAGATGGCGGAAGAAGCCGCCACTGTTCCATTGGAGTATCATAGAGCCTCCTGGTCGCTGAGACATGCTGCTTTCGCTGGCGTAGTAGGGTTCACAGTTCTTCCTTCTGTTGCCGATTTTTGAAGCAGATCCTCAACGTCCATAGGTTCCAAAGACTTGGCAATGGCCAAGTCTGTTTGGGATGCGAGGATCTCTATTTCGTCCTCAGATGAAGAGGAGTGTTTTGGTGGCACAGTAGCCACCACAGAATCTTTGGTTTTACTCTTGTTCTTTTGTTTTTTCTTCTCGCGAGGTTCTTTAGGCTTCTCATGCCGGGAGGGCTTCACGGAGCCATCCTCAGTAACTGAGCATGCCTGCGCGGCCCTGCAACCAGCAGTAGGTGGCTCCTTCAGCCATCTACTGGTATCCACAGGAGAAGCCTGTGAAGGAAGGGATCTGAGGGAGCCCTTCCTCGCGAGAGGAGCCAGAGATGGCTGTTGACACTCTGGCTCAGGGGTGGGGACTGAGGGCCCCAAAGGCAGAGATGGTGGTGCTCCCAAAGTAGGGACCTTGGGGGCAACGGAGGATGAGTACCCCCCCCCCCCCCCCAAACACCATGGGGTCCGATGTGGGCGGTTTGGGCAAAGGGCCCACTGTGGAAGACGAGGCAGTGGAGAGTGGTAGCAGAGATGGCAGAGGCAGTTGTGATGCAACTGTGGCATACGATGTCTTCATGCTCACAGGATGGAGCTTGGCATACTTTTTCTTGGCCTCTGAGTATGATAACCGGTCCAGGGTCTTATATTCCATAATTACGTTCTTTATGAAGAACCGTGCAGTCCGGCGAACAAGGAGAGCGATGCTGCTTGCAGGCACATCCGCTTGCAGGCACGTCCGCACTCCCGACATGTAGGGTTACCATCACATCGGGAGGACATGTGCCCAAACCTCCAGCATTTGAAGCAGCGCATAGGGGGAGGAACGTAGGGTTTTACGTCACACCGGTGTATCATTACCTTGACTGTCTCCGGCAACGAATTGCCTTCGAAAGCCAAGATAAACGAACCGGTGGCTACCCTATTGTCCTTCGGACCCCTATAAACACGACGGATGAAATAAACTCCACGCCTCTCTAGGTTCTGCCGTAACTCGTCGTCAGACTGCAATAAAAAGTCCTTGTGAAATATAAGTCCCTGTACAATGTTCAAGCTCTTGTTGGGAGTAATGCTAACGGGGACGTCACCCAGCCTGTCACAAGCAAGCAGTGCCCGTGACTGGGCTGGGGACGATGTCGTTATAAGTACAGCCCGAGATCTCATTTTAGACATGCCATCTACTTCCCCAAACTTATCCTCAAGGTTTTCCACAAAAAACAAAGGCTTCGTAGTCGTAAAAGATTCGCCGTCCGTCCTAGTACATACCAAATAACGGGGGGCATAAGCCTCACCTCGCTGACGACCCCCCCAGGGGGCCCACAGTTCTTTTGTGGGTACGTGTGTGGCGCGCACGGGGCCCCGAGGCGGAGCAGCCTTTCTTCTGCCCCAGGCTGCTTCACTTTCCCTCCCGGTTTATGCCTTCGCCCGGAGACGGGCATATTTCGTGAGTGACGGTGGCTCTTGTTGTGGTTTTTCTTCCTTCGTTCCTTCCTTTCTTACCCTTCGTTTTCTGTCTTTCTCTCCTTGAACTCTCCTAGCCTTCTTCTCCTCATTAGTCTCCGCCTCGGCGTTTGAGACACTTCTTTTCTTTCCTTCTTTCTCTTCCTTTCCTATCCTCTTCTTCTTTCCTCCCTGTGCGTGTCTGAAGGCCGACCCACGCATTATCGTGCGTAGCAGGTGACGGGGTAACGCGTAATTCCCCGCCCCGGGTAGACAAGTAAGGCACGTACGTACCCCCTGGTAAAGGCCAGGCCCAGGGAGGGGTGATTACCCGAGCTGGTACCTTCCGAACGTGCCGATTGGTCCCTCCGTCAGTTCTCGTGAGGTGTGACCTGAGGTGTGAACAATCACCTAAGGCGGGTAAGCCCTCGGAGAGGGCCCCCACTAGGAGGGAGCGCGCCATCGGAGACGCCGGTAATCACGGGGGACACTTCCGCGATGACTTCCTTATCTTCTTTCGTGACGTTGACCCATAAACGTAAGTTAGACTCGCCTCAGCCTAAAAAGACTCTGCCTAATGTACCTAAATTTCTGGTTGTCTCTCGCACCGACGGAAAGGATTTCAATTCTGTCAATCCTTTCGTTATACAGAAAGGTGTAGATGCAATTGCTGGCCCTGTTAAAACCTGTTCACGTCAGCGCAATGGCACATTGTTGCTGGAAGTGGAAAGTGCCTTCCAAGCCCAAAAACTGATACGTACTACGTTGTTGCACACTTTTCCAGTTAAGGTCGAAGCGCACCGCACACTCAACTCGTCACGGGGGGTAGTCTTCACGAGATCCCTTGACGGGTTGTCTGATGAAGATATCCAATCGTATATGTCAGATCAGGGTGTGACAGCCGTCCACAGGGTCATGAAAAAGGTCGATAACCATCTGACACCGACTCGTACTGTGTTTTTGACGTTTGACAAAGTTGACCTCCCGTCGAAGGTCAAAGCAGGGTATGAAGTCATCTCCGTCCGCCCTTATGTACCTAACCCAACGCGCTGTTTTCAGTGCCACAGGTACAACCATACCCGTGAACATTGCCCAAATGCAGCAAAGTGTGTCACTTGTGGTAGGGACGCCCATGAGGGGGATTGCCCACCTCCGTCCCCTCACTGCCTAAACTGCAACGGTGACCATGCGGCTTCCTCTCGCGACTGCCCTGTATACAAGGATGAGAAGGTAATCCAGCAAATTCGGGTTACGGAGAAGGTATCGACATCTGCCGCTCGTAAGTTGTTGGCGAGTCGAAAGCCCACTGTCCTCCCAGCGGGTACATACAGTAAGGTACTCACCTCAACTCGACCTACCAAGGATTCCAGTACCCAGACATGTGACTTCACTTTCGCTGACACAGTTGTGCGATCCGCCAGCCCGAAGATTGCCCGTTCCACGTCCCCGCTCCCTCTTGCTGCTTCTAGGGTACAGTCTTCGTCAAACTCTAGTAAACCGCGGGCACCTAAACAAGATGCCCGGACCTTGAAAAAGGAACCCGTCCGTGAGGATTTTCTGCGTTCTCAGGCTTCCCAACCGTCAACTGCCTCTTCCCGCCGTCACTCTTCCAGAAGAGCTGACAAAAAAAAAAGAGTTCCTCTCCTTCCCCGCCGAGGCGTGACCCATCTGTCACGCCGTCCAACAGTTGCCGGCCTCGGCCGTCTTCTGTTTCACCGGGACGCTCCGTTTGCCGGGCGCCCGGCCCTGTACCGGCGGTGGAAACTGCCCCTCCTGATCAACTCGGGGAGGTGGCAGGCGCGTCGGTCGAACCAATGGAACATGACCCTTTGCCCCCAGACAGCGATAGCAGTGCTCCCTCGAAATCCGGTCCTCAGCGGCCGTCGAGGTGACCCCGCTCGCTACTTGATTTTTATCCTTATTTCTTCTCTCATTTTTATCATGGCGCTCCTTCAATGGAACATTCGCGGCATTCGTTCTAATCGGGAGGAGTTAAAACTACTCCTTCGATTGCACTGCCCGCTTCTAGTCTGCCTCCAGGAAACTAAGTTGCGTCCACGTGATCGTGCAGACTTTCCACACTACACCTCTGTGCGGTTCGACCTGCCACCCGTGGAAGGTGTCCCAGCCCATGGACGGGTTCTGATGCTCCTTCGAGACGACGTCTATTTACATCCCATTTCCTTGCACACTCACCTACAGGCAGTTGCCGTCCGCATCACCTTATCCACATTTACCTTCTCCCTCTGTAATATATATTCGCCATCGTCATCTGCCCTTACTAGGGCAGATGTGCTAAACCTTGTTGACCAGCTCCCTTCACCTTTCGTGTTGGTAGGCGACTTTAATGCCCACCACCCCCTATGGGGCTCTCCGGCACCTTGTCCGAGAGGCTCCCTTTTGGTGGACATTCTCCACCACCTCGATCTTGTCTGCCTCAACACCGGTGCACCGACCTTCCTTTCTGACACAACACACACTTATTCCCATATAGACCTCGCAATATGCACTCCTCAGCTTGCCGGTCGGTTTGAGTGGTATGCACTTTCTGACACGTACTCGAGTGACCATTTCCCTTGTATCATCCACTTCCTACATCATTCCCCATCTCCACGTCCTACCAGTTGGAACATTTCTAAAGCCGACTGGGGGCTTTATTCTTCCATGGCTGTTTTTCACAATCAGCATTTTCCCAACTGTGACAGTCAGGTCGAATACCTCACAGAGGTTATTCTCACTGCTGCTGAACGTTCCATACCTCGTACATCCTCTTCTCCACGTCGTGTCCAGGTCCCTTGGTGGACTGCAGCCTTCCGCGACGCGCTTAGAGCCCGGCGCCGTGCTTTACGCACCTTCCGCCGCCACCCAACTTTGGAGAATTGCATCAATTACAAACGTATGAGAGCGCAGTGCCGTCGTATCATAAACGACAGCAAGAAAGCTTGCTGGACTGCTTTTACTAGTTCTTTTAACCGTTTTACTCCCTCCACGGTTGTCTGGGGTGGCCTACGCCGTTTGTCCGGCATCAAGGTCCACTCCCCGATTCCTGGCCTGACCGTGGAGAACGCAGTCCTCGTGGACCCAGCTGATGTTTCAAACGCATTGGGTCGTTTCTTTGCGGAGGTTTCGAGCTCTGCCCATTACCACCCTGCCTTTCTCCCTCGCAAACAGGTAGAGGAGGCACGGCAGCCTTCTTTCCGCTCTTTTAATCGTGAAAATTATAACGTCGCCTTCACCATGCAGGAGCTAGATCGTGCTCTCGCCCTGTCCCGGTCTTCTGCTCCCGGGCCCGATTCCATTCATATTGAGATGCTGAAGAACCTCTCTCCTGCGGGCAAGTGCTTTCTTCTTAGTACCTACAATCGCATATGGACTGAAGGTCATGTTCCCACAAGTTGGTGTGAAGCCATTGTTGTCCCCATCCCCAAACCAGGGAAGGACAAACACCTTCCTTCCAGTTATCGCCCCATTTCTCTGACGAGTTGCGTCTGTAAGGTGATGGAACGCATGGTTAACGCTCGGTTGGTCTGGCTCCTCGAATCTCGCCGCCTCCTGACTAATATCCAATGCGGTTTTCGTCGACACCGCTCTGCTGCTGACCACCTCGTTACGTTGTCGACCTTCATTATGAACAACTTTCTAAAGAAGCGTCAAACAGTAGCAGTGTTCTTCGACTTGAAGAGGGCATACGATACCTGTTGGAGAGCGGGCATTCTCCGCACATTGCACACATGGGGCCTTCGGGGCCGCCTTCCTCTTTTCATTCAAGCGTTTTTGGCGGATCGCAAGTTGCGGGTACGGGTGGGCTCTGTTTTGTCAGATACCTTTTGCCAGGAGAATGGGGTACCACAGGGCTCCGTCTTGAGTGTGGCGCTCTTTGCCATTGCAATCAATCCGATCGTAGATTGCCTTTCAGCCGACGTCTCCGGATCTCTTTTTGTTGACGATTTCGCAATTTATTGTAGCGCCCAGCGGACGTGTCTCTTGGAGCGTTCTCTCCAACGCTGTCTTGACCGTCTATATTCCTGGAGCATCGCAAACGGCTTCCGATTCTCCACTGAGAAAACTGTGTGTATCAATTTCTGGAGATACAAGGAATTTCTTCCACCTTCTCTACGTCTCGGCCCTGTTGCTCTCCCTTTCGTGTAGACTACAAAATTCTTGGGACTCATGTTGGATCGGAAACTTTGCTGGTCCACACATGTGTCCTACCTGGCTGCCCGTTGTGCCCGATCCCTTAACGTTCTTCGTGTCCTCAGTGGCACGTCATGGGGAGCGGATCGTGCCGTCCTGCTTCACCTTTACCAGGCCATTGTTCAGTCGAAGCTCGACTATGGCAGCCTTGTATACTCTTCAGCACGGCCGTCGATTCTCCGCCGTCTCAACTCTATCCACCATCGTGGATTACGTCTGGCGACCGGTGCATTTTATGCCAGCCCTGTTGAAAGTCTGTATGCCGAGGCTGCTGTATTACCCTTGACCAATCGACGTGACATACTCTTGTGTCGGTACGCATGCCGCCTACGGTCGATGCCCAACCATCCATCTTACAGATTATATTTTGACGACTCACTCGATCGCCAATATCAGTTGTCTGCGATTGCCTTGCTTCCACCGGGAGTTCGGTTTCGCCGCCTGCTACAGCGGCTCGATTTTACCCTTCCTTCCACCCTTCGGTTGAGCGAAAGCCCATTGCCACCGTGGCATCAGGCCCAGGTTCACACACACCTCGAACTTAGTTCGCTCCCCAAGGAGAGCATTCCGGATTTTGTATTCCGCTCGAGGCTTGTCGTTCGCGGTTCGATAATGCCGTATTTATTTACACTGATGGTTCAAAGAGCACTGCCGGTGTCGGATCTGCCTTCGTCGTCGGGGACAACCGGTTCCAATACAAGCTCCCTGACCGGTGCTCAAACTTCATGGCTGAGCTTTTCGCCCTCCACCAGGCCGTTTTGTATACCTGCCGCCACCGCCACCCTTTCTATGCCATATGTTCTGACTCCCTTAGTGCCCTGCAGAGTCTTAAGAACCTTTTCTCGAACCATCCTCTCGTGTATCGGATCCAACGCTCCCTCCAGTTGCTGGCGGATGACAGCTGTCACGTTTCTTTCCTGTGGGTCCCTGGCCATGTGGGTGTGCCCGGGAATGAGGCCGCCGACACAGCAGCCAAGGCAGCAGCTCTTTTGCCTCGCATGGCTACCTTTTGCGTCCCATCGGACGATGTTCAACGGGCTCTTCGCCGGAGTATCGTGTCGCAATGGCACAGTGTGTGGCTTTCACTGTACAACAATAAATTGCGAACTGTCAAACCGATCCCGACCGCTTGGAGGACATCCTCACGCCCCTCTCGGCGGGAGGAGGTCATCCTGGCTCGGTTGCGGATCGGTCATTGCCGTTTCAGCCACCGTCACTTGCTATCCGCCGAACCTGCACCGCTATGCTCCTGCGGTGAACTGCTGACAGTGCGACATGTTTTACTGACTTGTGTTAATTTTAATCATCTCCGTCTAGCTCTTCACTTTCCGTCTACTCTGGAGGAAATTTTAGCTGATGACACACGAGCAGCTGCTCGAGTTTTGCGTTTTATCAACTTGGCCAACTTATCCAAGGATATTTAACTCTTTTAATTGTCTTTTATCTTTCGTTTTTAGCCTCTTGTTGATGTTCTGACAGTCTACATTTTTTTTTAGATCATAGCGAATCTATGTTCTTGGCTGGGCGCTAATGACCATAGAAGTTGTGCGCCCTAAAACCACAAAAAAAAAAACTCGCTGACGAGCCCTGCGTTCTTTCCATGGTGTGGCCATGGAAGGAAACGCTTGGTGGTCATATGTCGCATCATTAAATTCAGTTCGCCCACGCTTAGAGACACCGGTTTTGCGTCCGACCCCCCGCAGGGACTCTGTTGTTCTCTGCCGGCTGCGTATCGGCCATACTTGGCTTACGCACGGCCACCTTCTCCGTCGCGAGGATCCTCCCGAGTGTCGAAGTGGTGCGCGTCTGACAGTCGCCCACATCGTCTTGGAATGCCCGGACTTAGAAGCGCAAAGAAGAAATTTTAATCTCCCTGACGATTTGAAACTTGTTTTAGCTGACAATGCCTCTATGGCTGACGCAGTTTTAAATTTTATTCGAGTGAGTGGGTTGTACCAATCCATTTGATTTTTAGTACTCCCTTAATTAAATATTTGTTCTCCGCTCGCCTACCGTTTTGGGCAGGTGGCTTTAATGTGCAAAAATCGGCCAGATGCCCTACTGCCTTGTGTGTGGTCACCTGGTATCGCCTTTCCATCTTTCTCTCCTTTTATCCGTTTTTACTTTCTTTCTTTTACTTCTTGACGTATTACACCCTTTGTTTGGTGAGATTTAACACGTCGTTCTCTATTACATTGTAGTGATATTTATTCTATTCTCTATGGTTGGAACAAGGGACTGATAACCGTAGCCGTTTAGTTCCTTTAAAAATCAAACCAACCAACCAATCATTGTATGTGGCATTCATGTGACGGGTTGAGTTATTACAAGACGTTTTATTGTATTCAAGAAAAAATAAAATGTTTCGTTATGTGTTTCTACGAACTATGAAGAGATGTGACTTTGTAGATAGTGGATTTTGATAATTTCTTCTGTGATTCTTATGGTATTCTTTAACCTTTGGAATATCCAAGTCACTTTTCTAATAATCCAAATCAGTTTTCGTGAAAATAGTCGGGATGATAATATCTTTAGAGTGGACGAAATGTTATTTTTTGTCGAATTAATTTTTGACTGCATTCTAGGATTCAAACTTAAAGGAATGCTAGTTTTTAACACAGAAGTGTGTCTAAAAGACTTCATTTTACGAATTAACTGGTTAAAGTTAACTGAAGATATTTGGAAAACTCAGTGTGTAAAGAGATCAGAGATGGCGTGACTGCACAAAACGCAAGGTAAAGGAATTCTACTATAAAATTACATTTTCTCAAAGTTGGATGGCCTAGAAGAAAAATGGGGAAAAAGTTATTCTATGGGGAGCCCTGCTGCTATTTTTCGGTATCTACTGGATGTAGAATAATAGGTACTGGTGAACCAGTTAGTGGGAAATCATCAGGCGATGCAAGGATCGTCACCTCATCATCTGAAGAGGCTTTGGCTGAGGCTTTGAAGCCATCAAAGATTTTTCTTTCTTCGGTATACTTTTCCTTCCCCCCGTCTGGCTCTTCTGTTAGGTGGTGGGAGGTTTTTTAGGAAGCGGCACCTAGGGCAGAAGAAGAGCGGACGTCCTTCCACAGGCAGTTGTGGATCCTTTAGCCATCGGCGAGGATGCTCTGCAGCAATATCAGAATCCTCCCGAAAGACAGACGCTCTAGGAGTCCAGCTGAGTTGAGGGGGCAGTGAAAGGTTGAAGGCCACTAGGGCCCATAGTAGGTTGTTGCCTTCGACCGTGTCGTATCTATGGTGAGCCCCTCAGGGGCTCAAACATTAGTTTTCTGGGTACGGGCTTGGCGAACCCGGGGTCCTGAGCTGTGGGCTGTGTCGCGCCAACAGTCCGCTACACCGTAAGCTCTGTGCGTGCCTCAACGACCATCGTCGCTACACCGTAAGCTCTGTGCGTGCCTCAACGACCATCGTTCGGCGCGACGGTGGAACGTTGTACGTTTCAGAGCCCGGGGATCTTGGCTTAATCGCCGGGTCACGAGGACGGTACAAACCTCTATAAAAAAAAAAAAAAAAAAAAAAAAAAACTCAATCTCAAGGTGTGCTACATGCCGAGGAGATGCATGGCTGTTGAGGTTGAACAACCGCTAGCGAGCAACCTCTGAGGAACCTGCCGCACCTCAGTTGTATAAGGCTTACCCAGGCAAGCAGGGCTCTGCCTGGGCGGACCTTTAGTTCCCTAGCTGCTCGTGGGACCAGCATGAAACGAGCAAATAAAAGCGTGGCCGGTCGCGAAAACGGCGTCTCTAAGCGTGGTAGAGGAGATTCCAATTCTGCAGTATTTAACCCCCATTCGTTCCCTTCCCTGGCTACGCCATGGGAGAAACGCCAGGCCAGAAGTCAAGGAGAGTCTTATGCCCCTCGATACTTGGTGTGCACACGCACTGATGGGGAATCCTTTGCGTCAACAAAGCCACTGTTTTTTGTCGAGCATCTGGAGGACAAGTACGGAGAGGTGGAGGGTATGTCCAAGATGCGGTCTGGGTCAGTCTTGATAACGTCATCCCCAGCAAAGTCGCGCGCGTTGCTCGCCTGTGAGAAGGTGGGTGATGTTCCCGTTACAATAACACCTCACAAGAGCCTTAATATGGTCCAGGTATCGTCTACCATCGAGATCTGTTGTTACAGTCTGATGATGAGCTACGGTCGAACCTAGAGCGGCGCGGTGTCCATTTTATCCAGCGCATCTATAGGGGTCCTAAGGACAACAGGGTCGCCACCGGTGCTTTCATCTTGGCTTTTGAGGGTGACACCTTACCTGAAAAAGTCAAGGTGATGGTGTACCGGTGTGACGTAAGGCCCTACGTCCCTCCCCCTATGCGCTGCTTTAAGTGCTGGAGGTTTGGGCACATGTCCTCCTGCTGAGAGACCAACCCCACATGTCGGGAGTGTGGACGTCCATCTCATCCAGACAGCCCTTGTGTCCCTCCTCCAGTCTGTGTTAACTGTGGCCAACATCATTCGCCTTGCTCACGAGATTGCTCAGTACTCCATAAAGAGCGGAAAATTATGGAGTATAAAACGCTGGACAGACTGACCTATTCAGAGGCACGGCGCAAATACAAAGCTGCACCCCGTGACCATGGGCAAAAGTTTTGCAACAGCTGTTCAAACGCTTCCAACTCTGATACCATCTGCTTCGATACTCTCAGTGGGCCACAGGCCCAACCATCCAATCCCCCCCCCCTCGGCAGCGGGGGGCGGATCTTTCTGTATTGCTCCCAAACCATCTACCTCGGGAGCAATACCACCCCAAGCAATGGGGACACTGGTCCCCACCCCCAAGCCAGAGAAGCAACAGCCTTCTCTGGCTCCTCTCGCGAGGAAGGATTCGGTTGAGTCCCACCCCTCCTCGGCTTCTTCTTCTGGTATGACAGCTACCGGCCAGTGGCAAACAGTGCCAAAGAAGGCTGGTCGTCGGGCCGCAAGGTCTTCCTCAGTCTCAGAGACTGAGTCCCCGACGCCCTCCAGACATGAGAAGCCAAAAGACCAGCGAGAGGCTTCGAAAAAGAAGGAAAAACCAGTGAAGACCAAAGGAACCCTGGTGATTCCCCCACTTCCGCCCCCGCCCTCTTCCTCTGAGGACGAGGACGAAGTGAAGATACTAGCTTCCCCTGAGGACCTAGCACTTGAAGGTCCACCAGAAACGATGGACTTGGATTCCACAGCTTTGCGAGCAGTGTCAGCAAGTGAGCATGAGGTTTAACTACTACTCCATATTACCTCTTGTCTTCCCAGTTAATGGAAAGCGTTATTCTCCAGTGGAACTGCGGCGGTTTTTTCACCCGCCTGGCTGAACTGCGCCACCTTTTGAGCATAATACCTGCTTTCTGCATTGCCCTCCAGGAAACATAGTTTCCGGCAATGCGGACCCCTGCCCTCCGGGGCTACAGGGGATATTATTGTAATCGCAGCCAGTATAACAGGGTATCAGGTGTGTGTGTGTGTGTGTGTGTGTGTGTGTGTGTGTGTGTGTGTGTGTGTGTGTGTGTGTGTGTCCTTACCTCTGTATATAGCGAGTCTGTGCCCCTTCAGACGCCGTTGGAAGCGGTGGCTGTTAGGGTAAGGACAACACAAGAGTTCACCGTTTGCAGTCTTTACATCCCTCCTGATGGTGATGTCTCTCAGACTGTTTTGGCTGCACTACTTTCTCAACTCCCCCCACCTTTCTTACTACTGGGCGACTTTAATGCCCATAACACCTTGTGGGGTGGTTCCACGATTTCTGGCCGGGACAGAGTAGTCGAGGACTTACTATCTCGTCTTGACCTCTGCCTCTTGAACACGGGTGCCCCCACACATTTTAGTGTGGCGCATGGCACGATCTCAGCCATTGATCTGTCTATTTGCAGCCATAGCCTTTCACCATCTGTCCAGTGGAGAGCCCACGATGACTTGTGCGGCAGTGACCATTTTCCCATTTTCCTGTCACTCCCACAACGTCAGTCCCCAGGGCGCCTGCTCAGGTGGGCCCTACACCAGGTTAACTGGGACGACTTTACCTCTGCTGCCACTGTTGGTCCTCCCCCACTCGACGACGTCGATGTGGCGGTCGAGGGCGCCACGCGTACCATTGTTTCAGCTGCAGAAGCTACCGTTTCCCGTTCGTCGGGGTCCCCACGGCGTAAGACGGTACCATGGTGGTCGCCAGAGTTCGCAACGGCTATCAAAGATAGCCGACAGGCCTTACAACAGTACAAACGGCACCCGTCTCTGGAGCACCTCGTAGCTTTCAAGTGGCTCCGTGCATGTGCACGTTATCTCATTAAGAGACAAAAGCAAGAGTGTTGGGGAGGTACGTCCCCACTATTGGCGCAGGTACCTCCACCACCCAGGTCTGGAACAAGATAAGGCGTTTAAGGGGACACCCAACACCAGCAGGAATCCCTGGGATCTCTGTGGATGGCATAGTATGCACGGACCCTGCCACGCTTGCAGAGCTGTTTGCCGAGCATTATGCTCATGCCTTCTCCTCTGAGAATTACCTCCCGGCTTTCCGTACATTAAAGGAGCAGGTGGAACACCAGCCCCTCTCCTTTACCACCTGCCATACGGAGGCATATAACATGCCATTCACAGAGTGGGAATTCCTCAGCGCTGTTCAAAAGTGTCCGGACACGGCTCCAGAACCCGATAGCATCCACAGCCAGATGTTGAAACATCTTTCAGCGGAGAGCCAGCGTAATCTCCTTGCGCTCTTCAACTACATCTGGTGCGACGGGGTATTCCCTTCGCAGTGGCGGGAGGGTATCATCATACCGGTGATGAAACCAGGCAAGAACCCTGCTCATTTGGATAGCCATTGGCCCATTATGTCCTCTGTAAGCTGTTGGAGCACATGGTCAGTAGGCGGTTGTGCTGGATCCTCGAGACTCGGGGCTTACTGGCTCCATGCCAGGGCGGGTTCCATCAGGGTCGCTCCACCACCGACAACCTGGTGTACCTAGAGTCCGCGATCCGCCCCAGCCTTTGCCAGGCGCCAACATCTGAAAGCCGTCTTTTTTGATATGCAAAAAGCGTATGATACGACCTGCCGACACCACATACTTTGCACGTTACATGGTTGGGGTCTTAGGGGCTCACTCCCGATTTTTATTAAAAACGTTTTAGCTGTCCGTACTTTTTGTGTTAAAGTAGGTGCCTCTCGTAGTACCTATCATGTGCAGGAAAATGGGGTTCCTCAGGGCTCTGTTTTGAGTGTCCCTTTATTTCTAGTAGCCATTAACGGCTTAGCTACAGCAGTTGGGTCGTCAGCATCCCCTTCACTATATGCTGACGACTTTTGTATCTATTTTAGCTCTTCCAGCACTCAGGTCGCCGAACGTAGGCTGCAAGGAGCCGTTAGGAAGGCGCAGTCGTGGGCTCTTACCCATGGCTTCCAGTTCTCTGCTACAAAGACTAGTGTTATGCACTTTTGTCGGCTTCGAACGGTTCACCCTCAGCCCGAACTGTATCTCGGTGATGACCTCTTAGAGGTCGTGGACACTCATCGTTTTTTGGGGCTTGTTTTCGACTCATGGCTGATGTGGCTCCCCCACATCCGTCAACTAAAACGGGAGTGCTGGCGCCACCTCAATGTCCTCTGCCACCTGGGCCATACTTCCTGGGGAGCTGACCGCTCCACCCTGTTGCGGCTCTATCGGGCTCTGGTGCAGTCTCGTTTAGATTTTGGCTGTGTTGCCTACGGTTCTGCGTCACCCTCAGCATTGCGCTTGCTGGACCCCATCCACCACTGTGGGGTCCGCATTGCGACAGGTGCCTTTCTTACCAGCCCTGTGACCAGCTTGCTTGCTGAGGCCTGGGTACCGCCTTTGTCGATCCGTCGCCGACAACTGTTTGCAGCCTATGCAGCGCTTGTGCACAACTCATCAAGCCACCCGAACCACCGTGTTCTTTTCTCCCGCATGGTCATCCATGACCAACGACGACGACCCAGGTCGGGTCATGCGGTCGCCTTCAGGATCCAGTCACTGCTGCAGAAACTTCAGTCTTACCCCCATACCACCTCCATATCGGGTCCACACACGCACGCCTCCATGGCGCCTGCCAAGGCCATGTATTTGCCTGGACTTGGCCTGTGGACCCAAAGACTCAGTTCCGCCTGAAGCTCTCTGTCGCCAGATTTTAGCACTCACAGCTAGATTTCCTGGACACGACCTAATTTACACGGATGGTTCGAAAGTTGACAGCTGGGTTGGTTTTGCATTCGCTCATGACACCCATGTCGAACAACGCTCTCTGCCGGCTGGCTGCAGTGTCTATACTGCAGAGCTGGTGGCTATTTCCCGCGCTCTCGAGCACACCAGGTCCTGCTCGGGTGAGTCCTTTCTCATCTGCAGTGACTCCCTGAGCAGCCTTAGAGCCATTGACCAGTTCTATCCGCGGTCTCCCCTGGTGTTCGGTATTCAGGAGGCCCTATCTGCCCTTGACAGGTCCGGTCGATCAGTGGTGTTCCTCTGGTCCCCGGGCCATGTCGGCATTCCGGGGAACGAACGTGTTGATATGCTGGCCAAGCAGGCTGTTGAGGCGCATGTTTTAGACATCGGTCTCCCGGCTGCTGATCTGCTGATCTGCGGTCGGTGCTGCGACAAAGAGTGCACGAGCTCTGGGCCACGGAGTGGCGTAGTATGGCAACAGTCAACAAACTTAGGGCTATAAAGGAAACGACAGCTGTGTGGCATTCTTCAATGCGGGCCTGCCTCCGGGACTCCATAGTCCTGTGCCGGCTTCGCATTGGCCATACATGGCTGACACACGGCCATCTCCTTCGTGGCGAGGAACCTCCTGTGTGTTGCTGTGGCGCAAACCTGACGGTGGTGCACATCTTAGTTGAATGCCCTATTTTAGCACCTCTGCGGCGGAGTTTTAATTTTCCTGTGCTTTTATCCCAAGTTTTAAGTGACGATGCCAAGATGGCTGATACTGTTTTAAGTTTTATTCGGGACAGTGCTTTTTACCGCTCAATTAAAGCTTTCGTTCAGTGTCTGTCAGTCCTGTCATGACCTACAATTGGAGGTTTCCCTTTGTTTCTGTGTGGCTGACTATTCCTATTTTTAGTATCACGGTCGGTCAGCCACAGACGTCGGTTTTTACATTTTAATTTTTGCAGTTGGTCGGTTATACTGTGTAATTGTCATTGTCTTAGTTGTTTGTTGCCGACTTTGTTGTCCATTCACTGACTCGGGGATCTTCCTCCCCCCTATTTGTTCTCGACTCTAGGCTCCTATGCCCGTTCATGTTCTTTGTTGTAACGCCTAATGATGGAATGGGGGACTGATGACCTCCGCAGTTTTGTCCCCCTAAAACATCCCAACAACAACAACATCTACGGTGAGTGTGGACGGCGCAACAGCAACGAAATATGTGTTCATATGTACAGGGTCAACCGGCTCGTACTTCTGTTTCACCTAAGTATATGTTATCTGGTCCAGTTTCTTATTCTCCATTGTTTTCCTGTCTCTGAATAATTCAAAACAGTCCGGGAGTTGGGATGCGTCCGAATGTAATAGACGCCTCTGTTCCCTACATATGGGGATGGACGTACAGCGGGAGGACAAACGCCGGAACATCCAGCACCTGCAGCATCCCATAGGGGGAGGAACGTAAGGTTTAACGTCGCAATGATGTATCATAATATTGATCATAGCCAGTGTATCGCCTTAGAAGGTCACGTTGAAAGTACTGGTGGCCAACGTGGTCTTGAGGACAGCTATGGAAGCACCGGATGGAATTCACACCTTGTCACTGTAGTTTCGTGTTCAACTCGTCAGAATCTGGCAGGATGTCACCGTGGTAAATGAGACCCTGAAAGACATCTTATCGCAGCCCCCTCAGGGGCTCAGCATTAATTTGCCGAGTACGGGCTTGGCGAACCCGGGGTCCTGAGCTATGGGCTGTGTCGCGCCAACAGTCCGCTACACCGTAAGCTCTGTGCATGCCTCAACGACCATCGTTCGGCGCGACGGTGGAACGTTGTACGTTTCAGAGCCCGGGGATCTTGGCTTAATCGCCCGGGTCGCGAGGATGGTACAAACCTCTAAAAAAAAACCTCAATCTCAAGGTGTGATACGTGCTGAGGAGATGCGTGGCTGTTGAGGTTGAACAGTCGTTAGCGAGCAACCTCTGAGGAACCTGCCGCACCGCAGTTGAATAAGGCTTACCCAGGCAAGCGGGGCTCTGCCTGGGTGGACTTTTAGTTCCCTAGCTGCTCGTGGGACGAACATGTTGTTGTTGTTGTTGTTGTTGTTGTTGGGGGTTTTTAAGGGGGGCTAAACGACTGGGTTATCAGTTCCCCGTTCCTATCGAGGAGTATACTAAGTATCGTTTTCCGTTGGAAAGACGAGCACTTCATAGCCCATTTTACAGGATGAAGTGACAAGAGGCGCCTTGGCAACATAGAAAAGGAAAAACCATAAAAGTTGTCGCTCAAATAAGCAATGTTGTTAAAACAGCTCAACAGAAGATTGAGGCTGGCTGATCACTAGGTTAATAATGGATGAGTCAGCCATTCTGCACGTACTAAAACTGCAAAGTAAAAAAGATTAGCGAGACGAAAGTACTGACATACTAAAACTGTTTGAATGGTAGGCGCCTGAAAGATCGTGCTTCAGGTGCCACCATTACATCATGTGATAAAATCCAGCTGCGCGAATAAAACCTAAAACACGTTTAACCATGAAGGCATCTTCGGTTAAAATCGAAGACAGAGCAGAAGGAAGTAAAAAAGACTGCCGCAATGCAGCTAAAAGCGGACAGTCGGACAAGATGTGGACCACCGTGAGCAGCGCGCCATAGCGGCAGCCTGGTGGGTCCTCACGTCTTAACAGGCAGCCGTGTGTTAGCCATGTATGGCCTATACACAGGCGACACAGGACAACCGAGTCTCTTCGAGAAGGCAAGAAGGATGTCTTCCAAGCTGCAGTTGACTGTTTAACTGTATGGAGCTTATTTGGCGTTGTCAATGTTGACCATTCACGGTCCCAGGCCATGGAGATTTTGTGGTGTAGACCCAATCGGATATCCCTTTCTGGGGTACCGATCTCCAGGCGCTGGCAGTCGATTGCCTGCTTCGCCAGCTGATCAGCATGTTCATTCCCCTGAATGCCAATGTGGCCGGGGGTCCAGATGAAGGCCACAGATCGGCCGGACTTGCAGAGATTGAAAACGGAGTCCTGGATGGACCGCACCAGGTGGTGTTTGGGAAAACACAGCTCAAGGGCTCGTAAGCCGCTCAGGGAGTCACTGCATACGACATACGACTTCCTGGGGCATGTACGGAGATGGTTGAGGGCTCTGAGTATTGCGACCAGCTCTGCCGTAAAGACTGAGCAGCCATGTGGGAGCGAGCGTTGTTCACAGTGGTCGCCATGAACGTAGGCGTAACCCACTCTGCCATCTACCTGGGAGCCATCAGTATATATCACGTCTGCTTCACCGAATGCACCAAGTATGTCCTGAAACTGGTGACGAAGTATGTGTGATGGAACCGACGCCTTTGGGTCGCAGGACAATTGTAGGTGGAGCTGTAGGCGAGGGATGGACCAAGGAGGGATATGGGAGTGGCAGGAGAATGTGACAGGGAGAGGGAGGGCCTCGAGGGAGGAAAGGAGATCACGAACGCGGACTGCAATCGGATGACCCGATCTGGGTCGACGCTGTGGACAGGGTAGGGCAGTATTCGGAAACAAAAGCCTGCGATTGGGATGATGCGGTGTAGTGTGAACATGGGCAACATAAGAAGCCAACAGCTGTTGCCGGTGGTACCGCAAAGGCGGGATGCCAGCTTCGGCTAGGAGGCTTGGAACAGGGCTAGTACGGAAAGCCCCTGTTGCTAAACGTACACCACCATGAAGGATCGGATCCAAGATCAGTAAAGCGGAAGGTGCTGCAGAGTCATACACCTGGCTTCCATAATCCAGGCGTGACTGGATTAGAACCTTGTAGAGGTGAAGGAGAGTTTGACGGCTAGCTCCCCAGATAGTGTGGCTGAGATAACGCAAGATATTTAAAGACCTCCAGCACTTCTGCTTCAACTGACGAAGGTGCGGCCCCCAAGTCAGTCGGTTGTCAAACAGCATGCCGAGAAACCGGTGTGTTTCTTCAACACGAAGCTGTTCATCAGCTAGATAGAGTTCTGGATCGGGGTGAACAGCCCGACGACGACAGAAGTGTACAACCCGGGTTTTGGGAGAGAAGGTGAAGCCATGGGCTGAGGCCCATGACTGTGCCTTGCGAATGGCTCCCTGCAGACGCCGTTCGGCGACAACAATGCTAGAAGAGCTTTAATATATGCAAAAGTCATCGGCAAATAAGGAACAGCTAACCGATGACCCAACAGCCACTGCTAGACCGTTAATCGCAATTAAAGAGTGGTACACTGAGAACGGAGCCTTGTGAGACACCGTTCTCTTGGACTCGGGAAGAGCTGAGGGCGGTACCAACTCTAACCCTGAATGTGCGGAGTGAAAGAAAATTCTGGATAAAAATGGGGAGTGAACCCCGTAAGCCCAAGTCATATAATGTCGCAAGAATGTGGTGGCGCCAGGTAGCGTCATATGCCTTCCGGAGGTCAAAAAAGACCGCAACTAGGTGCTCACGCCTAGAGAACGCCGTTCGAATGGCAGACTCCAGTGACACTAGATTGTCAATACTGGAGCGACCCTGACGGAAACCCCTCTGTTGCGGGGCCAGGAGACATCGATCTTAGAGTACACACAGAAGCCGGTGACTCACCATGCGTTCAAGCAGCTTACACAGTACATTTGTTAAGCTGATGGGACGGTAACTATCAACCGCCAGCGGTATCTCCACCTGATTTCAGCACGGGGACAATGATACTATCCCTCCACTGGGCTGGATAAACACCCGCTGCCCAGACACTATTAAACAGGGACAGCAGTTTGGTTTGGAAATCCGCTGACAGGTGACTAATGAACTGGCTGTGTATGCGGTCTGGCCCTGGGGTGGTGTCAGGGCATTCATTGAGAGCAGTTTGGAACTCCCACTCTGTAAACGGATCACTGTACGGTTCCCGGTGACGTGTAGCGAAAGATAACAGAGTCCGCTCTACCCGCTGCTTGAGGAAACGGAAGGATGCATTACAGTTCACCGTCGCAGAGCATCGTGCATAATGGTCTGCCAAGCACTCGGCTATTATGGACGGGTCACTATAAAGGGTGCCCTCGATATTCAGAGATGGGACTCCTGCCGGTGGCCGATACCCGAAAAGACGCCGTACTTGAGACCAGACGCAGGAAGGGGAGGCGCGAGAACCGATGGAGGCGACATACCTCTCCCAACAGTCCTGCTTGCTTTGTCGAATGAGTCGTCGGGCTCGGGCTCGTAGTCTTTTAAAGGCAATTAAATTTTCTAATGTGGGACGGCGCCGGTGGCGTTGCAGCGCTCTTCGACGGTCTCGGATGGCCTCAGCAATTTCCAACGTCCACCAGGGCACAGACTTGCGCCGAGGGGAACCAGCAGTAGTCGGAACATTAGCCTCGGCAGCAGAAACTATGGCAGTAGTGATCAGTTGAACCGCCATATCCGTGTCTGCTGTTAGTGGAGTAGGGACCACAGCAGTCGAGGCGTAACCCTGCCAATCAGCTCGACGGAGACACCAACGGAGTGGCCTGGCTGCAGGGTGAAAATCCAAGTGCGACAGAATGACAGGGAAGTGGTCGCTACCGCAAAGATCGTCGTGGACGCTCCAGCTAAGATGTGGCCAAAGGCTTGGGCTGCAGATTGATAGATCTATGGAAGAATATGTGGCATGTGCGATGCTGAAGTGCGTAGGAGCACCGGTATTCAGAAGGCACACATCCTGCCACGCCAGCAAAGCTTCAACTTCCCTACCACGCGCCGAGGTCTGAGAACCACCTCACAAAGGGTGGTGGGCGTTGAAGTCCCCCAAAAGAAGGAAGGGTGGGGGAAGTTGGGCGACCAAGGCAGCAAGGTCAGTGGAAGAAACTGCCTCATCTGGGGGCAGGTAAAGAGAGCAGACCGTGATGTCTTGTGGCACTCTGATCCTGACAGCCACTGCCTCTAGGCAAGTGTGAAGTGCCACGGGAGCACTGGGGACAGTAGCAAGGACGTACACGCAAACACCTCCAGAGTCCACACGGTTTTTAAAATAACCCCGATAGCCACGAAGGGCAGGGGTCCGCTGGGCAGGAATCCATGTTTCCTGCAGAACGACGCAAAATGCTGCGTAGCAGCAAAGTAATTGTCGCAGCTCAGCAATATGGTGGAAAAGACCGCCACAATTCCATTGGAGGATGGAATTTGCACCGAGCTGATGAGCCATAGCCTGAAAGCAAGGCAGCTTATTCCACAGGAGTATCCGCTGCCAACTGCTCAGAATCTGCTGGATCAAGAACCATAGGTTCCGGCGAGTTGAGAATGGCGAGATCCTTGGGCGATGCAAGAAGCAGATGATGTAAGATGGCGTGGCTTTAGAGCCACAGAAGAATCCTTTTTCTTCGGTTTCTTTTTCTTATCCTCTCGCTGTCCTTTTGGTTTTACGGACTGAGAGGGCTTCTCAGACGATGTGGCAGGGCTCGAGTTAGTGTAGAGCCCTTTGACCAGGGGTGTGCGAGTCCGACAACCATTGGCTGGGACCCTCCGTGGCACTCAGAGGCCTCAGAAGGGAGCGTCCCAAGGGACCCCTTCTGAGCGAGAGGAGCCGGAGGAAGGTGTTGTTGCTCCGGCTGAGTAATGGGGACTGGTGTCCCCGATGGGGGATGTGCTCCCCCAGGAGGTGTATTGGGGGCAGCACATGGTGGAGAACCCCCAACCATCGAGGGGGCGGATGGAGCTTTACGGCCCTGAGGGTCCACAGAAGTTGTTAAAGACATGGGGACCGCCGACACCGAGGGAAAAGGCGACGACGTGACAGTCGCAAATGACGTCTTCAGTGATACAGGGTGCAGTCGCTCGAACTTCTTTTTGGCCTCATTGTACGACAGTTTCTCCATGGTCTTGTATTCCATAATTTTTCTTTCCTTATGGAGCACCGTGCAGTTTGGTGAGCAAGGGGGATGGTGCTGTCCGCAGTTCACACAAATAGGTGGAGGAGCACAAGGAGCGTCCGGATGGGATGGACGTCCGCATTCTCTACAGGTGGAGCTGGAATTGCACCTGGAGGACATGTGCCCAAATTTCCAGCATTTGAAGCACCGCATCGGAGGAGGAATATAAGGTTTTACATCGCACCGGTATACCATAATCTTGACCTTTTCGGGCAAAGAATCGCCCTCAAAGGCCAGGATGAAGGCACCGGTGGCTACCTTGTTGTCCTTAGGTTCCCTATAGATGCGCCTGATGAAGTGGACACCTCGTCGTTCAAGGTTGGCGCGGAGCTCATCATCTGACTGCAGGAGGAGATCACGGTGGAAAACAATCCCCTGAACCATGTTTAAACTCTTGTGAGGAGTGAAAGTAACAGGAATATCTCCCAGCTTATCACAGGCCAGAAGTGCCCGTGACTGTGCTGGGGATGCCGCTTCAATGAGGACTGCATCACTTCTCATTTTAGACAGACCTAAGACTTCGCCATACTTGTCTTCTAGATTATCCACAAAGAAGAGTGGCTTCGTATTGCTAAAAGTTTCCCCATCAGTCCTGGCACATACAAGAAATTTAGGGGAGTAGGACTCAACCCTGTCTTTCGCCCGTCGTTCCTCCCATGGTGTAGCTAAGGATGGGAACGATTCGGGATCATATTGTGAGGCATTGAATGTACTTCTACCACGCTTTGAGACGCCGTTTTCGCGGCCGGCCACGCTTTTATTTGCTCGTTTCATGTGCGTCCCACGAGCAGCTAGGGAACTAAAGGTCCACCCAGGCAGAGCCCCGCTTGCCTGGGTAAGCCTTATACAACTGAGGTGCGGCAGGTTCCTCAGAGGTTGCTCGCTAGCGGCTGTTCAACCTCAACATCTATGCATCTCCTCGGCACGTAGCATACCTTGAGATTGAGTTTTTTTTTTTTTTATAGAGGTTTGTACCGTCCTCGCGACCCGGGCGATTAAGCCAAGATCCCCAGGCTCTGAAACGTCCAACGTTCCACCGTCGCGCCGAACGATGGTCGTTGAAGCACGCACAGAGCTTACGGTGTGGCTGACTGTTGGCGCGACACAGCCCATGGCTCAGGACTCCGGGTTCGCCAAGCCCGTACCCAGCAAACTAATGCTGAGCCCCTGAGGGGGGACGAACATGAAACGAGCAAATAAAAGCGTGGCTGGTCGCGAAAACGGCGTCTCTAAGCGTGGGAAGACAGAGTTTAACGCATCTACTTATGACCCTAAGACGTTTCCGTCCCTTGCCACCCCATGGGAGGAACGAAGTGCACTTAATAGATCTGAGCCATACTCACCTCAATACTCAATATCTGGTCTGTGAGCGTACTTATGGCGAATCCTTTACTTCTACTAAGCCTCAGTTTTTTGTTGACACAATTGAAGACAAGTTTGGTGAAGTAACATCATTTTCGAAGATGAGGAGTGGGGCCGTTCTGTTACAGGCGGCGTCCTCGGCCCAGTCGCGGGCACTACTTGCCTGCGACAGGCTGGGTGATATCCCGGTGCGTGTCACGCCCCACAAATCATTAAATATGGTCCAAGGTCTTATCTATCATCGCGATCTTTTGTCCCAGACCGATGACGAGCTGCGTGCATACCTGCAGCGACGAGGTGTCCACTTCGTCCGGCGGGTGTACAGGGGTCCCAAAGAAAGTAGGGTTGCCACCGGTGCTTTTATCTTGGCCTTCGAAGGCGATACACTGCCTGAGAAGGTTAAGGTAATGGTCTACCAGTGTGAAGTCAAGCCTTATGTCCCCCCTCCTATGCGGTGTTTCCGGTGCTGGAAGTTCGGGCACATGTCGTCCCGATGTACTTCCAGCCCAACATGCAGGGAATGTGGACGGCCACCTCACCCGGACGCCCCATGCACCCCGCCTCCGCTATGTGTGAACTGTGGGCAACATCACCCGCCATGCTCGCCGAACTGCTCAGTTTTACACCGGGAAGGTAAAATTATGGAAATAAAGACCTTGGACCGACTGACCTTCTATGAGGCACGTAAGAAATACGAGCGGCTACACCCTGTCCGTATAGAAACGTCTTTTGCCACAATTACAGCAGCTTCCTTGAGACCAGTGAAACCATCAGTGTTGTCTCCTCCTGTGGGCCCTAAGGGCCGTCAATCTTCCATGACGGGTGGGGGCCCTCTCCATCTCTCGCTCCCTCGACACTTGTGGGAGCAACTTCTCCCCCACCATCGGGGACATCTGTCCCCACTCCCCAGCCGGAGAAGAAACAGTCTTCCCCGGCCCCTCTTGCTCGGAAGGGGTCCCTCGGGACACTCCCTTCCGAGGATTCTCAGAGTGCGCCAGGGGATCCTAGCCAATGGCTGAAGGATCCACCAACCGAAGACCAAAGGGCTTCCAGCTCTTCGACTGTCCCTGATGTCGCTTCTGGGAAGTCCTCCCAGCCCTTACCACCAAAGGGCCAGCGGGAGAGAAATAAGAAGACCAAAAAGAAGAAAGACAAGACTAAGGACCCTTCAGTGGCTCGAAAGGAGCGCTCGCTCACATCTTCAGCCACTGAAGACGAGGTGGAGATCCTTGCGTCCCCTGAGGATCTCGCCTTCCTAGGATCGCCAGAACCCATGGTTCTCGATCCTGCGGATTCTGTGGAATTGGCAGCAGGTGCCCCTGCTGAATAAACATTTCATCTCTTACGTTATGGCTATTCAGCAGACTGCAAACGAAATCTTGCAGTGGAATTGCGGCGGTTGTTTCCGCCATCTGGCACAGCTGCGACAATTACTCTGCCACTTCCCTGCGATCTGTCTAGCCATGCAGGAAACATGGTTCCCCGTCAACAGGACCCAAGCCCTCCAAGGCTATCGGGGCTGTTTTAAAAACCGAACCATCTACGCTTGGGTTTCTGGCGGCGTCTGTGTTTATATCCACGCCTCTGTCCCCAGAGCTGCTGTGCCTCTTAAAACGTCTCTAGAGGCAGTCGCTGTTACACTCCGGGTAGTACAAGATTTTATCGTCTGCTCTGTCTACCTTCCACCTGATGAGGCCATCTCTCCCACAGACCTCGCAGCCTTGGTCGCCCAACTTCCCCCACCCTTTCTTCTTTTGGGGGACTTCAATGTCCACCACCCTCTGTGGGGTGGCACGCAGACCTCGGCCCGTGGTAGGGATGTTGAGTCTCTCCTGTCAGAGCAGAATCTCTGCCTTCTTAACACCGGTGCTCCTACCCACTTTAGCACAGCACATGGTACGTATTCTGCCATAGGCCTGTCAGTCTGCAGCCCTAGCCTCCTTCCACGTCTCACCTGGAGGGTCCATGACGACCTCTGTGGCAGCGACCATTTCCCGATCTTCCTGTCGCTCCCACAGAGTTCGTCTGCCGACCATCCACATCGCTGGTCCCTCCGTAGGGCTGACTGGCCAGCTTATTCTTCAGCTGCTGTTATTTCCTCTCCGCTTCCAGCAGATGTTGGTGCTGCCGTTCAGCAGGTCACAGAGGCCATCGTTTCTGCAGCTGAAAACTCTGTTCCCACAACATC
The DNA here is from genome assembly GCA_026315105.1 of Locusta migratoria. Taxonomy (NCBI): domain Eukaryota; kingdom Metazoa; phylum Arthropoda; class Insecta; order Orthoptera; family Acrididae; genus Locusta; species Locusta migratoria. The sequence goes on from CM048749.1 coordinate 415,382,382, forward strand.
CGGTTCGCTCCATCGTCCATCGGTGCCCTGGTGGACACTGGAGATTGCTAAGGCCATCCGGGAACGTCGGCGAGCACTGCAGCGCCACCGACGTCACCCTTCTGTCGAACATCTTGTAGCCTTCAAGCACCTCCGGGCACAGGCCCGGCGACTGATACAAGATAGTAAGAGAGCTTCGTGGGAGAAGTATGTCGCGTCCATTGGTTCTCGCGCTTCTCCTTCCAAGGTGTGGTCACAAGTTCGACGCCTCTTCGGGCACCGCCCACCGGCGGGAATTCCATGCCTCAGCGTCCAGGGTATGCTGTGTACTGACCCTGTCGCCGTCGTTGAGCACCTGGCAGATCATTTTGCGTGTACATCGGCGACTGCTGCCTATAGTGCAGATTTTCGTGCCATTAAAGAGCGAGCAGAGAGCCAGCAGATTTCATTTCGAACACGACGTCGTGAACCATATAACGTCCCATTTACTGAGTGGGAGTTGGAAAGTGCCCTTGCTGCATGCCCGGATACCTCCCCTGCACCCGATCGCATTCACAGCCAGTTCCTCCGACACCTATCAGCGGATGCCAAGAGCCGACTTCTCGCCCTGTTTAATTGCGTATGGCTTGAGGGTGTTTTTCCATCCTCCTGGCGGGATAGCATTATCATTCCGGTGATTAAGCCTGGGGCAGATCCGCAGGTGGCTGATAGTTCCCGCCCGATCAGCCTCACCAACGTTCCATGCAAGCTTCTCGAACGGTTGGTGAGTCGGAGGCTCATGTGGATCCTCGAGGACCGAGGACTCTTGGCGCCTCAACAGGGTGGGTTCTGTTCTGTCAAGGCCGCTCCGCTATCGACAATCTCGTGTCACTAGAGTCGGCCATTCGTACACCATTTTCTCGCCGTGAACACCTGATTGCCGTCTTCTTTGACCTGCGGAAAGCGTACGACACCACCTGGCGCTATCATAGTCTGTCTACGCTTTACGATTGGGGCTTACGGGGTCCACTTCCTACATTCATTCAGAACTTCCTGGCGTTGCGTTCTTTTCGTGTTCGTGTTGGTTCTTATTTCAGCTCACCTCATTGTCAAGAGAACGGAGTCCCACAAGGTTCCGTTCTTAGTGTTCCTTTATTCTTAATCGCCATAAACGGCCTTGCTGCGGCTGCGGGGTCATCGGTTTCTACTTCCTTGTATGCCGATGACTTCTGCATGTATTACAGCTCCTCCAGCATTGGCGTAGCTGAACGGCGGTTGCAGATCGCAATTCGGAAGGCACAGTCGTGGGCGTTTGCCCACGGTTTTCAATTATCGGCATCCAAAACCCGTGTGATGCATTTCTGTCGACGTCGGGCAGTACACCCGGAACCCGAACTTAACTTAGCTGGCGACTTGCTAAAAGTCGAAGAGACACACAGATTCTTAGGTGTGGTGTTTGATGACCGTCTAACCTGGGCGCCGCACCTACGCCAGCGCCTCCTCAACATCCTGCGCTGTCTTAGCCACACGGTTTGGGGAGCCTCACGCCCAACGCTGTTACAACTTAACAAGGCCCTCATTCAGTCGCGTCTAGACTATGGCTGCATAGTCTACGATTCGGCTGCGCCATCAGCACTGCAGGCGTTGGACCCAATTTTGCACTGTGGTGTCCGTTTGGCGACGGGGGCTTTTCACACAAGCCCTGTGCCAAGCCTCCTTGTCGAAGCTGGAGTCCTCCCGCTGCGGTTCCGTAGGCAACACCTGTTAACGTCTTATGTTGCTCGTGTTCAGGCCTCGCCCTTCCACCCGAACCGCCGGCTTCTATTTCCAGACGCTGCACTACCTATCCCTCCACAACGGCCAAAGTCGGGATACCCGATCTCGGTCCGTGTTCGTATCCTTCTTTCGTCTCTCATATCCTACCCACTTCCTCCCACTTTCCACTATTCCTCTCACACTCCTCCTTGGTCCATTCCTCGTTTGCAGCATCGTCTGGACCTGTCCCATGCGTCGAAGGCCTCTGTTTCTCCCGTACATCTCCGTCGCCAGTTTCTGCAAGTGCTCGAACCATTCCGTGCCGCAGACGCCATTTACACAGATGGTTCCGTAGTAGATGGCCGTGCTGGGTATGCCTTTCTACATCACAAACACGTAGAACAGCATTCTCTGCCCTGTGAGAGTAGCATCTTCTCCGCCGAGCTGGTCGCTATTCTCAGAGCTCTAAAACATCTCAAAGCCTGCCGCAGGGGGTCATTCGTCATCTGTACTGACTCCCTGAGTGGCTTACAAGCGATCGACCAGTGTTTCTCTCGGCACCCAATAGTGCGGTCGATCCAGGACACTGTTCACTCCCTGGGCCAATCAGGCCGTTCTGTGGTCTTTGTGTGGACCCCAGGTCATGTTGGCATACCAGGGAATAAACATATTGATCGATTGGCCAAGCAGGCCACTATGGGACCACCTCTAACTATTGGTGTCACGGAACAGGATGTTAAACTGGTGTTGCACCGGAAGGTGCGTGAGGCTTGGAGCACCGAGTGGGCTACGGCGACTGCACCGAATAAGCTTAGGACAGTGAAGCTCTCCACAGCTTTGTGGAAATCTTCACTGCGGCCGACCCGCCGAGAGTCGGTTGTCCTCTGTCGCCTCCGGATTGGACATACGTGGCTCACCCACGGGTTTCTCCTTCGGCGCGAGGCTCCACCCGTGTGTCGATGTGGCACTGTGTTGACAGTGGCCCATCTTTTGTTGGACTGTCCGCTTTTAGCCAACCTGGGGCATTATTTTAATCTTCCAGACGCACTATCCTTAGTTTTAGGTGACGACGCCTCTATGGCTAACAAAGTTTTAAGTTTTATCCGCGCTGTTGGTTTTTATGACTCGATCAGCCAGCCAAGGTACTCTGCTATCCAGTTTTATTCCTTACTTTCTTTTAACAATTCTGTGTGTCTTCGTTTTCCGTTATCTGTGGTTTGTCCATTGTCAACCTGTACCTTACGTGCGTGACCAGTTTTAGAGCTTTGTTTTACGTTTCGATATTGACAGGTGACTCTCAGTTAGTAACAGGGGACTGATGACCTAGCCGTTTAGTCCCCTCAAAAACCAACAACAATTAGCCTCTTGTTGATGTTCTGACAGTCACCTTTTTTCTTTGAGATCATAGCGAATCTATGTTCTTGGCTGGGCGCTAATGACCATAGAAGTTGTGCCCCCTAAAACCACAAAAAAAGGAAACATGTTCCAGGGCTTAATATTCCACCGTGATCTTCTGTCACAGACTGAGGACGAATTGCGCGCTGATTTAGAGCGGCGAGGAGTTCACTTCGTCCGGCGCATCTACAGGGGACCGAAAGATCGCATGGTTGCCACCGGTGCATTTATCTTGGCCTTCGAGGGCGATGTACTGCCTGAGAAGGTCAAGATAATGATATACCGTTGTGAAGTAAAACCGTACATTCCTCCCCCTATGCGATGGTTTCGGTGCTGGAAGTTGGGCATATGTCCTCCCTATGCACTTCCAGCCCCACATGTAGATACTGTGGGCGTCCATCACACACGGACGTGCCATGTACACCTCCTGTGTGTGTGAATTGTGGGCTGCAACATCCACCTTGCTCGCCGACCTGTAGTGTGGATCGATTAACGTACTCAGAGGCCAGACGAAAGTATGAGCGTCTTCATCCCGTTCGGATGTCATCATCCTTTGCTGCCATTGCGTCTTCTCCGACCGCTATGGGGACGTCGGCCTCCCACCTTCTGTGGCCCCTGTGGGCCAACATCAAACCTCCCCCTTGATGGTTGGCGGCCCTTCTTCTGTTGCCCCCCCCCACTACCTCCTGTGGTGGCAACTGTCCCACAACCGTTGGGGACTCCGGCCCCAACACCCAGCTGGAAAAGAAACAGCCTAACAGCCTTCTCTGGCACCTCTCGCCAGGAAGGGGTCCCTGGGCTCCCTTCCTCCTATGGTTTGTCCCACTGACACTGTGGGTACCAGTGAGTGGCGGACACAGCCACTTACTTCGTCATGGTCGTAGGGCTTCAAGATCCTCCTCAGTCCCTGACACTGAGGTCGAGGCCCCAAAGCCCTCCCAGCAAGAGAAATCTAAAAAGGAGCGAGAGAAGAAGTAGTCTAAGGCTGCTAAGCAAACGTCTTCCACAGTGGAAACCGTACCACCACCACCACCACCTCACACCACCACGCCTCACCAGGTGATTTGGCTATCACCAAGACTTTGGAGGCGATGGATATAGAGGCCCTGCCTCCATCATTAGCGACGACCAGTGATTCCGTGGCACCAACAGCACCCTCAATACCGTCATGCCTCAGCAATCAAGAAGTAGCATGATCTTGCAGTGGAATTGTGGCGGCTTTTTCCGCCACTTACCCGAGCTACAGCAATTACTGTGCCGCTATCCTGCTTTCTGCGTAGCCCTACAGGAAACACGGTTCCCTGTCCAGCGGACCCCAGCCCTCCACGGCTATCGGGGCTACTATAACAACCGCACTGACTACAACAGGGTATCTGGAGGTGTCTGCATTTATGTCCTCGCCACTGTTCCTAGTGCTGCCGTGCCAATTAACACGGCTCTTGAGGCAGTAGCAGTAAGAATTAGAACAATGCAGCACATAACTGTCTGCTCTCTGTACCTCCCACCAGATGAGGGCGTGTCCCTTGCTGACCTCACTGCCTTGGTAACGCAATTACCCCCACCATTTATCCTTTTGGGGGACTTCAACGCCCACCACCCTCTCTGGGGCGGTATACAGTCCTCGGGACATAATAGAGACGTTGAAACATTACTGACTCAGTAGGACATATGCCTCTTAAACACTGGTGCACCCACATATTTTAGTATAGCATATGGCACATATTCTGCTATTGACCTATCTGTATGTAGCCCAAGCCTGCTCCCACATTTCAGTTGGAAGGTCCATGATGACCTTTGCGGGAGTGACCATGTCCCCATTCTTCTGTCACTCCAGCACTTTGAACCTGCAGGCTACCCGTCCAGATGGTGTCTGCATCGAGCGGACTGGCGGCGTTACACCTCGGCTGCTGTGGCTTCTGTTCCATTACCACATGATATTGATACGGCAGTCCAACAGGTCACAGCTGTTATAGTCTCAGCTGCAGAGCAGACCATTCCAATCACCACTGGCTCCCCTCAGCGCAAGGTTGTGCCCTGGTGGACGCCCGAGATTGCTGAGGCCATCCGGGACCGTCGGCGTGCACTAAAACACCACCGGCGTCGCCCTACACTTGAAAATTTGATAGCCTTTAAAAGGCTCAGGGCCCAAGCCCGACGCCTTATCCAGCAAAGTAAACAGGACTGTTGGGAGCGCTACGTTGCCTCTATAGGCTCTCGTGCCTCCCCTTCTCGCGTCTAGTCTCAGGTACGGCGACTCTTTGCATACCGCCCACCAGCGGGAATCCCATCTCTGACCCTAGAGGGAACTCTCTGTACTGACCCGGCCGTTATTGCTGAGTGCATGGCAGAGCATTATGAGAGCTGCTCCACAACAGCAAATTATAGTGCCTCCTCCCGCTCCCTTAAACAATGGGTGGAGCGAAATTCTCTATCATTCCACACTCGCCGCCGGAAACTGTACAATGCTCCATTTACGGAGTGGGAGTTTACCACTGCTCTTGCTGCATGCCCCGATACCTCTCCGGGACCAGACCGCATACATGGCCAGTTCGTCCGTCACCTGTCAGCGGACTTTCGTCAGAAATTGCTCGCCTTATTTAATAGGATCTGGACATGGGGTGCTTTCCCATCCCAGTGGAGGGATAGTATTATTATCCCTGTTATGAAACCGGGAGCCGATCCGCTGTCAGTTGACAGTTACCGCCCCATCAGCTTAACTAATGTCTTGTGTAAGTTGCTTGAGCGTATGGTGAGTCGCCGTCTTATGTGGATCCTTGAAGATAGGAGTCTGATGGCCCCACAACAGGGGGTTTCCGCCAGGGTCGCTCCACTATCGGCAATTTAGTGTCATTGGAGTCGGCCATCCGTACAGCCTTCTCTAGGCGTGAGCACTTAGTTGCGGTCTTTTTTGACCTCCGGCGGGCGTATGACACGACATGGCGCCACCATATTCTCGCTACACTGTATGACTGGGGCTTACGGGGTCCACTTCCAATTTTTATCAAGAGTTTCTTCTCGCTACGCACTTTTAGGGTTGGAGTTGGTACCTCCTTCAGCTCACGCCGAGTGCTGGAGAACGGCATCCCACACGGCTCCGTTCTCAGCGTACCGCTCTTTTTAATTGCGATAACGGTCTTACTGCGGCAGTGGGGTCATCGGTTTGTTGTTCTTTATTCGCCGATGACTTTTGTTTATTCTACAGCTCTCCTAGCCTTGGTGTTGCTGAAAGGCGTCTTCAGGTTGTTGTTGTTGTTGTTGTTGTTGTTGTTGTTGTTGTTGTTGTTGTTGTTGTTTATAGGGGACCAAACTACAAGGTCATCAGTCCCCTGTTCCAGGCTGTGATGTAACATGTGATAGAACGAAAACACAGAACAAGGATTAGAGAATTCCTTGAATGTAAAATAAGGCAAATACTACACTTACACACAGAGGAGTTCACAAAAGGAATAAAAGTACAATTTCACAGCAGAATGCTATGGCCGGCTGATCACTAAGATGATAACGGATGAGCGAGCCATGCTGTACACACTACAAAGACCACCTCAACCAAAAAGGTAGAGGCTATCAAGTAACTTAAAAAAAAGTGTAAAAATGAGGGTCTCAGAAGCGCCTTCCATTAAATGGAAGGGTAGAAACCAGATGCGCGAATAAAATTTAAAACAGTAGTAGCCAAGGAGGCATTGTCACCTAAAACTGATGGCAGCGAATCTGGTAGGCCAAAGGACTGCCGCAAAGCGGCTAAAAACGGACAATACAACAGTATGTGGACTACAGTCAGCTGGTCGCCACAACGGCAAATTGGTGGGCCCTCTCGACGCAAGAGGTGGCTGTGTGTTAACCATGTGTGGCCAATGCGTAGTCGGCAGAGTACAATGGACTCCCTACGAGAGGCTCGTAGGGAGGACCTCCACATTGCCGTAGAAGGCTTAACAGCAGTGAGCTTATTCGGTGCGTTCAATTCAGCCCACACTGTATTCCATAGGCTTAATACCTTCCGATTGAGCACCGCCCGGAAATCCCTCTCCTGGAGACCGATTTCCAGCATGGTTGAGGTAGTAGCCTCTTTCGCCAGTTGGTCAACACGTTTATTTCCAGTTATTCCAATGTGGCCTGGAGTCCAAAGGAAGACCACAGTGCGACCAGATGTACCTAGTCTGTATACAGTTTCCTGAATGGACCGTACCAAAGATGTCTCGAGAAACACTGGTTAAGGGCTTGCAAAGCACTCAGGGAGTCAGTACAGATAACCAGACTCCCCGGGGCAGGCTCTGAGGTGTTCAAGGGCGCGCCAAATGGCGACAAGTTCCGCCGTAAACACACTACTCCCACAGGGCAATGAATGTTGTTCTATATGCCGGCCATGGGTATAGGCATACCCAACATGGCCATCGACTAGGGAGCCATTGGTGTATATAAATTCAGCGCCATGGTACGAATCCAGAAGGGCCTGGAACTGTTGACGTAGAGTCGTTGGTGCAACAGAGGCTTTGGAGTCTCGGGACAAGTCCAACCGAAGCTGGAGGCGAGGAAGGACCCAAGGAGGAGTACGAGAATGGTCCTGGAAGGTGAGAGGAATAGGAAGGGACTCTAGAGAAGAAAGAAGGGAACGAACACGAACCGCAATCGGGAGGCCCGACCGGGGCCGTCGTCGTGGGGAAGGGAGTGCGTCAGCTGGGAAGAGGAGCCTGCGATTTGGGTGGTGAGGTACGGCATGAATATGGGCAACGTAAGAAGCCATTAGCTGTTGCCTTCTGAATCGCAGGGGGGGAACCCCAGCCTCAGCAAGAAGGCTTGTCACAGGACTGGTACGGAAGGCCCCTGTTGCTAAACGGATGCCACTGTGATGAACCGGATCTAAGATCTGCAGTGCAGTTGGAGCTGCAGAATCATACACAAGGCAGCCATAATTCAGGCGTGACTGGATAAGTGCCTTAAACAGGTGCAGTAGAGTGGGGCGAGCAGCTCCCCAACCTGTGTGGCTGAGGCAGCGGAGGATGTTTAGATGTCTCCAGCATTTTTGTTTTAATTGGCGAAGATGCAGTATCCAGGTCACCCGGGCATCAAAAAGCATGCCTAGGAAGCGGTGTCTCTCCTCAACGCGAAGGGGTTCATCATTCAAATATAGCTCAGGTTCTGGATGAGCTACCCGACGGTGACAAAAGTGCATGACGCGGGTTTTCTGCGCCGAAAATTGAAAACCATGTTCAGAGGCCCAAGTCTGTGCCCTTCGAATGGCTCCCTGCAGCCGCCGTTCTGTGACGTTAATGCTGCTGGAGCTGAAGCAAAGGAAAAAGTCGTCGGCAAACAAGGAGGAAGAGACAGACGTTCCTACTGCCGCAGCTAGTCCATTAATAGCTATCAAAAATAATGGTACACTTAAAACGGAGCCCTGTGGGACGCCATTCTCTAAAACATGAGCGGAGCTAAGAGAGGTGCCAACCCGAACCTGAAAGGAGCGTAGCGACAGGAAGTTCTGTATGAACGTTGGTAGGGGGCCACGTAAGCCCCAATCATAAAGTGTGGAGAGAATGTGATGCCGCCAGGTTGTATCATAAGCTTTGCGGAGGTCAAAAAAGACTGCCACAAGGTGTTCTCGACGAGTAAAAGCGGTTCGAATGGCTGATTCCAGGGACACGAGATTGTCTAGAGTGGAACGGCCCTGACGGAAGCCACCCTGTTGTGGAGCCAGGAGACCTCGATCCTCCAGTAGCCACATAAGCCGTCGACTCACCATACGTTCGAGGATCTTACACAGAACGTTGGTGAGACTGATGGGGCGGTAGCTCCCAGCGTCGGACGGATCTGCGCCTAGTTTCATCACTGGGACGATAGTACTTCTCCGCCATTGTGACGGGAAAAGGCCTTCTGTCCAGAGATGATTATAAAGCGCGAGTAGCTGCCGTTTAAAGTCCGCTGAGAGGTGACGGACGAACTGGCTGTGAATACGGTCCGGACCAGGAGAGGTATTGGGGGACACAGCAAGAGCAGTCTGGAACTCCCACTCACTAAATGGAGCATTGTACGCTTCCTGTCGACGTGTGCAGAAGGACAATTGCCTCCGCTCAACTCGCTCTTTGAGGGCGCGAAATTGTGCACTGTAGGCTGCGGTCGCAGAGCAACGTGCAAAATGACCTGCCATTAGCTCGGCAATAACCGTCTGGTCAGTACAAAGACTACCTTCGATTCGGAGTGACGGGATTCCGCTTGGTGGCCTGTACCCGAAGAGGCGCCGTACCTGCGACCACACTTGAGAAATGGAGGCACGGGAGCCTATGGTGGCTACATTTCGCTCCCAACAGTCCTGCCCCCCCAGGGGGCCCACAGTTCTTTTATGGGTACGTGTGTGGCGCGCACGGGGCCCCGAGCCGCAGCAGCCTTTCTTCTGCCCCAGGCTGCTTCACTTTCCCTCCCGGTTTATGCCTTCGCCCGGAGACGGGCGTATTTCACGAGTTCAGGTGTTTTCTTGTTGTCGTTTCTCTTATTCCTTGGTTCCTTCCTTTCTTACCCTTTGTTTCTGTCTCTCTCTCCTTGTCCTCTCCTAGCCTCCTTATCCTCATTAGTCTCCGCTTCGGCGTTTGAGACACTTCTTCCTTCTTTCTTTTCATTTCCTATATTCTTCTTCTTTCCTCCCTGTGCGTGTCTGAAGGCCGACCCACGCATTATCGTGCGTAGCAGGTGACGGGGTAACGCGTAATTCCCCGCCCCGGGTAGACAAGTAGGGCACGTACGTACCCCCTGGTAAAGGCCAGGCCCAGGGAGGGGTGATTACCCGAGCTGGTACCTTCCGAACGTGCCGATTGGTCCCTCCGTCAGTTCTCGGGAGGTGTGACCTGAGGTGTGAACAATCACCTAAGGCGGGTAAGCCCTCGAAGAGGGCCCCCACTAGGAAGGAGCGCGTCATCGGAGACGCCGGTAATCACGGGGGACACTTCCGCAATGACTTCCTTCTCTTCTTCACTGACATTGACCCAGAAACGTAAGATAGATTCGCCTCAGCAAAAGAAGACTCTGCCTAATTTGCCGAAATTTCTTGTTGTGTCGCGCACCGACGGAAAAGATTTCAATACTGTCAATCCTTTCGTTATACAGAAAGGTGTTGATGCAATTGCTGGCCCTGTTAAAACCTGTTCGCGTCAGCGCAATGGCTCAATGTTGTTGGAAGTGGACAGTGCTTTCCAAGCCCAGAAACTTATCCGGACTACGTTATTACACACGTTTCCAGTCAAAGTAGAAGCGCACTGCACACTCAACTCGTCACGTGGGGTAGTTTTTACGAGATCCCTTGACGGGTTGTCTGATGACGACATCCGGACCTATATGTCCGATCAGGGTGTGACAGCCGTCCACAGGGTGATGAAAAAGGTAGATAACCAGCTGACACCGACTCGTACTGTGTTTTTGACATTCGACAGAGTTGACCTCCCGTCGAAGGTCAAAGCAGGGTACGAAGTTATCTCAGTCCGCCCCTATATTCCAAACCCAACGCGCTGCTACCAATGCCACAGGTACAACCATACCCGTGAACATTGCCCACATGCAGCAAAATGTGTCACTTGTGGTAGGGAGGCCCATGAGGGGGATTGCCCACCTCCGTCCCCTCACTGCCTTAACTGCAACGGCGACCATGCGGCTTCCTCTCGCGACTGCCCTGTATATAAGGATGAAAAAATCATTCAGCAAATTCGGGTCACGGAGAAGGTATCAACATCTGCCGCTCGAAAGTTGTTGGCGAGTCGAAAGCCCATGTCCTCCCAGCGGGTACATACAGTAAGGTCCTCACCTCAACTCGACCTACTAAGGATTCCAGTACCCAGACTTGTGATTTCACTTTCGCTGACACAGTTGTGCGATCCGCCAGCCCGAAGATTGCCCGTTCCACGTCCCCGCTTCCTCCTGCTGCTTCTAAGGTACAGTCTTCGTCAACATCTAGTAAACCGCGGGCACCTAAACAAGATGCCCGGACCTTGAAAAAGGAACCCGTCCGTGAGGATTTTCTGCGTTCTCAGGCTTCCCAACCGTCAACTGCCTCTTCCCGCCGTCACTCTTCCAGAAGAGCTGACAAGAAAAAGAGATCCTCTCCTTCCTCGCCGAGGCGTGACCCTTCTGTCGCGCCGTCCAACAGTTGCCGGCCTCGGCCGTCTTCTGTTTCACCGGGACGCTCCGTTTGCCGGGCGCCCGGCCCTTTACCGGCGGTGGAAACTGCCCCTCCTGATCAACTCAGGGAGGTGGCAGGCGCGTCGGTCGAACCAATGGAACATGACCCTTTGCCCCCAGACAGCGATAGCAGTGCTCCCTCGAAATCCGGTCCTCAGCGGCCGTCGAGGTGACCCCGCTCGCTACTTGGTTTTTATCCTTATTTCTTCTCTCATTTTTATCATGGCGCTCCTTCAATGGAACATTCGCGGCATTCGTTCTAATCGGGAGGAGTTAAAACTACTCCTTCGATTGCACTGCCCGCTTCTAGTCTGCCTCCAGGAAACTAAGTTGCGTCCACGTGATCGTGCAGACTTTCCACACTACACCTCTGTGCGGTTCGACCTGCCACCCGTGGAAGGTGTCCCAGCCCATGGACGGGTTCTGATGCTCCTTCGAGACGACGTCTATTTCCATCCCATTTCCTTGCACACTCACCTACAGGCAGTTGCCGTCCGCATCACCTTATCCACATTTACCTTCTCCCTCTGTAATATATATTCGCCATCGTCATCTGCCCTTACTAGGGCGGATGTGCTAAACCTTGTTGACCAGCTCCCTTCACCTTTCGTGTTGGTAGGCGACTTTAATGCCCACCACCCCCTATGGGGCTCTCCGGCACCTTGTCCGAGAGGCTCCCTTTTGGTGGACCTTCTCCACCACCTCGATCTTGTCTGCCTCAACACCGGTACACCGACCTTCCTTTCTGACACAACACACACTTATTCCCATATAGACCTCGCAATATGCACTCCTCAGCTTGCCGGTCGGTTTGAGTGGTATGCACTTTCTGACACGTACTCGAGTGACCATTTCCCTTGTATCATCCACTTCCTACATCATTCCCCATCTCCACGTCCCACCAGTTGGAACATTTCTAAAGCCGACTGGGGGCTTTATTCTTCCATGGCTGTTTTTCACAATCAGCATTTTCACAACTGTGACAGTCAGGTCGAATACCTCACAGAGGTTATTCTCACTGCTGCTGAACGTTCCATACCTCGTACATCCTCTTCTCCACGTCGTGTGCAGGTCCCTTGGTGGACTGCAGCCTGCCGCGACGCGCTTCGAGCCCGACGCCGTGCTTTACGCACCTTTCGCCGCCACCCAACTTTGGAGAATTGCATCAATTACAAACGTATGAGAGCGCAGTGCCGTCGTATCATAAACGACAGCAAGAAAGCTTGCTGGACTGCTTTTCCTATTTCTTTTAACCGTTTTACTCCCTCCACGGTTGTCTGGGGTGGCCTACGCCGTTTGTCCGGCATCAAGGTCCACTCCCCGATTCCTGGCCTGACCGTGGAGAACGCAGTCCTCGTGGACCCAGCTGATGTTTCAAACGCATTGGGTCGTTTCTTTGCGGAGGTTTCGAGCTCTGCCCATTACCACCCTGCCTTTCTCCCTCGCAAACAGGTAGAGGAGGCACGGCCGCCTTCTTTCCGCTCTTTTAATCGTGAAAATTATAACGTCGCCTTCACCATGCAGGAGCTAGATCGTGCTCTCGCCCTGTCCCAATCTTCTGCTCCCGGGCCCGATTCCATTCATATTGAGATGCTGAAGAACCTCTCTCCTGCGGGCAAGTGCTTTCTTCTTCGTACCTACAATCGCATATGGACTGAAGGTCATGTTCCCACAAGTTGGCGTGAAGCCATTGTTGTCCCCATCCCCAAACCAGGGAAGGACAAACACCTTCCTTCCAGTTATCGCCCCATTTCTCTGACGAGCTGCGTCTGTAAGGTGATGGAACGCATGGTTAACGCTCGGTTGGTCTGGCTCCTCGAATCTCGCCGCCTCCTGACTAATATCCAATGCGGTTTTCGTCGACACCGCTCTGCTGCTGACCACCTCGTTACGTTGTCGACCTTCATTATGAACAACTTTCTAAAGAAACGTCAAACAGTAGCCGTGTTCTTCGACTTGGAGAAGGCATACGATACCTGTTGGAGAGCGGGCATTCTCCGCACATTGCACACATGGGGCCTTCGGGGCCGCCTTCCTCTTTTCATTCAAGCGTTTTTGGCGGATCGCAAGTTGCGGGTACGGGTGGGCTCTGTTTTGTCAGATACCTTTTGCCAGGAGAATGGGGTACCACAGGGCTCCGTCTTGAGTGTGGCGCTCTTTGCCATTGCAATCAATCCGATCGTGGATTGCCTTTCAGCCGACGTCTCCGGATCTCTTTTTGTTGACGATTTCGCAATTTATTGTAGCGCCCAGCGGACGTCTCTCTTGGAGCGTTCTCTCCAACGCTGTCTTGACCGTCTATATTCCTGGAGCATCGCAAACGGCTTCCGATTCTCCACTGAGAAAACTGTGTGTATCAATTTTTGGAGATACAAGGAATTTCTTCCACCTTCTCTACGTCTCGGCCCTGTTGCTCTCCCTTTCGTGGAGACTACGAAATTCTTGGGACTCATGTTGGATCGGAAACTTTGCTGGTCCACACACGTGTCCTACCTGGCTGCCCGTTGTGCCCGATCCCTTAACGTTCTTCGTGTCCACAGTGGCACGTCATGGGGAGCGGATCGTACCGTCCTGCTTCACCTTTACCAGGCCATTGTTCAGTCGAAGCTCGACTATGGAAGCCTTGTGTACTCTTCAGCACGGCCGTCGATTCTCCGCCGTCTCAACTCTATCCACCATCATGGATTACGTCTGGCGACCGGTGCATTTTATACCAGCCCTGTTGAAAGTCTGTATGCCGAGGCTGCTGTATTACCCTTGACCACTCGACGTGACATACTCTTGTGTCGGTATGCATGCCGCCTACGGTCGATGCCCAACCATCCATCTTACAGATTATTTTTTGACGACTCACTCGATCGCCAATATCAGTTGTCTGCGATTGCCTTGCTTCCACCGGGAGTTCGGTTTCGCCGCCTGCTACAACGGCTCGATTTTACCCTTCCTTCCACCCTTCGGTTGAGCGAAAGCCCATTGCCACCGTGGCATCAGGCCCAGGTTCACACACACCTCGAACTTAGTTCGCTCCCCAAGGAGAGCACTCCGGATTTGGTATTCCGCTCGAGGCTTGTCGAACTCCGTTCGCGGTTCGATAATGCCGTATTTATTTACACTGATGGTTCCAAGAGCACTGCCGGTGTCGGATCTGCCTTCGTCGTCGGGGACAACCGGTTCCAATACAAGCTCCCTGACCGGTGCTCAAACTTCACCGCTGAGCTTTTCGCCCTCCACCAGGCCGTTTTGTATACCTGCCGCCACCGCCACCCTTTCTATGCCATATGTTCTGACTCCCTTAGTGCCCTGCAGAGTCTTAAGGACCCTTTCTCGAACCATCCTCTCGTGTATCGGATCCAACGCTCCCACCAGTTGCTGGCGGATGACAGCTGTCACGTTTCTTTCCTGTGGGTCCCTGGCCATGTGGTTGTGCGCGGGAATGAGGTCGCCGACACAGCAGCCAAGGCAGCACCTCTTTTGCCTCACATGGCTACCTTTTGCGTCCCATCGGACGATGTTCAACGGGCTCTTCGCCGGAGTATCGTGTCGCAATGGCACAGTGTGTGGCTTTCACTGTACAACAATAAATTGCGAACTGTCAAACCGATCCCGACCGCTTGGAGGACATCCTCACGCCCCTCTCGGCGGGAGGAGGTCATCCTGGCTCGGTTGCGGATCGGTCATTGCCGTTTCAGCCACCGTCACTTGCTATCCGCCGAACCTGCACCGCTATGCTCCTGCGGTGAACTACTGACAGTGCGACATGTTTTACTGACTTGTGTTAATTTTAATCATGTCCGTGTAGCCCTTCACTTTCCGTCTACTCTGGAGGAAATTTTAGCTGATGACACAGGAGCAGCTGCTCGGGTTTTGCGTTTTATGAACTTGGCCAACCTATCCAAGGATATTTAACCCTTTTAATTGTCTTTTATCTTTCGTTTTTAGCCTCTTGTTGATGTTCTGACAGTCACCATTTTTTTGAGATCATAGCGAATCTATGCTCTTGGCTGGGCGCTAATGACCATAGAAGTTGTGCGCCCTAAAACCACAAAAAAAAACCAACAGTCCTGCTTACTCTGTTGGATCAGTCGCCGGGCTCGGGCCCGGAGACGCTTAAAAGCGATTAGATGTTCAATACTGGGGTGGCGCCGGTGGCATTGAAGCGCCCGGCGTCGCTCCCGGATAGCGTCAGCTATCTCCCGCGTCCACCAAGGCACCGACTTGCGCCTAAGTGAGCCCTTGGTAGTCGGGACATTCGCTTCAGCAGCAGAAATAATGTCCTCAGTGAGTTGTTGTACTGCCATATCAATGTTATCTGGCAATGGAGCAGTAGCCACAGCTGTCGAGGTATAGCCATGCCAGTCAGCCCTATGGAGGGACCACCGAGGCAGGCGTCCTGCAGGGTGAAATTGTGAGAGCGACAAAAGGAGAGGAAAGTGGTCGCTCCCACAAAGGTCATCATGGACCTTCCAAGATAAATGCGGAAGGAGACTCGGGCTACAAATGGATAGGTCGATGGCGGAGAAAGAGCCATGCGCCACGCTGAAGTGTGTGGGTGCCCCACTATTCAAAATGCAAATGTCAAGCTGTGTGAGAAGGTTCTCAATGTCTCTACCACGGCCCGTGCTCTCATTTCCACCCCATAGAGGGTGGTGGGCATTGAAATCACCCAAGAGGAGGAATGGTTGAGGTAATTGGGCAACCAATGCAGTGAGGTCAGCAGGAGAGACAACAACATCCGGGGAAAGGTATAGGGAACAGATGGTAAATTCCTCTATTGCCCAGAGTCGAACAGCCACTGCCTCCAGGGTCGTGTTGAGAGGCACAGCAGCGCTTGGGACGGTTGCAAGAACGTAGACACATACTCCGCCAGATACCCTGTCATAGATGGAACGATTGTTATAATAGCCCCGATAGCCACGAAGGGCTGGGGTCCTCTGTGCAGGGAACCAAGTTTCCTGCAGGGCTATACAGAATGCTGGAAATCGGCACAACAGTTGCTGCAGTTCGGACAAATGGCGGAAAGAACCGCCACAGTTCCACTGCATGATCATAGAGGCTCCTGGTCGCTGTGACATGCAGATTGGGATGGTTCAGTGGACTCTGCAAGATTGCTCGCCGTCGCTGATGGCGGAGGCAGAGCCTCAACGTCCATCGCATTTGGGGACTCAGCAAAAGCCAAGTCCTCAGGGGACGTGAGGATTTCTATTTCGTCCTCTGAGGCTGACGTTTGTTGTGGTGGCTCAGAAGCCACTTGGTGTTCAGCCTTTTTGGGCCTCTTTTTCTTCCTGTCTCGTTTGTCTTTTGGTCTCTCCTGTTGGGAGGGCGCGTCTGCCACATCAGGGACAGAGGATACCCTCGAGGCCCTACGACCAGCAGGTAATGGCTTTTTCAGCCACTCACTGGTATCTGCTGTACCAGCGTCAGAGACCTTAGCAGGAAGGGCATCGAGCGTGCCCTTCCTTGCAGGAGGAGCCAGAGATGGTTGTTGGTTCTCTGGCTCAGGGATGGGGACCGTTGTCCCCTGTGGTTTTGTATTCGTTGCTCCCAAAGTAGGGACCTTGGGGGCAACAGAAGAGGAGGCGCCCCCTGACAGTATGGGGGCAACTGGTAACGGTTGGGCCGGAGGGCCCAGGATGGTAGATGGAACTTGAGGTGACTTTACCATTGATGTAGCTGTAGCATATGTCGATTTCATGCTGACAGGATGAACCTTTTCGTACTTGCGCTTGGCCTCGGAATATGAAAGTCTGTCCAGGGTCTTGTACTCCATTATCTTTCTCTCTTTTTGAAAAACTGTGCAGTGTGGCGAGCAGGGAGAGTGGTGCTGGCCACAGTTAACAGACTGGAGGTGGTGTACATGGGACGTCTGGGTGTGATGCACGTCCGCACTCCTGACAGGTGGGGTTGGCATCGCAGCGAGATGACATATGGCCAAACCTCCAGCACTTAAAACAGCGCATAGGGGGAGGAACGTAGGGTTGGACGTCACACCGGTAAACCATCACCTTGACTTTTTCAGGTAATGAATCACCCTCAAAAGCCAAGATGAAGGCACCAGTGGCCACCCTGTTGTCCTTAGGACCCCTGTATATGCGCCGAATAAACTGCACACCTCTCCTCTCCAAGTTCTTCCGGAGTTCGTCATCGGACTGGAGTAAGAGATCCCGATGAAATATAATACCCTGTACCATGTTTAAACTTTTATGTGGTGTGATGGTAACGTGAACGTCACCCAGCTTGTCACAGGCAAGCAGTGCCCGTGACTGGGCTGGGGACGACGTCGTTATCAGAATCGACCCGGATCTCATCTTAGATATTCCGTCTACCTCGCCAAACTTGTCTTCAATGTTCTCAACAAAAAACAGAGGCTTAGTTGAAATAAACGATTCGCCATCTGTTCGACTACACACCAGGTATCGAGGGGCATAAGCCTCACCTTGATGACGAGCCCGACGTTCCTCCCACGGCGTAGCCAGGGATGGAAACGATTGGGGGTCATATGATGCTGCATTGAACGAAACTCTTCCACGCTTTGAGACGCCGTTTTCGCGGCCGGCCACGCTTTTGTTTGCTCGTTTCATGTTCTTCCCACGAGCAGCTAGGGAACTAAAGGTCCACCCAGGCAGAGCCCCGCTTGCCTGGGTAAGCCTGATACAACTGAGGTGCGGCAGGTTCCTCAGAGGTTGCTCGCTAGCGGCTGTTCAACCTCAACAGCCATGCATCTCCTCGGCACGTAGCACACCTTGAGATTGAGGTTTTTTTTATAGAGGTTTGTACCGTCCTCGCGACCCGGGCGATTAAGCCAAGATCCCCGGGCTCTGAAACGTACAATGTTCCACCATCGCGCCGAACGATGGTCGTTGAAGCACGCACAGAGCTTACGGTGTAGCGGACTGTTGGCGCGACACAGCCCACAGCTCAGGACCCCGGGTTCGCCAAGCCCGTACTCAGCAAATTAATGCTGAGCCCCTGAGGGGGCGTCTTCAGGGAGCCATCCGAAGGGCACAGTCATGGGCCATGACGCATGGCTTTACGTTCTCAGCTTCTAAAACCCGGGTGTTGCACTTTCGTCGTCGGGCAGTTCACCCTGACCCAGAACTGTACCTAGCTGCTGACCAGCTTCTGGTTGCAGAAAGCCATCGGTTTCTCGGCTTTCTGTTTGACAATCGACTGACTTGTGGGCCACACCTTCGTCAGCTGAAGCAGAAGTGATGGCGGCACCTAAATATATTGCGATGTCTCGGCCACACTGCCTGGGGAGCTCACCGTCGAACCCTCATGCACCTCTTTAAGGCGCTCAGCCAATCACGCCTGGATTATGGGAGCCAAGTGTATGACTCTGCATCACCTTCAGCACTGAGGATCTTGGATCCCATCCTACACAGTGGTGTCTGTTTAGCAACAGGGGCATTCCGCACCAGCCCTGTGCCTAGCCTCCTTGCTGAAGCTGGCATCCCTCCCTTGAGGTACCGCCGGCAACAGTTGCTGGCCTCCTACATTGTCCATGTCCATGCTACGCCTCACCATTCAAATCGCAGGTTATTGTTTGCAAATACCGACCTTCCCTCTCCGCAACGTCGACCCAGATCGGGTCTTCCAGTTGCGGTCCGGGTGCATTCTCTTCTTTCTTCACTTAAGTCTTTTCCTCTCCGTCCTGCATTCTCTTGCCTATCTCATATCCCTCCTTGGACAATCCCTCGCCTCTGGCTTCACCTGCAACTGTCCTGCGATCCAAAGGCGTCGATTTTACCACAATTACTTAGACACCAGTTTCTGGACATACTTGGCACATTCCGTGATGCAGACGTCACATACACTGATGGTTCCCAGGTAGACGGCATAGTGGGTTACCCCTATGTTCATGGCGACCACACTGAACAGCGCTCCTTGCCCCCTGGCTGCACTGTCTTTACGGCAGAGCTGATCGCAATAACCCGTGCAGTCGACCATCTCAGAGCATGCCCCAGGAATCATATCTTATCTGTAGTGAATCCCTGAGTGCCTTGCATGCTCTCGACCACTGCTTCACCAAACACCATTTGGTGTGATCCATCCAAGTCACGGTGTTTAGTCTTGGCAAGTCAGGCCGTTCTGTGGCTTTCGTCTGGACTCCAGGCCACATTGGAATTCCAAAGGGAACGAACGCGCTGATTAACTGGACAAACAGGCCATCACATGCCAGTGCCTGGATATCGGTACCCCAGAAGGCGATATCCGCTTGGGTCTCCACCGAAAGATCTTTGAGGCATGGAATTCGGAATGGGTAACAATGAGTATGCCCAATAAGCTCCGTGGAATCAAGCCCACGACAGCAGCTTGGAAGACTTCCCTAAGGCCTTCTCGAAGGGACTCAGTCGTTCTGTCACCTGCGTATAGGCCATACGTAGCTAACGCACGGCCGCCTCTTACGCCGAGAGGAACCGCCAGAATGTCATTGTGATGCTGTGTTGACTGTAGTCCACATCTTGTTGGACTGTCCACTTTTAGCTGCATTGCGGCAGTCTTTTTAAGCTGCCTCCTGCACTCCCTTTGATTATAGCTGACGACGCCTCTATGGCTGACTGTGTTTTAGGTTTTATTCGCGCAGCGGGCTTTTATCACAAGCTTTAACAGTGGGTTCGTATGCCTGATCTTCAGGCATACACCGCTTATAGTTTTAATCTGTTGTCACTTTTGTCTTGTCAGTCCCTTTTCGGACTGGCAGTTGTATAGTATGTGCAGAATGGCTGGCTCATCCATTATTATCCTAGTGATCAGCCAGCCAACATCATCTGCTGTGATTTTTAGTCGATTATTAGTTCCACCACTACTGTGGTTCCCTTTTCCTTTTTCTGTTGCAAGTATGACCAACACTGTCTTCCTGTACGTCTTTTGTACTAGTTGCAGGGTGCTTATTTTAATCATACATGAAATCCTGTGATCTCTTAGCTGGGAACAGGGGACTGATGACCAAACTGTTTAGTCCCCTTTAAACACCCAACACCAACCAACCAACCAGCAAAGTTTACGATCGAACATGAATACCAAGAATTTCGTTGTCTCCACGAAAGGGAGAGCAACAGGGCCGAGACGTAGAGAAGGTGGAAGGAATTCCTTGTATTTCCAGAAGTTTATACACACAGTTTTCTCAGTGGAGAATCGGAAGCCGTTTGCGATGCTCCAGGAATATAGGCGGTCAAGTCAGCGTTGAATTCACCGCTCCAAGAAACACGTCCGCTGGGTGCTGCAATAAATTGCAAAATCATCTACAAAAAGGGATCCGGAATCGCCGAACGAAAGGCAGTCTACGATCGAATTGATTGCAATGGCAAAAAGGGCCACATCAAGACAGAGCCCTGTGGCACTCCATTCTCCCGGCGTAAGGTATCTGACAAAACAGAGCCCACGCGTACCCGGAACTTGCGATCCACCAAAAACGCTTTAATAAAGAGAGGGAGGCGGCCACGAAGGCCCCATGTATGCATACTGCGGAGAATGTCGCCCTCCAATAGGTATCGTAAGCCTTCTCTAAGTCGAACACCGCTACCGTTTGACGCTTCCTTAAAAAGTTATTCATAATAAAGGTCGACAGGGTGATGAGGTGATAAGCAGCAGAGTGGTGTCTACGAAAACCACATTGAATATTAGTCAGTAGGGGTCGAGATTCGAGTAGACAGACCAACCGAGCGTTAATCATGTGTTCCATCACCTTACAGACACAGCTCGTCAGAGAAATGGGGCGATAACTGGAAGGAAGGTGTTTGTCCTTCCCTGGTTTGTGGATGGGGACAACAATGACTTCACGCCAACTTGTGACAACCTGACCTTCAGTCCATACGTGATTACAGGTGATAAGTAGGAAACACCAGCAGGAGAATGGTTCTTCAGCATCTCAATATGGACGGAATCGGGCCCGGGTTCAGAAGATCGGGACAGGGCGATAACACAGTCTAGATCCTACATGGTGAAGGAGACATTATAACTTTCACGATTAAATTAGTGGAAAGAGGGCGGCCGTGCCTCCTCTACCTGTTTGCGAGGGAGGAAGGCAGGGTGGTAATGCGCAGAGTTCGAAACCTCTGCAATGAAACGGCCCAATGCGTGGGAAACATCAGCGGGGTCCACAAGGACTGCGTTTTCGACGGTCAGGCCAGAAATCGGGGAGTGGACCTTGATGACGGATAAACGGCGTAGGCCACCCCAGACAGCCGAGGAGGAAGTAAAGCGTTTGAAAGAACTGGTAAAAGCAATCCAACAAACTTTTTGTACTGTCGTTTAAAACACATTGTGCTCGCAGTCGTTTATAGTTGATAGTATTCTCCAACGTTGGGTGGCGGCGGAAGGTGCGTAAAGCACGACGCCGGGCACTAAGAGCGTCACCGCATGCTGCAGTCCTCCAGAGGAGCTGGACGTGACTTGGAAAAGAGGATGTACGAGGTATGGAATGTTCGGCAGCTGTGATTATAACCTCTGTGTGGTATTCGACTTAACTGTCACAGCTGGAAAAGCCATGATTGTGAAAAACTGCCATTGAAGAATAGAGCCCCCAGTCAGCTTTAGAGATGTTCCTAGTGGGAAGAGTGGGATGGGGAGATGGGAAATGATGCAGGAAGTGGATGACACAAGGAAAATGGTCACTCGAGTATGTGTCAGAAATTCCATACCACTCAAACCGACCGGCAAGCTGAGGAGTGCCTATCGCGAGGTCTATATAGGAATAAGTATGTGTCATGTCGGAAAGGAAGGTCGGTGCACCGGTGTTGAGGCAGACAAATTTGAGGTGTTGGATAAGGTCCACCAAAAGTTAGCCTCTCGGACAAGGTGCCGGAGAGCCCCATAGGGGGCGGTGGGCATTAAAGCCGCCTACCAACACGAAAGGTGAAGTGAATTGGTCAACGAGGTGTAGCTCATCTGCCCTAGTAAGGGCGGATGACGATGGCGAATAGATAGTACAGAGGGAAAAGGTGGATAGAGTGATGCGAACGGCAACTGCCTGTAGGTGAGTATGCAATGAAATAGGATGGTGATGGGCGTCGTCCTGATGAGCATCAGAACCCCTCCATATGCTGGGATACGTTCCACAGGTGGCAGGTCGAAACGCACAGAGGTGTACTGGGGGAAGTCTGCACGATCACATGGACGTAACTTAGTTTCTTGGAGACAGACTAGAAGCGGGCAGTGCAATCAAAGTAGTAGTTTTAATTCCTCCTGATTGGAACGAAAGTCTCGAATATTCCATTGAAGGAGCGCCATGATAAAAAGGAACAATCAGGTGGGGGTCACCTCGATGGCCGCTGAGGACCGGACTTCGAGGGAGCACTAATGTCGCTATCTAGAGGCAAAGAATCATGTTCCTTAGTTTCAATTGCCACCTTCCCGAGTTTATCAGGAGGGGCAGCTTACGCCGCCGGTAAAATGCTGGTTGCCCGGCTAACAGTAGTGCGTCCCGGCGAGAAAGAAGATTGTCGGAGCCGACTACTGTTGGGCGGTGTGACGGATGGTTCACACCTCGGCGGGGAAGGAGAGGAACTCTTTCTTGTTGGCTCTTCTTGAAGAGTGACGGTGAGAAGAGGCAGTTGACGGTTGAGAAGCTTGAGTATTCAGTAAACCTTCACGGAAGGGTTCCTTTTTCAAAGTCCGGGCATCTTGCTTAGGTGTCCGTGGTTTATTAGAGGTTGACGAAGACTGAACTTCAGAAGCAGCAGGAGGAAGCGGGGACGTGGAACTGGCAATCTTTGGGCTGGCCGATCGCACAACTGTGTCAGCGAAAGTGAAGTCGCAGGTCTGGGTACCTGCATCCTTAGTAGGTCGAGTGGAGGTGAGGACCTTACTGTATGTGCCCGCTAGGTGGACAGTGGGCTTTCGACTCGCCAACAACTTTCGAGCGGCAGATGTTGATACCTTTTCCATAATCCGAATTTGCTGTATGACCATTTCATCCTTATAAACAGGGCAGTCCCGAGAGGGAGCCGCATGGTCACCGTTACAATTAAGGCAGGAAGGGGACGGAGGTGGGCAATCCCTCTCATACGCGTCCCTACCACAAGTGACACATTTTTCTGCATTAGGGCAAGATTGATTGGTGTGGTTGTATCTGTGGCATTGGAAACAACGCGTTGGGTTTGGTATATAAGGGCGGACGGAGATAACTTCGTACCCTGCTTCGACCTTGGACGGGAGTTCAACTCTGTCGAACGTCAAAAACACAGTACGAGTTGGTATCAGCTGGTTATCTACCTTTTTCAACACCCTATGCACGGCTGTTACACCCTGATCGGACATATAGGTTTGTATGTCTTCGTCAGACAACCCGTCAAGGGATTTCGTGAAAACTACCCCCCCCCCCCCCTGACGAGTTAAGCGTGTGATGCGCTTTTACCTGGACAGGAACGTAGTTCGTATTAGTTTTTGCGCCTGGAAGGCACTGTCCGCTTTTAGCAACAATGTTCCATTGCGCTGACGCGAACAGGTCTTAACAGGGTCAGCAATCGCAACACCACCTTTCTGAATGACGAAAGGATTTACAGAAGTGAAATCTTTACCGTCAGTTCGAGAGACAACTAGGAATTTCGTAAGATTGGGCAGAGTTTTCTTTTGCTGAGGTGAATCGGTCTTTCTTTTTGGGTCAAAGTCACAGAAGAAGAGAAGGAAGTCATTGCGGAAATGTCCCCCGTGATTACCGGCGTCTCCGATGCCGCGCTCCTTCCTAGTGGGGGCCCTCTCCGAGGGCTTACCCGCCTTAGGTAATAGTTCACACCTCAGGTCACACATCCCGAGAACTGACGGAGGGACCAATCGGCATGTTCGGAAGGTACCAGCTGGGGTAATCACCCCTCTCTGGGACTGGCCTTTACCAGGGGGTACTTACGTGCCCTACCTGTCTACCCGGGGCGGGGAATTACGCATTACCCCGTCACCTGCTACGCATGATAATGCGTGGGTTGACCTTCAGACACGCACAGGGAGGAAAGAAGAAGAATAGAGCAAGTGAAGAGAAAGAAGTGTCTTAAACGCCGAAGCGGAGACTAATGAGGAGGAGAGGAAGGCTAAGAAAGTACAGCAAGGAGAGGAAGGCAGAAGCAAAGCTTAGGAAAGGAAGAAACCAAGGAAAAAGAAACTAGGAAAAGAAACCACCTTGACTCGCAAAGGACACCCGTCTCCGGGCGAAGGCATGAACCGGGAGGGAAAGTGAAGCAGCCTGGGGTGGAAGAAAGGCTGCTTCGGCTCGGGGCCCCATGCGCTCCACACACGTACCCAAAAAAGAGCTGTGGGGCCCCCTGGGGGAAGTAAATATTAGGCCAGCACGAAGAAACATAATGGCGCACAGAACAAATATATAACACCTGACTATCATATAATGAAGATAAATGAAGCCAAAATTATTTAACAAACGGTGGAACTCAGCTTGTGATCAGGCGATTGACCGAAGAATCTAAGCATGGAATAAGGTTAGCAGTAAAAGAATAACAGAAACACAACAGGATTTCCACAAAGTCCAAAGGAATCCTGTAAATATATTCGATCAGTGAAAAGCGCGTATGACAAAAGTAGACTCAATGAAATTCAAGATTTCAAGAAATATAACAAAACTGAAGAATATTCAGGGGAAAAAATTAAAGGTTTCAGCCGCCGAACAACTGGTTCAAATAGACTGATGAGTATCTAGTATCGAGTACCCGAGAAAACTGCAAAAATGTTAAAAAGATATTTTGATTATACTCAACTGCGAGAAATCTACAGATCAATTAAACATTACGAAGACAACAGCAAATTCAGATTGGAATCTCACATAGTAACAAAAGTAGACGAGACTTTAGAACAATTAAACAACAGAGCTCAGGGAGAAGACGGCCTTATTTCTGAGATCTGGTAACTCAAAGACCAGGAAATCACAAAGAAAAATCATAAAATTCTCATAGGAATGTGGATTACAGAGGACACCCCCACAGGAATGGAAATAGGCACTAATCCACCCACTGCAAAAAAAATGGCGACTATACAGACCCTAGTAATTACTGGAGAGTCTCATGATTACCGGACACCTACTCTATTGAGTAATGCATTCGCGCGATTTTGTAGAACTACAAGGTGATGGAAAGATAGGTGAATATTAAGCATGCTTCAGAAAAGGAAGAGCATGCACTGAACAGATTGAGAATCTGCGAACACTGCTGAAGGTTAGACGGACGAATAATACTGTAGTCACATTTGTGGGCTTTAAGAAGGTGAGGGATTACATAGACAAGGAAACCCTCTTTGACACTTTAGAACAATATGGTATGGGACAGAAAAACCAGGGCCCTTATAAAACATACATCAACGCCAGGTACAAAATAACATCCTTGGGAGAAATGTCAAACATTTGAAGTATACACAGGAGTTACATAAGAAGGCTTTCGCCGCTCTTATTCAATATACTATAAGATAATGGGAATTAAAAGGGATTCAGTTAGGACGAACACGTGCAAGTAAAATAGTCGTGAAGTGTCCGGTCTTTGCAGATGATATGCGAATGCAACTATAAGCAAGAAGCAAAATAAGCGCTACAATACCTACATGAAGTCTACAGATATCGTACGAGAGAACTCAGAACATGAAAAGAAAGAAAAACAACACACAAGCAACGTACACAAAATATGGGAAGATTAAAAGAGTGGAAAAATAAAGTACCTAGGTGAATACATAGAAATACGATCAAACAAGGCAACCACCGTAGAAAGAAGAGAAACTTTGTCCATGCAAGTTTAGAAAGCGTACAAACTACAATAAGAGAAATATATCAAGACCGGACAAACTCTGATATAGGATACATCTGCATCGTAGAGTCAAAGAAAACTTATCAGAAACCCATGGTTTTAGGAGATGCTCAAGAAATTTTCTGTATATCAAAATTGGAGCAGGTAATATGAACATGTTTCAACCAATTGGTTAAAAACTGGGAACTAATGGACAGAGCAAAGGCGTTATGACCACTGTGAAAGAATGAAGTACGAAATGAGAAATTAAACTTGGATTAACATGATTAACACTTTCTTATTGGCAAAATGGAAAAAGCGTTTACTTACAGTACGAAACACCCAGAATTGCTTGTCTCACGTGACGGCGTTTCTCGTTATGCTGCGTCAACGGAACTGTTAGCTTAACGTTCTACTACAGAAACTGTATGCTTGTGGCAGGTGTAAGTGTTACTATACACCTAGAAGTACTATCATAAAAGTCAATGTGTAACTACAATGCTCTCCACTTAAGTTTACGCAAGTATGTTGCTCTAACCTTGTCAGTTCCTGTTACTTCGAATGCAGGAGTTCCACATCTCGTGCCGAGTACTGTATTTATAGACGACGACGCCCATACGGAGATGTCTCTCTCTGCAGATGTGACCACCTCTATGCTTACCATTTGGTCTCACTTCTGCATTTTATACACATGCGGGAAATTTTCAGGGCGACGTTCGTACCTCTTTCCACGGCACTAAAGTTACACCTGCCGCTCCCTGCATCACATGCAACGTACTGCATCCTCACCGCTTACAGTTGTCAGAAGGGGGCATACAGAAGTTGAACTGATAGAAATCAAAACTACGACGTAGATTTAAAGCTCCTTGTGGACTTTATATTTGTTTCAACCTATTTAATTACGATATGCAACCGCGCATTTCATTTGTCCATCCAAGCGATGTAGATGATTGGAGGGACGGGGCCAGGGGAGGGGAATGTTTAGCGACTTGCGTTCCGTGCTTCGGGCGTAATGGCTGGCCTACAGGCTCACCTGTTTCCATGGAAACCGCACGCACACGGAGTTGCGTTCCGCCTCGCACCCTCCTTGTCCAATGGCCTGTGTGGGAGGGGAGGGGTGGTTGTGCTGCAATAAAGAATTTCGCTTCCATTATGGAACTCAATGTTCTTTGGACGACGCATTTAGAGATGCTATCTTAAAAGCGACTCGGGAATATGGAGCTGGATGATACTTTCAATACGTTATTAAGAGCCGTACATTGGTGGAGAGAGATAAACCCAGCTATTTCCATTTGATACATTGAGCGTTCGTGGGTATTAAAAGTAACACTACAGACGCGATTACTCGTTGAACACATTTAATGATCGTAGGAGACACCAGTGTCGACACATTGCAGGAGGCCTGAAATAATGTACTACTTACTGGCACTGCCATGGACTAAAATGTGATAAAGAAATTGATAATTGGTTTAGTTTACTAACATGAGAGCCGCCTTACAACCTGAAACTGGATTTTCGGACGGTTTGATTTTCCTTCTCTGTAGTGTGCTGCAAATACATGAAAGAACTAACGTTTTGAGTGGGATGATCTACCAACACTTAGCAAGAAGTTTACCTTGAACAATCTTCATAGTTATTTAGTGGGTGAGTGGAAGGCTAAAGTAGAAGCTTCCCACCATCCATTGCCTTGTCCACATACATATATACGTCAATAGCGGTTGTTTCAAAGTCCATATATTCCACAGTTAGTTGGTGAAATACCATTTATTCCGCGGACGACATTAATGTACCCATGTCGTAAGCAGGTACCTTTGTGAAGTGTCTGACAGGCATTGATGTTTGGTGTGGGACATAGTAATGAAAATAAGTAGTTTGTAAGTTTAGGGACTGATGACCACGTAGTTAAGTCCCATAAGCTTAACAAACATTTGAACATTTATAAATTAATGTGGCATAAGTACGGCTTCTCCGCTACGCCACTGTCCTTGTGAGAATGTGTAGTTGTACTTTGAAGTGTCTGTGCGACAATCTATGGCTGTTTGAAAGCGAGCTATCACTCCCCACATTCAATCGTTCTCTCTGGCTCTGCGGTAGCATCAGCAGCTATCGATACTGAGGTTTCCACACCCTTTGATTGTGGGCTAGTTAGCGAATCTTTCCTTCCAGCGCGAGTATCGCTGTCTACCCCCCACAACCGCTGTTTTCGTGGATTTTCCAGTTTCAGGTGGCTCCCTGCGTCCGGCAATAGTTTCCCGCCTGATGACCGCTGGATCTTTTTTCTATGCTAGGCGTCTGGTGAGGTAAGGTTAGTTCTGCTCTTGTTTCTGGAGATGGTAGCGTTTCATTGACTAGCATGTTTAACTTAGATTCGTGAACTTAGAATCATTATATAATTTTCTCCGATCGTGTGCGGAAATGTGGTCTCGTTTTTCAATTCAGTGATTTCCAATAGATAAACGCGGTGTGTGTGATTCTAGTTGCAGTTTGATAACGGATTGTTATGTTAAAACCTTTTGTGGTCATGTGGCACTGTATGAACTATGTGTAAATACTTTCTAGCTTTTTGGGGCCCGATTAGTAATAGGTGATATGTTCATTTTACACAGTGCATGCAAAACCTTCTCATCGTTTCCTTCCGTCAGTGATGTGGTTTCCACGTGGTTGGTTCATAGAACAAAACCTCCAGCTTCCACTCTTGTTTGTTTCATGCCCATCAGAGAAGTAACTATGCGGGTATCCTGATTGCCGCTAATATTTCACGATCTTCTCTCCCGGCCTATTTTAATGTTGTTGTTTCTTCTCCGACTTGTAGTACGAACTTTGTCAGTAATTCTCTGAGCGTTATACAACCTCCTTAAATACCTCATTTAATACCTCCTTCAATAGCTTCTTCTTGTAATACTAAACATTTCTATGGGTTGCATGCTGTAATTCTCAATTTTATCTTTCCGACTTTGTAATTATTTCCCTTTAACGAGTTTTTTGAGACGAGATTTCTTCCGTCTCTGAGCTGTATACCTGTCTCTACAGGCGTCCTTGGCAGCCTTGACATTTCCCCGAATCATCACATGTAGTGTAACCCAGCAGAATGACACCTGCTTCAGCCGCCGCTGGAGAAAGTAACGCAGGTTATACAAAACCTACTGTACTTTCTCGGACCTGTACTAATTCTGGAGCCAGTATAGAGTACTTTAGGAATCTAAGTAGAGGAGGAACCGTGTGACCTGAACATCCCGAGTTTCCTCCACTGCTGTCAGGATGCAGTGAGCTCCATGCAAAAAGAATTTGGGATGGTAATTCGGATGACAGGGTCGTGAAAACCAGGGAATGGCACAGGGAGTCGTCTTATTTGTACTGTCGATTAAACCAAGATAAAACGGTGATGCTCTTTTAAAATGATAAAAAAAACCTATTACAAAGTCAGAGCTACAATATTTCATTACAGACATGGTATAAAATAAGTCTGGGTCACTGGGAAAGAGGTGGATATTTCCTGCATCCTCGACGTTAAATCAGCCACACTCACCCCTAAAAGGTAGTCCTTCGTGCCTATCGGGAAAGGAATTGTCACTCTTTGCAGATTATGAAACAGAAATTCTATAAAAGGCCTAACAACAATATGGGATGGAGGTGTATATGGCGTGGATAGTGTTCTATACACGTGGTTCACCATGAGTAGCTTTTGCCTGGTGTACAGTGCTGGCACAGCAACATAAAATTAGTGTTGGTACTCCACTTATTCTAAATACCTCAGTGGCCAACTGAATGCCATCATGGAGCACCAAGTATAACATTTTGTATCCCACCCTCGTTGCCACTTTTTGTGTCTCGTTTCCTCCAATTTTCTTAGGTGTCGGTGGCAGAGAGAGAGAGAGAGAGAGAGAGAGAGAGAGAGAGAGAGAGAGAGAGAGAGAGAGAGAGAGAGAGAGAGAGACCGACCGTATCTTTTCATAGTTTTGAGCCACTGAATGTTTTGGTTTTAGTTTTCAGTTTATTTGCATTTGTATTTTTGTGAAAACAACAAATGAACAATATAAACAGTACATACAAGGTATTTCATAAAACATATGCAAATAGGATGGTAGGTTGCAATACGCGCCACAGCGTGAGCGGCACCTGACTCAAGTAACGTTTACACGCGCCAGAGCGTGAACGGCAGCGAACGTGTTAAAAGCGGAAAACATGATATATTGCCATTTTTCGACATTCTAACTCCCCTTAACACAGCCTAATAAACACAAAATCCTGGTGGAAGAAACCAAAACTTTAGCCCACGCCTCCACATACTGGGATTCTGTAGTAAAAACTGATGAAGAGCTAAGGATGTGCTAGAGAAACTTCAATCATGATTACGGTAATGATCTGACATGTTCGTGAAAGCGATCGCACAACACAGAGTAACGGCGAAATCCTGGCAGACAGGTTCGCCAATTTTGAACGTTTCATAAATCTGGTAGGAAGGGAGTAATTTCTGTGTAACACCCTTCATGATAATAGGTGTTACTAGTTAGCCCTATGGGTGTCTGTTAAATCATAATTAGTAATAACCTTACAGTATTACGGGATTACGTTATAAATATATGCATCTGACTCGTTTTATCCCAGAAAACCAGTACTAAGGTTCTAAAAGCATCAGATACCACCCAGGATGAATATATTTACTTATGTTGGGAACGCACAAGCAGCCTATCAATGATAATAATTATATAATTATTAATCTGATATTAATTCCTGAGAGGAACAGTACAATACTACTGCAGTTTTTAGCTATGAGCTGAATATCACACACACACTTGTTTCCTAACAACAATGTCAAAAAAATTATAATAATTCCTTTTCTGCTTTACTTTAAAATGGTTTACAAGTACTTTCACGCACAAAAACAAACTTATTTCAAGGACAGATTTCTGCCCGTAACTCACCTTTGTTTTGCTTCTGAAGTATGTGACGTTTATTTTTACGTAACATTTGAATTTCACAGATATTAAGGTCCCATAAACAGAGATTCTGTTTTATCACCCCCAACTGATAAATTAAAAATAAAATACAGTCTACCCGTTTGACCCGATACCTAAGATCTAAATAACATTTTTCATTCCAAAACTCGTATTTTCATAGAGTGACTATATCTGATGTCTTCAATTCCCCCCCCCCCCAAAAAAAAGTTAAATAAATTTATCTCTCTACCAAAGATATCAGTAATAAGTTCTTTAGGATCCGGTTTGATCACTTCCTACAGATAGAAAATTAAATGAATATTGATCTCTTAGAGTGATTTGCTATCTACTAGAATAAAAATAAAAAAATAAGTAAAAATAAATTATTTTATTTCTGCCTCCCTGCTTGGTTTATAGTTTAATTGAAAAAGAATTCTTTTCCAAGTAAAAGATCTTACCTTTCGAGTGAGTCCTATAGCCTAACCCTGTATATATTGTTAAGGTAAATACAGAAAAACAAACCCTATGCAGTCACAACCACTTTCAGCTCCGTACTGAACTTTAAGAAATCTTGAAGACAACTTGGAGTCTTCTTCAGGTGCCGACTTGCTCGCGACGGTACAAAATTAAACTTAGTTTAACCACCAAAACGAAGTCACTCTTAGGTTATTTTTGATTACATGAATGATTTCCAAATAGATTTATTGGTTCCAAATCCTATTTGTGTGTTTTATCCATCACAGTTACGTTTTTGGTTAGTTGTCAGATAATAAGCTGGTGTATTCGTCCTAAGGTAATTCGCGGAACGCTTTTACCAACAACTTGACCTGAGAGCCAAAGTACAGAAAAAGAATTCACGTCTTGTACTTGATCGAAATGAACTCCAGCAGGATTAATTTCAATATAAATAAACTGCTCTGGGCAAATTGCAATGTTAACTCTTCCGGAAAAATAAAAAATAAAAACGTGTTCCTTAACTGAGTTACATTTTTTGTCACACAGCAAATAATTCAAATATTCTTTCGGGAAACCAAAATACACTTTCAAAGTACCAGCGCTACTACAGCCGACAAATCGTTGGTAACTGACGCACTTACCAGTATTACCAACATAACTTAAGCAAGCTTTATCGTGGAATGCGTAACAAAATTTCACTCTCCACTGTTATATTTCCTGACAGAAATAATTTTGAATTAAACGAAGTTCTTTATTAATACTCTCTATAACACCAATTAGTGTTTCCAGATCCTTGAAATGATGATAAAGTGTTTGATTTCACGAAATAATATCCGTCACTGTTCCGTGGTGATCTGCCTATCCAAGTTCACTGATAGAACTCTCACAAGTACCTAAATGTGAATAATCTTGGGAACCAACAATACATTTTGGAGATTATCTTTCACCTTACAATTTTTGTGTCTCGTTTCCGTCGTAGGTGTCGGTGGCCGAGTAGAATGAGTCCGACACAGAAATAAAGGAGGCACGCTTGTGCAGGTACGGAGGTGACCAGCCAGTGGGACAGCAGAAACTAGAAACACTAGAGTAAATTAGAACGAGATATATATTTCTTAGAGACTTAGTAATACTTAGCATTCTGCATTACTGACCTACGTAAACGTTGATACATAGTTGAGCTAGGGGCCTGCCTAGTGCCTATCCGATAGCCAAGTCTTCACTGGTGCCTATCTGATTCCGAAGTGTTAAGTGTTAATTCGTCCCATGTGAACGATGTCGTTCAGTGGTGGCCACGAGCGGGATCGCAGCAGAGGGCGCTCGTGGCTGACGTCGTAAGAACGCGGCGCCGTACGTGCATGGCGGCGCGCGGCGAAAGTAAGTGGCGCGCACTTCATACTTGTGCGACACCACAACAATAGTTTTTAATATTCCTTAAAGATTAACGATCAGAAAACTCCTTCGATATCAGATGTGATCTCTGGCATCATGCCCGGAGTTTTATACGAATACCTTGTAATTTTTCAAATATTACATCCATTTATTTTTCAATGGAAAGTTCACAAATAATCATTAATATAATCTACTTTTGTAATAAGCAGAGGCGAAACATTTCGAGAACTCCGTAACGAACAAAAAATTGTCCCATTATAAGAGGCAGCAGGGACATTCCACACAGCGTCGACGAAACTACCAGACTGATTGAGCTACCAGCATACATGTCGACGCCATCTGGGACACAGTCGATGACCAATCAGAAGCTGACAAATGCGAGGCAGTTCCCGGGTTATTTAAGGCCACCATAACTAGCTCAGACAGTCAGTTGCTCCTGGCGTAGAAGATGGAGATAGTCGTCGAAAGCTTGTGCTTTTTTAATGGACTGAAGCGGCAATAAGTCCCAGAACATTGTATTCAAGAGGGCCGTCGAGGAAGACTTCGTTCCCACGCTCGTAGAGATTTATGTCCCATCTGGATTTCTGGAAATGAGCTACAACCTGATTTTTTGTATTTTCCCGTTATTAGAAACGCTAAAATATTTTGCCACTCTTACTGATTTATTTTTACAAACTGATGCAACACACCACATCAACAACGTAGATTTAGATGTTGTGGTGTAAAGTCGGCGCTACACGCCAGATGTAAGAGAACGATCCTGGAGAAGGCAGAGATGGACCGAAAGCCAATCACAAGAAGGCGCCGCGAATCCTGGAGGGAGTAACTGTGGATGCGCTCCCTCTACGAGCGGCTATATCTAGGCCGACATACGTCTGGACGACCGTCAGTTACTATTCAGGAATACAGGAGTTACTAGTGAGAACCCGGCAGTTACTATTCAGAACTCTGACATTTACTAGGCCAGTACTAAGTCAGAACGCGGCTACGAACTCAGCAGTAACTAGGTCACAGCGCAGCTAGCATCATACAGACGACGCCGCAAGAAGAGAGAGGAAACAGACATACATTCTAAAGTTGACTATTATACTTGTCAGTCAACAAATATCTTGTAATACTAACTATATCAATGTTTTGGATGTCGCAGGATACGGCACCAGTACCTTTATTGACAACTAGCTGAAAACCTGGCGTTGCCCTGATATTTATTATTTATTTATTCATTTATTCCAGCAGTTTTTTAGGTATATATTCATTTGTATCTAGGCAGTATGTCTGTAAAATCTCTTGAGGATGCAATTAGTAGTAAAGAAGCAATAGATTAAAACTTGGTGCGTGATGGGACAGTTTTCCAAGAACTTAATATTTATGTGCTCATATCTCATAAACTACGTGTCGGAATGTGATACAATTTAGAAGCTACATTCAACTATATATATGTCTACTGTCTGTAAAATTTCCTGTCGCTACAATTTGTAGTATTGAAATTATAAATTGTAACGCCATTCCGAGAGTCGTAGTTTTACTCCATAAACAGCAGAAATGTAGTAAGCGAGAAACTTTTTTTCATTTCATCATTTTATTATGGTTGCCAGCGAGGAAAAGTATAATAAGGGTTTGAAATTATGTTAAAGACTTGCAACAAACTTTAAATACACTGTATGAGAATGCCAGTACTTATAATGCGGCGAGACTTGCTATGGCATTTTTTACGATTTCTATTGGTTATGACGTAATATCTTTTGACCCATGTGCCGTATGTGATTCTTAACCATGCAGCAATTGTTACCTCACGGTAAGGAATGTGTGTACCAAATTTGGTTGAAATCGGTCCAATGGTTTAGGAGAAAATGAGCAGCATTGTTTCAAAATGCAGCAGATTTCGCACAGCTTATTGTTTATGACGTCACATCTCGTGAACTATATATCTTACGTGATTCTTACACTTACGGCGACCGTCCTCATGGATTGAAGCGTACGTGCACAAAATTTCGTAAAGATTGGAAGAAAACTGTAAATTTTTATGCAACACGTACAAACATACGGACACTCTTGGTTAGTACCTGTCCCAGTCTATTCTAATATATAAACCAAAGGCGAAGAGGTCACAACAGTCTTAAATATAACCTTGAAAGTAAAACCGCACTTTGAACAGCACTACTCCTATCTTTCGGAGGCATTTCGGACATCTCGTAAATTTACTAGTCTTTCAACAGCCATTCATATTATTTTAAATTATAACCCCAATTCATCCCCAATAATAACGAAATTCATAACGGTAAAAACTCAATTAACCATTTAAAACTATTTCCAGAAAAAGTAATTATTTTCAACAAAATCTTCATTTGCTCGTTAGTTGCTCAGATATTTTGTATACACACAATGTTTATACTGTTGTAACTTGTAATACAGTTTAATGGTAAAACGGAAGGTTGCTGAGCACGAAAGCCTCCCTGCTTTGCATTTGGATTAGTCTGAGCGTATGCTGTGTGTCAACAAGACTTGGATGAAGTGGTAAGTTCCAGCGGCGGAAGAAGCAGCACCAGATGGCGATAGTTAGCAGGGAGCACGAGCAATCTCGGCGTGCATTACGCGGGTCCCAGAGATAATCCTTGGGGAACACGACGCTCCCGGGCGAGCAGTCTGCACTCATCCGGAGCAAAATCTTGCCGATGCAAGTGAGTGGCAAATTAGTGTGGGGTGCGTCCCCAGCCAAGACTCCCGCCTCGCAGTGGCCGAGGATCAACTAATTAAGCTGCGCTAATACCCGCCTGCCAGAGACACCCAATTAAATTACTCCGGGTGGCGGGCGGATGGCGGCGCGGCCAAACATCCGCAGATTCCCTGCCGGGGAGCCGAGGAGGCCCGCTGTGCGTCACAGGGGCAGGTGGCAGCCAGCACGCGCCTTGCCCCTCTCCCACGACTTCACACTGAAGTGGAAGAAGGCTCTTTAGAAGCATGGATACCAGTGCTGTGGTAGTATCACTAGGCACGGAAGTGGCCACGCAGTGACACAGTTGACATTTGTAATCCTGCGATCAGTCACGGTTAGGTCTGTCGCGCATCAGAACACTGAAACTCCATAGGAATAATTATTTCTCATAAAATTTTACATTGTTAGCAACTTTACACTTAAAATAATCTACCATCTTGGGTATGCGATGTATAATTATCTAGTAAACATACGAAAGAAAGGGAAACATCTCTGATTCCAAGGTTTCACATGACCCTTTACAGAAAATTGAAGGCAGGTATACTAAAACCAAAGTTCAGTTCTCTTTATTGCTCGTGTAAGCAGTAATCGGCAAGTTGTACGACAAAATTCCAGGTATTCTCAATTTGTGTTCCAGATTACAGTGCGTACAAGTACTCCCATTACCCAATAAAACGGTATCTTTGTGATTCAGGTCTGTATTTGCCGTAGCAAACTATCCACTACAGCATCAACAGACTGTTGGTCCAGGTAGCCTGCTTTAGTGATCAACCATTGAGGTGGTTTGCATTCGGGCTTTACTCTGCCTGCCAGGTGAATCCATAAGGGAAAGAGATGACTGCCGTGTAGGTGATCGACCACTTCCCATTAAGTATCGTGGGCGAGGACAGGTGTAGATTAAAATGAGAGACCTATGGCGACCATGTCGCAGAGCAGACGTGTGTGCTTTCACTTGTGCATATTTACTAAACGCAAGACGACAGGAGAAGCCTCTCAATTGCTCTACCCACAGGGTATCTGGCGAGAGAGCCCCCAAGGCAAACTCTGGGCGCCAAATTCCACACAGAAGATGAACGAGTGGGGGAACCGTCTAAAATGGTTTCTGGTTGCATCCTCATTTGGCGCATTATTTGGGGGGTGGGTGGGTGGGGGGAGGAGGAGAGGAGATAAAAGGGAACATACAATCAGCACTTACCACAAGCCTTCAAGCAGTGGCAGTGTCGGTGAGACAGAGGGAGGGCCCATGGTATTAACAGAAACAGCCATTTCGCCTTTCACTCTCTCTCTCTCTCCACTAACGTTGTCCTTTTCTTTTTATGAACATAACGGCGTATTTCAGCAGTCGTGGGTGGATTAAAATTCGTCTCCTGGAGCGAAACACACATTGGTCCACCCAGAGTGAATAACGCTAGCTCCTTCACATGTCTCCTGAATCCCTCGAAGTTCCACTGAAGTGTGGGACCCATTTACCACAAGGATAAAACTTTCAACCTTTCCTTCCATCGTGCTGGGTGTCTCTTAAGTAAATGATGGTCAGTCTCAAAGCGAGATGACTGCCCCTGACTCACATACAGCTTCATTAGTTCTGGAGAACGGTTAGATCAAGCGTCAGGTATCATATCAATGATATTGTCCGCTTTCACCTTTGTTGGGGCATTTACTTTTGATTTTTTTTAGTTGCCTTGGACTGAAGAGGAGGAGCTGCTGTAGCTGTAGTAATAGCTGGACTGGATAAGACGGCTAACTCTGGACGATGAAATGTCAGGGTGAATGTGAATGCGGTAATTGTGGCTTTTTTAGATGGTAGTGGGGGGAGAAACATATGTTAAAGCTACTGCTGCCTGACAGGAACACCGACATGCACCGGTATTCGTGCTAAAATTAACGATCACAGTTTGCGTTGAGGCATCAGTTTTGGAAACTGGCTTTTGCAGACCAGAGGCATAAGAGGTGGAAAATACAAGAGCTTCAATGGCCTTGAAGTTACTTTTGGACTTCGCATAAGAAATGCAAATAGTTGTCTTGAATTCAAAGGTTTCTCCCCCCCTCGTGATAGGCTCTGTATTCCCTACTACACACAAGATGATCCCAAGCAAAATTAGCACTCCTTGCTGGTGGTGTGCAGTCGAATCCTTGGTGCAGGGCTTTACCACATTCCCCCCCCCCCTCGCATCCCAAGGTAGTGTGCCCAAAGCACTGGTATTTGAAGCAGCACATGGGATTTAGGACTTAGTATGGAACTTTTCATGTCATTCACATTCACAAGATTTCCTACAACTATTGAAAGTTAGGATGAAGGACTAAAACTTTGTAAGTGCTCCATCTACCCTCTTCATAATATCCGGCACATCGACCATACCTTCTGCATCCCACTGGAATTTTAATTCGTCGAATGGTCTGACCACCAAACTCCTGCGGAAGACTGAATCTTTTGTATAATTCAGGGTACAATGCAGCTATGTTTCAGTTGAGTAATCCCCAAGGCACTTCATTTCTGGAGATTTGTCACCTGTTGAGAATTGGAAGTTTCTTCCGTCTGGGGGCCGTTCCGCAACTGTTTTACAGATTAAAAACTAGCCTCAAAGCCCAACAAAGTATTGTTATAAAAAAGGGAGAAACTTTGTCAAATAAACATATTTTCGTTCAAGCATGTGAAACACATTATGGCTAGCAGCTTGTGATCTGTTACTCGATATTACGCTTTTCTTATAAGCTTCTACATCCGGAGGACTGACAGGCCAAGCCCTGTTTCTAGACTGGAGTAGACCCATCCTGTCAGGAGGTGGAAAGGAAACGATCGAAATATCCATGCGGATCTCACGAGTAGCTAGGGATCTAAAAATCTGCCTAGACAAATTTTTAGGCTTACCTTGGCAAGCGGGAATCTAAGACTGTTCCTACTTAACAACCATGCATACCTTCAAGTGCTCACATTTCCTTCAGTTCTTCTTTGGATATATCAAGTACGTCTCTGCATGTCACAATACCTTTACTGTAAATTAAGGTACTGTGGAATTTAGTTTCCACGAGCAACTAACAATTTCGCAGACAGTTTAGAGATTTTACATTGCTAGTTATCTATTACCTATATCTATAAATGTGAATGTCTGGACGTGATAAGCGTACACCGAACAAACGGCAAGACACAGAGACATAAATATTTGTACAGTTACTAATTTATACCTGAGGAAGGTGTTAGGAACGCTTTTATAGCGATCTGATAGATAACTAGAAATTTGGAGAATATAAAGCGAAATACGGAACAATAATGTTTCTTTGAAAATTATATTTACTCTTTGAAAATGGTTTTATTGGTTGCATTGTTGCTTGGGGGTTGATAATGACAAAAGGGTAGAGTATATTGGTATGGAAAGTTATCGGTGTATATAAAATTCTACGTGTGTGTTTGTTAATATTTCGTGCTGCAACGAAAACTACAGAACGCAAACGAATGAAATTCTTGAATATCAGTCTCCAGATCGCTTTTATTTCCTAACACATGACCGGTTTCAGGAGAGCTGCCTATCTTCATAGCTGTTAAATATACTTTGTAAATAGTACCTTTTAATGTATTTCCTTGAAATGATATCAAAAAGCTAAACTGAATATAAAACATACAAAATTTTTGGTTACAGACTAACCTGTCCTGTGATGAACGAATGTTCACAGTCGTTACTAAAACATAGTAGCTTTCTGAGGCTTTATATAATGTACTTAAAATCATCTGATTGGTGGGGATCATTTTTGTTAAAATTATTCTCAATAAGTAATTATTGACTTACATATAAAATCAATTCCGAGGTCAAGGTGTAAGATGGTAGTCAAGGTATTAAATAGCAGTTACAAATGAGATACACAGCTGTCAAACTATAATAATATAAAATTGGGTTCTAGATACATAAGTTTCACTTATAACAACATTTTGAGTTAAGATATGGTTAATATATATTTTTTATTTTTTATATTAAAATCTCTTAAAAAGGTTTAAAAATATTGTGGACAATGTCTTCTTTCCCGTCTGCGGATGAGGCTTCAGTGTGTCAGGCAGCAGCAGCGTCGCCGAGGTTTCGTCCGCCGTGTTCCATTCAGCACCGCCAGTGTGCAGAGGGCCGCCGTAGCTGGTGTTTGGCAGCGCGTTCAATTCCAGGCGACGCTACAAAATGTCTTCAAATATTTTTATACGTGAAATCTGTCTGCTCATTTAGAAGTTTGTCCGGGTCTTTCTCCTTGTGCGCATATACTTCAAGCTCTTAAAGTACATTTAAATGAGAGCTTTTCGGTGCCCTGTGCAACACTTCCATTTGTTCGGCTATAGTGCTACCTTGGTGTTTGTTGGCTTTAGCATGTGCTCCAAATGCTGTGCGATTGCTGGTATTGTAGTGCTCTTTGTATCGGACTTCAAAGTTGCGTCCAGTTTGCCCTTTGTAATATTTAACACAGATGGCGCATTTAATCTTGTATACCCCAGAGTTGCTATACTTCGTGCGTTTTTTCGTGGTAGGTCTATGCATTAATCTTCGTGCCATTTGCCCATCATTTTTGAACGCCCCCCCCCCCCCTCCTATGTTTCTCGGGAAGTGTTTCGCAATTCTCTCCGACACACGTCCTCTGTATGTTAAAGTGACAAACTTATTTTTATATTTAAATATGTTATTGCCAGTGGATTTGTTTTTAATTTTATTGAACATCCGCATGACATCTTGCTTCTTGTACCCATTGGCTGCGGCTACCTGTTTGATAATGTCTAGTTCCTTTTGTAATTCTTCCTCGGCAAGTGGTAGTCAGAGAGCTCTGTTGCACATTGTGCAGAAGTATGCTCTTTTGTGCTGTGCTGCGTGCCGTGATGTCGCTCCTATAATGCTGTCAGAGTATGTCTCTTTTCTGTACATACTGAACGCTCTCTCTCTCTCTCTCTCTCTCTCTCTCTCTCTCTCTCTCTCTCTCTCTCTCTCTCTCTCTCTCTCTGCGTCATTTCTTGTAGTCAAGTCAAGGAAATTGATTGCCCCATTCTGCTCCAATTTCAAAGTAAAATGCATATTTGGGTGTCGATCGTTCAAAACTTTTGACATTTCCACAACTTCCTGATCCTTCCCTTTATACAGTAATTTATTACAGACGGTACGTTGATGACTATTTTACTTTCCCTTTGATTTCGGGATAAGAGGCGAAAAATTTGTTTTCATAGTTGTTCACAAAAATTGCAGCTAAAATACCCGATAGGCAATTTCCCATCGCTAAACCATCATCTTGCATAAAAGCTTTGTCATTGAAGGTAAAATAGTTGAAGGCTAATGTGAATTCTAACAGATCTAAAAATTCTATGATTTCACCCACGCTTATAGACTGGATTTTTATGAGATTGTGCTTGAAACGAATGGTCTGTGTGTAATAGCAAGGAGCTTACAAACAGCTAAACGTATGCCACAGACCATATCTTTTGTCTATGCGTGCCACAATGTCTTCAGCTCTTTCTCAGTAAGGATAAGCCATACCAATAAAAATGTAAGAATAAATAAATAAAGCAGTAAAAAGAAATTTCTTTTGATACCCCTCTTTAAAAAAATCGATTTGACGTTTCGCGCATTACATCAACTGAGTCATATGTGATATTATTACATTCATAATTGTTGAATTTCGTGGTTGGATTCTTCGAAACTAGTGCATTTTTACCTGTGATTTTTTATATATTCTCTGATAAATGTAACATGATTTTATAAAAAAGGAGTTGGACAGAGAGAGAGTGGATAGGAAAAGTACTAACTCAAGGTTCGAATAAATGTTGTTGTTGTTGTTGTTGTTGTTGTTGTTGTTGTTGGGTATTGAGGGGACTAAACATCTAGGTCATCAGTCCCCTGTTACCAGCTCAGAGTCCGCTGTCAAGAACGACAAAAATTAAACAAAGCTCTAAAAACGTAAACAAAGCTCTAAAAAATGATCACGCACATGAGGGACAGGTTGACAATGGACAAACCTCTGGTAACTTAAAACGAAGACACACAGAAATGGTAAAAGAAAGTCAGGAATAAAACTGGATAGCAGAGTACCTTGGCTGGCTTATCACAAAGAAAAAACAGGATGAGCCAGCCATACTGCATACACGAAGAACCCCTAAGGGCGGAAAAGGTAAAGAACGGGATTGGTGGTGGCCTAAGATGTTAGGCCACAGCACCTACCGTTAGATCGAGTCATAAAAACCAGCAGCACGGATAAAACGTAAAACTTTGGTAGCCATAGAGGCGTCGTCTCCTAAAACTAAAGGTAGTGCGTCTGGAAGAGTAAAATAGTGCCGCAGGGCGGCTAAAAGTGGACAGTCCATCATAAGATGGGCCACTGTCAACACAGTGCCACATCCACACACGGGTGGAGCCTCACGCCGAAGAAGATACCCGTGGGTGAGCCACGTATGTCTAATCCGGAGGCGACAGAGGACAACTGACTCTCGGCGGGACGGCCGCAGTGAAGATTTCCACAAAGCTGTGGAGAGCTTCACTGCCCGAAGCTTATTCGGTGCAGTCGCCGTAGCCCACTCGGTACTCCAAGCTTCGCGTACCTTCCGGTGCAACACCAGTTTCAAATCCTGTTCCGTGACACCAATAGCCAGAGGTGGTCCCATAGTGGCCTGCTTGGCCAATCTATCAACATGTTCATTCCCTGGTATGCCAACATGACCTGGGGTCCACACAAAGACCACAGAACGGCCCAATTGGCATAGGGAGTGAACAGTGTCCTGGATCGACCGCACTATTGGGTGCCGAGAGAAACACTGGTCGATCGCTTGTAAGCCACTCAGGGAGTCAGTACAGATGACGAATGACCCCCTGGGGCAGTCTTTGAGATGTTGGAGAGCTCTGAGAATAGCGACCAGCTCGGCGGAGAAGATGCTACTCTCACAGGGCAGAGAATGCTGTTCTACGTGGTTGTGATGTAGAAAGGCATACCCAGCACGGCCATCTACTACGGAACCATCTGTGTACATGGCGTCTGCGGCACGGAACGGCTCGAGCATTTGCAGAAACTGGTGACGGAGATGTACGGGAGAAACAGAGGCCCTCTACACATGGGACAGGTCCAGATGGAGCTGCAAACGAGGAATGGACCAAGGAGGGGTGTGAAAGGAATAGTGGAAAGTGGTTGGAAGTGGATAGGATGTGAAAGACGAAAGAAGGAGACGAACACGGACCGAGATCGGGTATCCCGACCTTGGCCGTCGTGGAGGGATAGGTAGTTCAGCGTCTGGAAAAAGGAGCCGGCGGTTCGGGTGGAAGGGCGAGGCCTGAACACGAGCAACATAGGATGCCAGCAGGTGTTGCCTACGGAACCGCAGCGGGAGGACTCCAGCTTCGACAAGGAGGCTTGTCACCGGGCTCGTGAGAAAAGCCCCCGTAGCTAAACGGACACCACAGTGTAAAATTGGATCCAACGCCTGCAGTGCTGATGGCGCAGCCGAATCGTAGACTATGCAGCCATAGTCTAAGCGTGACTGAATGAGGGCCTTGTAAAGTTGTAGGAGCGTCGGGCGTGAGGCTCCCCAAACAGTGTGGCTGAGACAACGCAGGATGTTGAGGTGTCGCCAGCACTTTCGTTTCAGCTGGCGAAGGTGTTGCACCCAGGTGAGACGGTTGTCGAACAGCATGCCTAGAAACGTGTGTGTTTCTACGACATGTAGCAGGTCTCCAGCTAAATAGAGTTCGGGTTCTGGGTGTACTGCCCGACGTCGGCAGAAATGCATGACACGGGTCTTCGACGCAGAGAACTGAAAACCGTGGGCAAACGCCCACGACTGCGCTTTTCGAATGGCCAGTTGCAACCGACGTTCAGCAACACTGATGCTGGTGGAGCTAAAATACATGCAGAAGTCATCGGCATACAAGGAAGTGGATACCGATGACCCCACGGCCGCCGCAAGGCCGTTGATGGCGACTAAAAATAAAGGGACATAGAGAACGGAACCCTGCGGGACTCCGTTCTCTTGACAATGAGGTGAGCTAAAACAAGAACCAACACGAACTCTAAAAGAACGCAACGCCAGGAAATTCTGAATGAATATGGGAAGCGGACCCCGTAAACCCCAGTCGTAAAGCGTAGACAGGATATGGTAGCGCCAGGTAGTGTCGTATGCTTTCCGCAGGTCGAAAAATACGGCAACCAGGTGTTCGCGGCGACTAAATGCTGTACGGATGGCCGACTACAGTGACACGAGATTGTCAACAGCGGAGCGACCTTGACGGAACCCACCCTGTTGTGGCACCAAAAGTCCCCGGTCCGCGAGGATCCACATGAGCCTCCGACTCACCAAGCGTTCGAGAAGCTTGCATGGAACGTTGGTGAGGCTGATCGGGCGGTAACTATCAGCCACCTGCGGATCTGCCCCAGGCTTAATCACCGGAATGATAATGCTTTCCCGCCACGAGGACGGAAAAACACCCTCCAGCCATATCCGATTAAGCAGGGCGAGAAGTTGGCTCTTGGCATCCGCTGATAGGTGTCGGAGGAACTGACTGTGAATGCGATCGGGTCCAGGGGAGGTATCGGGGCATGCAGTAAGGGCACCTTCAAACTCCCACTCAGTGAAAGGGACGTTGTATGGTTCCCGACGTCGCGTTCGAAA
This sequence comes from Locusta migratoria, assembly GCA_026315105.1. Lineage (NCBI taxonomy): Eukaryota > Metazoa > Arthropoda > Insecta > Orthoptera > Acrididae > Locusta > Locusta migratoria. The sequence goes on from CM048749.1 coordinate 415,426,458, forward strand.
TGAAAGCAGATGTCTCTCTGTTCGCCCTTTAAGGGCGCGAAAGTCTGCACCATAAGCAGCAGTCTCTGAGATGCGACAAAAATGATCCGCCAGGTGCTCAACGACGGTGACAGGGTCAGTACACAGCATACCCTGGACGCTGAGGCACGGAATTCCCGCCGGTGGGCGGTGCCCAAAGAGGCGTCGAACCTGCGACCACACCTTGGAAGGAGAAGCGCGGGAACCAATGGAGGCGACGTACTTCTCCCAGGAAGCCCTCTTACTGTCTTGTATCAGTCGCCGTGCCCGTGCCTGGAGACGCTTGAAGGCTACGAGATGTTCGACAGAAGGGTGGCATCGGTGGCGCTGTAGTGCTCGCCGACGTTCGCGGATGGCCTCAGCAATCTCCGGTGTCCACCAGGGCACCGATGGGCGATGGAGCGAACCGGATGTGATGGGAACAGAGTTTTCGGCTGCAGAAACGATGGCCTCTGTGACCTGCTGAACGGCGGCATCAACATTTGCTGGAAGCGGAGAGGAAATCACAGCAGCTGAAGAATAAGCTGGCCAGTCAGCCCTACGGAGGGCCCAGCGAGGCGGACGGGTGGCAGGCGTACACTGTGGGAGCGACAGGAAGATCGGCCTCCCCAGGGGGCCCACAGTTCTTTTGTGGGTACGTGTGTGGCGCGCACGGGGCCCCGAGCCGGAGCAGCCTTTCTTCTGCCCCAGGCTGCTTCACTTTCCCTCCCGGTTTATGCCTTCGCCCGGAGACGGGCATATTTCGTGAGATACGGTGGTTCTTGTTGTGGTTTTTCTTCCTTCGTTCTTTCCTTTCTTACCCTTCGTTTTCTGTCTTTCTCTCCTTGAACTCTCCTAGCCTTCTTCTCCTCATTAGTCTCCGCCTCGGCGTTTGAGACACTTCTTTTCTTTCCTTCTTTCTTTTCCTTTCCTATCCTCTTCTTCTTTCCTCCCTGTGCGTGTCTGAAGGCCGACCCACGCATTATCGTGCGTAGCAGGTGACGGGGTAACGCGTAATTCCCCGCCCCGGGTAGACAAGTAGGGCACGTACGTACCCCCTGGTAAAGGCCAGGCCCAGGGAGGGGTGATTACCCGAGCTGGTACCTTCCGAACGTGCCGATTGGTCCCTCCGTCATTTCTCGGGAGCTGTGACCTGAGGTGTGAACAATCACCTAAGGCGGGTAAGCCCTCGGAGAGTGCCCCCACTAGGAAGGAGCGCGCCATCGGAGACGCCGGTAATCACGGGGGACACTTCCGCGATGACTTCCTTATCTTCTTTCGTGACGTTGACCCATAAACGTAAGTTAGACTCGCCTCAGCCTAAAAAGACTCTGCCTAATGTACCTAAATTTCTGGTTGTCTCTCGCACCGACGGAAAGGATTTCAATTCTGTCAATCCTTTCGTTATACAGAAAGGTGTAGATGCAATTGCTGGCCCTGTTAAAACCTGTTCACGTCAGCGCAATGGCACATTGTTGCTGGAAGTGGAAAGTGCCTTCCAAGCCCAAAAACTGATACGTACTACGTTGTTGCACACTTTTCCAGTTAAGGTCGAAGCGCACCACACACTCAACTCGTCACGGGGGGTAGTCTTCACGAGATCCCTTGACGGGTTGTCTGATGAAGATATCCAATCGTATATGTCCGATCAGGGTGTGACAGCCGTCCACAGGGTCATGAAAAAGGTCGATAACCATCTGACACCGACTCGTACTGTGTTTTTGACGTTTGACAAAGTTGACCTCCCGTCAAAGGTCAAAGCAGGGTATGAATCATCTCCGTCCGCCCTTATGTACCTAACCCAACGCGCTGTTTTCAGTGCCACAGGTGCAACCATACCCGTGAACATTGCCCAAATGCAGCAAAGTGTGTCACTTGTGGTAGGGACGCCCATGAGGGGGATTGCCCACCTCCGTCCCCTCACAGCCTAAACTGCAACGGTGACCATGCGGCTTCCTCTCGCGACTGCCCTGTATACAAGGATGAGAAGGTAATCTAGCAAATTCGGGTTACGGAGAAGGTATCGACATCTGCCGCTCGTAAGTTGTTGGCGAGTCGAAAGCCCACTGTCCTCCCAGCGGGTACATACAGTAAGGTACTCACCTCAACTCGACCTACCAAGGATTCCAGTACCAAGACGTATGACTTCACTTTCGCTGACACAGTTGTGCGATCCGCCAGCCCGAAGATTGCCCGTTCCACGTCCCCGCTCCCTCTTGCTGCTTCTAGGGTACAGTCTTCGTCAAACTCTAGTAAACCGCGGGCACCTAAACAAGATGCCCGGACCTTGAAAAAGGAACCCGTCCGTGAGGATTTTCTGCGTTCTCAGGCTTCCCAACCGTCAACTGCCTCTTCCCGCCGTCACTCTTCCAGAAGAGCTGACAAGAAAAAGAGTTCCTCTCCTTCCCCGCCGAGGCGTGACCCTTCTGTCACGCCGTCCAACAGTTGCCGGCCTCGGCCGTCTTCTGTTTCACCGGGACGCTCCGTTTGCCGGGCGCCCGGTCCTTTACCGGCGGTGGAAACTGCCCCTCCTGATCAACTCAGGGAGGTGGCAGGCGCGTCGGTCGAACCAATGGAACATGACCCTTTGCCCCCAGACAGCGATAGCAGTGCTCCCTCGAAATCCGGTCCTCAGCGGCCGTCGAGGTGACCCCGCTCGCTACTTGGTTTTTATCCTTATTTCTTCTCTCATTTTTATCATGGCGCTCCTTCAATGGAACATTCGCGGCATTCGTTCTAATCGGGAGGAGTTAAAACTACTCCTTCGATTGCACTGCCCGCTTCTAGTCTGCCTCCAGGAAACTAAGTTGCGTCCACGTGATCGTGCAGACTTTCCACACTACACCTCTGTGCGGTTCGACCTGCCACCCGTGGAAGGTGTCCCAGCCCATGGAGGGGTTCTGATGCTCCTTCGAGACGACGTCTATTTCCATCCCATTTCCTTGCACACTCACCTACAGGCAGTTGCCGTCCGCATCACCTTATCCATATTTACCTTCTCCTTCTGTAATATATATTCGCCATCGTCATCTGCCCTTACTAGGGCAGATGTGCTAAACCTTGTTGACCAGCTCCCTTCACCTTTCGTGTTGGTAGGCGACTTTAATGCCCACCACCCCCTATGGGGCTCTCCGGCACCTTGTCCGAGAGGCTCCCTTTTGGTGGACATTCTCCACCACCTCGATCTTGTCTGCCTCAACACCGGTGCACCGACCTTCCTTTCTGACACAACACACACTTATTCCCATATAGACCTCGCAATATGCACTCCTCAGCTTGCCGGTCGGTTTGAGTGGTATGCACTTTCTGACACGTACTCGAGTGACCATTTCCCTTGTATCATCCACTTCCTACATCATTCCCCATCTCCACGTCCCACCAGTTGGAACATTTCTAAAGCCGACTGGGGGCTTTATTCTTCCATGGCTGTTTTTTACGATGAGAATTTTCCAACTATGACAGTAAGGTCGATTACCTCACAGAGGTTATTCTCACTGCTGCTGAACGTTCCATACCTCGTACATCCTCTTCTCCACGTCGTGTCCAGGTCCCTTGGTGGACTGCAGCCTGCCGCGACGCGCTTCGAGCCCGGCGCCGTGCTTTACGCACCTTCCGCCGCCACCCAACTTTGGAGAATTGCATCAATTACAAACGTATGAGAGCGCAGTGCCGTCGTATCATAAACGACAGCAAGAAAGCTTGCTGGACTGCTTTTACTAGTTCTTTTAACCGTTTTACTCCCTCCACGGTTGTCTGGGGTGGCCTACGCCGTTTGTCCGGCATCAAGGTCCACTCCCCGATTCCTGGCCTGACCGTGGAGAACGCAGTCCTCGTGGACCCAGCTGATGTTTCAAACGCATTGGGTCGATTCTTTGCGGAGGTTTCGAGCTCTGCCCATTACCACCCTGCCTTTCTCCCTCGCAAACAGGTAGAGGAGGCACGGCCGCCTTCTTTCCGCTCTTTTAATCGTGAAATTTATAACGTCGCCTTCACCATGCAGGAGCTAGATCCTGCTCTCGCCCTGTCCCGGTCTTCTGCTCCCGGGCCCGATTCCATTCATATTGAGATGCTGAAGAACCTCTCTCCTGCGGGCAAGTGCTTTCTTCTTAGTACCTACAATCGCATATGGACTGAAGGTCATGTTCCCACAAGTTGGCGTGAAGCCATTGTTGTCCCCATCCCCAAACCAGGGAAGGACAAACACCTTCCTTCCAGTTATCGCCCCATTTCTCTGACGAGCTGCGTCTGTAAGGTGATGGAACGCATGGTTAACGCTCGGTTGGTCTGGCTCCTCGAATCTCGCCGCCTCCTGACTAATATCCAATGCGGTTTTCGTCGACACCGCTCTACTGCTGACCACCTCGTTACGTTGTCGACCTTGATTATGAACAACTTTCTAAAGAAGCGTCAAACAGTAGCAGTGTTCTTCGACTTGGAGAAGGCATACGATACCTGTTGGAGAGCGGGCATTCTCCGCACATTGCACACATGGGGCCTTCGGGGCCGCCTTCCTCTTTTCATTCAAGCGTTTTTGGCGGATCGCAAGTTCTGGGTACGGGTGGGCTCTGTTTTGTCAGATACCTTTTGCCAGGAGAGTGGGGTACCACAGGGCTCCGTCTTGAGTCTGGCGCTCTTTGCCATTGCAATCAATCCGATCGTAGATTGCCTTTCAGCCGACGTCTCCGGATCTCTTTTTGTTGACGATTTCGCAATTTATTGTAGCGCCCAGCGGACGTGTCTCTTGGAGCGTTCTCTCCAACGCTGTCTTGACCGTCTATATTCCTGGAGCATCGCAAACGGCTTCCGATTCTCCACTGAGAAAACTGTGTGTATCAATTTCTGGAGATACAAGGAATTTCTTCCACCTTCTCTACGTCTCGGCCCTGTTGCTCTCCCTTTCGTGGAGACTACAAAATTCTTGGGACTCATGTTGGATCGGAAACTTTGCTGGTCCACACATGTGTCCTACCTGGCTGCCCGTTGTGCCCGATCCCTTAACGTTCTTCGTGTCCTCAGTGGCATGTCATGGGGAGCGGATCGTACCGTCCTGCTTCACCTTTACCAGGCCATTGTTCAGTCGAAGCTCGACTATGGAAGCCTTGTATACTCTTCAGCACGGCCGTCGATTCTCCGCCGTCTCAACTCTATCCACCATCGTGGATTACGTCTGGCGACCGGTGCATTTTATACCAGCCCTGTTGAAAGTCTGTATGCCGAGGCTGCTGTATTACCCTTGACCAATCGACGTGACATACTCTTGTGTCGGTACGCATGCCGCCTACGGTCGATGCCCAACCATCCATCTTACAGATTATTTTTTGACGACTCACTCGATCGCCAATATCAGTTGTCTGCGATTGCCTTGCTTCCACCGGGAGTTCGGTTTCGCCGCCTGCTACAGCGGCTCGATTTTACCCTTCCTTCCACCCTACGGTTAAGCGAAAGCCCATTGCCACCGTGGCATCAGGCCCAGGTTCATACACACCTCGAACTTAGTTCGCTCCCCAAGGAGAGCACTCCGGATTTTGTATTCCGCTCGAGGCTTGTCGAACTCCGTTCGCGGTTCGATAATGCCGTATTTATTTCCACTGATGGTTCCAAGAGCACTGCCGGTGTCGGATCTGCCTTCGTCGTCGGGGACAACCGTTTCCAATACAAGCTCCCTGACCGGTGCTCAAACTTCACCGCTGAGCTTTTCGCCCTCCACCAGGCCGTTTTGTATACCTGCCGCCACCGCCACCCTTTCTATGCCATATGTTCTGACTCCCTTAGTGCCCTGCAGAGTCTTAAGGACCCTTTCTCGAACCATCCTCTCGTGTATCGGATCCAACGCTCCCACCAGTTGCTGGCGGCTGACAGCTGTCACGTTTCTTTCCTGTGGGTCCCTGGCCATGTGGGTGTGCCCGGGAATGAGGCCGCCGACACAGCAGCCAAGGCAGCAGCTCTTTTGCCTCGCATGGCTACCTTTTGCGTCCCATCGGACGATGTTCAAAGGGCTCTTCGCCGGAGTATCGTGTCGCAATGGCACAGTGTGTGGCTTTCACTGTACAACAATAAATTGCGAACTGTCAAACCGATCCCGACCGCTTGGAGGACATCCTCACGCCCCTCTCGGCGGGAGGAGGTCATCCTGGCTCGGTTGTGGATCGGTCATTGCCGTTTCAGCCACCGTCACTTGCTATCCGCCGAACCTGCACCGCTATGCTCCTGCGGTGAACTGCTGACAGTGCGACATGTTTTACTGACTTGTGTTAATTTTAATCATCTCCGTGTAGCCCTTCACTTTCCGTCTACTCTGGAGGAAATTTTAGCTGGTGACACACGAGCAGCTGCTCGAGTTTTGCGTTTTATCAACTTGGCCAACTTATCCAAGGATATTTAACTCTTTTAATTGTCTTTTATCTTTCGTTTTTAGCCTCTTGTTGATGTTCTGACAGTCTACATTTTTTAGATCACAGCGAATCTATCTTCTTGGCTGGGTGCTAATGACCATAGAAGTTGTGCGCCCTAAAACCACAAAAAAAAAGGAAGATCGGAAAATGGTCGCTCCCACACAGGTCGTGATGGACCCTCCAGGTGAGATGTGGAAGGAGACTAGGGCTGCAGACAGACAGGTCAATGGCAGAAAACGAACCATGTGCTGTGCTAAAGTGGGTAGGAGCACCGGTGTTAGGAAGGCAGAGATTCTTCTCTGACAGGAGAGACTCAACATCCCTACCCCGGGCCGAGGTCTGTGTGCCACCCCACAGAGGGTGATGGGCGTTGAAGTCCCCCATAAGAAGAAAGGGTGGGGGAAGTTGAGCGACCAAGGCTGTGAGGTCTGTGGGAGAGATGGCCTCATCAGGTGAAAGGTAAACAGAGCAGACAGTAAAATCTCGTACTACCCGGAGTCGAACAGCGACTGCGTCTAGAGACGTTTGAAGAGGCACAGCAGCACTGGGGACAGAGGCGTGGACATAAACACAGACGCCGCCAGAAACCCTGTCGTAGACGGTTCGGTTTTTAAAATAGCCCCGATACCCTCTGAGGGCTGGGCTCTTCTCGACGGGAAACCACGTTTCCTGCAAAGCAAGACAGATGGCAGGGAAGCGGCAGAGTAATTGCCGCAGCTCAGTCAGACGGCGGAAAAAACCGCCGCAATTCCACTGCAATATGTTGTTTGCAGTCTGCTGAATAGCCATAATGTAAGTCGGTAAATGGTCATTCAGCAGGAGCACCTGCTGCCAACTGCGCAGACTCTGCAGGATCCTGAACCATCGGTTCAGGCGTTCCAAGTATAGCGAGATCCTCAGGTGATGCGAGGATCTCTACCTCGTCTTCAGATGCCGAAGAGGTGACAGAGCGGTCCTTCCGAGGCACTGATGATGCCTCCGTCGCATCCTTTTTCTTCGGCTTCTTTTTGCCCTCTCGCTGGCCCTTTGGTGTCAAGGGCCGGGAGGGCTTCCCAGAAGTGGCAGCAGACACCGTCGAAGAGCCAGAAGCCCTTCGACCAGAAGGTTTTGGATCCTTCAGCCAAAGGCTGGGATCCCCTGGCGCACCCTGGGACTCCCCAGAAGGGAGCGACCCGAAGGACCCCTTCCGAGGGAGAGGTGCCGGACGAAGCTGTTGCTTCTCCGGCTGGGGGTTGGGGACTGGTGGGGGAAACCTCCCCACAACCATCGGGTACACAACAGGTGCTTTAGTATCAGATGGAGTTTTGCCCCCATCTGATGAGGGCGCTGTGGTACTTTTATGGCCTCTAGGGCCTACAGAAGGAAGCGATACCTTGTTGGGAGTCGTACCCGTGATGCGCGGGGACGACGCTACAGCTGCAAAGGAGGTAGTCATGCTCACCGGATGGAGACGCTCGTACTTCTTTCTTGCCTCATTGTATGATAGCCGGTCCAAGGTCTTAATTTCCATTATCTTACGTTCTTTGTGTAGAACTTTGCAGTCTGGAGAGCACGGTGGATGCAGCTGGTTGCAGTTCACACAGACGGGAGGTGGGGTGCAGGGAGCGTCCGGATGAGATGGACGTCCACAATCCCTGCACACAGGGCTAGAAGTGCACCGGGAGGACATATGCCCGAACTTCCAGCACCTGAAGCACCTCATAGGGGGCGGGACGTACGGTGTAACATCGCACCGGTAGATCATGACCTTGACCTTCTCAGGCAGTGTATCGCCTTCGAAGGCCAGGATGAAAGCACCGGTGGCAACCTTGTTATCTCGTGGTCCCCTATAAACACGTCGAACAAGGTGAACACCTCTGCGTTCCAAGTTGGTACGTAGCTCTTCATCAGACTGTGACAATAGGTCGCGATGGTAAATACGGCCTTGGACCATGTTGAGGGTCTTGTGGGGCGTGACACTGACAGGTATATCACCCAGCTTGTCACAGGCCAATAATGCCCTGGACTGGGCTGGGGATGCCGTCTGTATCAGAACAGCCCCACTTCTCATTTTCGAGAAAGACTCCACCTCACCATGTTTGTCCTCGAGATGTTCAACGAAGAACTGCGGCTTGGTGGACAAGAAAGAGTCTCCATCAGTTCGGGAAATAACAAGGTACCGCGGTGAATAAGGATCCGGACAACGTAGAGCTTGACGTTCTTCCCATGGCGTTGCCAGGGAAGGGAACGACTTAGGATCATACGCTGTAGCATTATAGTCTGATCTTCCACGCTTAGAAACGGCGTTTTTGCGACCGCCCACGCTAGTTATTGCTCGTTTCATTTTCGTCCCACGAGCAGCTAGGGAAAAGAGGTCAACCCAGGCAGAGCCCCGCTTGCCTGGGTAAGCCTTGTACAACTGAGGTGCGGCAGGTTCCTCAGAGGTTGCTCGCTAGCGGCTGTTCAACCTCAATAGCCATGCATCTCCTCGGCACGTAGCACACCTTGAGATTGAGGTTTTTTTTATAGAGGTTTGTACCATCCTCGCGACCCGGGCGATTAAGCCAAGATCCCCAGGCTCTGAAACGTACAACGTTCCACCGTCGCGCCGAACGATGGTCGTTGAAGCACGCACAGAGCTTACGGTGTAGCGCGACACAGCCCACAGCTCAGGACCCCGGGTTCGCCAAGCCCGTACTCAGCAAATTAATGCTGAGCCCCTGAGGGGTTCGAATAAATAAATAAATAAATAAATACCCGGGCAACGCCGGGTTTTCAGCTAGTACTTACTAAAACCTTCTGTTTGGTACCTTTTTGAAAAGGTTTCTCCTTTCTATCTTCCTCTTAATCACTAGAAATACATTTTTAATAGCTGTATGTGCTCCGTTACTCTGTGCCTGGAGGTTTGGCTAACCGTGCCCTCTTTTTTGTTTGGGTGCTTCCCTGTGGCACACCCATCCCACTTTGAGATGGACGCAATAATTCCAGAGGTGTATGGAATCTCCAAGGAATTTGAGAAGAAACAATCAAAAGATCCATGCTGGTCCTACAAGCAGTGAGGGAAGTAGATGTCCACGTAGACAGAGCCCCGTATGTATAGGTACGTCTTATCCAAATGACGTTCGGCAGTATCATAAGAGGTTGCACGCTAGTGACTGTTCACCTGTACAGTCAAGTATTCCATGAGCACGCAGCACGCCTTGGAATTGAGAGTATTTTAGAGAGGTATTTTCCATCATCGCGCCTGTGGCGCTTAAGCTATTATATCCTTTCCCTGGTACATTGAACACTCCACGGTCTATCCACAAGGTGATCACTGAAGCGTGCGTACGTGTTACGGTATCAAGAGGACTGGCGGCACTTACCATTTCAGTTCAGGGACGTCTGATTCACAAAGCCCATACTCATCATGCTACCGTTAATCTCCGTGAGAGGTGGCCTTGTATAACATTTCGAACTTTCGAGAAATGTAGGACCATGCAAGGCAATGCTCACATTAGGACTTACCTTTTGCGATCGGTTAACGAAGAGCAAACCTAAATTTCTCGCTATAGTAGTTCTGGAGAAACCTTATTACTATGGTAGTTGGAATACGATGTTTGATATTCTGAACGTCAGCAATAAACATATAGGAAACTTTATTTATCCTATTGCAGACTGCAGTTATTAGAGTCGGAGCGGCCGGCCGCGGTGGCCGACGGGACTGAGGCGCTTGTCACGGTCTGCACGGCCATTACGGTCGGGGGTTCGAATCCTCCCTCGGGCATGGATATTTGTGCCGTCCTAGTTCGTAAGTAGTTCATAAGTAGTTTGTAAGTTTAGGGACTGATGACCCCGTAGTTAAGTCCCGTAAGCTTTACAAACATTTGAACATTTAGAGACGGAGCGCATGAAGTGAGTCAATTGTTGTGGAGAGAGTAAGACAAGGTTTTAGCCTTTCCGATATGCTATTCTATCTGTGTATTTAGTAAGCAGACAAGGAAATCAAAGAGAATTAGGACAAAATGTTATAGTTCAGCGAGAAGAAATAGAAACTCTGCGGTTTGGAGACGGCATTGATTTATCCATGGAATGACAAAGGACGTAAAAGATAAAATTTATGAAATTGACGTTGTCATGAAAGGATGGTTGAAGATGATCATTAAGATGAGCAAAACAAGTGCAATGAAGTTTAATTAAATGAGGCGATAATAAGGTAATGGAAAAAGAGTCTGTAAGGGAGATTTGACTTTTATTTCTTCTGCAGTAAATAAGCTTACGTCTCAGTACATCAGATTTATAATGCATATTGGTAAGAGGAGAAATGCATTTCTGAAAAAGGAATTCGTTAGTGTCGAAATAACTTCTAGTGTTAGGAAGTCTTTTCAGATGGCACTTGTCCGGAATATATCCCGATACTGGTGTGAAATAGTGACGATTAATAGGTCAGACAAGAGATGTGAAGCTTACAATGATGATGATGATTAGTATACTTCGGGAGCTAAACATATAGGTTTCGTCACTCGTGCACAAAGTGAAACCATATGGAGGCAACGATGAACATGTTAAGGAATTAGAGAAAATAAAAGCACAGTCACTCATTGCTCACCACTGCCAGCAACTGACCCTTCCATTTGAAAATGGTTTTCCGTCTCGCGAAAGTTATAGAAGAGTAGCGTGCGATACGAAACTGGAGTATACCTTCTCGGCAGCTGCATGAGCATAATATTTTTCGCGGATCCATATGTGCGCTGCAACCGCAGAAAAATATTTCTTTGTTGTGCATTTGTACTGCAAGGAGAGCGTGCTGTATCTCTTGCATTATTATAAACGCTGAATAGATTTCATCAACCGCGAGAAAGGATCATTTTGAACCGGAACATACGACGAATGTCACGCCATTATGCCATATCATTCTGCTCTAATGCCCTCATGGCAGAAAACAGTTAAGCGTAGTAAATAAAAAATGATTTCGAGACGACTTCATGAACAACAACATCGAAAACATGACAGCAGCTAATATGATCATCCTGTTTGGGTTTGTAGGTATACATTCTAATAAAACGAGAATGATGTAAAATCACAAAAATGCCTTTTGTTAAATAGATCTGAGGTACAGTACATTGTCCCTGCAGACAGTCAGATGGAAAAGCAACTGGAGCCTATTACGTTACGTGATCTAATCCCCTATATTTTACGTTCCTCTGCAAGTATTAGCCATTCACGGCTCCAGTCTGGATGGTTGCCAGAGCACACGAATACAGTAATCAGGTTCAGATGGATGAGGACTGGCACCATTATTTGCAGACAAAGTATTTCACAATATAGACTAACGAGGGGAGGTGCATCAATCTCAGGACTCAGGACAAGAACATACAGACGTAGGTGTGATTTTGCTGCATTAAATTACTTTGAATATTTTGTCACTTTTATATATCAATGCGAAGATGTTTAGTCTGCAGATCTTTCCCGAAGAATAATAGTTGCCATGTATTTAATGCTCTGCACTAATTTCAGTTATGATGCACGGTAAATCGGCAGTCTGTATCTAAAATCTCTATTGCAGTTCTTTGGCAGTTAACGGCATTGTGAAAGCTGCATTTCTAGGCTTCCGCTGGCTCTTCATCGCTATCATAAAAGTGGGAATTTCTTGGTAGTAATCAGCAGCGCATAATAACAGCAATTACTCCTCCTTAGGACGGCGCGGAGTTTATGACTTGCTGATTCGCTATGCATACTAATTGCCGCATTAAAAGATCGTTGAGTAAAACTTGAGAGCTCTGCAGGACTCGGGCGTACGTCTTCGCGGAGATTATGTCTTGGAACGGGGGTGGGTGGGGTTGGTGGAAGGGAGAGCTAAGGGACGGCTATAGGGTAGGGGTAAGAGCTAGAGGGGTGTGCGGGCAGGAGGTGAGGGACGCTGAGAGGGAGCAGTTGAGGATCTCTGCGAGGCGACCAGCGATCGCCCTGACAAATCAGCAGCACTCGAAAGACGTGGAGCTGCAGAGCAGAATAACGAATGCTCACAGAGAAGCCTGGAGGACCTTAAGGAGAAGGAAGCTACAAACAGTGTTGCACAAGTCGCATTTGTAAATGCGCAGCACTGTTCCCGGAAAACCTATCATCTCACTCACTGTACGTGGCATGTGTTTATCCTATTACACATTACAAATAAAACCATCACTCCAAGATGCTCGTCATCTGTAGAATTTTTACAACACTTCAGCTGGGCTCGATAATAACTTAAAGAGGGTTGGAGGTGTATATTCAAGATGAACTTGTCATCGTTGTGTAAGTGAAATGGCGTACTTCGTTCATTTATCGGAATATTATTAAATGTTTTATGTCATCTAATGCTTTAACATACCCTCAGGGGCTCAGCATTAATTTGTTGAGTATGGGCTTGGCGAACCTGGGGTCCTGAGCTCTTGAATGTGTCGTGCCAACAGCCCACCACAACCTAAGCTCTGTACATGATTCAATTAAACGACCATCGTTCGGCGCGACAGTGAAACGTAGTGCTTTTCAGAGCCTGGCTATCTTGGCCTAAACGCCCGAGTCGCGAGAACGCTACAAATCTCCACTGAAAAAAAAAAAAAAAAAAAAAATCCTCAATCTCAAGGTGTGCTATGCGCGAAGGACATGCATAGCTGTTGAGGTTAAACAGTCGCTAGCGAAAAACCTCTGGGTAACCTATCGCACCTCAGTTTATAAGGCTTGCCCAGGCAAGCGGGACTCTGCCTGGGTAGACGAATAGATACGTAACTGCTCGTGGAAGGAAAATGAAACGACCAAATAATAGCGTTGCCAGACGCAAAACCGGCGTCTCTAAGCGAGGACAGACTGACTTTAATGCCACGTTATATGATCCTATACCGTTCCCAGCCCTGTCCACGCTATTGTTGAAACGTAAGGCGCTCAACCGATCAGAGCCGTACACGCTCCAGTACCTTGTTGCGTCCATACTGATGGAGAATCGTTCCGGTCCATCAAGCCGCAGTTCTTCGTTGAACAGCTCTATGTTTGGCGAGGTAGCGTCTTTCTCAAATATGAGAAGTGAGACTGTTCTGATACAAATGGCATCTTCAGCAATGTCAAAGGCATTGCTTGCCTGCGACAAGCTGGATGATGTTTGTGTATCACACCCCCACAAGATACTCAACGCTGATACACCACCGAAGTCTCCTGTCACAAACAGATGATAAGTTGCGAGAAAACCTCCAGTGCCGATGTGTTCACTGTGTCCAGCATGTGTACAGAGGACCTAAAGATCGGAGGGTTGCCACCGGTGCTTTCCTCCTGGCGTTCTAAGTCGATACACTGCCTGAGAAAATCAAGGTAATGATATGGGTTTACGTCACACCGGTATATGTTCCTCAACCATGTGATGTTTCAGGTAGTGGAAGTTCAGGCACATATTCTCGGGGTGCACTTCCAGCCCTACTTGTAGGGAATATGGGCGTCCAACACATCCGTAGACACCGCTCGGCTACTCCACCGCGGCCCTCCTGCTTCAATCCGTCTTCTAGCAGTAAGGATGTGTTTCACTACCAAGTACCGTGCCCACGAAAGGTTTGTTGTTTCGCGTGTTGGAACGTGATATGATACGCGACATGATTCGAAAAGTTCACTGGCCAGTACTCACAATCTATTAAAACTAGCCAGGGATTCCATACTGACATAAACGCGGTCGAAGCGACTTGCTGACACACTAGTAGCGTAAGTATAGCGCACAATTTGCCGATGGAAAGAGGCCCAAGTATCTTCCAGACCTAGTTCATTAATAAATACTGCCAGTTCGTCACATGCATTAAAATTTGGCGCCTGATCCTCTTTGCGCAACACACAATTGTAGTCGCCCTCCTATGATGATATTTGTCCGAAAGTTCAATAATAGTTTCACAACGTCACTTTTAAAAAGAAAGATGCCTCTACTACGTTTGCCACCCGATCCCGAAGGTGGATAGACGTTGACGATTAATAAATCATTTAGATGGACGCTGATTCCTCTTCTAGTATCTAAAATATTGGCGCCTACGCACGGGATGCCCTCTTTGTATAAAATCGCAGTGCCAGCCCCATTACCGATGTTGATAATTGTTTCGTATCCGGTGATCCTATTGACTTTCTCCGTCACCACTACCTGCAACAGCACAATATCAACGTCAGCCGCGTACAGATAGTCTTTAAGGCACTGAATTTTCACTTCAGAGTCTATCCTATTAATATTGATAGTTACTAATTGATGAGATTGCATTTAAACATTTGATAAGTAGTATATCATTATTAGCTTCCATCGTTGCTGCATGTGGTGTACGATTTGCTGTAGTGCTGTCGCTGGTATTAATATCACCAGTCCCGACGCTAACTGGTGTCGTTTGTGTTCGACCACAGACTGGTAGGAACAGGAATCCATCAAACTCAGTAGAACCAGGGGAAGGGAAAACTCATAATATGGAAAAACAACTTTGTAGTATGAGTGACATACGTTACAGTTGTTAACAATTCTGTACCTATGTCCATAATTTGAACTGGTGTTCGGAAGTTCGTCACGTTGTTCTACTCAGAGGTATGACGAACCGTTCCCATGCACATCTGCAGCCTATACCGTATCCGAAGGAGGGTCAGCCTCTCGTCCTTCTGGACCACCATCCTGCCACTGCGATGCATTTGCTGTCTCGTGCGGTGGCGGGTCATAGATGCACATTTTTTTCTTGCGATCTGTCGGGTATTGGCGGCGTGACGTTGCCTCCGGCCTCCCTCAACTGACTCAGTCTTACTGATTTTATGTTTGTTTTTCGGCAACTTCAGAAGCACCTTCACGAGCAATTCTAAGTGTTTTGCTCTTATGTTGGGACGACTCAATATGGCAGGTCAAGTTACTGTTTTCTGCTGGCAAACCCCCAGGTAGTTTGTAATGCCAGCGTCATCAGCAACAGCGCGCGGCGAGACAGGGTCTGTACTATCTAAAACCACAGGTGTTTGGGTACTGTCGGATTCATTCACCTTACTATGATGCAGATGGAGGGGGGCACCACTGAAAACAGTTTAGGAAATAAGGAAAAAAAAGGACAGGATGGCAAAATGGTAAATGCAACAAAACTCATGCACACAGGTTTATTAACAATAATACAAGACCTAAAGGACTTCTCTAAAGAAATCACTTAAACAATTTAAACCAAAGGTAAACGTTAAGTACAACCCTTTTAAAATAACAAAAATTTTACAACTACTGAATTGCTTAAAATCACAATTTAAACAATGCTTCCGAAGCAGGTAACAAATTGGCAAATGTTGAAACTGGAAATTTAAACTTTCGACCACCAAGGACAATACACGTTAGTAGCCATCTTCATGCATACTACTCGGCAGACAGTGCAGGACCGCAAAGGAGGAGACGGGTCGCTTAACTGAAAGAAGCAAAACAATCTAGCGCTACCGCGGCCCCCACACGCTCGTAACCGGAAATCACCACAACTTCCTCCTCCGTTGCGGTACCGCCGGGCCAGCCCCAATAATGTAAATCTGTAACATAAATTCCAGAAACAGTATCCGGCACCGCCGACATATACACCTCCAAAACGCTTTGAATTGTGAAACAGTACATAACAAGTGCCAAAATGTCAAACCTCCTTAACAATTTGAGAAATACAAGGCACTCATTAAAACTTAGTAAAATTTTAAAATTCAAATAAATGCTAGTACAATGTAACTCACCAGCTAGTACAAAATTCAAACACCTAAAAATTCTTTTCAGAAACAGTAACGGTTAGTAAAAAAAAAAAGTCTGTGGCTTTTTTTTTTAAAAACATTGAAGGCATGAAACAATTGCTTAAACATCAATACCACACTTTAGTTGTTGTTGTTGTTGTTGTTGTTGTTGTTGTTGTTGTTGTTGTTGTTGGGTTTGGGAAGGGACTAAACAGCGACGGTGCATGTTTCACCCCGTCATCCGAATCACAGGCTTCTCTTCCCACTTTCTGCACTCCCTTCCCCGCGACCTGGATGGGATTCCTGTCGGCGGGCGGTATCCAAAGACGCGTCGAACTTGCGTCCATACCTGAGTCAGGGAGGTGCGGGAGCCGATACTGGCTACATACCGCTCCCAGGAATCCTGCTTACTCTGTTGTACGAGGCATCGAGCACGCACACGGAGCCGTTTAAAGGCCACCAAATTCTCCACGGATGGGTGGCGTCGATGGCGCTGGAGCACTCGCCGACGTTCCCGGATAGCCTCAGCAATCTGCGGTGTCCACCAAGTCACGGACCTACGCCTAGTGGAACCGGTAGTTTGTGGAACTGCTACCTCTGCGGCCATGACAGTACTATCAGTCACCTGCTGGTTGTTGTTGTTGTGTGTTTAAAGGGGACTCAACTGCTGGGTTATCAGTCCCCTGTTCCCAGCTAAGAGTTAACTTTTAAAAGTTAACTTTTAAAAGTTAACTTTTGTCGCTTAGTACTCGAAGTCCAGTATACTCCTAGTATAAAGAGACAGTCAATGGTAAAATGACGTAACAAAGAACAAGACAAGAGTTGACAAAAATAGACAGAGAACTAAAACAAGGCAGCAGAAGCGTGTGGCTGGCTGATCACAAGGATAATACAGGATGAGCCAGCCACTCTGCACACTTTAAAATCCTTAAATTAAAGCAAGCCATAAACCGTAAAATGACAGCGGCCTATTGTTCTGGAGGGGTGAAGCCCGACAAGGCGGGCCTATAGGCCCACCATTAAATAGACCAATAAGAGCCAGTTGCGCGAATATAACCTGAAACACAGTCGATCACAGAGACATCGTCAGATAAAATCAATGGGATCTCACAAGGCAGCGTAAAAGCCTGCCTCAAGTCAGCTAAAAGTAAGCAGTCCACCAGAATGTGGACCACGGTCAATAGGGCACCACAACGGCAAGTTGGTGGGTCCTCTCTTCGTAGAAGGTAGCCGTGTGTTAACCACGTATGTCCGATACGTAGTCTGCAGAGGACTACAGACTCCCTAAGAGAGGCTCACAGGGAGGATCTCCACACAGCTGTGGTGGACTTGAGTGTATGCAGCTTGTTTGGAACGTTCAAGGCATCCCACTCAGAGGTCCAAATCCCCAGAACCTTATGGGTCAGTTGTAGTAGATCCCTTTCTTAAAGTTCTATCTTCAAGGGCCTTGATGTGGTGGCCTGTTGTTGTTGTTGTTGTTGTTGTTGTTGTTGGGTTGTTTAGGGGGGACCAAACTCCAATGGTCATCAGTCCCCCATTCCTTCTCTAGGCGTCAGAAGGAAAGCCATACGCGTGAAAGATAACACGCCCAGAGTTTAAAGTTGTGAAGCGGGAGAGGAGTCCCACTGTGTCTATAAAGAAAAACAGCAAGAATAACAAGACACAAAACGAAAAGATGAGCACACAAAGACATCTGACAAGAAAGAAGCTGATGCCTGTGGTTGACCGACCAGAAGAATAAAAACGGAAAAGTCAACGACTCAGGAACACTAATAAATCTCCAGCTAGATGGAACGATAAAAACCCCCTGCTCGCATAAAACGTAAAACGGAATCTGCCATTGCAGCATCGTCACCTAAAACGTCCGATAAAATGACAGGGAGGTTAAAATTCCGCCGCAAAGCGGCTAAAACGGGGCAGTCCAACAGGATGTGGACTATTGTCAGGCGCGAGCCACACTGACATTGGGGCGCATCCTCACCACGAAGGAGATGTCCATGGGTGAGCCACATATGCCCAATGTGGAGGCGACATAAAACCACTGAGTCCCGTCGTGAACCCCGCATGGAGGAGCGCCATGCGGCCGTCGTATCCTTGACCATCCGGAGCTTGTTGGGCGTGTTCAGGCTATGCCACTCAGCATCCCAAAGCCGATGTACCCGTTGGCGCAACAATGAACGGAGATCAGAAGCCGGGAGACCGATCTCTAGACAGGACATACCGACAGCCTGCTTGGCAAGCCTGTCAACACGTTCATTGCCCGGGATACCAACGTGACCCGGAGACCAGACGAACGTCACTGATCGCCCAGACAGTTCAACGGAACGAAGCGTCTCATGTATGGCCAACACCAGAGGAGACCGCGGGTAACACTGCTCCAGAGCTCGGAGGCTGCTCAGGGAGTTGCTGCAAACAACAAAAGACTCGCCTGAGCAAGACCGGATATGCAGGAGAGCTCTGTGAATGGCCACCAGCTCTGCAGTGTAAACACTGCAGCCATTCGGCAGAGAGTGCTGATCCACATGGTCCCCATGAGTATACGCAAATCCCACACAGCCATCAACCATGGAACCATCTGTGTATATCAGGTCATATCCACGGAATTCCGCTATGATAGCCGAGAACTGACGGCGGAGCGCCTCCAGTGGAACTGAGTCTTTGGGCCCCTGGGCCAAGTCCAGCCGAGCAGACGGCCTTGGCAAACACCACGGAGGCGTACGGGCACGGACCCGATAGGAAGATGGAAGGGGAGAAGACTCAAGCTCCTGCAGGAGGGACTGAACCCGATAGGCAATCGTATGACCTGATCTGGGGCGTCGCTGATGGGGACGGACCACCACATCAGGAAAGAGGATTGTTGTTGTTGTTATTTGGATGTTTAAGGGGGACAAAACTACAATGGTCATCAGTCCCCCATTCCATTACAAAATGTCAAAAATAAAAGTGCGGACGTCAAATGAATGCGCCCAGAGATTAAGTTTGCGAAGTGGGATGGAAATCCCACTGGGTCTATAAAACATCAACAAAACGGAGAAGAAACTAAAAGAAAAGGGGGCGAACACACAAAGACACCTTACTACAGAGGCCGAAGGCAGTGGTTGACCGACCATAGGAATAAAAAAGGAAAAGTCAACCACTCGGCAGTGCAAGGAAAAGACCAGTCATAGAGACTGATAAAAACCTCCTGCTCGAATAAAACTTAAAACTGAATTCGCTGCTGAAGCATCGTCACATAAAATATCTGATAAAACGCCAGGAATGTTAAAACGACGCCGCAAGGCGGCTAAAAACGGGCAGTCCACTAGGATGTGGACTATTGTTAAGTGGGAGCCACAACGACACTGGGGCGGGGCCTCACCACGAAGGAGATGTCCGTGGGTGAGCCACGAATGGCCAATACGGAGTCGACACAGCACCCGGAGTCGCGGCGAGAGGCCAGCACGGAAGAACGCCATGCGGTGGTGGTCTCCTTGACTAGCCGAAGCTTGTTGGGTGTGCCCAGGCTATGCCACTCGGCATCCCAACGCTGATGTACGCGGTGGCACAACAACGAACGGAGATCAGACGCCAGGAGGCCGATGTCCAAAATGGACGCACTGACTGCCTGCCTGGCAAGTCTGTCAACACGTTCATTGCCCGGGATGCCGACATGACCCGGAGACAAGACGAACACCACCGATTGCCCGGACTCTCCAATGGCACAAAGCGTCTCCTGTATGGCCAACACCAGAGGAGACCGCGGGTAACAGTGCTCCAGAGCTCGGAGGCTGCTCAGAGAGTCGCTGCAAACAACAAAAGACTCGCCGGAGCAGGACCGGATATGCATGAGAGCTCTGTGAATGGCCACCAGCTCTGCAGTGTAAACACTGCAGCCATTCGGCAGAGAGCGCTGTTCCACATGGTCACCATGAGTATAGGCATATCCCACACAGCCATCAACCATTGAACCATCTGTGTAGATCAGGTCACAACAACGGAACTCCGCTATGACAGCAGAGAACTGACGGCGGAGTGCCTCCAGTGGAACTGAGTCTTTGGGCCCATGGGCCAAGTCCAGCCGAATAGACGGCCTTGTCAAACACCATGGAGGTGTATGCACCTGGACCCGATATGGACACGGAAGGGGCAAAGACTCAAGTTCCAGGAGGAGGAACCGAACTCTATAGGCTATCGTATGACCTGACCTGGGGCGTCGCTGATGGTGAGGGACGACCACATTAGAAAAAAGAAAACGACGGTTTGGGTGGCCTGGGGAGCAATACACGTTCGCTGCATAAGCCGCGAGCAGGTGTTGGCGGCGGATCCCCAAAGGTGGGATCCCAGCCTCCACTAGTAAACTGTTCACCGGGCTGGTGCGGAAAGCGCCCGTCGCAATGCGGACCCTACAGTTGTGAATGGAGTCCAGGAGATGCAGTGCCGAAGGTGCCGCAGACCCATAGGCAATGCACGCAAAATCGAGACGGGACTGCACCAGCGCCGTGTAAAGCCGCAACAGTGTCGAGCGAACAGCACCCCAGGTCGTATGACCCAGGTGGCGGAGAAGGTTGAGATGGCGCCAGCACTTCATTTTCAGCTGACGAATGTGGGGGAGCCATGTCAGCCGGGCGTCAAAGACCAGTCCTAAAAAACGGTGAGTTTCCACTACCGTAAGTGGTTCGTCATTCAGATAAAGTTCAGGGTGTGTGTGGACGGTCCGACGCCGACAGAAGTGCATCACTCTGGTCTTGGAGGCAGAAAACTGAAAGCCATGGGTAAGCGCCCTGTTCTGCGCCTTCCGAATAGCCCCTTGCAACCTGCGCTCGGCAACTTGGGTGCTGGAGGAACTAAAAGAGAGACAAAAGTCGTCAGCATAAAGAGAGGGGGACACCGACGATCCAACCGCTGCAGCTAAACCGTTGATGGCGATTAAAAATAAGGGAACGCTTAAAACGGAACCCTGAGGAACCCCATTTTCCTGGATATGAGAGGAGCTCAGGGAAGCACCAATTTGAACACGAAAGGTACGGACGGCTAAAAAATTCTGAATAAAAATCTGTAGGGAGCCCCGGAGGCCCCAGTCATATAAAGTGTTGAGGATGTGTCGTCGCCAGGTTGTATCGTATGCTTTGTGCATATCGAAGAAGACGGCAACAAGGTGTTGGCGCCGGGAAAAGGCTGTGCGGATTGCAGACTCGAGGTACACCAGATTTTCGGTGGTAGACCGACCCTGGCGAAAACCGCCCTGGCATGGAGCCAATAATCCCCGAGTCTCAAGAATCCAACACAACCGCCGACTGACCATCCGCTCCAACAGTTTGCATGGAACGTTAGTCAGGTTAATGGGCCGATAGCTATCCAAGTTCAGAGGATGTTTGTCGGGCTTAAGCACTGGGATGATGATACTCTCCCGCCACTGTGACGGGAAAACACCATCACACCAAATGCGGTTATAGACCGCAAGGAGGTTACGCCGACTATCTGCTGAGAGATGTTGCAGCATTTGACTATGGATGCTATCAGGCCCTGGCGCCGTGTCTGGACATTGTTGAAGAGCACTGAGCAGCTCCCACTCAGTAAAGGGAGTGTTGTAAGATTCAGTGCGGCGGGTACGAAAGGAGAGGGGCTGGCGTTCCATCCTCTCCTTCAATGTACGGAAGGCCGGTGGATAGTGTGCAGAGGCAAAGGCGTGGGCATAATGCTCAGCAAACATCTCTGCAAGTGTGGCCGGGTCCGTACAAACGACTCCATTTGAGGAGATCCCAGGGATTCCCACTGGTGTCCGTAATCCCTGTAGCCGCCTGATCTTACTCCAGACCTGCGAGGCTGAGGTGCCTGTCCCAATAGTGGAAACGTACCTCTCCCAGCACTCCTGTTTCCGTCTTCTTATTAACTGGCGAGCACGAACGCGAAGCCGTTTAAAATCAATGAGATGCTCCTGAGAGGGGTGACGCTTATAGCGCTGTAAGGCCCGCCTACGATCTCTAATAGCCTCAGCTATTTCCGGCGACCACCACGGCACTGCCTTACGCCGTGGGCACCCTGTGGAGCATGGAATTGCAGCTTTTGCAGCAGAAACAATTGTGTGAGTGACGCCCTCAACCACCACATCGATAGAATCGAGTGGGGGAGGTTGAACAATAGCAGTGGACGTGTAATCTTCCCAGTTAGCCCTGCCTAAAGCCCACCTGGGGGGGCGTTCTGGGGACTGACGTTGTGGGAGTGACATAAAAAGCGGAAAATGGTCACTGCCACACAGATCGTCGTGGGCTCTCCAGTGGACAGATGGTGGAAGGCTGTGGCTGCAGATCGATAAATCAATGGCCGAGAACGTGCCATGTGCCACACTAGTGTGTGGGGGCACCAGTATTTAATAGGCAGAGGTCGAGTTGAGAAAGTAAAGACTCGACTAGCCTGCCCCACCCAGAAAGTGTAGTACTACCCCACAACGGGTTATGGGCATTGAAGTCGCCCAATAAGAAGAAAGGCGGGGATAGTTGCGATATAAGTGCAGCCAAAACATTCAAAGAAATATCACCATCTGGAGGGAGATAAAGGCTGCAGACGGTAAACTCTTGTGTTGTCCTTACCCTGACAGCCACTGCTTCTAGTGGTGTACGAAGGGGCACAGGTTCACTATGAACAGAGGTAAGGACATACACACATACACCACCTGAGACCCTGTTATATGAGCTACGGTTACATTAATATCCCCTGTAGCCACGAAGGGCTAGGGTCCGCATTGCTGGAAACCATGTTTCCTGTAAGGCAATGCAGAAGGCAGGTGTTGTGCTTAAAAGGTGTCGTAGCTCAGCCAGGTGGGAGAAGAAACCGCCGCAGTTCCACTGGAGGATAATGTTGTCTGATAACTGGGAAGACATGGAGATTACAAATCAGCGTCACTCAAATCCGCTGTCTGCCTTTGTTCTGGCTCAGTATCCATAATTTCTGTGATGTCCCCGACGGCAAGGTCGTCTGGGGACGCTAGAATTTCCACCTCGTCCCCAGAGGTCGAGGTGGAGTGGTGAGGTGGCTCGGGAGCCACCGTGGTATCCTTCACGTCGTTGTTTTCAACCTTTTTCCTCCGGTCCTTCTTGCCCCTCGGGGGCTTCGCCAGCAGGGCTGGCTTCTCAGACTCAGCCTCAGGGACTGAGGAGGAGCATGAGGCCCTGCGTCCAGCAGCCTTCGGTTTTGCCTGCTGCTGGCGTGTGTCAGAAGTGACACGGGCGGAACCCTCGGAAGGGAGTGTCCCAAGGGACCCCTTCCGAACGAGGGGTGCCGGAGTGGGTTGTTGTGTCTCTGGCAGAAGGGTGGAGGTTGCTCCCGAGGCAGTTACCTGGGGAGCAGAAGAAGGAAGGGGGCCCCCAACCACCTTGGGGGCAGATGTAGGTTTGGGGGCCTACAGAAAAAGAATGAGCAGACAAGATGGGTGTCGCCACAGATGATGAAGATGATGATGCAATTGCCGCAAAAAACGTTGTCATGGCCACTGGGTGTAAGCGCTCAAATTTCTTTTTTGCCTCAGTATAGGTCAACCGGTCCAAGGTCTTATATTCGATGATTTTCCTTTCTTTCCGGAGCATAGGACATTGTGATGAGCAGGGAGGATGCTCCTGGCCACAGTTCACACAGATGGGCGGCGGAGTACATGGGGCGTCCGGGTGGGCTGGACGTCCACAATCCCGGCAAGTGGCGCTGGAAGGGCAACGGGACGACATATGCCCAAACTTCCAGCACTGGAAGCATCTCATAAGAGGAGGGATGTAGGGTTTGACATCAACCCGGTAGCACATCACCTTCACCTTCTCTGGCAGTGTATCGCCTTCAAAGGCTACGATGAAGGCACCGGTGGCAACCCTATTATCTTTCGACCCACGATGGATGCGCCGGACGAAGTGAACACCTCGCCGCTCGAGGTTGGCGCGCAGCTCCTCATCAGATTGTAAGAGGAGATCCCGGTGAAAAATAATACCCTGGACCAGATTGAGGGACCTATGTGGCGCAATGTTGACAGCGATGTCTCCCAGCTTATCGCAGGCAAGCAATGCCCGCGACTGGGCAGGGGATGCGGTGTGAATCAACACAGAGCCATTGCGCATCTTGGAGAGGGACTCCACATCTCCAAACTTCTCCTCCAGATGGTCTACGAAGAACTGAGGCTTTACGGTCGTAAATGATTC
Source organism: Locusta migratoria (assembly GCA_026315105.1). Taxonomy (NCBI): domain Eukaryota; kingdom Metazoa; phylum Arthropoda; class Insecta; order Orthoptera; family Acrididae; genus Locusta; species Locusta migratoria. Next base: position 415,450,672 of record CM048749.1, read on the forward strand.
CCCATCAACCCTTGTACAGACTAAATATCGAGGCGAATATGGCTCATTGATGGTAGCAGCCCTGCGTTCCTCCCAGGGCGTGGCCAAGGAAGGGAACGACTTGGGGTCATATGAAGAGGCATAAAACTTACCACGCTTAGAGACGGTGGTTATACGTCCACCAACGTTATCTGTTGCTCGTTTCATTGTGGTTCCACGAGCAGCTAGGGAAATAAACGTCCACCCAGGCAGAGCCCCGCTTGCCTGGGTAAGCCTCATACAACTGAGGTGCGGCAGGTTCCTCAGAGGTTGCTCGCTAACGACTGTTCAACCTCAACAGCCATTCATCTCCTCGGCACGTAGCACACCTTGAGATTGAGTTTTTTTTTTTATAGAGGTTTGTACCGTCCTCGCGACCCGGGCGATTAAGCCAAGATCCCCAGACTCTGAAACGTACAACGTTCCACCGTCGCGCCGAACGATGGTCGTTGAGGCACGCACAGAGCTTACGGTGTAGCGGACTGTTGGCGCGACACAGCCCACGGCTCAGGACCCCGGGTTCGCCAAGCCCGTACTCAGCAAATTAATGCTGAGCCCCTGAGGGCCAGGAAAGAGGAGACGATGGTTCGGATGGCCTGGGGAGCAATACACATGGGCTGGGTAAGCCGCAAGTAGGTGTTGGCGGCGGATCCCCAAGAGTGAAACCCCAGCCTCCACTAGTAAGCTGTTCACTGGGCTGGTGCGGAAGGCACCCGTCGCGATGCGAACCCCACAGTTGTGGATGGGGTCCAGGAGATGCAGTGCCGAAGGTGCCGCAGACCCATAGGCAATGCACCCAAAATCGAGACGGGACCGCAACAGTGCCGTGTAAAGCCGCAACAGTGTCGAGCGATCAGCACCCCAAGTCGTATGACCCAGGTGGCGGAGAAGGTTGAGATGGCGCCAGCACTTCCGTTTTAGCTGACGAATGTGGGGGAGCCACGTCAGCCGAGCGTCAAAGACCAGACCCAAAAACCAATGCGTGTCTACCTTAACGACGAACTCCTGACAGTGGTAAAGTTCAGGGTGAGGGTGGACGGTCCGACGCCGACAGAAGTGCATCACTCTAGTCTTGGTGGCAGAAAACTGAAAGCCATGACTTAGGGCCCAGGTATGTGCCTTCCGAATAGCACCTTGCAACCTACGCTCAGCAACCTGGGTGCTGCAGGAACTAAAAAAGATACAAAAGTCGTCAGCGTAAAGAGAAGGGGAGACCGACGATCCAACTGCTGTCGCTAGACCATTGATGGCAACTAAAAATAATGGAACACTTAAAACTGAGCCCTGAGGAACGCCATTCTCCTGGATGTATGAGGCGCTCAGGGAGGCACCAATTTGAACACGAAAGGTACGGACAGCTAAAAAATTCTGGATAAAAATCGGTAGGGAGCCCCGGAGGCCCCAGTCATATAAAGTGTCGAGGATGTGGCGTCGCCAGGTGGTATCGTATGCTTTGTGCATATCAAAGAAGACGGCAACAAGGTGTTGGCGCCGGGAAAAAGCTGTGCGGATTGCAGACTCGAGGTACACCAGATTATCGGTGGTAGATCGACCCTGGCGAAAACCGCCCTGGCATGGAGCCAACAATCCTCGAGTCTCAAGAATCCAGCACAACCGCCGACTGACCATCCGCTCCAGCAGTTTGCACAGGACGTTAGTCAGGTTAATGGGCCGATAGCTATCCAAGGAAAGAGGATTTTTGTCGGGCTTAAGCACTGGGATGATGATACTCTCCCGCCACTGTGACGGGAAAACACCATCACGCCAAATGCGGTTATAGACCGCAAGCAGGTTTCGCCGACTATCTGCTGATAGATGTTTCAGCATTTGACTATGGATGCTATCAGGCCCTGGCGCCGTGTCAGGACATTGTTGAAGAGCACTGAGGAGCTCCCACTCAGAAAAGGGAGTGTTGTAAGATTCAGAGCGGCTGGTACGAAAGGAGAGAGACTGGCGTTCTACCCTCTCCTTTACTGCACGGATGGCCGGTGGATAATTTGCAGAGGCAAAGGCACGAGCATAATGCTCGGCAAACATCTCTGCAAGTGGTGTCTGTAATCCCTGTAGCCGTCTGATCTTACTCCAGACCTGCGAGGCTGAGGTGCCTGTCCCAATAGTGGAAACGTACCTCTCCCAGCACTCCTGTTTCCGTCTTCTTATAAGCTGGCGAGCACGAGCGCGAAGCCGTTTAAAATTGATTAGGTGCTCCTGATAGGGGTGCCGTTTGTATCGCTATAAGGCCCGCCTGCGGTCTTTAATGGCCTCAGCGATCTCCGGCGACCACCACGGCACTGTCTTACGCCATGGGCACCCTGATGTAGGCGGAATGGTCGCGTTCGCATCAGAAATGATGGAATGTGTGGCACTCTCGACCACCACATCGATTTCCTCGAGTGGGGGAGGGCCAACGATGGCAGCAGAAGCATAGTCTTCCCAGTTAGCCCTGTGCAGAACCCACCTAGGTGGGTGCGCTGGGGACTCGCGTTGTGGGTGTGACAAAAAGACAGGGAAATGGTCACTGCCACACAAGTCGTCGTGGGCTCTCCAGTGAACAGATGGTGGAAGGCTGTGGCTGCAGATCGACAGATCAATGGCCGAAAAAGTGCCATGTGCCACACTAAAATACGTGGGCAAGAGGCAGAGGTCGAGTTGAGTTAGGAAATCCTCGACAACCCTGCCATGACCAGAGATCGTAGAACCACCCCACAAGGGACTGTGGGCATTGAAGTCGCCCAACAGTAAGAAAGGTGGGGGTAGTTGAGCAACGAGTGCAGCCAAGACGTTCACAGATACGTCACCATCTGGCGGCAAGTAGATACTGCAGATGGTAAACTCCTGTGTGGTCCTCACCCTGACAGCCACTGCTTCTAATGGCGTTTGAAGTGGCACAGATTCACTATACACAGAGGTGAGGACATACACACACACTCCACCTGATACCCTGTTATATATGCTACGGTTGCAGTAAAATCCCCTGTAGCCACAAAGGGCAGGGGTCCGCATTGTTGGAAACCAAGTTTCCTGAAGAGCAATGCAGAAAGCAGGTGTCGTGCTCAAAAGCTGCCGTAGCTCAGCCAGGTGGGGGAAGAAACCGCCGCAGTTCCACTGGAGAATGACATTGTTCGAGTGCTGGGAAGACATGAACCCGAGTCGGTGGGCTACAACTCAGCATCACCGGCACCCACCGGTGTAGGCGTGTCATCGGGATTGTCCGTTTTCTCAATGGCGTACCCAAGAGCGAGGTCCTCGGGTGACGCAAGAATCTCCACCTCATCCTCAGAAGCAGAGGTGCAGGTGGAGGGGGGTGGTGGCACTGAAGCCACCGTGGTGTCTCTTGTGATGCCCGTCTTTGGTTTCTGTTTACCCCTCCGTTCCCTCGGGTGCTTCGCTGGTGGGAGGTGCTCCTTGGACTCAGCCACAGGGACTGAGGAGGAGCGTGAAGCCCTACGACCAGCAGTCTGCGAGCGCGCCTGCTGCTGGTGTCACTATTGACACTGGCAGAAGGGAGCGTCCCACGGGACCCCTTCCGTGTCAGGGAAGCCGGAGAAGGTTGTTCTTTCTCCGGCGGAGAGGTGGTAGCTGATCCCGAGGCTTTCACCTTGGGAGCTTTGGAAGGATGGCCCCCAACATCCGTGGGGGCAGGCTTAGGTTGGCGGCCCTGGGGGCCCACAGGAACAGAAGAAGTAGAAAATTCTGTCGCCGCCAAGGAGAGTGGCGACGACGTCACTGCTGCGAACGTGTTTTTCATTGTTACAGGGTGCAGACGATCAAACTTTTTCCTGGCCTCATTATAGGATATACGGTCCAGGGTTTTATACTCCGTAATTTTCCGCTCCTGTTGAAGTGCGGGACATTGCGACGAGCAGGGAGGATGGTTCTGACCACAGTTTACGCAGATGGGAGGTGGCGTACATGGGGCGCCTGGATGTGCTGGACGCCCGCAGTCCCTACATGTAGCACTGGACATGCAACGGGAAGACATGTGGCCGAACTTCCAGCATTGGAAGCACATCGCAGGGGGAGGAATATAAGGCCGCACATCAACACGGTAAACCATCACCTTGACCTTTTCGGGCAATGTATCACCCTCAAAGGCCAAGATGAAGGCACCAGTTGCGACCCTATTATCCTTTGGGCCCCTATGGATACGCCGGATAAAATGAACGCCCCGTCGTTCAAGGTTTGCCCGTAGCTCATCGTCTGTCTGGAGCAACAAATCCCGGTGGAAAATTACTCCCTGAACCATATTCAGCGACTTGTTGGGAGTGATGGTCACCGCAACGTCACCCAGCTTGTCACAAGCGAGTAACGCCCGTGACTGGGCCGGGGATGCTGTGTGGATGAGAACAGACCCGTTGCGCATTTTCGAAATGGAGTCCACTTCCCCAAACCTGTCCTCCAGATGGTCCACAAAGAACTGAGGCTTGGTCGCTGAGAATGAGTCCCCATCAGTCCTGCTGCACACGAGATATCGAGGAACATAATCTTCACCCTGTTTTGTGGCCCGACGTCCCTCCCAAGGCGTGGTCAGGGAGGGGAACGTTTGGGGGTCGTACGTAGATGCATTAAACTTTCCCTTCTTAGAGACGGCGGTTGTACGTCCGCCAACGTCACCCGATTTGTGTCTTTTCATGGCGGGTGATCCGCCCCAATGCCACCCACTCCGATCAGGGGCTCTCCTCATGGGCGCCACCCAGCCACAGCAACGTCACCTGGCGGGATGACCATTGCCGGGAGTCCTGATGCCCCACAGAGACAAGCATCGACTCCTTGGCTTGCATGAGGAGTATGCAGCTCTGGCACCGGTAGAGCGATCCCTGTGTTGTCAGGGGGCTACAGCCAAGAGGGTACATGACGACCCCACCACAACGGACTGGCTACCGTGTTGGGTTTCTGGCGCTCCGTGAACCATCATAAATTAGAGTGCTGAGATATCAGTGCACAATGGATGCGACAACCACGGAAAAAAGAAATGACCTGCCCAGTGGCAGAATAGAATCCGCAGTCGCAAGTCCGTTCCATGATGAGTGCTTAAGATGGCATGGCACGAGAATTACATGATGCACCACGTAAGGTGTCCTTCCCCAAATGGTTCGCTCTTCTGAAAAATTTTGAAAAATGGAGGGTCAAACCCACATAGGGGACCACAGATGGAAAGCCGAAAGGTATGAAGACTCCTTTTAGTCGCCTCTTACGACAGGCAGGAATACCGCGGGCCTATTCTTACCCCCGAACCCGCAGGGGGCTGGTGGCCTGCTTGGCGAGGCGATCAACCCGTTCATTTCCTGGGATGCCTACGTGGCCGGGGGTCCAAATGAAAACCACCGAACGTCCTGATTCGCTGAGGGTAAATATGGTGTCCTGAATGGACCGAACCAACTGGTGCTTTGGCATAAACTGGCTAGCGCCATCAGGCCACTCACGGAGTCACTACAGATAACTATGGACTCCCCGGGGCAGTTGCGGAAATGTGAAAGAGTGCGCGAGATGGCCACCAGCTCAGCTGTGAAAACGCTAGTCCCACAGGGTAGGGAATGCTGCTCAACGTGGTCACTATGAACATACGCGTACCCAGCACGTCCGTCCACAACGGAGCCGTCAGTGTAGACGACTTCTGCACCACGGAAAGTATCTACGAGTGCCTGGAACTTTCGACGAAGGACCATTGGCGAAACTGAGGCTTTCGAGTCACTGGACAAATCTAACCGAAGCTGTAAGCGAGGTACGTACCACGGAGGTGTAGGTGAAAGGTATCGGAATGTGGTAGGGATGGGAAGGTATGCAATGGACGAAAGAAGGGAACGTACACGAACCGCAATCGGGAGACCCGACCGTGGACGTCGTCGTGGGGAAGGGAGGACAGCAGCTGGGAACAGAAGCCTGTGGTTCGGGTGGTCAGGTGAGGCATGAATATGGGCGACATATGAAGCCAATAGCTGCTGCCGGCGGATTCGGAGGTGGGGAACCCCAGCTTCAGCAAGGAGACTTGTCACGGAATTTGTACGAAAGGCACCCGTCGCTAAACGGACGCCACTGTGGTGTACTGGGTCCAAGGCCTGCAATGCAGATGGGGCTGCCGAACCATACACAAAGCTCCCATAGTCTAACCGTGATTGGATCAGTGCCGTGTAGAGCTGCATAAGACTCGAACGAGCAGCTCCCCAACTAGTGTGGCTGAGGCAGCATAAAAGATTGAGGTACCGCACGCACTTCTGTTTGAGCTGGCGAAGATGGGGCACCCAAGTGAGCCGGCTGTCGAAGTGCATGCCAAGAAATCGGTGAGTCTCTTCGACACGAAGAAGTTCATCATATAAATATAGCTCTGGGTCCAAATGGACAGCTCGACGGCGGCAGAAGTGCATAACCCGGGTTTTAGATGGAGAAAACTGGAACCCATGGGTTGATGCCCACGACTGCGCTTTTCGAATGGCTCCCTGTAGACGCCTTTCAGCTACCCCAATGCTAGCTGAGCTGAAGTATAGGCAGAAGTCATCGGCGAACAAGGAGGAAGAAACCGACGACCCCACTGCCTCAGCAAGTTCATTGATGGCAATTAAAAATAGGGGTACACTAAGTACAGAGCCCTGTGGGACACCGTTCTCCTGGACGCGAGAGGAGCTGAGGGAAGTACCAACCCATACTCGAAAAGATCGGAGGGAAAGAAAGTTCTGAATAAAAACCGGCAGCGGACCTCTCAAGCCCCAACCGTGCAGTGTAGCCAGAATCTGGTGGCGCCAAGTGGTATAGTAGGCCTTCCTGAGGTCAAAAAATACGGCAACAAGGTGGTCACGCCTGCTAAATGCCGTACGAATGGCGGACTCCAGAGCCACTAAGTTGTCAACAGTGGAGCGGCATTGGCGGAAACCCCCTTGGCGTGGGGACAACAGACCCCGATGTTCAAGTATCCACATAAGCCGCCGGCTCAACATACGTTCGAATAGTTTGCACAGAACGTTGGTGAGGCTGATTGGGCGGTAACTATCAGCCACCTGTGGATCAGCACCAGGTTTGATCACAGGAAGAACGATGCTTTCTCGCCATTGTGACGGGAAAGCCCCCTCCACCCATAAACGGTAAAACAGGGCGAGAAGCTGGTGCTGAAACTCCACGGAAAGGTGCCGAATGAACTGGCTGTGGATCCTGTCCGGACCTGGAGAGGTATCGGGGCATGCAGCAAGGTCAGTGTCAAATTCCCATTCACTAAAAGCAGAGTTATACGATTCTGTTCGACGTGTGTGAAATGACAGCCGTCGCTGTTCTACCCGCTCTTTCAATGCACGGAAGTCTGCACTGTATGCCGCAGTTGTGGAATTGCGAGCATAATGCTCTGCCATATGCTCTGCAATTGTAGTGGCGTCAGTGCATACAGTACCCCTGATCCGTAAGCTGGGGATCACTGCTGACGTGCGGTACCCAAAGAGGCGTCGAACGTGGGACCACACCTGAGATGGTGAAGCACGAGAGCCGATGCTGGCTACATACCTCTCCCAGCTGTCCTGTTTGCTCTGGCGAATGAGCTGCCGAGCTCGGGCCTGAAGCCGTTTGAAGGCTATCAGGTTGTCCAAGGTGGGGTGACGTCGATGGCGCTGTAGCGCCCGCCGACGCTCCCGAATGGCTGCAGCAATCTCTGGCGTCCACCAGGGCACAGACCTGCGCCGAGGGGGTGCCAGAAGTGGTGGGAACAGTGGCCTCAGCGGCGGAAACGATAGCAGCAGTGACTTGACCAACCGCTATGTCCACATTGGCAGGCAATGGTACAGGAAAAGTAGCAGTGGACGTATAATCCCGCCAATTAGCTCGACAGAGGGACCATCGAGGTGGGCTGCCTGCAGGTTGGAAGTGCAGGTGCAACACAAGAATAGGAAAATGGTCGCTGCCGCAAAGGTCGTAATGGGTCCTCCAGCGAAAATGTGGGAGCAAACTCGGACTACATAAAGAGAGGTCGATTGCCGAGTAAGTGCCTCGTGCCACGCAGAAATGCGTGGGGGCCCTAGTGTTTAAAAGACAGATGTCCTGCTGGGACAGAAGTGTCTCGACGTCCCTACCACGAACCGTCGTCTGCGCCCCACCCCATAATGGGTGGTGGGCATTAAAATCCCCCAAGAGGAGAAATGGTGGGGGCAGTTGCGCTACCACTGCAGCAACATCAGTAGTGGAGACGGTTGCATCCGGGGGAAGGTAAATGGAACAGACGGTGAAGTCCTGCCCCCGCTCGGATGCGAACAGCAACTGCCTCTAGGGTCGTTTGGAGAGGCACAGCAGCGCTAGGGACAGTTGCGAGGCCGTAAACAGCGACACCACCCGAAGCCCTATCGCATATATCGCGGTTACGGTAAAAGCCCCGATAGCTCCAAAGGGCTGGGGTCCTCTGAACAGGAAACCACGTTTCCTGCAGTGCTATACAAAACACCGGGATGTGGCATAACAACTGCTGCAACTCAGCTAAGCGGTTGAAGAAACCGCCGATATTCCATTGGAGAATAACTTTGTCGTCTAGCTGAGATGCCATAAATAGTAGCTGAGGAGCAGGTTATTCCATTGCATCGCCGCCTGCCTCGAGTTCAGCATCAATAGATTCATGATCCATACAATCTATTGGATCAGTAAGTGCAAGATACTCGGGGGAAGAGAGGATCTCGACTTCATCCTCTGAACCGGAGGATGAGGGTATATGTGGCTTTGGAGCCACCAAGGGTTCTTTTTTTCTTGTGGATTTTTTTCTTAGCCTCTCGCTGGCCCTTGGGTTTTAAGGGCCGGGAGGGCTTCTCATGCATGGTCTCGGGGGCTGACGAAGAGCAGGAGGCCCTTCGGTCAGCAACAAGAGGATCCTGCAGCAATTTGCTGGGATCCTCTTTGCCATGTGGAGAAGCCTCGGAAGGGAGTGTCCCAAGGGACCCCTTCCGAGCGAGAGGGGCCGGAGAAGGCTTCTCCGACGTAGAGGTGGGGACTGGTGTCCCCAATGTTTGTGCGGTTGTTGCTCCCACTGTGAAAAGAGTGGGAGCCACCGAAGAGGAAGTGCCCCCAGCTGGTAAGGGGGCAGGGGTAGTTGATTGGGCGTGGGAGCCCACTGGCAGTGATTCAGTACGCGGTACTCGAGGCACTATGGCTGACGATGAGGCTGCTGTGGCATAGGAAGTGGTCAGATGAATGGGATGGAGCTTTTGATATTTCCGTTTTGCTTCTGAGTAGGTCAGTCTGTCCCGGGTCTTGTATTCCATAATCTTCCGCTCTTGCTGCAATACTGAGCACATGGGTGAGCACGAGGAGTGATGGTTGGTTGGTTTGATGTTTTAGGGGGACAAAACTGTGGAGGTCATCAGTCCCCCGAGGAGTGATGCTGGCCGCAGTTTACACATACCAGAGGAGGGGTGCAAGGGACGTTTGGATGGACTGCACGTCCACACTCCCGACACGTAGGATTGGCATCGCTTCGGGAGGACATATGCCCAAACCTCCAGCACTTGAAACAACGCATAGGGGGAGGAACGTAGGGGCTTACGTCACACAGGTAGACCATCACCTTCACCTTCTCGGGTAATGAATCACCTTCGAAAGCCAAGATAAAGGCACCGGTGGCTACCCTATTGTCCTTCGGACCCCTATGGACTCGCCGAATAAAATGTACTCCCCGGCGTTCCAAGTTAGCACGTAGTTCTTCATCAGACTGCAGCAACAGGTCTTTATGGAATATTATCCCCTGGACCATATTCAAGGTCCTGTGTGGCGTTATTGTTATGGAAACATCACCCAGCTTGTCACAGCAAGCAAGGCCCGTGTCTGGGCTGGGGATGACGTCGTTATTAAGACTGACCCAGAGCGCATCTTGGACATTCCTTCAACCTCACCGAACTTTTCTTCCAAGTTCTCCACGAAAAACAAGGGCTTTGTGTTCTTGAACGATTCCCCATCATTACGGGTACATACAAGGTATGGTTTGTTGGTTGGTTTGATGTTTTAGGGGGACAAAACTGCGGAGGTCATCAGTCCCCCATTCCATCACAGGGCTAGAGAAGTGTGGAAACACTGAAAAGTCCGCCCAGAGTTAAAACTGTTACGGGAGGAAAACCCCACTCAATCAATAAAATGTAAACAAATTCGACAAAGGACAACAAGGCGGGAGACAACATGATAGGACACAATCACACGGAAACAGCAAACAAGTGTGGAAATGAAAAGACAAAGTCAAAGTTCGTGGTTGACCGACCATGAGAATAAAATAGGAAGGGTCAGCCACGGGGCAACACAAGCTTCATATAGAGTTGTAAAAACCGCTGTTACGAATAAAACCTAAAACAGAATCAGCCATATTGGCATCGTTACATAAAACGTCAGATAAAATTGCAGGAAGATTAAAATCCCGCCGCAGGGCGGCTAAAAGACGACAGTCCATCAAAATGTGGGACACTGTCAAGGGAGAACCACAACGACAACGAGGCGGGTCCTCACCGTGCAGGAGATGGCCGTGGGTCAGCCAAGTATGGCCAATGCGGAGCCGGCACAGGACTACCGAGTCCCGGCGAGAGGCCCGCATTGAGGAGCGCCACGCAGCCGTAGTCTCCTTGACAACCCGAAGCTTGTTGGGCGTACTCAGGTTGCGCCATTCAGCATCCCAAAGCTGATGTACCCGACGGCGCAACAACGTACGGATATATGAAGCTGGGAGACCGATCTCTAAGACAGAGGCATTAACCGCCTGTTTGGCAAGCCCATCGGCACGTTCGTTGCCTGGGATGCCAACGTGACCCAGAGACCAAAGGAACACCACTGATCTGCCAGACTGAACAAGGGCAAAAACAGCCACTCGGATGGCCATCACCAATGGCGAACGTGGATAACACTGTTCCAGAGCACGTAAACTACTCAGGGAGTCACTACAAAGAAGGAAAGACTCACCTGAGCAGGAACGCATATGCTCGAGAGCACGGAAGATGGCCACCAGTTCTGCAGTAAGAACACTGCAGCCTTCTGGCAGAGACAGCTGCTAAACATGGTCACCATGTACGTAGGCAAGGCCAATGCGGCCGTTTACCATCGAGCCGTCCGTATAAACAATGTCGTAGCCGGGGTTCTCAGCAACGACAGCAAGAAACTGGCGACGGAGAGCCTCAGGGGGAAGCGAGTCCTTGCGCCCGTGGGCCAAGTCTAAACGAAGACATGGCCGTGGCAGGCACCATGGAGGTGTGCGTGAATGGGCCCGAAATGGAGGTGGTAGAGGATAGGACTCAAGCTCCCCCAGGAGGGACCGCACGCGGACGGCTATTGTGTGTCCTGACTTGGGGCGCTGCTGCTGGTGACGAACAGCCACAGTAGAAAAAAGTAGGCGGTAGTTGGGATGTCCTTTGGAAATATATACGCGGGCTGCATACGCTGTCAACAGTTGCTGGCGGCGGACCCGTAGCGGGGGGACCCCGGCCTCCGCTAGAAGACTGGCCACAGGGCTGGTTCGGAAGGCTCCCGTCGCAATTCGAACCCCACAGTGGTGAATAGGGTCCAATAGGCGCAACGCTGAAGGTGCTGCAGAGCCATAAGCGAGGCACCCATAATCTATACGCGATTTCACCAAGGCTGTATAGAGCCGCAGCAGGGTGGAGCGGTCAGCTCCCCATGCGGTATGGCCCAAACATCGAAGGGCGTTAAGATGTCGCCCGCACTCCTGTTTCAGAAAACGAACATGAGGGAGCCAGGTCAGTCGGGCATCAAAAATCAGGCCGAGGAATCGGTGGGTGTCCACAACAGGAAGCAGTTGGCCGTCAATATAGAGTTCAGGGTGGGGGTGCACCGTCCGACGCCGACAAAAGTGCATTACACGTGTTTTGCCGGCGGAAAACTGGAAGCCATGATGCTGAGCCCACATGTGTGCCTGGCGGATGGCCGCCTGGAGTCGGCGTTCAGCAGCACTTGTTGTGGTGGAGCAGAAAGATATGCAAAAATCATCGGCGTACAGGGAAGGAGACACCGATGACCCCACAGCTGCAGCCAGGCCATTAATGGCCACCAAAAACAGTGAGACACTCAGCACAGACCCCTGTGGGACCCCATTTTCTTGGATGTGGGGCGAACTATGGGCAACACCGACTCGGACCCGAAACGTGCGGAGTCGGAGGAAATTTGCAATAAAGATGGGAAGTGACCCCCGAAGGCCCCACTCATGCAGTGTAGCAAGGATGTGATGCCGCTATGTGGTATCGTAGGCTTTCTGAAGGTCGAAGAAAACCGCAATGAGGTGCTGACGACGGGAAAAAGCTGTTCGAACCGCTGACTCCAGGCACACCAGATTATCTGTCGTAGAACGACCCTGGCGAAATCCACCCTGCGATGGCGCCAGAAGGCCCCGGGACTCGAGCACCCAAGTCAAGCGATGTGCGACCATGCGTTCGAGCAACTTGCATAGAACGTTGGTCAGGCAGATGTGACGATAACTGTCAACCTCCAGTGGGTCCCTTCCAGGCTTCAGCACCGGTATGATGACGGCTTCCCGCCACTGGGACGGAAACTCGCCACTACCCCGAATGCGGTTGAATATCTCGAGGACATGGCGCTGAGAATCCCGCGAGAGGTGTTTCAGCATCTGTGCATGGACACGGTCGGGACCGGGAGCCGTATCTGGGCAATTGGCCAAGGCACTAAGCAGCTCACTTTCGGTAAATGGGGCGTTGTAGGACTCCCGACGGCGCGTCGCAAAGGAGAGGTGCTGTCGCTCGACACGCTCCATGTGGGAGCGAAATGCTGCACTGTAGTTAGCAGATGCAGAGCACCTAGCGAAGTGATCAGCAAGATGTTCAGCGGTCACACTCGGGTCTGTACATAAAGCCCCATGGATAGGAAGACCCAGGACGCCAATAGGAGTCTGGTGGCCATAGAGGCGCCTGATCTTAGTCCACACCTGAGATGGAGAGACACGAGAACCTAAGGTCGAGACATACCTCTCCCAACATTCTTGTTTGGCTCGTTTGTTAAGTTGCCGAGCCTTGGCACGAAGTCGCTTGAAAGCGATGAGGTTGGCCACTGATGGGTGCCGTTTGTGACGCTGAAGAGCTCGCCTACGTTCTCTGATAGCGGCAGCGATTTCCGGCGACCACCAGGGCACGGACCTCTGCCGGGACGAACCAGAAGAAAACGGGATTGCAGACTGAGCTGCAGAGACAATAACGTCTGTTAAATTATCGACCACCACATCAATGTTAGTGTCCGGCAAAGATCGAACAGTGGCAGCAGTCGTAAACGCAACCCAGTCAGCTTTGTTAAGAGCCCAATGGGGCAAACGGCTCGGGCAATGATGCTGGGGCAGTGACAAAAAAATCGGAAAGTGGTCACTGCCACACAAGTCGTCATGCACTCTCCAATGAAGAGATGGTACGAGGCCGGGGCTGCAAATAGAGAGGTCGATGGCCGAGTAGGTGCCGTGTGCCACACTGAAATGCGTGGGAGCACCTGTATTTAAAATACAAAGGTCGAGCTGGGAGACAAGATTTTCAACCTCCCTACCTCGGCCAGTAGTCATGTCGCCACCCCACAAAGGGTTATGGGCGTTGAAATCGCCCATGATGAGGAAGGGTGGGGGGAGCTGAGCAATCAGTGCAGCTAACCCGTGGCAGGGGACTGCACCATCAGGTGGAAGATAAACACTGCCGGCGGTTATAGCTAGTGGTGTCCTGATCCGACCAGCCACTGCCTCCAAAGGTGTTTGAAGGGGCACAGCTTCACTGTAGGCAGAGTTGATGACATGAATGGAGACGCCACCAGATGCTCTGTCATATACAGGACGATTCGTGTAAAACCCACGATAGCCACGAAGGGCTGGGTTTCGCGTTGCCGGAAGCCAGGATTCCTGTAGGGCAACGCACAGTACATGAGAAGAGCTTAAAAGTTGTTTCAGCTCTGCTAGGTGGGAAAAATAACCGCCGCAATTCCACTGGAGGAAAGTGCTGCCCAAGGACTGGGGAGGCATGAAAGTGATTAAGAGACGCGGTGCGCCTCAGTGTCACTTGCCGCCACCCGCTGAGGGTCTGTGGTGTCCATATCCATTGCGTCTAGGGTGTCTGTAAGAGCGAGGTCCTCTTTAGATGCAAGGATTTCGACCTCATTGTCTGAGTCAGAACTGGTAGCGGACGGCATCGAGGAAGCCGCCTTTGCCGCCAGCTCTTTCTCCTGAGGGACATCCTTTTTTCTCGCCCGCTCCCGCTTGGGTTTGGGCTTCGGTGCTCGAGCGGGCTTCCCAGAAGTGGCGTCGGATGTCGACGCAGATGGGGAGGCCCGGCTACCAGCGGGTACCTGGACTGAGCCACTGGCTGACGTTTGGCTGCGACGAAACTGGCGTTTCGGAGACCTCAAGAGACCCTTTCCGTGCAGCAGTAGGTCCACTGACATCCAGGGTGTCAGACACAGCGGGAACTGCAGGAGGTCGTGGAAGGGGCTCGTCAGGCCCTTTCCCTGAAGGAAGAGCCGGAGAAGGATGACATTTCTCCAGCAGAGGGACGGGGTTCAAAGACCCCGTTAAAGGGGGAGGCAAAAGCCTCGCAGAAGAAGGTGCGCCCCCTTGCGTCTGGGGAGCGGAAATTAACTGATGGCCCAAAGGGCCCACAGAAGGTGTGATAGGGGGTCGGGAAACCGCCCTCGATGGAGGTGATGACACTGTGGCAGCAGCGTATGTAGTCATCATGGATACCGGGTGGAGTTTCTCATACTTGCGGCGGGCCTCAGAGTAAGTTACGCGATCGAGGGTCTTATATTCTATGATCTTGCGCTCCCTTTGGAAAGCGGGACAGTCCGGTGAGCAAGGCGAGTGATGGCCGCTGCAGTTCACACAGGAAGGTGGTAGGGTACAAGGTGCGTCGGGGTGTACGGGACGGCCACAGTCACGACAAATAGGGGCTGTGTCGCAACGGGAAGACATGTGTCCAAACCGCCAGCACTTGAAACAGCGCATGGGTGGAGGGATGTACGGTCGGATATCACATCTGTATACCATCACCTTGACCTTCTCGGGCAAGGTATCACCGTCGAAGGCCAAGATGAAGGCCCCGGTTGCCACTCTATTGTCTTTTGGACCCCGAAAGACACGGCGGACGAAATGGACACCGCGTCGTTGCAGATTTTCGCGCAACTCCTCATCAGACTGCAGCAAGAGGTCACGGTGGAAAATGACTCCCTGCACCAGATTCAAAGTCTTATGTGCCGTTACAGACACTGGCACGTCGCCAAGCGTAGTGCACATGAGCAAAGCACGAGACTGTGCAGGGGACTCTGCCTGTATAAGAATAGACCCGTCTCACGTCTTGGAAATTCCCGCAACCTCACCGAACTTGTCCTCTATATGTTCAACAAAGAACATGGGCTTGGTTGCCTGGAAGGATCCCCCATCTGTCCTAGTACATACCAGAAATTTCGGGACATACGACTCATTAGGTTGATCCCCACGTTCCCGCCAAGAAGAAGTCAGGGAAGGAAACGATGAGGGATCATAAGTAACTGCATTGAACTTTCCCCGCTTAGAGACACCTGTCTGACCAGGATTTTGGTGGCTGGATTTATTTCGCTTCATCGCGAATCATCCGCCCCGATGCCACCCACTCCGAACAGGGGCTCTCCTCATGGGCGCCACCCAGCCACAGCAACGTCACCTGGCAGGATGACTATTGCCGGGAGTCCTGATGCTCCACGGTGACAAGCATCTACTCCTAGGCCTGCATGAGGAGCTTACAGCTCTGGCATCGGTAGAGCGATCCCTGCGTTGTCAGGGGGCTACAGCCAAGAGGGTACATGACGACCCCACCACAACGGACTGGCTACCGTGTTGGCTTTCTGGCGCTATGTGAACCATCATAATCGAGAGTGCTGAGATATCGGTGCAAAATGGACGCGACTTGCATGAAAAAGAGATGGCATCCCCGATGGCAGTCGCAAGTCCATTCCATGATGGGTGCGTAGGATGGCATGGCACGAGAATTACACGATGCACCACGTAAGTTGTCCTTCCCCAAATGGTTCGTTCTTCTGAAAAAATTTTGAAAAATGGAGGGTCAAACCCAAATAGGGGACCTCAGACGGAAAGCCGAAAAGTATGAAGACTCTTTTAGTCGCCTCTTACGACAGGCAGGAATACCGCGGGCCTATTCTTACCCCCGAACCCGCAGGGGGGCATACAAGGTATTTCGGAGCATAAGCCTCACCCTTCTGTTTTGCCCGACGTTCCTCCCATGGTGTAGCCAGGGAAGGGAACGTTTGGGGATCATACTCTACCACATTAAAGTCATTATTACCACGCTTTGAGATGCCATGTTTGCGTGTGGCGACGCTATTGAGTGCTCGTTTCATCCTGGTCCCACGAGCAGCTAGGGAACTTAAGGTACACCTAGGCAGAGCCCCGCTTGCCTGGGTAAGCCTTATAGAACTGAGGTGCGGCAGGTTCCTCAGAGGTTGCTCGCTAGCGGCTGTTCAACCTCAACAGCCATGCATCTCCTCGGCACGTAGCACACCTTGAGATTGAGGTTTTTTTTAGAGAGGTTTGTACCGTCCTCGCGACCCGGGCGATTAAGCCAAGATCCCCGGGCTCTGAAACGTACAACGTTCACCGTCGCGCCGAACGATGGTCGTTGAAGCACGCACAGAGCTTACGGTGTAGCGGACTGTTGGCGCGACACAGCCCACGGCTCAGGACCCCGGGTTCGCCAAGCCCGTACTCAGCAAATTAATGCTGAGCCCCTGAGGGGTCACCTGCTGGACTGCATTGTCAACGTCATCTGGCAGTAGTGCAGCGATGACAGCAGTTGAAGTATAGACTGGCCAAGCAGCCCTACGTAGACACCAACAGGGTAAGCTGTCTGCAGCTTGGTACTGCAGGAGCGACACAAAGATTCGAAAGTGGTCGCTGCCACACAGATCATCATATACGCGCCAACCAAGGTGTGGTTGAAGGCTGGGGCTGCAAACGGAGAGGTCGATCACTGAATACGTGCCCTGTGACACGCTAAAATTCGTGGGGGCGCCTGTATTCAGCAGGCAAAGATCTTCTTGCGCCAATAATGTCTCAACATCCCTACCGCGGCCTGTGGTCTGGAGTCCACCCCACAAAGGGTTGTGGGCGTTGAAGTCCTCCAAGAGTAGGAATGGTGGAGGAAGTTGGGAGACTAGAGCAGTAAGGGTGTTGAGAGACACGGCCTCATCCAGAGGAAGCTGCAGACAGTGAATTCTTGCGTTACCCGGATTCTGACAGCCACTGCCTCAAGAGTGGTTGTGAGTGGCACGGGGGCACTGGGGACAGTGTCCAGGATATACAGGCAGACACTGCCAGACACCCTGTCGTAAAGGGTCCTGTTGCGGTAGTAGCCCTGATACCCAAGGAGGGCAGGGGTGCGCTGTGCTGGAAACCATGTCTCCTGTAGGGCGATACAAAGTGCAGGGTAGCGCCACAGTAATTAGCGCAGCTCGGCCAGGTGATTAAAGAAGCCGCCACAATTCCACTGGAGAACAACTCTTTCTCCTCGCTGTAAAGCCATAAAATAAAACAAAGAACAGATCATTCCATAGGAACATCTGTCATCTTAGGGTCAGGATCTACAGAATCTAAGACCATAGGTGATTCTGGATGTACAGAGCTCCTATGTTCAGGCGAAGCAAGAAGTGCGAGATCCTCAGCGGAGGCGAGGATCTCGACCTCATCCTCTGAAGCAGAGGATGTAGGTGTGGGTGGCTTGAAAGCCACCAAAGAATCCTTTTTCTTTCTTTCTCTCTCTTTCTTTTTACCCTCTCGCTGGCCCTTGGGTGTTAAGGGCCGTGGGGGCTTCTCAAAAGGGGCTGCAGCTGCCGACGAAGAGGTGGAGGCCCCTCTATCAGCAGCCGCGGGATCCTTCAGCCATTTGCTGGGATCCACTTTCCCATGAAGAGAAGCCTTGGAAGGGAGTGTCCCGTGGGACCCCTTCCGGGCGAGAGTAGCCGGAGAAGGCTGTTGTTTCTCCGGCGCTGGGGTGGGGACCGACGTCCCCCGCAATGGCTTGTCTGTTGCTCCCAACGTGAAAAGTGTGGGAGCAACTGAAGGAGTAGCACCCCGAACTGTCAAGGGGGCAGGTGCAGTGGTTCGGGCCTGGGGGCCCCGCTAGCATTCGTGGTACAGATGGTCTTGAGACTGACGAAGCTACTGTGGCGTAAGACGTTGTCATGGTGACAGGATGGAGCTTCATATATTTACGTCTGGCCTCTGCGTATGTCCAGGGTCTTGTACTCCATGATCTTGTGCTCTTTGTGGAGTACAGAACAGTCGGGCGAACAAGGAGGATGCTGCTGATTGCAATTGACACACACTGGAGGTGGGGTACAGGGGGCGTCTGGATGGGATGCACGCCCACACTCCCGACATGTTGGATTGGCGTAACATCGGGAGGACATGTGCCCAATCCTCGGCACTTGAAGCAGCGCATAGGGGGAGGAACGTAAGGCTTGACGTCGACCCAGTAAACCATCACCTTGACTTTCTCAGGCAATGAATCGCCCTCGAAAGACACGATGAAGGCACTGGTGGCAACCCTCTTGTCCCTCGGACCCCTACAGATACGGCGGATGAAGTGTACACCTCGCCGCTCCAAGTTAGCTCTCAATTCGTCGTCTGATTGCAGCAGCAGATCTCTGTGGAAAATGATGCCCTGGACCATGTTTAAGGTCTTATGTGGTGTAATGGAAACGGAAACATCACCCAGCTTGTCACAGGCTAGCAAAGCCCGTGACTGGGCCAGGGATGACGTCGTTATTAAAACGGATCCAGACCTCATCTTTGACAATCCATCCACCTCTCCATATTTGTCTTCCAAATGGTCCACGAAGAACATTGGCTTCGTGGACATGAAAGATTCCGCATCTGTACGGCTGCACACTAAATACTTCGGGGCGTAAGCCTCATCTTGGGTTTTGGCCCTACGTTCCTCCCATGGTGTAGACAGGGAAGGAAACGTTTGGGGGTCATACTGTTCAGCATTGTAGTCGCTTCTACCGCGCTTGGAGACGGCGGTTGTACGTCCGCCAACGTTTCGTGGTCTTTTCATCGTGTTCCCACGAGCAGCTAGGGAAATAAGCGTCCACCCAGACAGAGCCCCGCGTGCCTGGGTAAGCCTGATACAACTGAGGTGCGGCAGGTTCCCCAGAGGTTGCTCGCTAGCGGCTGTTCAACCTCAACAGCCATGCAACTCTTTGGCACGTAGCACACCTTGAGATGGAGGTTTTTTTTTATAGAGGTTTGTACCGTCCTCGTGACCCGGGCGATTAAGCTAAGATCCCCGGGCTCTGTAACGTACAACGTTCCACCGTCGCGCCGAACGAAGGTCGTTGAAGCACGCACAGAGCTTACGGTGTAGTGGACTGTTGGCGCGACACAGCCCACAGCTCAGGACCCCGGGTTCGCCAAGCACGTACTCAGCAAATTAATGCTGAGCCCCCTGAGGGTCACACTTTAGTGTCAAATGCGAAACCACAACTGTCTGTAAAAGATCAGCCCAGTAACAGTTTTCTAAGCGACCTGCTCCCACGACTAAGAGGCGACGTTGTTCCAACACGAAGCCAGAGGTGCTCATAGAATCACCAGGGCGCACAGTGCAGACCTCCACATTCAAAACGATCAAGACTGCCCATCAGAATAACGACACTCAGACCGGGGCGGACACCAGACAATGCCGGGACAACCATTAGAAACATCAGACACAATCCACAATTCAAAACAAAGTTCAAGAGATAAACACTCTACTCTCGACGAACTTCTGTTCAAAAGGCACACAACAGACTATTGCATAACCAACGAAGCCTGGGGCACCAAAGTTCACAAGGTGTATAGCAGAGCCCGACACAGGACTCGGGAGCAGAGGAGAGAGAACTTGCTTAACTTGCTTAACTTGCTTAACTAGGTGACACACGCGGCGCAGCACGCCGTCACCCACAGTAAGTACTTATCTCCAGCTACCTGTCCTGCTGCCCAAATATTGGTCTTGAAGTATTTTGCAGATCAGACAGCCTCTAGGATGCTAAGTTGTGCGCTCACGTCGGCCCGCATTACGGTAACAAAATAACCACAGCTACCCAGGAGACTAGAACTCGTTGGACGTCAAGCTGGCGGCGGCCCATAAGTCCGGAAAAAACCAGGCGACAAGTGCTACTCGAATGTCAATCCGTCACTGACTTCGCGTGCGTCACACGCCTCCAGCTAGCCATCGGCCGGCGATGGCACATGAAAAACAAATAACTTGTGGCAGATCAAAGCGCCGCCTGAGGATAAATTCATCACTACTATCGATATAGACTCCCTAAAAGTGCGAGCGTCGTAACACACCTGTTCATAGAAAGAAATCAAGACAGGGCTGGGGGGCTGGGGGGCTGGGGGCTTTTTTCTGTGGTTTTAGGGCGCACAACTTCTATGGTCATTAGCGCCCAGCCAAGAACATAGATTCGCTATGATCTCAAAAAAAAATGGTGACTGTCAGAACATCAACAAGAGGGTACAAAGGAAAGATAAAAGACAATGAAAAGGGTTAAATATCCTTGGATAAGTTGGCCAAGTTGATAAAACGCAAAACTCTAGCAGCTGCTCGTGTGTCGTCAGCTAAAATTTTCTCCAGAGTAGCCGGCAAGTGAAGGGCTACACGGAGATGATTAAAATTAACCCAAGTCAGTAAAACATGTCGCACTGTCAGCAGTTCACCGCAGGAGCACAGCGGTGCAGGGTCGGCGGAGAGCAAGTGACGGTGGCTGAAACGGCAATGACCGATCCGCAAGCGGGCCAGGATGACCTCCTCTCGCCGAGAGGGGCGTGAAGAGGTCCTCCAAGCGGTCGGGATCGGTTTTAAAGTTCTCAATTTATTGTTGTACATTGAAAACCACGCACTGTGCCACTGCGACACGATACTCCGGCGAAGAGCCCGTTGAACATCGTCCGATGGGACGCAAAAGGTAGCCATGCGAGGCAAAATAGCTGCGGCCTTGGCTGCTATGTCGGCGGTCTCATTCCCGGGCACACCCACGTGGCCAGGGACCCACAGGAAAGAAACGTGACAGCTGTCATCTGCTAGCAACTGGAGGGAGCGTTGGATCCGCTACACGAGAGGATGGTTCGAGAGAGGGTCCTTAAGACTCTGCAGGGCACTAAGGGAGTCCGAACATATGGCATAGAACGGTTGGCGGTGGCGGCAGGTGTACAAAACGGCCTGGTGGAGGGCAAAAAGCTCAGCCGTGAAGTTCGAGCACGGGTCAGGGAGCTTGTATTGGAAACGGTTGTCCGTGACGACGAAGGCAGATCCGACACCGGCAGTGCTCTTGGAACCATCAGTGTAAATAAATATGGCGTTATCAAACCACGAACGGAGTTCGACAAGCCTCGAGCGGTATACCAAATCCGGAGTGCTCTCCTTGGGGAGCGAACTAAGTTCAAGGTGAGTGTGAACCTGGGCCTGATGCCATGGTGGCAATGGGCTTTCGCTCAACCGGAAGGTGGAAGGAAGGCTAAAATCGAGCCGCTGAAGTAGGCGGCGAAACCGAACTCCAGGTGGAAGCAAGGCAATTGCAGACAACTGATATTGGCGATCGAGTGAGTCGTCAAAAAATAATCTGTAAGATGGATGGTTGGGTATCGACCGTAGGCGGCATGCGTACCGACACAAGAGTGTCACGCCGAGTGGTCAAGGGTAATACAGCAGCCTCGGCATACAGACTTTCAACAGGGCTGGTATAAAATGCACCAGTCGCAAGACGTAAACGTTGTTGTTGTTGTTGTTGTTGTTTAGAGGAGACTATACTACTTGGTCATCAGTCTCCTGTTCCTAACGAAGAAAGTCCATTTAATAGGAAGCAATAGCCTTATGGACCTGGAGACAGTGTAGAAATATTCAAGAGGAGTAAATGCAAATATAACGTTTCACCAAAAGCAAAAATACAGATACCAACAGCACAGACATTGACTGCATTGTTTTATTTTCTATCACACTAAAATTGGCAATGAGAATCTGTGGCTGGCTGGTCACTGAGATAAAAATGGAGGGGCCAGTCACGAATGTCACAGCAGACACGAATGTCTGATAGTCAGAAGATATAAAACATTAAATACGGTTAAAAGTAAGGAGAAATCACTCTACATTAAATAGAATTATAAAAACCGGCTGCACGGATAAAACATAGCACAGTCTCAGCCATGGAGGCATCGTCCCCTAGCACTAAGGATAGGGTAGGTGGTAGATTAAATGACTGCCGCAAGGGGCCTAAAATAGTACAATCCATCAGGAGATGAACGACTGTCAAGGCACCACCACAGTGACACATGGGCGATGGCTCATGCCAAAGTAAATAGCCGTGAGTCAACCAAGTGTGCCCGATACGGAGGCGGCATAGCACAACAGAGTCTCGACGATTGGGCCTCAGTGAAGTTTTCCATTTGTCTGTGGATGATTTGACTGTGCGAAGTTCGTTTGGTGCACTCAGTGCAGACCATTCCGAGCTCCAAGCGTCCCGCCCCTTCCGGTGTAGCGTCCACCGAAGGTCCATTACCACAAGGCCAATTTTAAGAGGGCGTGAGGAGGTGGCCTGCTTGGACAACTGATCCACACGTTCATTGCTAAGAACGCCGATGTGCCCTGGGGTCCAAACAAAGACCACTGAGCGACCAGACCTATTGAGAGCGGCAACAGAGTCTTGGATACACTGAACCAGAGGGAGCTTGCTGAAACACTGGTCCCCTCAGGGGCTCAGCATTAATTTGCTGAGTACGGGCTTGGCGAACCCGGGGTCCTGAGCTGTGGGCTGTGTCGCGCCAACAGTCCGCTACACCGTAAGCTCTGTGCGTGCCTCAACGACCATCGTTCGGCGCGACGGTGGAACGTTGTACGTTTCAGAGCCCGGGGATCTTGGCTTAATCGCCCGGGTCGCGAGGACGGTACAAACCTCTATAAAAAAACCCTCAATCTCAAGGTGTGCTACGTGCCGAGGAGATGCATGGCTGTTGAGGTTGAACAGCCGCTAGCGAGCAACCTCTGAGGAACCTGCCGCACCTCAGTTGTACAAGGCTTACCCAGGCAAGCGGGGCTCTGCCTGGGTGGAACTCTTTTCCCTAGCTGCTCGTGGGACGAAAATGAAACGAGCAATAACTAGCGTGGGCGGTCGCAAAAACGCCGTTTCTAAGCGTGGAAGATCTGACTTTAATGCTACAGTATATGATCCTAAGTCGTTCCCTTCCCTGGCAACGACATGGGAAGAACGCCAAGCTTTACGCTGTCCGGATCCCTACTCACCGCGATATCTTGTCATTTCCCGAACTGATGGAGACTCTTTCTTGTCCACCAAGCCGCAGTTCTTCGTTGAACATCTCGAGGACAAACATGGTGAGGTGGAGTCTTTCTCTAAAATGAGAAGTGGGGCTGTTCTGATACAGACGGCATCCCCAGCCCAGTCCAGGGCATTATTGGCCTGTGACAAGCTGGGTGATATACCTGTCAGTGTCACGCCCCACAAGACCCTCAACATGGTCCAAGGTCGTATTTACCATCGTGATCTATTGTCACAGTCTGATGAAGAGCTCCGTACTAACTTGGAGCGCAGAGGTGTTCACCTTGTTCGACGTGTTTATAGGGGACCACGAGATAACAAGGTTGCCACCGGTGCATTCATCCTGGCCTTCGAAGGCGATACACTGCCTGAGAAGGTCAAGGTCATGATCTACCGGTGCGACGTTACACCATACGTCCCGCCCCCTATGAGGTGCTTCAGGTGCTGGAAGTTCGGGCATATGTCCTCCCGGTGCACTTCTAGCCCTGTGTGCAGGGAATGTGGACGTCCATCTCATCCGGACGCTCCCTGCACTCCACCTCCCGTCGCTGTGAACTGCAACCAGCTGCATCCACCGTGCTCTCCAGACTGCAAAGTTCTGCACAAAGAACGTAAGATAATGGAAATTAAGACCTTGGACCGGCTATCATACAATGAGGCAAGAAAGAAGTACGAGCGTCTCCATCCGGTAAGCATGACTACCTCCTTTGCAGCTGTAGCGTCGTCCCCGCGCATCACGGGTACGACTCACAACAAGATATCGCCTCCTTCTGTAGGCCCTAGAGGCCATAAAAGTACCACAGCGCCCTCATCAGATGGGGGCAGCATTCCATCTGCTGGTAAGGCACCTGTTGTGGGGGAAACCTCCCCACAACCATCGGGGACACCAGTCCCCAACCCCCAGCCGGAGAAGCACCAGCCTTCCCCGGCCCCTCTCGCCCGGAAGGGGTCCCTTGTGGAACCCCCTCCTGAGGCTTCCACTAGTGGTTTGGAGGGTCCCAGCCAGAGGCTGCAGGATCCACCTGCCCCCAGTCGTCGGGCTTCCCGATCGACATCGGGCCCAGAAACCGCTGGTGAGAAGTCCTCTCAGCCCTTAAGACCAAAAGGGCAGCGGGAGGTACAGAAGAAAAAACCGAAGAAGAAAGTCTCCTCGGAGACTTCAAAGTCAAGGAATCCTGCATCATCTACATCAGAAGATGAGGTTCAGATCTTTGCGTCTCTCGAGGATCTGGCCCTCACTAAAACGCTTGAGCCTATGCTCCTTGATGATGCAGATGTGCAACGACAGGCAGACCGCAAATCTTTGGGCTGAAATATTCAGTCCATCATGGTCTTCCACATGAATCACATTCTCCAGTGAAATTGCGGAGGGTTTTTCAACCATCTAGCTGAGCTACAGCAGTTGTTGTGCCGTTTCCCTGTTGTGTATGGCTCTACAGGAAACTTGGTTTCCTGCTCAGCGGACCCCGGCCCTTCGAGGCTATCGGGGCTACTTCAACAACCGTGTCAACTGTGATAGAGCCTCTGGTGGTGTCTGTATATACACCCTTGCCACTGTCCCCAGTATTGCTGTGCCTCTCTGCACACCTATTGAGGCTGTTGCTGTTCGCCTTCGGGCTATGCTGGAATTGACTGTCTGTTCAATATACCTTCCTCCAGACAGGGATGTTTCGCCCACTGATCTTGCTGCTCTGGTAGCACAGCTGCCCCCACCGTTCCTTGTCTTGGGGGATTTTAACGCCCATCACCCTTTATGGGGCGGAATAGAGACAACCCGACGTGGTAGGGATGTTGAAGCTCTTCTCGCACAACTAGACATCTGCCTTCTCAATACTGGTTCCCCGACGCACTTCAGTGTTGCGCATGGCACTTTCTCAGCTATTGATCTCTCGGTCTGCAGCCCGATCCTTCTTCCACACCTCACATGGAGGGCCCACGATGACCTCTGTGGGAGCGACCATTTTCCTATCCTTTTGTCGCTCCCACAGTCTCGACAGGCGGAACAACTGCCTCGATGGTCCCTCCATAGGGCTGATTGGCAGCGTTACACTTCTGCTGCTGTCATTCCTTCTCAACTCCCAGCCAATGTGGATGTGGCAGTCCAACAGGTGACTGTCGCCATAGTCTCCGCTGCTGAGGCCACTGTTCCAACCACCTCAGGGTCCCCTCGGCGCAAATCTGTGCCTTGGCGGTCACAAGAAATCGCCGAAGCCATTCGGGATCGGCGTAGGGCACTTCAGCGCTACCGGCGACATCCCACTATCGATCACCTGATTGCTTTTAAACGGCTACGGGCCCGAGCACGACGGCTTATACGGCAAAGTAAGCAAGATTGTTGGGAGAGGTACGTCACCTCTATTGGATCTCGTGCCTCACCTTCTCGGGTCCCCCCAGGGGGCCCACAGCTCTTTTGTGGGTACGTGTGTGGCGCGCACGGGGCCCCGAGCCGAAGCGACCTTTCTTCCGTCCCAGGCCGCTTCCCTCTTTCCCCTCCGGTTTGTGCCTTCGCCCGGAGACGGGCGTTTTTCATCAGTCAAAGGTTTCTTTTTCGCTTCCTGTCTTCTCTTCTTGGTCCTCTTCCTTTCCTGTTCTTCAGCCTTCTCCTATTTTTCCTTTCTCCTTGTTCTTGACTCACCCTTTAATCTCCGCCTCGGCGTTTGAGATTCTCCCTCCTTCATCCCTTTCTCTCCTTCCTCCTTTCTTTCCTCCCTGTGCGTGTCTGAAGGTCGACCCACGCTCTGCGTAGCCGGTGACGGGGTAAGGCGTAACTCCCCGCCCCGGGTAGACATGTAGGGCACGTACGTACCCCCCGGTAAAGGCCGGGCCCAGGGAGGGGTGATTACCCGAGCTGATACCTTCCGAACATGCCAATTGGTCCCTCCGTCCGTTCTCGGGAGGTGTGACCTGAGGTGCGAACAGTCACCTAAGGCGGGTGCGCCCTCAGTGAGGGCCCCCACAAGGAAGGAGCGCGCCATCGGAGACGCCGGTAATCATGGGGGACACCTCCGCTATGAAACCTTCCACATCATCTATAACCTTGACCCATAAGCGGAAACATGATTCTCAGCCACAGAAAGCATTGCCAAACATTCCTAGGTTCCTGGTGGTATCACGTACCGACGATAAGGATT
This sequence comes from Locusta migratoria, assembly GCA_026315105.1. Taxonomy (NCBI): domain Eukaryota; kingdom Metazoa; phylum Arthropoda; class Insecta; order Orthoptera; family Acrididae; genus Locusta; species Locusta migratoria. The sequence goes on from CM048749.1 coordinate 415,477,104, forward strand.
TTTCTGCAGTAAATCCGTTCATTATTCAGAAGGGTGTCGATGCGATCGCTGGTCCCTTGAAGACCTGCTCTAGGCAGCGCAACGGGACCTTGTTGCTCGAAATAGAAAATGCATTCCAGGCGCAGAAGTTACTTCGAGCTACCCTTGTACATACTTTCCCTGTGAAAGTGGAGGCTCACCGCACCCTCAACTCTTCGCGGGGGGTAGTGTTTTCTAGATCACTGGATGGGTTATCGGACGAGGAGATATTGAACTATATGTCCGATCAGGGAGTCACGGATGTTCATCGCGTGATGAAAAAGATTAACAATGAACTCGTGCCAACCCGTACTGTCTTCTTGACTTTTGACAAGGTTGACCTGCCATCGAAAGTGAAAGCGGGCTACGAGGTCATTTCCGTCCGCCCGTACATACCAAATCCTACACGCTGCTTCCATTGCCAAAGGTACAATCATACCAGTAAATCTTGTCCAAATGCAGCCAAGTGCGCCACCTGTGGCAGGGACGCTCATGAGGGTGAATGTCTACCTCCATCCCCTCGCTGCATTAATTGCATGGGTGACCATGCTGCTTCTTCACGGGACTGCCCCGTTTATAAAGAAGAGCGGGTCATCCAAGAGATTCGCGTGAAGGAGAAGGTCTCGACCTATGCCGCTCGGAAGTTATTAGCTAGTAGGAAGCCCGCAGTACTCCCGTCAGGTACTTTCAGCCAGGTCCTCGCCTCCCCTCGACCAACTAAGGAGGTGGGCATTCAGACTTGCGATTTAACGTTCAGTGACACTGTCGTCAGATCGGCTAGCCCGAAAATTGCTCGTTCCACCTCTCCGATGCCTTCTACCCGTGCTACACTGAATTCGTCGACCAGTTCACACACATCCCGAGCACCCAAATCTGCTGCCCGGAGTTCAAAAAGGGAACCCGTCCGCGAAGATTTTCTCAAGGCTCCGACTTCTCAATCGTCAACCGCTTCTTCAACCTGTCGTGCTTCTAAGAAGGCTTCCAAAAAAGAACAGCCCCCACCTTCCCCGCCGCGGCGTGACTCGTCTGTCGCGCCATCCAACAGTTGCCGGCCTCGGCCGTCTTCTGTTTCACCGGGACGCTCCGTTTGCCGGGCACCCGGCCGTCTACCGGCGGTGGAAGCTGCCCCTCCTGATCAACTGCGGGAGGTGGCAGACGCGTCGATCGAACCAATGGAACATGACCCTTTGCCACTAGATGGCGATAGCAGTGCTCCCTCGAAATCCGGTCCTCAGGGGCCGTCGAGGTGACCCCGCTTGCTAGTTGGTTTTTATCCTTATTTCTTATTTCATTTTTATCATGGCACTCCTTCAATGGAACATTCGAGGCATTCGTTCCAATCGGGAGGAGTTAAAACTACTCCTTCGGTTGCACTGCCCGCTTATCGTCTGTCTTCAAGAAACTAAGTTGCGTCCACGTGATCGTGCAGACTTTCCACACTACACCTCTGTGCGGTTCGACCTGCCACCCGTGGAAGGTGTCCCAGCCCATGGAGGGGTTCTGATGCTCCTTCGAGACGATGTCTATTTCCATCCCATTTCCTTGCACACTCACCTACAGGCAGTTGCCGTCCGCATCACCTTATCCACATTTACCTTCTCCCTCTGTAATATATATTCGCCATCGTCATCTGCCCTTACTAGGGCAGATGTGCTAAACCTTGTTGACCAGCTCCCTTCACCTTTCGTGTTGGTAGGCGACTTTAATGCCCACCACCCCCTATGGGGCTCTCCGGCACCTTGTCCGAGAGGCTCCCTTTTGGTGGACATTCTCCACCACCTCGATCTTGTCTGCCTCAACACCGGTGCACCGACCTTCCTTTCTGACACAACACACACTTATTCCCATATAGACCTCGCAATATGCACTCCGCAGCTTGCCGGTCGGTTTGAGTGGTACGCACTTTCTGACACGTACTCGAGTGACCATTTCCCTTGTATCATCCACTTCCTACATCATTCCCCATCTCCACGTCCCACCAGTTGGAACATTTCTAAAGCCGACTGGGGGCTTTATTCTTCCATGGCTGTTTTTCACAATCAGCATTTTCCCAACTGTGACAGTCAGGTCGAATACCTCACAGAGGTTATTCTCACTGCTGCTGAACGTTCCATACCTCGTACATCCTCTTCTCCACGTCGTGTCCAGGTCCCTTGGTGGACTGCAGCCTGCCGCGACGCGCTTCGAGCCCGGCGCCGTGCTTTACGCACCTTCCGCCGCCACCCAACTTTGGAGAATTGCATCAATTACAAACGTATGAGAGCGCAGTGCCGTCGTATCATAAACGACAGCAAGAAAGCTTGCTGGACTGCTTTTACTAGTTCTTTTAACCGTTTCACTCCCTCCACGGTTGTCTGGGGTGGCCTCCGCCGTTTGTCCGGCATCAAGGTCCACTCCCCGATTCCTGGCCTGACCATAGAGAACGCAGTCCTCGTGGACCCCGCTGATGTTTCAAACGCATTGGGTCGTTTCTTTGCGGAGGTTTCGAGCTCTGCCCATTACCACCCTGCCTTTCTCCCTCGCAAACAGGTAGAGGAGGCACGGCCGCCTTCTTTCCGCTCTTTTAACCGTGAAAATTATAACGTCGCCTTCACCATGCAGGAGCTAGACCATGCTCTCGCCCTGTCCCGGTCTTCTGCTCCCGGGCCCGATTCCATTCACATTGAAATGCTGAAGAACCTCTCTCCTGCGGGCAAGTGCTTTCTTCTTAGTACCTACAATCGCATATGGATTGAAGGTCATGTTCCCACAAGTTGGCGTGAAGCCATTGTTGTCCCCATCCCCAAACCAGGGAAGGACAAACACCTTCCTTCCAGTTATCGCCCCATTTCCCTGACGAGCTGCGTCTGTAAGGTGATGGAACGCATGGTTAACGCTCGGTTGGTCTGGCTCCTCGAATCTCGCCGCCTCCTGACTAATATCCAATGCGGTTTTCGTCGACACCGCTCTGCTGCTGATCACCTCGTTACGTTGTCGACCTTCATTATGAACAACTTTCTAAAGAAGCGTCAAACAGTAGCACTGTTCTTCGACTTGGAGAAGGCATACGATACCTGTTGGAGAGCGGGCATTCTCCGCACATTGCACACATGGGGCCTTCGGGGCCGCCTTCCTCTTTTCATTCAAGCGTTTTTGGCGGATCGCAAGTTCCGGGTACGGGTGGGCTCTGTCTTGTCAGATACCTTTTGCCAGGAGAATGGGGTACCACAGGGCTCCGTCTTGAGTGTGGCGCTCTTTGCCATTGCAATCAATCCGATCGTGGATTGCCTTTCAGCCGACGTCTCCGGATCTCTTTTTGTTGACGATTTCGCAATTTATTGTAGCGCCCAGCGGACGTGTCTCTTGGAGCGTTCTCTCCAACGCTGTCTTGACCGTCTATATTCGTGGAGCATCGCAAACGGCTTCCGGTTCTCCACTGAGAAAACTGTGTGTATCAATTTCTGGAGATACAAGGAATTTCTTCCACCTTCTCTACGTCTCGGCCCTGTTGCTCTCCCTTTCGTGGAGACTACGAAATTCTTGGGACTCATGTTGGATCGTAAACTTTGCTGGTCCACACACGTGTCCTACCTGGCTGCCCGTTGTGCCCGATCCCTTAACGTTCTTCGTGTCCTCAGTGGCACGTCATGGGGAGCGGACCGTACCGTCCTGCTTCACCTTTACCAGGCCATCGTTCAGTCGAAGCTCGACTACGGAAGCCTTGTATACTCTTCAGCACGGCCGTCGATTCTCCGCCGTCTCAACTCTATCCACCATCGGGGTTTACGTCTTGCGACCTGTGCATTTTATACCAGCCCTGTTGAGAGTCTGTATGCCGAGGCTGCTGTGTTACCCTTGATCACTCGACGTGACATACTCTTGTGTCGTTACGCATGCCGCCTACGGTCGATGCCCAACCATCCATCTTACCGATTATTTTTTGACGACTCACTCGATCGCCAATATCAGTTGTCTGCGATTGCCTTGCTTCCACCGGGAGTTCGGTTTCGCCGCCTGCTACAGCGGCTCGATTTTACCCTTCCTTCCACCCTTCGGTTGAGCGAAAGCCCATTGCCACCGTGGCATACGGCCCCGGTTCACACTCACCTCGAACTTAGTTCGCTCCCCAAGGAGAGCACTCCGGATTTGGTATTCCGCTCGAGGCTTGTCGAACTCCGTTCGCGGTTCGATAATGCCGTATTTATTTACACTGATGGTTCCAAGAGCACTGCCGGTGTTGGATCTGCCTTCGTCGTCGGGGACAACCGGTTCCAATACAAGCTCCCTGACCGGTGCTCGACCTTCACGGCTGAGCTTTTCGCCCTCCACCAGGCCGTTTTGTATACCTGCCGCCACCGCCAACCTTTCTATGCCATATGTTCGGACTCCTTTAGTGCCCTGCAGAGTCTTAAGGACCGTCTCTCGAACCATCCTCTCGTATATCAGATCCAACGCTCCCTCCGGTTGTTAGCAGATGACAGCTGTAATGTTTCCTTCCTGTGGGTCCCTGGCCATGTGGGTGTGCCCGGGAATGAGGCCGCCGACATAGCAGCCAAGGCAGCGGCTGTTTTGCCTCACATGGCTACCTTTTGCGTCCCACCGGACGATGTTCAACGGGCTCTTCACCGGAGTATCGTGTCGCAATGGCACAGTGTGTGGCTTTCACTATACAACAATAAATTGCGAAATGTCAAACCGATCCCGACCGCTTGGAGGACCTCCTCACGCCCCTCTCGGCGGGAGGAGGTCATTCTGGCCCGGTTGCGGATCGGTCACTGCCGTTTCAGCCACCGTCATTTGCTAACCGCCGATCCTGCACCGCTGTGCTCCTGCGGTGAACTGCTGACAGTGCGACATGTTTTACTGACTTGTGTTAATTTTAATCATCTCCGTGTAGCCCTTCACTTTCCGTCTACTCTGGAGGAAATTTTAGCTGATGACACACGAGCAGCTGCTCGAGTTTTGCGTTTTATCAAATTGGCCAACTTATCCAAGGATATTTAACCCTTTTAATTGTTTTTTATCTTTCGTTTTTAGCCTTTCCTTGATTTTGATAGTCACCAAATTTTTTGAGATCTAGTGGATCTAAGTTCTTGTCTGGGCGCTAATAACCATAGAAGTTGTGCGCCCTAAAACCACAAAAACCTTCTCGGGTGTGGACTCAGGTTCGACGACTTTTCGGGTACCGCCCACCAACAGGAATCCCCTGTCTTCGCTTACAGGGTATTGTCTGCTCGGACCCGCTTGCTGTCGCCGAGCACATGGCTAAGTTTTATGCAGGCATCAGTTCAACTGCAGCTTACAGTGAAGCCTTTCGCGCCATTAAAGAACGAGTTGAGCGGAAGCCACTGTCGTTTCACACACGTCGCCGGGAGCCATACAATGCACCCTTTAGCGAGTGGGAGTTTAAAAGTGCCCTTTCTGCATGCCCCGATACTTGTCCAGGACCAGATCGTGTTCATAGCCAATTTCTTCGGCATCTTTCTGTGGACGCTCAGAACCAACTGCTCGCCTTGTTTAACCGTCTCTGGGCAGACGGTGTTTTTCCTTCCCAATGGCGGGAAAGCACCGTCATCCCAGTGATAAAACCTGGCGCTGACCCACAGGTGGCTGACAGTTACCGTCCGATCAGCCTGACAAACGTCCTATGTAAGCTCGTTGAACTGATGGTGAGTCGGCGGCTTATGTGGATCCTTGAAGACCGGGGACTCCTGGTAGCACAACAAGGGGGTTTCCGTCAGGGCCGCTCCACTATTGACAATCTTGTGTCATTGGAGTCGGCTATTCGTACAGCTTTTACCCGACGTGAACACCTTGTTGCTGTATTTTTTGATCTTCGGAAAGCGTACGACACAACCTGGCGCCACCACATACTGGCTACATTGTATGACTGGGGCTTGCGGGGCCCACTTCCAATCTTTATCAGGAATTTTCTCTCCCACCGCTCCTTTAGGGTTAGGGTGGGTACCACCCTTAGTTCCTCATGCATCCAAGAGAACGGTGTCCCACAGGGCTCCGTCGTCAGTGTGCCTTTGATTTTAATCGCCATAAACGGGCTTGCCACGGCTGTGGGATCCTCTGTCTGTTCCAGCTTGTTTGCAGATGACTTTTGTTTATACTATAGTTCGGCTAGTATTAGCGTCGCTGAACGGCGGCTGCAGGGAGCCATCCGGAAAGCTGAATCATGGGCCTCTACCCATGGTTTTCAGTTTTCTGCGCAGAAGACCCGCGTGATACATTTCTGTCGACGGCGAGCAGTTCACATGGATCCCGAGTTATATCTCGGTGGTGAATTGCTCGTTGTCGCAGAGACTCATCGGTTTCTGGGCATGGTATTCGACAACAGACTTACTTGGGTGCCACATCTGCGTCAGCTGCGACAAAAATGCTCACGGCATCTTAATATTCTCCGCTGCTTGAGCCATACTGCTTGGGGTGCTGCTCGTTCCACCCTCCTGCAGCTGTACAAGTCCTTGATACAAACAAGGCTTGATTACGGATGCCTCGTATACGACTCAGCAGCACCTTCCGCCTTGAGGATCCTTGACCCCATCCACCATGGTGGTATCCGGCTGGCGACTGGGGCCTTTCGTACCAGCCCTGTGCCAAGTCTTCTAGCCGAAGCAGGGATTCCTCCATTACACTTCCGCCGCCAGCAGCTTCTCGCTAGCTATGTTGCTCGAGTCCATGCCACGCCACACCATCCAAATCGCAGGCTTTTGTTTCCGACTGTTCCCCCTCCTTTTCCACCACGTCGACCTAGATCAGGTCTTCCGATCGCGATCCGGGTTCGTATACTCCTTTCCTCACTTAATTCCCTACCTCTCCCTGACGCTTTTTCTTGCCCATCCCGTCTTCCTCCTTGGTCCACTCCCTGTTTAAAGCTCCACTTGCAACTGTCCTGCGATACAAAGGCATTAGTCTCACCACTTACACTCCGTTGCAAGTTTCTGGCACTTCTTGCTGCTTACCGTGATGCAGAAGTCGTGTACACTGATGGCTCCCTGGTAAATGGCAGAGCCAGTTATGCTTTTATTCATGGCGACCACGCAGAACAACGGTCCCTGCCGCCAGGCTGTAGTATTTTTACAGCTGAACTGATCGCTATTTCTCGTGCTCTTAACCACCTCTAGACGTGCCCCCGGAAGTCGTATGTCGTGTGCAGCGACTCCCTTAGTGGCCTGCAAGCCCTTTCAAACTATTATTCTACCCATCCGTTGGTGCAATCCATCCAAAACGCCGTCGCTTCACTCGGCAAGTCTGGATGTGCGGTGGACTTTATCTGGACCCCTGGCCACATTGGCATCCCAGGGAACGAGCGTGTCGATCGGCTGGCTAAGCTCGCCACCACCGCTCCTCCCCTGGATATTGGTATCCCAGAACAGGATATCCGAATGGATTTGCGCCACAGGGTTTTAGAGGCTTGGGACACACAATGGGCAACACTGAGCACTCCCAACAAGCTCCGAGCGATCAAGTCCTCTACGGCCGTCTGGAAGTCGTCTTTCAGACCTTCCCGTAGGGACTCTGTTGTCCTATGTCGTCTACGTATTGGCCATACGTGGTTGACACATGGCTATCTTTTACGTCGAGAGGACCCACCGAATTGCCGTTGTGGAAGTTTGTTGACAGTGGTCCACATCCTGTCGGACTGTCCGTTTTTAGCCGTCTTGCGGCAGTCTTTTAACCTACCTACTGTGCCTGCCTCGATTTTATCTGACAATGCCTCTATGGCTGACAGAGTTTTACGTTTTATCCGTGCAGCTGGGTTTTACCATTTGATATAAAGGTGGGTTCCTTAGCCTGATCTCTCAGGCACCCATCTCTCATAACTTTTTACTCTTCTTATTTTGTGTTGTCTACCCTGCTTTTCTTCGTATGTTTTAGAATGTGCAGAGTGGCTGGCTCATCCTTTATTATCCTCGTGATCAGCCAGCCACAACATTCTGCTGTAACCTTTTAGTCCAATAATGTTTCTTTACTCTTTGAGTTTTCTTCCTTGCGTGTCGTGACCTCAATCCTCCTTGTCATTGTGTACCCATTGTGCTTTTTCTTTTTGTGTTTCAATGGTCGTTTTTTCTTCTTGCAATACGCCGCATTGACTTTGCTTGCAACAGGGGACTGATGACCGTGCAGTCTAGTCCCCTCTAAACAACAACAACAACAACAACAACAACAACGAAACACTGGTCGAGTGTTCGCAAGCCACTCAGGGAGTCGCTACAGATGACAAACGACTCCCCGGGGCAGGCTCGGATATGTTCCAGAGCTCGAGAGATAGCGACCAGCTCTGCAGTAAAAACACTACTCCCACTCGGCAAAGACCGCTGTTCAAAAAGGTCACCATGGAGATAGGCGTACCCAGCATGGCCATCTATGAGGGAACCGTCGGTATAGATGACTTCTGCACCATGGAAAGAATCCAGGAGTTCCAGGAACTGGCGACGAAGGATCGATGGTGAAGTGGAGTCTTTCGAGTCCAGGGACAAGTCCAACCGTAGCTGTGGACGAGGAATACACCAAGGAGGTGCACGGGAGGAGTAGTGGAAAGTAGGAGGGAAGGGAAGGGATTCAAGGGAGGAGAGAAGGGAATGGACACGGACTGCAATCGGGAAGCCCGACCGAGGCCGTCTGTGGGGGGATGGGAGTGCAGCAGTTGGGAAGAGAAGCCTGCGATTCGGATGATGGTTGGAAGTGCGCACACGAGCAACATACGAGGCCAACAACTGTTGCCGACGGAACCGCAGTGGGGGAACCCCGGCCTCAACAAGGAGGCTCATCACCGCGTTCGTTCAAAAAGCTCCTGTTGCCAAGCGAACACCAGCATTGTGGATGGGGTCCAATACCCGGAGTGCAGAAGGGGCTGCCGAGTCGTACACCTGGCTCCCATAATCCAAGCGGGACTGGATGAGAACCGTATAAAGTTGTAAGAGGGTTGGACGGGCGGCTCCCCAAGCAGTGTGGCAAGACGTAAACCCCGATGGTGGATAGAGTTGAGACGGCGGAGAGTCGACGGCCGTGCAGAAGAGTATACTAGGCTTCCGTAGTCGAGCTTCGACTGAACAAAGGCCTGGTAAAGGTGAAGCAGGACGGTATGATTCGCTCCACATCACGTGCCACTAAGGACACAAAGAACATTAAGGGATCGGGCACAACGGGCAGCCAGGTAGGACACGTGTGTGGACCAGCAAAGTTTCCGATCCAACATGAGTCCCAAGAATTTCGTAGTCTCCACGAAAGGGAGAGCAACACGACGTTTAGAAAAGGATGTACGAGGTATGGAACGTTCAACAGTAGTGAGAATAACCTCTGTGAGGTAGTCGACCTGACTGACACAGCTGGGAAAGTGCTGATCGTGAAAAACAGCCATGGAAGAATAAAGCCCTCAGTCGGCTTTAGAAATGTTCCAAATGGTGGGCCGAGGAGATGGGGAATGATGGAGGAAGTGGATGATACAAGGGAAATGGTCACTTGAGTACGTGTCAGAAAGTGCATACCACTCAAACCGACCGGCAAGCTGAGGAGTGCATATTGCGAGGTGTATATGGGAGTAAGTGTGTGTTGTGTCAGAAAGGAAGGTCGGTGCACCGGTGTTGAGGCAGACAAGATCGAGGTGTTGGAGAAGGTCCACCAAAAGGGAGCCTCTCATACAACGTGCCGGAGAGCCCCATAGGGGGTGGTGGGCATTAAAGTCGCCTACCAACACGAAAGGTGAAGGGAGCTGGTCAACAAGGTGTAGCACATCTGCCCTAGTAAGGGCAGATGATGGCGAATAGATATTATAGAGGGAGAAGGTAAATGTGGATAAAGTGATGCGGACGGCAACTGCCTGTAGGTGAGTATGCAAGGAAATGGGCTGGAAATAGACATCGTCACGAAGGAGCATCAGAACCCCTCCATGGGCTGGGACACTTTCCACGGGTGGCAGGTCGAACCGCACAGAGGTGTAGTGTGGAAAGTCTGCACGATCACGTGGACGCAACTTAGTTTCCTGGAGGCAGACTAGATGCGGGCAGTGCAATCGAAGGAGTAGTTTTATCTCCTCCCGATTAGAACGAATGCCGCGAATATTCCATTGAAGGAGTGCCATGATAAAAATGAGAGAAGAAATAAGGATAAAAACTAACTAGCAAGCGGGGTCACCTCGACGGCCGTTGAGGACCGGATTTCAAGGGAGCACTGCTATCGCTGTCCAGAGTCAAAGGGTCGTGGTCCATAGGTTCGACCGACGCGCCTGCCACCTCCCTGAGTTGATCAGGAAGGGCAGTTTCCACCGCCGGTAAAGGGCCGGGTGACCAGCAGACGGAGCGACCCGGTGAAACAGAAGTCGTCCAAGGCTGGCAACTGTTGGACGGCGAGACGGATGGGTCACGCCTCGGCGGGGGAGGAGAGGAACTCTTTCTTGTCAGCTCTTCTGGAAGAGTGACGGCGGGAAGAAGCAGTTGACGGTTGGGAAGCCTGAGAACGCAGAAAAACCTCACGGATGGGTTCCTTTTTCAAGGTCCGGGCATCTTGTTTAGGTGCCCGTGGCTTACTAGAGGTTGATGAAGACTTTACCTTAGAGGCAGCAGGAGGCAGCGGGGACGTGGAACGGGCAATCTTCGGGCTAGCGGATCGCACAACTGTGTCAGCGAAGGTAAAATCACACGTCTGAGTACTTGAATCCTTAGTTGGTCGAGTGGAGGTAAGGACCTTACTGTATGTGCCCGGTGGGAGGACAGTGGGCTTTCGACTCGCCAACAACTTTCGAGCAGCAGATGTCAATACCTTTTCTGTAACCCTAATTTGCTGGATGACCTTCTCATCCATGTATACAGGGCAGTCGCGAGAGGAAGCCGCTTGGTCACCGTTGCAGTTAAGGCAGTGTGGGGACGGAGGTGGGCAATCCCCCCTCATGGGCGTCCCTACCACAAGTGACATTTGCTGCATTTGGGCAATGTTCACGGGTATGGTTGTACCTGTGGCACTGAAAACAGCGCGTTGGTTTAGGTACATAAGGGTGGACGGAAATGACTTCATACCCTGCTTTGATCTTCGACGGGAGGTCAACTCTGTCAAATGTCAAAAACACAGTACGAGTCGGTGTCAGTTGGTTATCGACCTTTTTCATTACCCTATGGACGGCTGTCACACCCTGGTCGGACATACAGGATTGGATATCTTCATCAGTCAACCCGTCAAGGGATCTCGTGAAGACGACCCCCCGTGACGAGCTGAGTATGTGGTGCGCTTCACTTTGACTGGAAACGTGTGTAACAGTGTAGTCCGGATGAGTTTCTGAGCTTGGAAGGCACTGTCGACTTCCAGCAACAATGTGCCATTGCGCTGACGCGAACAGGTTTTAACAGGGCCAGCAATTGCATCTACACCTTTCTGGATGATGAAACGATTTACAGACGTGAAATCTTTTCCATCGGTGCGAGAGACAACAAGAAATCTCGGTAAATTAGGCAGAGTCTTTTTCTGCTGAGGCGAATCTTACGTTTCTGGGTCAACGTTACAGAAGAAAAGGAAGTCATCGCGGAAGTGTCCCCCGTGATTACCGGCGTCTCCGATGGCGCGCTCCTTCCTAGTGGGGGCCCTCTCCGAGGGCTTACCCGCCTTAGGTGATTGTTCACACCTCAGGTCACACCTCCCGAGAACTGACGGAGGGACCAATCGGCATGTTCGGAAGGTACCAGCTGGGGTAATCACCCCTCCCTGGGCCTGGCCTTTACCGGGGGGGGGGTACGTACGTGCCCTACTTTTCTACCCGGGGCGCGGAATTACGCGTTACCCCGTCACCTGCTACGCATGATAATGCGTGGGTCGGCCTTCAGACACGCACAGGGAGGAAAGAAGAAGAATAGAGGAAGTGAAGAGAAAGAATGAAAGAAGTGTCTCAAACGCCTAGGCGGAGACTAATGAGGAGGAGAAGGCTAGGAGAGTACAAGGAGAGAAAGACAGAAACAAAGGGTAAGAAAGGAAGGAACGAAGGAAGAAGAGAAACGACAACAAGAACCACCGTAACTCACGAAATATGCCCGTCTCCGGGCGAAGGCCGAAACCGGGAGGGAAAGTGAAGCAGCCTGGGGCAGAAGAAAGGCTGCTCCGGCTCGGGGCCCCGTGGTCGCCACGCACACGTATTCACCACAGAGCGGTGAGCCCCCTGGGGGGTGTTTGGGGGGCGGGGGTCAGGACGGTGTCGAGATACGCGGTCTCAGCAGGAGCATCCTCAACTTTCTCGTGCCACTCTACTCCCGGTGTACTTAGGTGTACTTAACGTTACCGGCAGGCGGGTCACGGTCGTCGTTTCCGTGTCAGGACAAAAATCAGTGAGGCGAGCAGTCGCGACCGCAGCCTGCACCGGCCGAGCTCGTCGGCAGTACGGCCGCATACGTCACAGGCTGCCCTGTGTCAGTTCTGTCAACAAGCGCAGCCCGCGGCAGCTGCGCGGACACTCGGCCCGCAGGTGTCCGGAGGCGTTGCATCGCGAGCACGTGCGCGTCTGGCCCTAGTACACAACTAGCGATTTGAAACCCTTGATATTAACATAAGACAGGACTGTGGGGATTGATTTTAATTCGCACATCCCAACACCGTTGAAGACATTGAAATATTTGTTGTTCGTCCACCGGTCGTTAGATACAGTGTACACAGTACCAAACTTTGAAATAGGGAGCATCTGTTGTATGTAGACATTTTCTAATGGCAAGTTGTGATCTTTGACCGCCCGCAAGGCCAAACCAGCATATGAGATGGTAACAGGACTCACCTCTCCCGACAGCGCTTTGTACGTAGCTTCGCTGTGAGTTCCTTCAATGATACGATCGCACACAGCATGTCGAGTGAACTTGACTTGAAAAGTATTTCCAATGAAGTCGTACTGCATTCCGTACACGTCGGCATCTTGTAGACGGAACTGATCGTGAACCCATATAGGAAAAGCGTACACTTTCGGACGAGATACATCGTTTCTAAATCTGGAGTGTCAATTTACGGACTTTCGATTCCATGTTTACTACAAGAAAGCGCACGCAAATAGCACAAGCTGCCGCGAGAGCTGCACGCGAAAGCGTCGGACCGAGAGCACGGCCGGGTCGAGACTGTGCTATCAAGCCGAGTCTATATTTTATTTTGGTAGGAACAGGGGAAGATGACTGTGTAGTCACCTCAAACCCCCAAAACAACAATAGCTTATAACATAATGAAAAGGCAAAAGAATAGCGGTAGGCCACTGTCGTGGGGTAGGCCAATTTTATATAATATCTACACGTACGAACAGCCTATTAACTCTGAGACGAGAAAATTTATATATGCCGATGACAGTGTCGTGGCTGCATAAGGAAAATCGTTATTTTTACGTAGCGGAAGGAAAACCGATAAGAGCGCTCGAAGATTTAACTGTGTGCTTGTGTACTAAAAAGAAAATTTGCTGAAGCCCAATCCCTCTAAAAAGTAACGTATGTACCGTTCATCTTAAAAATCAAGATGCAAATCGACAGTTTAAAGGGTCAGGAGTTTAACCATGAATATACGCCGAAGTATTTGGGTATCCATCTTGACAGGACTCTACATTGACTTTCCGGAAGCACTGTCAAAATGTTAAAGTTTTGTGCGAGATATATCATCCGAAATCTCGTACGGAATGGGGGGCTCAACATCACGTTTTAAGAACATCGGCTCTCGCTCCATGTTTTCAGGCAGCAGAGTATGTAGCACCTGTGTCGTACAACCTTGCACACTCCAAACATGCTGACGTGGCAATTAATGAGACGGTTCGCATTGTGTCTGGTTGCCTAAAAGCAACCCCAGTTCAACAAATTTACATGATTATCGGAATAGCCCCCCCCCCCCATCAGAAGGCAAGTCGCAGCTGAATCCGAAAGGAGGAAACAAAATAAGGAACAGAAGAGACCCTATAACAGACTTACGGGGAAAAGTCGGATTACACGTATATTCTACTCACTCTCTTATACCGTCAGTCACAACGTACTGTGTCCTTTCTGACAGAAATTCACTAATACAATAGCTCAATTTTGGCGATATTCCATAAGCACGCTAGTTTATTAGATGCTTTTGAAGAACAGTCAAACGACTTTCGGAAATCTAGACATACGGTATCTATTTGACATCCCTTGTCGATAGCACTCATCACATCATGTGAGTAAAGAGCTAGCTGAGTTTCACAAACACGATTCTTTCTGAATCCGTGATGTCTATGGGTCAATAAGTCGTTCTCTTGGAGGTAGTTCATAATATTTGGGAATGTATATGTTATAGAATCCTACTGCAAACCGACGTCAACGATATCGGCCAGTAATTCTGCTGATCAATCCTATTGCAGATAGCTTAAATCCTTACCTTTAGGAAGTCACCGAACGGTGCATGGCGGAGGGTACCTTACTGTGGGTCATCAAGCTGTAACGGCTGTACGGAATTGAATGAAATATGGAATGAAGATAGCTTATAGATAGCTTATAGGCCGAATTAATACATAAGCTACCTTTAGTAAGCCTCCGTAGGTGCATGACGGAGGGTACGTTACAACCAACATCCAAATTGTTTAACTGGTCACTACGGAAGTCAGCACATAAATGTATGTTTTCATAAAGGAGATTTTTACAAACTGGAAGCCAGTTAATTTAGCATTCGGAGGGGAGTGGGGGGGTGTACCTTGTGACGTCGACACGGCCGCGACGGAGCGGCCGAGCGGATTGAGGCGCTATGCTCCAATGCGCGAGGCCGTTCGCAGTCAGGGGTTCGGATCCTCCCTCGGGCATCAATGTTTGTGCTGTCTTCAGTATAAGGTAGTTCGTAAGTAGTTTTGTAAGTTTAGAGACTGATTACCCCATAGTTGAATCCCGTAAGCTTCACGAACATTTGAACATTCTTAGGTGAGTCAGATCTACAAAACATTTGAACATTTTGAAAGTTCGAAAGTTATTTGCACAATTATCCCTCCTGCTGCAGGAACGTGCCGGGTACCAGCTGGTATTTCATATAAAGGATTGATACTGACAAACTTTTATTTACAAAATGAAAACGTTTTAATTTCATTGAAATTAGTGAATAATGCTAAACTAAACATAACTGAAACAAAAATGTTCTGCTCTTATCTTTATTGAACTAGTAACAACTGTATTATAATTCAGATTGGATGCTATATATGTTTATATGTATTAAATTGTCAAAGCTAAAAGTTTTGCTGACTCATCGTATTTCTTAAGTATTTTTTAAAAAGTTTTACTTTAGAAAAGCTCCTTTGTGTAGAAGCGGCACTAACTCGTGTTGTTAACAGAATGCAAATTACGTATAAATATTAGATAAAATTAAAGTTCTTTACAATTGTGTATTTCAGTATCTATTTCACATCTTTAGCGTAGTCGGATAAATTTGGAGTCATTGTTTGTGATTCTTAGCACAATTTGTAAGATTGGAAGTCACAGATCTCACTGACTGTGTGTAAATGTTGGCCGGCCGCGGTGGCCGAGCGGATTGTGGGTCGCCAGTCACGTTCTGCACGGCCACTACGGTCGGGGGTTCGAACCCCCCTCGGGCATGGATAATTGTGCCGTCCTTACTAACTAGCTGATACTAAGTAGTTTGTAGAGCTTATGGGACTTAACTATGTGGTCATCAGTCCCTAAACTTACAAACATTGAACATTTTGTAAATGTTGCCTGCTTTTTTTTTCAAATATTTCATCTTTTGGAGTTAATTTAAGCTTACTTAACCCGGGACTGGTAAGCGCTACCAGTCCTCCAGACACCATAAACTTTGGGCATGCTTCAGCGACCACCATGTGGAGCGGCGGTGGAACATTGTGTGTACCAGGGAATGAGGATCTTGGCTTTACCGCCCGGGTCGCGAGGGTGATATAATCCTCTACAAAAACCCTTCATTCCCAAGGTGTGCTACCTGCTGATGGGATGCATGGCTGTTGAAGTGAAACAGTCGCTAGCGGGCAACCTCTGGGGATACTGCCGCACCTCAGTTGTATAAGGCTTACCTAGGCAAGTGTGGCTCTGTCTAGGCGGAAACATCTTTTCCTAGCTACTCGTGGGACCGAGATGAATACTTCCAATTTATTCCTCGAACCTTCCAGTGGAATGGGTGTACCTCTGGAGGGTACTAACACCCAATCCAAAAAGAGGGCTCTCTTAGGCAGTCTTCCAGATAAAGCACTTCCTGAAAAGTGTTGGTTAGCATCATGTTCTCCGGTACATCTTGCCCAAAATGTATTTTTAATTATTAAACGGAAAGACGGTTAAATCGAAATGGTGTCAGCGTTCTACATCCAAAAGCGTCTTGAGGGAATAGCAGGCGAATTAAAATCTGTGAAAAGTTGCGTAACGGAACTTTGTTGAATGGGACAGCTACCTCCCAACAGGCCGTTAATCTTCAAAACGCCAAGCAACTTGGGGAATATGCCATCGAAACTGAACTCCACAATACATTAAACTACAGTAAGGGTGTGGTTGCACGCCGCGACCTTATTGTCTTTCTTCTTGAGGAACTGAAAGCTGAATGGGCCTCCGAAGTAATTGTGGATGTTCAGAATATTATGAGGAGGGGGATGGGGTATTGGTCATGTCGTAGTGCTTCATTGTGACCTTCAACACTCCTAAGCTGCCAGACCATGTTAAAGCAGGTTTTCTTCGTTTAACTGTACGGCCTTATTAACCCAACCTAATGTGCTGCTTCAGATGCCAGCGCTTTGGTCACACCACCTTGGGGTGTAATGGACAGCAGACCTGCGGAATGTGTGGTGAGGTCGCTCATGAAAGGGACAATTGCTCGCCGTCATTTAAATGCGTCAACTGTTCCGGGGACCACCCTGTATGGAGTAGACCCTTTATCGTCCTGTATCTTACGTTCTTCAAGGTACACAGTAAAGACATCAAAGCGCATCTCGTATGGTGAGGCGAAAAAGATGTACAAGGCCATGCTACCGCCGTCATTCACCACCTCTTTCGCGGCGATTCTTCAAACACCAACTCCGAAAACCGATGCGCTTACGCAAACTGCAGTTACTATTGTCGGCACTAACACCTGCTCATGCCAGTGCTCATGCAATGCGTCAGATGTTTCAGTATCTAAAATCTCCCCCAAAATGGTGGACCAAGGTACGGCTACTGACATCAGCGAGCCCCTGCCATCCTCAAAGCCAGACCCAACTCCACAGATAACTGTCGCAACCACTACAGAGTTGGAAGCACCCAAGAAACAGGTGAAGATTAAGGAGGACAAGGAAAAGCCAAAGACGAAGATTCTATGCTTTCAAACAGACCAGATCGACGTCATTATGCCTGACGTGCCAATCAAATCTATTCCATAACCCATGGAGTATGATATTCTTCTGGGGCAGTCCACTCGCCCCAAGACAGACTTCCCACAGGGGCAACCATCTCGCCCCAAGGGTGGTCCTCCATCCACTACGGGCTCCCAGTCCCGTGAAAAAGAGAGGGTGAAAATTAAACCACCTTGATAGATGGCTTCCATATTACAATGGAACTTGCAGGGATTTAGGACACAGGTGGAGGAACTACTTTATTATCTCAGGGACGACCACTTTGTATCTGTCTTCAGGAAACGAATTTAAAGCCTTCGGATACCCCTGAGATACGCGGATATGTTCTCCACAGAAAGGACGACATTAGTGGATAGACTAGAGGGGGAGTGGCTGTTTTCATCAACACAGCCTACCACTCTGAACCCATCTCTCTCAACACTGACACTACAACTGCTTGTAGGTTAGTGTATATGGGCCATCGATTGACTACATGCTCCCTGTATTTGCCACCACCTGATGCACTTAGTGAAGAGGCTCTGGAAGACGTTTTTATGCAGCTCCCACACCCATTCATCCTCTGCGGGGATTTTAATGCACGTAATGTGCTTGGGGGCTCTGTCGCCACGTACCACAGCGGTAGAGCAGTTGAGAGGCTTCTCTTGTCTTCATGTGCCAACTTTCTAAATACAGGCCAGAGCACACACTTCTGCTCTGCAACAGGGTTGTTCTCTGCCATTGACCTGTCGCTCTGCTCTCCAGCCCTTACATACTCTACCATGCAGGTCGTTGTTCACTTCCCACTGAGTAGACTGCGAAAGACAGGCGCCTCGATGGATTCTTCGCAGGGCAGACTGGATACTTTACAGTCGATTCGCTGTTTTCGAACCCTCACGACAACGTCCAGGAATGTGTGGATCATATTACCGCTAGGATTCACTACGCTGCCACTGTATCCATTCCGCGGTCATCAGGGCAAGCAAAACGGCATCCACTCCATTGGTGGAATAATGAATGACGATCTGCGATCAGGATCAGATGGGCGGCTGACTGCATAAAACCTCGCAAACTTTCGGATGGCAAGGGCCAAGTGTCGCCGGACTTTTCTAGAGACCAAGAAGAGGTCGTGGCAACAGTTCCTAAATTCTATTAACCGTTCAAGAAAGAGTTCCATTGTATGGGAGGCCATTAGAAGGATATCAGGGAGAGGTAGCAGGAGTCCAGTAGCTGCTGTAATTGATAATGGTAGTCTCCAGACCAACCCGCGAGACATTGCCCAAACCATGGCGGTCTATTTTGCTACAGTAACTGCCACCGCCAGTTACAATCCAGCTTTCCTGCGCCACCGGGTGGCTGCTGACACGGGTATTTTGGATTTCCTGTCCAGCAATGAGGAACAGTATAACTGCCCCTTTTCCATGTGGGAGCTATATTCTGCATTGTTCATGGCCCATGACACATCCCCAGGTCACGACGGTATTCATCATAACATGTTACGACACCTCACAAGGCAAAACAAAGAAATCGTCTTTAGTCTTTTTAATGTCTTTTTAATGTCATCTTGGTGTCAGGCCAGTTCCCCGACTCGTGGCGAGAGGCAATTTTAATTCCTATTTTAAGACCAGAGAAAGACCGCACAAATCGTAGTGTAGTTATCGTAGCGTTGCTCTCACCAGCTGCGTGGGAAAGACTTTAGAGCGGATGATAAACCGCCGCCTTGTCTGGGTGCTGGAATCCAGACAGCTCCTCAGCCGCTTTCAGTGTGGGTTCAGGAGATATCGCTCCACCTTCGATAATCTGGCGTTCCTGGAGGCGGCTATACAACAGGATTTCCTGCAACAGCAACACCTACTGGGTATAATTTTTTATCTCGAGAAGTTCTGTGATACTACTTGGCGGCATCTTATCCTTTGGCAGCTCCACGAATGGGGTTTTCGTGGTTTTCTTCCCCGTTTTATTCAGTCCTGCCTATCCCCTCGTTATTTTAGATACTGGGTCAATAACGCCCTCTGTGATAGACTCCGTTCTCCTGCTCAAACCTATCAGGGTAGTGTTTTAAGTGTGACTTTGTTTGCAATAGCCATTAATAGTATTACTTCTGTTGTGAAAAGTCCTGTGCAGTGAACTCTTTTTGTGGATGACTTTTCTGTCTTTTGCTCTTCATCCAATCTAGCAACGACTACACATCAGCCGCTGTGGAGTAGCCGAGCGGTCTAAAGCGTCTCGCTACGGAGCGCGCGGTTGCTCGCCGTAGAGGTTCGAGTCCTCCCTGGGGCGTGGGTGGGTGGGCGGGTGGGTGTGTGTGTTTGTCCTTAAGTTAGTTTACCTAGGTTTAAGTAGTTAGTAAGCTACGGACTGATGACCACGCAGTTTGGTCCGATAGATTTACAAACATTTGAACATTTTGAACTACACGTCAGTTGCAGTTAACCCTTCGGCGGTTGGATGAATGGGCAGTGACGACCGGTTTAAAGTTTTCAACCGAGAAGTCTGTATGTGTGCTTTTTAATCGTTCATGTACTGTTTTTAATCTACCTGAATTGCGGATGAAGGGCACTGTCCTGCGTTTTAAAGACACAGTGAGGTTTCTGGGCCTCACGCTCGATTCTAAACTGACATGGTTGGCCCCCACCTGAAGGACTTTAAAATCGCCAGTGCTTTGATGCACCTTGTCTTAAAGTGTCTTACCTACACCTCTTGGGGAGCAGACAGAACCTGTTTGCTCCGGTTTTGCAGAGTCTTTGTGGGATCTCGTCTCGATTATGGGTGCGTGGTGTATGGGTCTGCACGTTCTTCCTATTTAAAGATGTTGGACGCGGTACACCATGCAGGGATTCGGCTGGTCACTGGGGCATTTCGGACGATCCCCATACCTAGTCTTTGTGCCGAGGCTGCAGAGCCGCCACTGCACATGAGGCGACGGCTACTCATGATATGCCCGGCATATAAAACGCTGTCCATACCTTTTACTCCGGCATACCTCACTGTTGCTAGGCCTCCGATGGAGAGGCTTTTTCATAGTCGACAAAGAGCGACAAGACCATATGGGATTCGCACAAAGGCTTTCCTTTTAGATATGGGAGTGAGTGATTTTAATGTTTTACGTAGAGTTTGGGGCAGGGTCCCATCTTGGACTCTCCAAAGGCCGAGGGTTATTTTAGAACTGGCGGATTTTCGGAAAGACCAAACTTCAGATTTTACTTACCAGTCGTTGTTTTCAACTGTTTTAGATAGGCATCACGACTTCGCTGTTGGGTACACTGATGGGTCCAGGCATGGGAGCTCAGTCGGATGAGTTCCCCGACCATGTCACCAAGATTCACATTCCCGAGTATTACTCTGTTTTTCTCTGCAGAGCTCCAGGCGATCTGAAAGGCACTAGAGCAGGTACGTCATGCTCTGGGCAGACGATGTTTTCTCTGCTCCGATTCTCTGAGCGCATTGCAGTCGTTGGACGAGCTATATCCGTCCGAGAGCTTGCTGCAGCATATACATGACGAACTGTCCTTCCTTCTCCGTCGCGGGATGGAGGTGGTATTTTGCTGGGTGCCGGGACACGTGGGCATTCAGGGCAATGAAGATGCAGATCAGGCTGCTAAAGAGGCCTGCAGCGCCCCTGATGTGACACAGTGCCCTGTTCCCTTGCGGGATATTTCTTCCCAGTTGCGGCTGCAGTCCTTGCAGTTGAGGGAGGAAGATTGGCTATCAGTGACAATAAGCTGCGTTACCTGAAGCCCATGTCTGTCCATGGCGTTCCTCATGCCGATCTCTTAGGCGGGATGAAGTCGCCATTACACGCTTCCGCATTGGGCACTGTCCACTGTCCACTGACGCACAGTTCCCTCCTCCGACGCGAGGAGCCCCCGATGTGTGATTACTGTGGCGTGCAGCTTACTGTCCGCCACATTTTAATTGAATGTGATTTAAATCGTACACAGGGGGTTGCGGCAAATCTTGGTGCCAATTTGCCCTCTATGTTAGGCAATGACGGAGCTTATGTGCGAAAAGTTTTAAAATTTGTGATTTGTCCCCACTTGGGCCTAGAAATTTAGGCTGGAGGTTTTAGTATGTTGCAGCGTGGCTGGTTTATAATTTTATATCGCTGTGGTCCGCCGCTCGTGTTCCTCAGCTTAGTAATTTAAACTCTTTCTCCAGCTTTGGTATAGGGGGTATTTTTCCACAAGCTTCAAGTCTACTGCTCCCCTATGTATTTCACTTCAGCTGCACGTGTTACTTGCTGGATCATTGTTCTTTGTCTCCTTACAGTTCACACTTGTTGCTTCTTATATTCTTTAAGTTGATTGGGCGCTGAAGTCCTAGATGTCGAGCATCCAAAAACCCCTAGCATCATCATCGACATTTAGCTTACTTGGGTATCGGATGCGTTCGGATGTGACTGATGCTGTTTTCAAAGTCGAAGCAATCGATTCATATAATTTCCTAATAATTGATATTCAAGAATTTGAATCTGTCTCCAGATCGCTTTTATTTACTAAAACGTGACCGGTTTCGGGACAGCTGCCCATCTTCAGATCTGTTAAACGAATGTTACAACTGAATGTAAGAGACTATGTACTAAGTATGATATAAAAAGTTAAAGGAAAAACATTAAAAACATACCAAATTTTTGACGTTACAGAGTAACCTGTCCTGTGATGAACTAATGTACACAGTCGTTACCAAAACATAGTAGCTTCCTGAGGCTTTATGTAATTTATTTAAAATCATCTGATTGGTGGTGATAATTGTTGTTAAAATTATTCTCAATAAGTAATTATGGACTTACATATAAAATCAATTGTGAGGTCAAGGTGCAAGATAGTAGTGAAGGTATAAAATAGCAGTTTCAAATGAGATACTCAGCTGTCAAACTATAATTGGACATAGAAATAAGATAAAATATTGTCATTTGTATCCAGAACCCAATTTTAAGTAAAACTTATTGAGGTAAAAAGTAAAATATGGTTAAATATTAAAATCTCTTTAAAAGGTTTCAAAAATATTGTGGACAATGCAGCTTCATCCGCAGACGGGAAAGAAGACTGTCAGGCAGCAGCAGCGTCGCCGAGGTTTCCTACGCCGTGTCCCATTCACCGCAGCCAGTGTGCTGAGGGCCGCCGTAGCTGGTGTTTGGCAGCGCGTTCAATTCCAGGCAAGGCTACAAATTGTCTTTAAATATTTCATAAAAGTTTTTATACATGAAATCTGTCGGCTCATTTAAAAGTTTGTCCGGGTCTTTCTCCTTGTGCGCATATACTTCAAGCTCTTCAAGTACATTTAAATGAGAGCTTTTCGGTGCCCTGTGCAACACTTCCATTTGTTCGGCTATAGTGCTACCTTGGTGTTTTTTGTCTTTAGCATGCGCTCCAAATGCTGTGGATTGCTGGTATTACAGTGCTCTTTGTATCGGACTTCAAAGTTGCGTCCAGTTTGCCCTTTGTAATATTTATCACAGATGGCGCATTTAATCTTGTATACCCCAGAGTTGCTATACTTCGTGCGTTTTTTCGTGGTAGGTCTATGCCTTAATCTTTGTGCCATTTGCCCATCATTTTTGAACTCCACCCCTATGTTTCTCGAGAAGTGTTTCGCAATTCTCTCTGACATACGTCCTCTGTATGTTAAAGTGACAAACTTATTTTTATCTTTAAATATGTTATTGCCAGTGGATTTGTTTTTAATTTTATTGAACATCCGCATGACATCTTGCTTCTTGTACCCATTGGCTGCGGCTACCTGTTTGATAATGTCTAGTTCCTTTTGTAATTCTTCCTCGGCAAGTGGTAGTCAGAGAGCTCTGTTGCACATTGTGCAGAAGTATGCTCTTTTGTGCTGTGCTGCGTGCCGTGATGTCGCTCCTATAATGCTGTCAGAGTATCTCTCTTTTCTGTACATACTGAACGCCCCCCCTCTCTCTCTCTCCGTCATTTCTTATAGTCAAGTCAAGGAAATTGATTGCCCCATTCTGTTCCAATTCCAAGGAAAATTGCATTTTTGGGCGTTGATCGTTTAAAACTTTTGACATTTCCACAACTTCTTCTTTCTCCCCTTTAAACAGGAAGAAAGATCACCTTCACTTCCACAACTTCAAGTAGTTCATGGAAGGGTGGCGTCGATGGCCTCATCAATCCCCAGTGTCCAACAAGGCACGGTCCTACGCCTAGGGGAACTGGTGGTTTGTGGATCTAAAGCCTTCGCGGCTACGATAATACGGTCAGTCACCAGCTAGACTGCATTATCGATGTCTGCTGGAAGTGGTGCATCGATTACAGCAGGTGAGGCATAAGCAGGCCAGTCAGTCCTACGGAGGCACTGACAGGCAAGTGACAGCATAGCATAGGATATGATGTTTAAGGCGCAGAACAGCAAGGTTTTAGCGCCCTGACAAAATAATTAAACGACAGTCAATAGAAGGATTTAGGATTTTGCAACAACACGAACGTACAAACACATATTGCAAATCAGCGATGTAAGGTGGCAGACTGAGTTTTAAGGACTTCTAAGGTTATATCCTTCAATGTCAGAATACAGAGGTACTCTGATCTCTGACAAAGTTATCAACGAGCACTCCAGTAACACACTAAAACCTTCTGCCTAAGAGCTTAGGCCAGAGTCGACAACGTCAACAAAATTGTAAAACGTTCGTCACACTCGCCTCGTTGTCAGCTAAAACAGGGGGAAGGCACGACCAAGATTAGCCGGTGCCCTCTCAGCACGATATAACATACTCTCAATTAAAATGTGGGGTATAGTGATTTGCACGCCACAAGCATCACACATTGGTGGATCCTCCCGACGGAGTAAAAACTGTGAGTCACAGGGCTGTGCCCAATGCGGAGGCCCGTCAGTCTCACTTCGAAACGCCTGATTGGCTGGCAGGAGGTTCGCCACGGTCGGACAGTTGGCTTAACCAACCGCAGTTTATTGGTCGTCACTGCCTGCCATGCCTCCATCCACACACGAAGGGACCTCCACTACACCAAAGAGGATGTCCGGCAGGGGAACGGAAAAATGTGTAACGGCAGGGGAACGGAAAAATGTGTAATATCATAGCCTTGCTAGCCTCCTTGGCAGCCCGATCAGCCATTTTGTAGCCACGAATACCGACATGTGCTGGTACCCAACAGAATGTCAATTGTTGTTGTTGTTGTTTAGAGGGGACTACACTGTTGCGAGCAAAGTCGATACGTCGTAATGCGTCTTGCAAAGCCACGCATGACTCTCACAGAAGACAAACGCATAATGGGTACGCATTGATGGACAATGAGTTGACACTCAAAGAGGGAAACCCAAAGAGGAGAGAAACGTAATTGTACTAAAAGGTTACTGCAGAAAATCGTGGCTGGCTGATCACGAGGATAATAAAGGATGAGCCAGCCACTCCGCACAATTCTAAAACATACGAGTAAAAGCAGGGAGACAGCACAAAATAAGAAGAGTAAAGATGTGTGAAAGATGGGTGCCTGAGCGACCAGGCTAAAATACCCACCTTTAGATCAAATGATAAAACCCAGCTGCCTGGATAAAACGTAAAACACAATCAGCTGTAGCAGTATCGTCACCAAGAATAAGAGGAAGTGCAGCCGGGAGGTCAAAGGACTCTCGTAAGGCAGCTGAAAGGAGACAGTCCACCAGAATGTGGACCACTGTCAATAAAGTGCCACAGCGACACTGTGAAGGATTCTCCCGTCGAAGTAGATGGCCATGTGTCATCCACGCGTGGCCAATATGCAGATGACAAAGGACTACTGACTCCTTCTGAGAGGCCCTCAAGGAGGACTTCCATGGAGCTGTAGAAAGCTTCACTGTATGGAGCTTGTTTGGGGTAGGTGAGTCAACCCACTCAGTAGTCCAAAGCCCAAGTACCTTCTGTTGTAACTGTAACCGGAGGTCCCTCTCCTGAATACCAATTTCTAAGGGGGGGGGCCTTACAGTAATTGCCTGCCTAGCCAGCCGATCCACGCATTCGTTCCCCAGAATTCCAATGTGTCCCAGGGTCCAAACGAAAACCACAGTGTGGCCAGACTGAACGAGAAGGTCAACAGATTCCTGAATTGACCGCACCAGTGGGTGTTTTGGAAAGCACTTGTCAAGGGGTTGCAAGCCGCTCAGAGAGTCGCTACATATAGACTGTCCCGGGGAGTCTTATTTTATAAGGTGCTCCAGTGCTTGACGGATAGCTATCAGCTCCGCACTGAAGATACTACTCCCACAGGGTAAGGAGTGTAGTTCGATGTGCTCATCGTGGGTGTAGGCATACCCACAACGGCCATCAACTAGGGATCCGTAGGTATAGACAATTAACGCGCCATGGAAGGAACGAACGAAGTACCATCTGAAACTGGCGGTGGAGAGTCGTCACATGACTCTAAACCCTCTGTTGCACCAATAAGTCCAACCAAAACTGTGGACGCGGTACAGACTAAGGAGGAACACGGGAAGGGTAGTGGAAAGCAGGAGGAATAGGAAGGGATTCAAGTGAAGAGAGAAGGGAACGAACACGGACCGTGATCGGGAGACCCGACCTTGGCCGCCGTCGTGGGGAAGGAAGGACAACATCCGGAAAGAGGAGCCTGTAGTTTGGATGGTGGGGTAAGGCATGTACATGGGCAGCATAGGAAGCGAGTAAGCGCTGCCGGCGGAAACGCAGGGGTGGGACCCCCTGCTTCAGCTAACAGACTTGTCACTGGACTTGGCGAAAAGCCCCTGTCGCCAAACGGACACCACTATGGAGGACCGGGTCCATTACCTGTAGTGCTGACGGCACTGCAGAGTCATATACGATACTTCTGTAGTCCAGGCGCGATTGTATGAGAGCCTTATAGAGCTGCAGAAGTGTTGGGCGTGATGCTCCCCAAGCCATGTGGCCGAGACAGCGAAGGATATTAAGGTGTTTCCAGCATTTCTATCACAGCTGACTGAGGTGTGGCTACCAAGTCAGCCGGGCATCGAAAACCATACCGAGGAAGTGGTGTGTTTTTTCATCTCGAAGGAGTTCGTTATCCAAGTACAGCTCTGGATCGAGGTAAAGTGCCCGACGACGACAAAAGTGCATTACTCGGGTCTTTGAGCCGGAGAAGTGGAAACCGTTGGCTGAGGCCCATGATTGTGCCTTTCTTATGGCTCCCTGCAGCCGCCGTTCGGCGACACCAATGGTGGCGGAGCTGAAGTAGATACAAAAATCGTCCGCAAACAGGGCGGAAGAAACTGAGGACCCCACCGCTGCTGCGAGACCATTGATTGCGATCAGGAAAAGGGGAACACTGAGAACAGAGCCCTGTCGGACACCATTCTCCTGGATATGAGGAGAGCTGAGACAGGTGCCTACACGAACCTGAAAAGAGCGGGGGCGATAAAAAGTTCCTTATAAAAATTGGAAGGGAGCCCCTCAGGCCCCAACCGTGCAGTGTAGCCAGAATATGGTGGCGCCAGGTAGTATCGTACGCCTTTTGAAGATCAAAAAAGACTGCAACGAGATGTTCGCGCCTGGTGAAGGCAGTGCGAATAGCAGATTCCAGCGAGACAACGTTCTCAATGGCGGAACGGCCTTGACGAAATCCCCCTTGTTGTGTGGCTATACGTTCCCTGTCTTCAAGGAGACACATCAGCAGCCGACTCACCGCCCAATCAGGCTTACCAATGTGCTTTGCAAGCTACTCGAACGAATGGTAGCTGTCAGCCAACAATGGATCTGCTCCGGGTTTCAACACTGGGATGACGGTGCTTTCCCGCCACTGTGGTGGAAAGACCCCATGTGCCCAGATACGGTTAAACAGAGAGAGGAGTCGGTTTTGAAACTCAGCCGAAAGGTGACGGAGGAACTGGCTATGTATCTGATCTGGTCCCGAAGAAGTATCGGGGCATGCAGCCAGAGCAGTTTACAATGCCCCATTTAGCGAGTGGGAGTTTGAAAGTTCCTGGCGGCGTGTGCGGAATTATAACTGCTTCCACTCTCTCTCTCTCTCTCTTTGAAGGAGCGGAAGTCTGCACTGTATGTTTCAGTTGCTGAGCAACGGGCATAGTGATCCGCCATGCACTCAGCTTTGGCTTGTGGGTCAGTGCAGAGTGCACCCTGAATGGTGAGCGATGGGATTCCTGCCGGTGGGTGATATCCAAAGAGGCGCCGCACTTGGGTCCAGACCCGAGAAGGGGAGGCGCGAGAGCCGATAGAGGCTACAAACCTCTCCAAGGAATCCTTCTTACTCTGCCGAAACAATCGCCGAGCTCATGCATGGAGGCGCTTAAAGGCGATTAGATTGACTAGAGAAGGGTGTCGCCGGTGTCGCTGAAGTGCATGCCGACGTTCCCGGATGGCCTCAGCGATTTCCTGCGTCCACCAAGGGACCGACGTACGTCGAAGTGACTTAGACGCTGTCGGGTCAGTTTTCTCAGCGGCGGAAATTATAGCCTTCGTGACTTGCTGGACAGCCACTTCAATGCCAGCTGGAAGCGGAGTTGGTACCACTGCAGCTGAAGCATATGCCGGCCAGTCAGCCGTATGGAGCGACCAATGAGGTAGCCGGTTTGCGGCTTGAGTCTCTGGGAGCAACAGAAAGATGAGAAAATGGTCACTGCCACAGAGAACATCATGGACGTTGTTGTTGTTGTTGGTTGTTGTTGTTGTTGTTGGTTGGTTGGTTGGTTGTTGTTTAAGGGGGACAAAACTGCAATAGTCATCAGTCCCCCATTCCATCTCTAGGCGTCAAAAGTAAATCCAAACACGTAAAAGATAATACGTCTAGAGTTTAAAATAGCGAAGTGGGAGACGAGTCCCACTAGTCCATAAAACATCATCAAGAATAACAAGACTAAACGAAAAGATGGTTACACAAAGACAACTTACAACAAAGAAACCGATAGCCGTGGTTGACAGACCAGAAGAATAAAAAAGGAAAAGTCAACCACTCGGTTTCACAAAGAAATCTCCAGTTAGAGAGAACGATAAAATCCCCCTGCTCGAATAATCGTAAAACGGTATCTGCCATTGTGGCATCGTCACCTAAAACTTCCAATAAAACAGCAGGGAGGTTAAAATGTCTCCGCAAGGCGGCTAAAAGGGGGCAGTCCAACAATATGTGGACGACTGTCAAATTGGAGCCACACCGACATTGGGCTGGGTCCTCACCCCAAAGGAGATGTCCATGGGTGAGCCACGTATGCCCAATGCGGAGGCGACACAAGACCACTGAGTCCCGTTGTGAAGCACGCATGGAGGAACGCCATGCAGCCGTAGTCTCCTTTACCACCTGGAGCTTGTTGGGCGTGCTCAGGCTACCCCACTCAGTATCCCAAAGCTGACGTACTCGCTGGCGCAACAATGAACGGAGATCAGAAGCCGGGAGGCCGATCTCTAGACAGGACATACCAACAGCCTGCTTGGCAAGCCTGTCAACACGTTCATTGCCCGGGATACCAACGTGACCCGGAGACCAGACGAACGTCACTGATCGCCCAGACAGTTCAACGGCATAGTGTCTCCTGAATGGCCAACACCAGGGTAGACAGCGGGTAACACTGCTCCAGAGCTCAGAGGCTGCTCAGGGTCGCTGCAAACAACAAAAGACTCGCCTGAGCAAGACCGGATATGCACGAGAGCTCTGTGAATGGCCACCAGCCATTTGGCAGAGAATGCTGTTCCACATGGTCACCGTGTGTATAGGCAAATCCGACACGGTCATCCACCATTGAGCCATCGAAGTCCATCGAAGTCCAGCCGAAAAGACGGCCTTGTCAAACACCATGGAGGTGTATGCACCTGGACCCGATATGGAGACGGAAGGGGCAAAGACTCAAGTTCCAGGAGGAGTGAACGAACTCTATAGGCTATCGTATGACCTGACCTGGGGCGTCGCTGATGGTGAGGGACGACCACATTAGAAAAGAGAAGACGACGGTTTGGGTGGCCTGGGGAGCAATATGCGTTGGCCGCATAAGCTGCGAGCAGGTGTTGGCGGCGGATCCCCAAAGGTGGGATCCCAGCCTCCACTAGTAAACTGTTCAACGGGCTGGTGCGGAAAGCGCCCGTCGCGATGCGGACCCCACAGTCGTGAATGGGGTCCAGGAGATGCAGTGCCGAAGGTGCCGCAGACCCATAGGCAATGCACCCAAAATCGAGACGGGACTGCACCAGCGCCGTGTAAAGCCGCAACAGTGTCGAGCGATCAGCACCCCAGGTCGTATGACCCAGGTGGCGGAGAAGGTTGAGATGGCGCCAGCACTTCCTTTTCAGCTGACGAATGTGGGGGAGCCATGTCAGCCGGGCATCGAAGACCAGTCCTAAAAACCGATGCGTGTCTACCACTGTCAGGTGTTCGTCGTGAAGATAAAGTTCAGGGTGAGGGTGAACGCCGACAGAAGTGCATCACTCTTGTCTTGGTGGCAGAAAACTGAAAGCCATGACTTAGGGCCCAGGTCTGTGCCTTCCGAATAGCACCTTGCAACCGACGCTCAGCAACCTGGGTGCTGCAGGAACTTAAAAAGTTACAAAAGTCGTCAGCATAAAGAGAAGGGGAGACCGACGATCTAACTGCTGTCGCTAGACCATTGATGGCAACTAAAAATAATTGAACGCTTAAAACCGAGCCCTGAGGTACGCCATTCTCCTGGATGTGAGAGGCGCTCAGGGAGGCACCAATTTGAACACGAAAGGTACGGACAGCTAAAAAATTCTGGATAAAAATCGGTAGGGAGCCCCGGAGGCCCCAGTCATGTAAAGTGTTGAGGATGTGGCGTCGCCAGGTTGTATCGTATACTTTGTGCATATCGAAGAAGACGGCAACAAGGTGTTGGCGACGGGAAAAGGCTGTGCGGATTGCAGACTCGAGGTACACCAGATTATCAGTGGTAGACTGACCCTGGCGAAAACCGCCCTGGCATGGAGCCAATAATCCCTGAGTCTCAAGAATCCAACACAACCGCCGACTGACCATCCGCTCCAACAGTTTGCATGGCACGTCAGTCAGGTTAATGGGCCGATAGCTATCCAAGGAAACAGCATGTTTATCGGGCTTAAGCACTGGGATGATGATACTCTCCCGCCACTGTGATGGGAAAACACCATCACACCAAATGCGGTTATAGACCGCAAGTAGGTTACGCCGACTATCTGCTGAGAGATGTTGCAGCATTTGACTATGGATGCTATCAGGCCCTGGCGCCGTGTCAGGACATTGTTGAAGAGCACTGAGGAGCTCCCACTCAGTAAAAGGAGTGTTGTAAGATTCAGAGCGGCTGGTAAGAAAGGAGAGAGACTGGCTTTCTACCCTCTCCTTTACTGCACGGAAGGCCGGTGGATAATTTGCAGAGGCAAAGGCACGAGCATAATGCTTGGCAAACATCTCTGCAAGAGTGGCCGGGTCCGTACATAGGACTCCATTTGAGGAGATCCCAGGGATTCCCACTGGTGTCTGTAATCCCTGTACCCACCTGATATTACTCCAGACCTGCGAGGCTGAGGTATCTGTCCCAATAGTGGAAACGTACCTCTCCCAGCACTCCTGTTTCCGTCTTATAAGCTGGCGAGCACGAGCGCGAAGCCGTTTAAAATTGATTAGGTGCTCCTGATAGGGGTGCCGTTTGTATCGCTATAAGGCCCGCCTGCGGTCTTTAATGGCCTCAGCGATCTCCGGCGACCACCACGGCACTGTCTTACGCCGTGGGCACCCTGATGTACGCGGAATGGTAGCGTTCGCAGCAGAAATAATGGACTGCATGGCGCTCTCAACCACCACATCGATGGTATCGAGTGGGGGAGAGCTAACGATGGCAGCAGAGGTGTAGCCTTCCCAGTGAGCCCTATGGAGAGCCCACCGAGGAGAGCGTGCTGGGGACTGACGTTGTGGGAGTGACAATGATCGGAAAATGGTCACTGCCGCACAAGTCCTCATGGACACTCCAATGGATGGATGGCGGAAGGCTGTGGCTGCATATCGACAGATCAATGGCCGAGAATGTGCCGTGTGCCACACTGAAATGTGTGGGGGCACCTGTATTAAAGAGGCAGAGGTCGAGCTGAGAAAGCAGGTCCTCGACAACTCTGCCACGGCCAGAGATCGTAGAACCACCCCACAGGTGATTGTGGGCATTGATGTCCCCCAATAGCAAAAAAGGTGGCCGGAGTGGCGAGATAAGTGCAGCCAAGACATCCATAGAGACAGCGCCATCAGGAGGGAGGTAGAGACTGCAGACAGTAATCTCTTGTGTTGTCCTTACCCTAACAGCCACCACTTCCAACGGTGTCTGAAGGGGCACAGGTTCACTATATACAGAGGTAAGGACATACACACACACACTCCACCTGACACCTTGCTATACTGGCTACGATTACAGAAGTATCCCCTATAGCCCCGAAGGGCAGGGGTCCGCATTGCCGGAAACCAGGTTTCCTGCAGGGCAATGCAGAGAGCAGGTGTAACGCTCAAAAGTTGTCGTAGCTCAGCCAGGTGGGTGAAAAAACCGCCACAGTTCCATTGGAGGATAAAGTCCTTCAGCTGGGAAGGCATGAATGAAAGGATGTGATGCATCGCTACCGGTGGATGCAAAAGCTGCTGAGGTGTAATACATCAGCGTCTAAATCCATCGAGTCCGATGCGTCCAAGAGAGCAAGATCCTTGGGGGATGCAGGTATCTCCACCTCGTCCTCAGAGGCAGAGGCGGAGGGAGCGGGTGGCACATTGGCCACCGGGGTTTCTTTAGCCTTATCTTTGTTCTTCTTCGGTCGAACCCTCTTATCCCTCGGGGGCTTCACCGGAAGGAGGGGCTTTGCAGACTCGGCCTCCGTCTCAGTGACAGAGGGAGAGCCCGACGCCCTGCGGCCAGCAGCAGGTGGAGGTGCCTGCTTCTGGCTTGTGCCGGCATCGGCACTGGTGGAAGCCGCAGAAGGGAGCGTCCCTAGGGACCCCTTCTGGATGAGGGCAGCCAGAGAAGTTGACTTTTCTCCGACGGAGGGTTTGGGGCTGCTCCCGAAGCAATTGCCTTGGGAGCAGGAGGAGGAATGGAGCCCCCGACCACTGTGGGGTCAGATTTGAGTTGACGGCCCTGACGGCCGTTGGAGACAGAAACACTATTGTCACCCTCAGGGGCTCAGCATTAATTTGCTGAGTATGGGCTTGGTGAACCCAGGGTCCTGAGCTGTGGGCTGTGTCGTGCCAACAGTCCGCTACACCGTAAGCTCTGTGCGTGCTTCAACGACCATCGTTCGGCGCGACGGTGGAACGTTGGACGTTTCAGAGCCCGGGGATCTTGGCTTAATCGCCCGGGTCGCGAGGATGGTACAAACCTCTATAAAAAAAACCTCAATCTCAAGGTGTGCTACGTGCCGAGGAGATGCATGGCTGTTGAGGTTGAACAGCCGCTAGCGAGCAACCTCTGAGGAACCTGCCGCACCTCAGTTGTATAAGGCTTACCCAGGCAAGCGGGGCTCTGCCTGGGTGGACCTGTTTTCCCTAGCTGCTCGTGGGACCAGGATGAAACGAGCAAACAGCGTCGCCATACGCAAACCTGGCGTCTCAAAGCGTGGTAAAACTGAATATGATGCAACGAATTATGACCCTAAGACTTTCCCTTCCCTTGGTACTCCATGGGAGGAACGTCGGGCAAGAAACCAGGGTGAGGCTTACGCCCCTAAATATCTCGTTTGTACCCGCACTGATGGAGACTCTTTTAAGACGACTAAGCTCTTGTTCTTCGTTGAAAACTTGGAGGACAAGTATGGTGAGGTGGAAGGCATGTCGAAAATGCGCTCTGGGTCGGTGTTAATAACGACGTCATCCCCAGCCCAGTCACGGGCATTGCTTGCCTGTGACAGGCTGGATGATGTTTCCGTTAGCATAACACCACACAAAACCTTAAATATGGTACAGGGAATAATATTCCATAAAGAACTTTTGTTGCAGTCAGACGACGAACTGCGTGCGAACTTAGAACGGCGGGGTGTCCATTTTATTCGCCGAATCCATAGGGGTCCGAAGGACAACAGGGTTGCCACCGGTGCCTTCATCTTGGCTTTTGAGGGCGATTCATTGCCTGAGAAGTTCAAAGTGATGGTCTACCGGTGCGACGTCACGCCCTACGTTCCTCCCCCTATGCGTTGTTTCAAATGCTGGAGGTTTGGGCATATGTCCTCCCGATGTGATGCCAACCCTACATGTCGGGAGTGCAGACATGCTGTACATCCAAACGTCCCCTGCTCCCCTCCTCCAGTATGTGTTAATTGTGGCCAAAATCACTCCCCTTGTTCATCTGTCTGCACAGTTCTGCACCAGGAAAGGAAAATAATGGAATATAAGACCCGCGATCGACTGACTTACACAGAGGCAAAGAGAAAATATCAAAAGCTCCACCCTGTGCGCCTGGTTAACACCTATGCCACGGCAGCCTCGTCATCGTCTGCAGTGCCTCTTCTACCATCTGTTGCGCCTATGCCAGTGGGCTCTCAGGCCCACTCAACTGTCCCTGCCCCCTTGCCAGCTGGGGGCACTTCCTCTTCGGTGGCTCCCACTCTTGTTGCAGTGGGAGCATCCACCCCTCAAACATCGGGGACACAGGTCCCCACCTCCCAGCCGGAGAAGGTGAAGCCTTCTCCAGCTCCCTCGGGACACCCCCTTCCGAGGCTTCTCAGGGTGTCTCAGAGGATCCTGGCCAAAGGCCTACGGATCCCAAACCTGCTGGTCGAAGGGCTTCTCGCTCTTCTTCCACGCCCAGCGCCACTTCCGAGAAGCCCTCCCAGCCCCTCAGATCGAAGGGGCAGTGAGAGGGACGTGTCAAGAAGACAAGAAGACTGAAAGACTCTTCAGTGGCTCGAAAGCCACATCTACCCTCATCTTCTGCTTCAGAAGATGAGTCAGAGATCCTAACCTCACCTGCTGATCTTGCCCTCATCGACTCCCCAGAGCCGATGATCTTGGACTCGGTCGGTTCAAAATCGGCGGTAACTGGTGAAAAATCGAAGTAACCATTTTCTTTTATCTTTTTAATCATGGCATTTAATGACAATAGCACAATCCTCCAGTGGAATTGCGGTGGATTTTTTCCCCGCTTAGCTGAGTTACGCCAACTCCTCAGCACTTCACCTGCGTTCTGCATTGCCCTGCAAGAAACTTGGTTTCCCGTGATGCGCACCCCCTGCCTTACGTGGCTATCAGGGTTATTATAGGAACCGCACAGACGGTGACAGGGCGTCAGCTGGCGTATGCATTTACGTCCTTACCTCTGTCTACAGCTCAGATGTTCCACTACGAAAGCCTTTGGAAGCTGTAGCTGTCAGGGTAAGAACTGCAGTGGACATTACTCTCTGCAACGTCTACCTTCCTCCTGACGGTGAAGTGCCACAACATGTCCTGACTGCACTGATAGCGCAATTACCCCCGCCTTTTGTGTTATTGGGTGATTTCAACGCCCATAACCCATTGTGGGGTGGTACAGTGACTACTGGCCGTGGTAGAGATGTCGAGTCCTTGATCTCTCAACTCGACCTCTGCCTTTTAAACAACGGTGCCCCCACTCATTTTAGCGTGACGTACAGTACTTACTCGGCCATTGATCTTTCTGTGTGTAGCCCTAGCCTGTTCCCCTTAATCCACTGGAGTGTCCACGATGATTTGTGTGGTAGTGACCACTTCCCGATTTTCTTGTCACTACCCCGACATCGAGCCCCAGAACGCCCGCCCCGATGGGCGTTAAATAAGGCTGACTGGGACGCTTTTACTTCTGCTGCCATCATTCGTTCTCCTCTACTGGTTGGTTCGTTGGGTGTTTAAAGGGAACTAAACTACCAGGTCATCAGTCCCCTGTTCCCAGATAAAATATCACAGGGTTTCTTGTATCTTTAAAATTAAGCACCCTGCAACCAGTACGCAAGTCATACTGAAGACAGTGTTGGTCATAAGTACGACATAAAAAGAGAAAGAAACCACAAGAGCGGTGGAACAAATAATCAGATTTACTTAAAACCACAGCAGATGTTGTTGGCTGGCTGATCACTAGGATAATAATGGATGAGCCAGCCATTCTGCACAGACTACAACTGCCAGTCGGAAATAGGACTGACAAGATAAAATTGACAACAGAGTAAAACTATAAGCGGTGTATGCCTGAAGATCAGGCGTATGAATCCACAATTAAAGCTTATGATAAAATCCAGCTGCGCGAATAAAATCTAAAACACAGTCAGCCATAGAGGCGTCGTCACCTAAAATCGAAGAAAGCGCAGTAGGCAGGTTAAAAGATTGCCGCAATGCAGCTAAAAGAGGACAGTCCACCAAGATGTGGACCACAGTCAGCAGAGCGCCACAATGGCAGTTCGGCGGGTCTTCTCGACGTAAGAGATGGCCGTGCGTGAGCCATGTATGGCCTATACGCAGGCGACAGAGGATGACTGAGTCCCTTCGAGATGGCCTAAGAGACGTTTTCCAAGCTGCTGTCGAAGATTTGATCGCACGAAGCTTGTTGGGCGTGCTTAACGTCAACCATTCTGAGTTCCAAGCCATTGATATCTTGTGGCGCAGACCCAAACGGATGTCTCTTTCTGGGGTACCAATATCCAGACGCTGCGAGGCGATGGCCTGCTTGGCCAGCCGATCAGCTCGTTCATTCCCTGGAATGCGTATGTGGCGTGGGGTCCAGACGAAAGCCACCGAACGGCCAGACACGCCGAGACTGAACACAGACTCATGGATGTGTTGCACCAGATGATGTTTGGGGAAACATTGGTCGAGAGCTTGTAGGCCACTCAGGGAGTCACTGCAAATGACATATGACTTCCGCGGGCGTGTGCGAAGGTGGTCGAGAGCACGAAGTACAGCGATCAGTTCAGCAGTAAAGACAGTGCAGCCAGGAAGAAGGGAGCGTTGTTCAATGTGGTCGCCATGAACATAGGCGTAACCCACTCTGCCTTCGACCTGGGAGCCATCAGTATAGATGACCTCTGCATCTCGGAACGTACCAAGGATCTCCAGAAACTGTTGATGACGTATATGTGGTGAAACCGTTGTCTTTGGATCACAGGACAATTGCAGGCTAAGTTGTAGGCGAGGGATGGACCAAGGAGGGATATGAGATTGGCAGGAGAATGCGGGAGGTAGGGGGAAGGACTCTAGTGAGGAAAGGAGAGTATGTACCCGAACCGCGATTGGCAGTCCTGATCGGGGTCGACGGTATGGAGAGGGAAGGGAGGTGTGTGGAAACAAAAGCCTGCGATTAGGATGATGAGGTGAAGCATGAACGTGGACGGCGTAGGTTGTTGTTGTTGTTGTTGTTGTTGTTGTCGTTGGTTGTTTTAAGGGGACTAAACAGCTAGGTTATCAGTCCCCTGGTCCTAGCTGAGAGTCAACTGTCAAAGATAAAACAACACCCTGAAAATGACACTGCACAAAAGGGCAAGTTAATAATAGACAAGTCACTGACAATACAAAACGGAGACACACAATTAGTAAAAGAATGTCACGAATAAAACTGCATGGCAGAGGTCATTGGCTGGCTGATCACAAAGAAAAAACAGGATGAGCCAGCCACACTGCAGACACTAAGAACTCCAAAGGACGTGAAAAGTTAAAAAGCTGGGTTGGTGGCAGCCTAAGATGTCAGGCCACAGCACCTACCGTTAGATCGAGTCATAAAAACCAGCAGCACGGATGAAACGTAAAACTTTGGTAGCCATAGAGGCGTCGTCTCCTAAAACTAAAGGTAGTGCGTCTGGAAGAGTAAAATAGTGCCGCAGGTCGGCTAAAAGCGGACAGTCCATCAAAAGATGGGCCACTGTCAACACAGTGCCACATCGACACACGGGTGGAGCCTCGCGCCGAAGGAGATACCCGTGGGTGAGCCACGTATGTCCAATCCGGAGGCGACAGAGGACAACTGACTCTCGGCGGGTCGGCCGCAGTGAAGATTTCCACAAAACTGTGGAGAGCTTCACTGCCCGAAGCTTATTCGGTGCAGTCGCCGTAGCCCACTCGGTACTCCAAGCTTCGCGTACCTTCCGGTGCAACACCAGTTTAAAATCGTGTTCCGTGACACCAATTGTCAGAGGTGGTCCCATAGTGGCCTGCTTGGCCAATCGATCTACATGCTCATTCCCTGGTATGCCAACATGACCTGGGGTCCACACAAAGACCACAGAACGGCCTGATTGGCATAGGGGGTGAACAGTGTCCTGGATCGACCGCACTATTGGGTGCCGAGAGAAACACTGGTCGATCGCTTGTAAGCCACTCAGGGAGTCAGTACAGATGACGAATGACCCCCCTGGGGCAGGCTTTGAGATGTTGTAGAGCTCTGAGAATAGCGATCAGCTCGGCGGAGAATATGCTACTCTCACCGGGCAGAGAATGCTGTTCTACGTGGTTGTGATGTAGAAACGCATACCCAGCACGGCCATCTACTACGGAACCATCTGTGTAAATAGCGTCTGCGGCACGGAACGGCTCGAGCACTTGCAGAAACTGGTAACGGAGATGTACGGGAGAAACAGAGGCCTTCGACGCATGGGACAGGTCCAGACGGAGCTGCAAACGAGGAATGGACCAAGGAGGGGTGTGAAAGGAATAGTGGAAAGTGGTTGGAAGTGGATAGGATGTGAGAGACGAAAGAAGGATACGAACACGGACCGAGATCGGGTATCCCGACCTTGGCCGTCGTGGAGGGATAGGGAATGCAGCGTCTGGAAATAGGAGCCGGCGGTTCGGGTGGAAGGGCGAGGCCTGAACACGAGCAATATAGGATGCCAGCAGGTGTTGCATACGGAACCACAGCGGGAGGACTCCAGCTTCTACAAGGAGGCTTGTCACTGGGCTCGTGCGAAAAGCCCCCGAAGCTAAACGGACACCACAGTGTAAAATTGGGTCCAACGCCTGCAGTGCTGATGGCGCAGCCGAATCGTAGACTATGCAGCCATAGTCTAGGCGCGACTGGATGAGCGCCTTATAAAGTTGCAGGAGCGTTGGGCGTGACGCTCCCCAAACTGTATGGCTTAGACAACGTAGAATATTAAGGTGTCGCCAGCACTTTTGTTTGAGCTGGCGAAGGTGTGGCACCCAGGTGAGACGGTTGTCGAATAACATGCCTAAGAAACGGTGCGTCTCTTCGACACGCAGCAGGTCATCAGCGAGATACAGTTCGGGCTCAGGATGGACCGCCCGACGCCGACAGCAATGCATCACCCGGGTTTTCGTAGCGGAAAATTTAAAACCATGAGTAAACGCCCACGACTGCGCCTTTCGAATAGCTATCTGCAACCGCCGTTCAGCAACGCCAATGCTAGTGGAGCTGAAATACATGCAGAAGTCATCGGCATACAACGAGGTGGAAACCGATGACCCCACAGCAGTAGCAAGACCATTGATAGCGACCAAAAATAAAGGGACGCTTAGAACGGATCCCTGTGGGACACCGTTTTCTTGATAGTGAGGGGAGCTGAAACAGGAACCAATACGAACTCGAAAAGAACGTTGCGCGAGAAAATTCTGTATGAATACAGGAAGCGGACCGCGTAAGCCCCAGTCATACAGCGTAGACAGTATGTGGTGGCGCCAGGTGGTGTCGTACGCCTTTCGCAGGTCAAAGAACACAGCAACCAGATGTTCGCGGCGTGTAAAGGCTGTACGGATGGCCGACTCCAGTGACACTAGATTATCGATAGCGGAGCGGCCACGACGGAACCCACTCTGTTGTGGGGACAGGAGTCCCCGGTCCTCAAGGATCCACATAAGCCTCCGACTCACCATCCGTTCGAGGAGTTTACACGGAACGTTGGTGAGGCTGATGGGGCGGTAACTATCAGCCACCTGTGGATCAGCCCCAGGCTTCATCACTGGGATGATGATGCTATCCCGCCATTGGGACGGGAAGACACCCTCAACCCAGAGACGATTCAGCAAGGAGAGAAGTTGGCGTTTAGAGTCTGCTGACAGGTGTCGGAGGAACTGACTATGGATGCGGTCGGGTCCAGGGGACGTGGCTGGGCATGCGGCAAGTGCACTTTCGAACTCCCATTCGGTGAAAGGGATGTTGTAGATTTCCTGGCGTCGCGTTCGAAAGGATATCTGCTTTCACTCTGTGCGCTCCTTAAGGGCGCGGAAATCCGCATCATATGCAGCGGTCGCTGAGGTGCGAGCATAGTGGTGTGCCAAATGCTCTGCTATTGTGTGAGGGTCAGTGCAAAATGTACCCTGAATGCTCAGGCACGGAATTCCCACTGGTGGGCGGTGGCCAAAGAGGCGTCGAACTTGCGACCATACCCGTGAAGGCGATGCTCGGGAGCCAATGGAGGCGACATAGCGCTCCCAGGAGGCCCTCTTGCTTTGCTGGATCAATCGCCGCGCCCGTGCACGGAGACGCTTGAAGGCAACAAGATGTTCAACACAAGGGTGGCGTCGGTGGCGCTGTAGTGCTCGCCGACGTTCCCGGATGGCCTCAGCTATCTCCGGCGTCCACCAGGGCACTGACTTACGGTGGAGTGATCCAAGTGAGACGGGTACGGTGTTCTCGGCAGCAGAAATGATGGCACGTGTGACCTGCTGGACAGCGGTATCGATATCAGCCAGAAGAGGAGAGGGAAGCACAGCGGCTATGGAATATGCTGGCCAGTCGGCCCTACGGAGGGACCAGCGAGGCAGACGGTCAGCAGGTGGACACTGTGGGAGCGACAGGAAGATAGGAAAATGGTCGCTGCCACACAGGTCATCGTGGACCCTCCAAGTGAAGTGCGGAAGTAGGCTTGGGCTACAGACAGACAGGTCTATGGCGGAGAATGTACCGTGTGCCACGCTAAAGTGCATAGCAGCACCAGTGTTCAGGAGGCAGATGTTCAGCTGGTTCAGTAGTGTCTCAACATCCCTACCCCGTGCCGAGGTCTGCATGCCACCCCACAAAGTGTGGTGGGCATTGAAATCCCCCAAAAGAAGGAAGGGTGGGGGAAGTTGGGCGACCAAGGCAGCGAGGTCCACAGGAGAGACAGCCTCATCTGGTGGGAGATAGATTGAACAGATTGTAACATCTTGCACTGCCCGGAGCCGAACAGCAACCGCCTCTAGGGGCGTTTGAAGAGGCACGGCAGCGCTCGGGACAGTGGCTAGAACATAGATGCAAACTCCACCAGAAACTCTGTCATACATAGGCCGATTTTTAAAATAGCCCCTGTAGCCTCGAAGGGCAGGGGACCGCGTCGCTGGGAGCCAGGTCTCTTGAAGAGCGATACAAAAGGCAGGCGTTTGGCTGAGAAGTTGTCGTAGCTCAGGCAGGTGATGGAAAAAGCCGCTACAATTCCACTGGATGATGTTTCCTTCTGGCTGTACCGCCATGACGAATAAAAAGCAGATCACTCCATCGGATCGTCTGCTACCATGTGCTTGGAATCCACGGAACCAGAGATCTTATTTTCTGGGGAATCGGTAATTGCAAGATCCTCAGGAGATGCGAGGATCTCGACCTCATCCTCCGACGAAGAGGATGTGAGTGGTTGTGGCTTTGAAGCCACTGAACATTCTTTCTTCTTATGTCTCTTCTTCTTGTCCTCTCGCTGGCCCTTTGGTTTGCAGGGCCGAGGGGGCTTCCCAGAAGTGGCATCCGGGACGGAGGAAGAGCAGGAAGCTCTTCGACCGGCAGGTTGGAGATCCTGAAGACTGCGGCCAGGATCCTCCGGAGCACTCTTGGAAGCTGCAGAAGGGGTTGTCTCTAAGGACCCCTTCCGAGCGAGAGGGGCCGGAGAAGGCTTCTCCTTCCCCGGCTTAGAGGTGGGGACTGGAGTCCCCGGTGTTGTAGCAGGTGATGCTCCCACTGTGAAAAGAGTGGGAGCCACCGAAGATGAGGTGCCCCCTGCTGGTAGGGGGGCTGGGTCAGTCGATTGGGCCTGGGGGCGCGCTATCGTTGACGGAACAGGTGGAACAGCAGGCACAGTGGACGAGGACGATGATGCTGCCGCGGCATAGGTAGTTACCAGGCGGACAGGATGGAGCTTCTGATATTTCCGTTTGGCCTCTGAATAAGTCAGTCGATCTCTGGTCTTGTATTCCATGATTTTCCTCTCTTGCTGCAGGACTGTACACATAGGCGAGCAAGGGGAGTGATTCTGGCCGCAGTTGACACATACTGGAGGCGGCGTGCAAGGGACGTTCGGATGAACTGCACGTCCACACTCCCGACATGTTGGGTTGGCATCACATCGGGAGCTCATATGGCCAAACTTCCAGCATTTAAAACAGCGCATAGGGGGAGGAACGTAGGGCTTTACGTCGATCCGGTAAACCATCACCTTGACCTTCTCGGGCAATGAATCACCCTCAAAAGCCAAGATGAAGGCACCGGTGGCGACCCTATTGTCCTTCGGACCCCTATGGACTCGCCGAATAAAATGTACTCCCTGCCGTTCTAGGTTGGCACGCAATTCGTCATCTGACTGTAGCAAGAGGTCTTTGTGAAAGATGATACCCTGCACCATATTTAGGGTCTTGTGCGGCGTAATGGTAACGGAAACATCACCCAGCTTGTCACAGGCAAGCAATGCCCGTGATTGAGCCGGGGATGACGTCGTTATTAATACTGATCCCGACCGCATCTTCGACATGCCTTCCACCTCTCCATACTTGTCCTCAAGGTTCTCAACAAAAAATAAAGGTTTAGTATTCTTAAAAGATTCCCCATCACTACGGCTACAGACCAGATACTTAGGGGCATAAGCCTCACCCTTCTGTCTTCCCTGACGTTCTTCCCAAGGTGTAGCCAGAGAAGGAAACGTTTGGGGATCATAATCTGCAGCATTGTAGTCCCTTTTACCACGCTTAGAGACGGTGGTTGTACGTCCACCAACGTGTTCTTTTGCTCGTTTCATTGTGGTCCCACGAGCAGCTAGGGATCTAAACGTCCACCCAGGCAGAGCCCCGCTTGCCTGGGTAAGCCTTGTACAACTGAGGTGCGGCAGGTTCCTCAGAGGTTGCTCGCTAGCGGCTGTTCAACCTCAACAGCCATGCATCTCCTCGGCACGTAGCACACCTTGAGATTGAGGTTTTTTTTATAGAGCTTTGTACCATCCTCGCGACCCAGGCGATTAAGCCAAGATCCCCGGACTCTGAAACGTACAACGTTCCACCGTCGCGCCGAACGATGGTCGTTGAAGCACGCACAGAGCTTACGGTGTAGCGGACTGTTGGCGCGACACAGCCCACAGCTCAGGACCCCGGGTTCGCCAAGCCCGTACTCAGCAAATGAATGCTGAGCCCCTGAGGGGGACGGCGTAGGAAGCTAATAACTGTTGCCGGCGAAACCTCAAGGGAGGGATGCCAGCTTCAGCGAGGAGACTTGGCACAGGGCTGGTGCGGAAAGCCCCTGTTGCAAGACGAACACCACTGTGAAGGATGGGATCCAAGGTCCGCAATGCTGAAGGCGCCGCAGAGTCATACACCTGGCTCCCATAATCCAAGCGTGATAATATTAGGGCCTTAAAGAGGTGCAGCAGAGTTTGACGGCCAGCTCCCCAGGCAGTGTGGCCCAGACAGCGCAATATATTTAGATGCCGCCAGCATTTTCGCTTCAACTGACGGAGGTGTGGTCCCCAAGTCAGTCGGTTGTCGAACAGCATGCCAAGAAACCGATGCGTTTCTGCTACATGAAGCTGTTCGTCAGCAAGGTAGAGTTCCGGGTCAGGATGAACGACCCGACGACGACAAAAGTGCATCACTTGGGTTTTGGATGCTGAGAATGTGAAGCCGTGCGCTGAGGCCCATGATTGTGCCTTTTGAATGGCTCCTTGCAGTCGTATTTCAATGACACCAATGTTAGCAGAACTGTAGTATAGACAGAAGTCATCGGCAAACAAGGACGAACAGACCGATGACCCCACAGCCGCCGTAAGGCCGTTTATGGCAACTAAAAATAAAGGTACACTGAGAACGGAGCCCTGGGGGACCCCGTTCTCTTGGGTATGACGATTACTGAGGGAGGTACCGACCCTAACTCGGAAAGTACGGAGTGATAAATTCTGTATGAACGTCGGTAGGGGACCACGTAAGCCCCAGTCATACAGCGTAGCCAGTATATGGTGGCGCCAGGTGGTGTCGTACGCCTTGCGAAGATCGAAGAAGACCGCTACCATGTGCTCACGCCTGGTGAAAGCAGTGCAGATGGCCGACTCCAGCGACACTAAATTATCTATTGCAGAGCGGCCATGGCGGAAGCCCCCTTGTTGGGGGATAAGGAGTCCCCGGTCTTCAAGAAGCCACATGACCGCCGGCTCACCATACGTTCGAAGATCTTGCACAGAACGTTGGTGAGGCTTATTGGGCGATAGCTCTCAGCCACCTGCGGATCAGTACCAGGTTTCATCACCGGAATAATGATGCTATCCCGCCACTGGGATGGGAAAGCACCCTTCACCCACAGAGTGTTGTATAGGGTGAGAAGTCGTCGTTGAAAATCCGCAGGCAAGTGATGGACAAACTGGACGTGGACGCTGTCTGGTCCTGGGGAGGTGTCAGGACATGCAGCTAGGGCATTCTCAAACTCCCACTCGCTGAATGGCATATTGTATTTTTCCTGGCGGCGCGAGTGAAACGAAAACTGCCGCAGTTCAACACGCTCTTTGTGGGCGCGGAAGTCCGCACTGTAAGATGTAGATGCTGAGTTGCTAGCATAATGTTCTGCCATGTACTGCGCAATAGCAGCTGGGTCTGTGGACAGGGTACCCCGAATGTAGAGACTGGGGATTCCTGTCAGTGGACGATGCCCGAAAAGGCACCTAACCTGCTTCCACACCTCCGTTGGGGAGGCCCGGGAGCCGATAGTGGCTACATACCTCTCCCAGCAATCTCGCTTGCTTTGCTTTATAAGCCGACGAGCGTGGGCACGGAGCCGTTTAAAAGCAATCAAGTGCTCCAATGAAGGATGGCGGCGGTGGCGTTGGAGCGCTCGACGACGCTCCCTGATAGCCCCAGCAATTTCTGGTGTCCACCAGGGCACCGATTTAC
Source organism: Locusta migratoria (assembly GCA_026315105.1). Classification (NCBI taxonomy): domain Eukaryota; kingdom Metazoa; phylum Arthropoda; class Insecta; order Orthoptera; family Acrididae; genus Locusta; species Locusta migratoria. The sequence goes on from CM048749.1 coordinate 415,521,324, forward strand.
GACGGGGAAAACCAGAGGATTTCGGGACTGTGGCTTCAGCAGCGAAAATAATGGCCTTAGTAACTTGATCGACAGCCAAGTCAACATCTTCTGGGACTGGAGAAGTTGCTGTAACAGCCGAGGTGTAGGCCGGCCAGTTTGCCCGACGGAGTGACCATCGAGGGAGGTAGCTTGCACGTGATGACTGTGGGAGCGACAGTATGATAGGGAAGTGGTCGCTTCCACAAAGGTCATCGTGGACCCTCCAAGTTAAATGTGGAAGTAGGCTGGGACTGCAGAGCGACAGATCTATGGCTGAGTAAGTGCCATGGGCCAAGCTGAAGTGAGTGGCAGCTCCGTTGTTAAGCAGGCCAACATTTAGCTGCCCCAGGAGGTACTCCACGTCTCTACCACGGGCCGTAATATCATTTCCACCCCACAAGGGGTTGTGGGCATTAAAGTCCCCCAGCAGCAGATACGGCGATGGGAGCTGAGCAACCAAGGCGGCGAGTTCCGCATAAGACACTGCCTTGTCTGGAGGGAGGTACAAAGAGCAGATAGTAATCTCCTGTCCTGCCCGAATACTAACAGCCACTGCCTCGAGTGCAGTGTTTAGTGGTACCGGTGCACTGGGAACATTGGTGAGAACAAAGATGCAAACACCTCCCGAAACTCTGTCATAGACTGCACGATTTTTATAATAGCCCCGATAACCACGAAGGGCGGGGGTCCGCTGAACAGGAAACCAAGTTTCCTGGAGTGCTACACACAGCACAGGAAATTGGCTCAATAAATGGTGCAGGTCAGCGAGACGGTGGAAATAACCACCGCAATTCCACTGGAGGATATTGCTGTTGGCGTACTGGGATGCCATGAACGTCGCAGACATTTCGTTTACGCCTTAGTATCACCTGTTGCCGCCGCCTTATTGAGTGTGGTATCTATGTCCATCGATTCTGGAGGGTCGGTGAGTGCTAGGTCCTCAGCGGATGCTAGCATCTCCAACCCATCGTCAGAATCTGAAGTTTGAGAAACCGACGGCGGGAGTGCCGTCGGAAGAGAATTTTTCTTAGATCTCTTTTTCTTTTGTTTCTCCTCCCGCTGTTCTTTCGGTTTAGACCGCTGGGAGGGCTTCTCTGAAGTTTCAGGAGCCGATGAGGATCGGGAAGCCCTGCGACAAGTGGTGTCTACATTTCCCAATGGACGGCTTGGATCCTCCGGTCTAGTTTTCAAAACTGAAGAAGGTAGCGTCCCAACGGACTTCTCCCTAGCGAGAGGGGCCGGGGAAGGCTGCTGCTTCTCCGGCAGGGGAATGGGGACTTCTGTCCCCGATGGTGGGGGTGAGGTTGCCCCCACCAATGGTACTGGTGGGGCAATGGATGGAGGCCCCCCAACCTTCGAGGAGGCAGACTCAGGTTGATGGCCCTTAGGGCCCACAGAAAATGGTTGCACCGTTGGCGCCATCGACGCCAGGGTAGCTGACGACGACGTAACTGTCGCATATGAAGCAGTCTGTGGTACGGGGTGGATTCTTTCATACTTTTTCCTCGCCTCGGTGTATGTCAGTCTGTCCAGAGTCTTAATTTCCATTATTTTACGTTCTTTCCGGAAAATGGTACAGTCTGATGAACAGGGTGGATGATGCTGCCCACAGTTGACACACATTGGCGGGGGAGTACACGGAGCGTCCTGATGGGCTGGACGCCCGCATTCCCTACATGTGGGGCTAGAGGTGCAGCGAGATGACATATGCCCAAATTTCCAACATTTAAAGCATCGCATTCGGGGAGGAATGTAAGGCTTTACATCACACCGGTAAATCATGACCTTGACCTTATCGGGCAACGAATCGCCCTCAAAGGCCAAGATGAAAGCACCGGTGGCAACCTTACAATCCTTCGAACCCCTATACACGCGCCGGACAAAGTGGACGCCCCGTCGTTCTAAGTTGGCGCGTAACTCGTCATCAGACTGTAGGAGGAGGTCTCTGTGGTAAATCAGACCCTGGACCATGTTCAGAGATTTGTGGGGTGTGATGCTGACAGGGACATCACCCAGCTTGTCGCAAGCAAGCAATGCTTTCGACTGAGCGGATGATGCAGCTTCTATCAGCACTGAACCACTCCTCATCTTCGACATTCCTGCGACTTCGCCGTACTTATCCTCTAAATTTGCGACAAAGAAAAGAGGTTTTGTCGTCATAAAGCTTTCCCCGTCTGTTCTGCTACATACTAGATACTTTGGAGAGTATAACTCGTCCCTCTCTTTAGCCCAATGTTCTTCCCGTGATGTACCAAGGGAAGGAAACGATCGGGGGTCATACTTTGTGGCATTGAAATTTGTTCTTCCTCGCTTAGAGACGCCATTGGCAGAGTTTATTGCTCGCTTCATCTTGGTCCCACGAGCAGCTAGGGAACTAAAGGTCCACCCAGGCAGAGCCCCGCTTGCCTGGGTAAGCCTTGTACAACTGAGGTGCGGCAGGTTCCTCAGGGGTTGCTCGCTAGCGGCTGTTCCACCTCAACAGCCATGCATCTCCTCGGCACGTAGCACACCTTGAGATTGAGGTTTTTTTTATAGAGGTTTGTACCGTCCTCACGACCCGGGCGATTAAGCCAAGATCCCCGGGCTCTGAAACGTACAACGTTCACCGTCGCGCCGAACGATGGTCGTTGAAGCACGCACAGAGCTTACGGTGTAGTGGACTGTTGGCGCGACACAGCCCACAGCTCAGAACCCCGGGTTCGCCAAGCCCGTACTCAGCAAATTAATGCTGAGCCCCTGAGGGGTCTCCTCTACTCTCCAACATAGATGCGGTAATTGACAGCGCTACCTCAACCATTCTTTCTGCAGCTGATGGTGCAATCCCTCGCTCCTCGGGATCAGCCCGGCGGCGAACAGTGCCCTGGTGGTCCCCAGAGATTGCTGAGGCGATTAGAGAGCGCAGGCGAGCTCTGCAGCGCCACAAGCGGCACCCATCTATGGAGAACCTCATTGCTTTTAAACGGCTTCGTGCCCGCGACCGACGGTTGATTAGACGAGCCAAACAGGAGTGTTGGGAAAGATATGTCTCTACCATTGGATCGCGTACCTCTCCATCCCAGGTGTGGGCGAAGATCAGACGTGTTTATGGCTACCAGTGTCCTCTTAGTGTGCGCGGGATTTCTGTGAATGGAGTAGTTTACACAGATCCAGATGCAGTTGCTGAACTGTTTGCTGAACACTACGCTCAGAGTTCTGCATCTGTGGCTCACTCCAGGGCCTTTCGCGCCCTGAAAGAGCGGGAGGAACGACAGCGCTTATCCTTCCAGACTCGCCGTACTGAACTGTACAATGCTCCATTCAGTGAATGGGAATTTCTCAGTGCCCTGGCACACTGTCCTGACACAGCGCCTGGACCAGATCGTATACATAATCAGATGCTGAAACACCTGCCACCTGCGTCTCAGCGTAACGTTCTGGCTATCTTCAACCACATCTGGAGTTCTGGTACGTTCCCTTCACAGTGGCGTGAGAGTCTGATAGTCCTGGTGATCAAACCTGGTCAACATCCACATGAGTTGAACAGTTACCGACCAATCAGCCTCACCAACGTTCTTTGCAAATTGCTGGAGTGTATGGTGAGTCGACGATTGTGTTGGCTCCTAGAGTCCAGGGGTCTTCTCACTCCATGTCAGGGTGGTTTCCGAAAGGGGCGTTCAGCTGTGGATAACCTGGTTCACCTAGAGTCCCCCCTCAGGGGCTCAGCATTAGTTTGCTGAGTACGGGCTTGGCGAACCCGGGGTCCTGAGCTGTGGGCTGTGTCGCGCCAACAGTCCGCTACACCGTAAGCTCTGTGCGTGCTTCAACGACCATCGTTCGGCGCGACGGTGGAACGTTGTACGTTTCAGAGCCTGGGGATCTTGGCTTAATCGCCCGGGTTGCGAGGATGGTACAAACCTCTCTAATAAACCCCTCAATCTCAAGGTGTGCTACGTGCTGAGGAGATGCATGGCTGTTGAGGTTGAACAGCCGCTAGCGAGCAACCTCTGAGGAACCTGCCGCACCTCAGTTGTATAAGGCTTACCCAGGCAAGCGGGGCTCTGTCTGGGTGGACCTTTAGATCCCTAGCTGCTCGTGGGAACACAATGAAGCGAGCTAAAGATTACGTTGGTGGACGTATAACCACCGTCTCAAAGCGTGGTAAGTTTAATGCTACATCATATGACCCCAAGTCGTTCCCTTCCTTGGCCACGCCCTGGGAGGAACGGAGGGCTGAAGACAGAAATGGGCCGTATTCACCGAGATATTTAGTTTGTACAAGGACTGATGGGGAGACATTTACTACAGTGAAGCCTCAGTTCTTTGTTGACCACCTGGAGGAGAAGTTTGGAGACGTGGAGTCCCTCTCCAAGATGCGCAATGGGTCTGTGTTAATTCACACTACATCCCCTGCCCAGTCGCGGGCGTTGCTTGCTTGCGATAAGCTGGGAGATGTTGCAGTCAACATTACGCCACATAAGTCTCTTAACCTGGTCCAGGGCATTGTCTTTCATCGTGATCTGCTCTTACAGTCTGATGAGGAGCTGCGCGCCAACCTCGAGCGGCGAGGTGTGCACTTCGTCCGGCGCGTCCATCGAGGGTCGAAAGAAAATAGGGTTGCCACTGGTGCCTTCATCGTAGCCTTTGAAGGCGATACACTGCCTGAAAAGGTGAAGGTGATGTGCTACCGGTGTGATGTGAAACCCTATATCCCTCCTCCTATGCGATGCTTCCAGTGCTGGAAGTTTGGGCATATGTCATCCCGTTGCCCTTCCAGCGCCACTTGCCGGGATTGTGGACGTCCAGACCACCCGGACGCCCCATGCACTCCGCCGCCTATATGTGTGAACTGTGGCCTGGAGCATCCTCCCTGCTCGTCGCAATGCCCTATTCTCCACAAGGAACGGAAAATCGTCGAATATAAGACTATGGACCGGTTGACGTATACTGAGGCTAAAAAGAAGTATGAGCGCCTACACCCAGTTAGCATGACCACCTCTTTTGCGACAGTCACGTCGTCGCCATCTTCTTTGGCGCCACGGGTGTTTTGTAGTACTTCCTCTTCTGTGGGCCCTCAGGGCCGTAAGCCTTCACCTGCCCCCAAGATGGTTGGGGGCTCCCTTCCTTCTTCTGCTCCCAAGGTAATTGCCTCGGGAGCAACCTCCACCCTTCTGCCGGAGAAAGAACAGCCCTCTCCGGCACCCCTCGTTCGGAAGGCGTCCCTCGGGACACTCCCTTCCGAGGGTTCCGCCAGTGTCGTTGCCAACACACGCCAGCAGCAGGCTACACCGAAGGCTGCTGGACGCAGGGCCTCATGCTCCTCCTCAGCCCCTGCGGCTGAGTCTGAGAAGCCAGCCCCGCCGGCGAAGCCCCCGAGGGGCAAGAAGGATCGGAGGAAAAAAGTGGAAAGTGAAGAGTTGCAAGGTACCATGGTGGCTCCCATGCCACCGTCCCACTCCACCTCGACCTCTGGGGACGAGGTGGAGATTCTGGCGTCCCCGGACGACCTTGCTGTCGGGGACATCCCAGAACTAATGGATGCCGAGCCGGACAACAGCAGTCAGCAGATTTGAGTGACGCCGAGTTGTAATCTTCCCTCTTACCTTTCATGTTTTCTCAGTTATCGGACAGCTTCATCCTCCAGTGGAACTGCGGCGGTTTCTTCCCCCACCTGGCTGAGCTACGACACCTTTTGAGCATAACACCTGCTTTCTGCATTGCCTTACAGGAAACTTGGTTTCCAGCAATGCGGACCCCAACCCTTCGTGGCTACAGGGGATATTACTGTAACCACAGCTCGTATAACAGGGTCTCAGGTGGTGTGTGTGTGTGTGTGTGTGTGTGTGTGTATGTCCTTACTTCTGTTTATAGTGAATCCGTGCCCCTTCATACACCATTCGAAGCAGTGGCTGTCAGGGTAAGGACAACACAGGAATTTACTGTCTGCAGTCTTTATCTCCCTCCAGATGGTGACCTCTCTTTGAATGATTTGGCTGCACTTATATCGCAACTACCCCCGCCTTTCTTCTTATTGGGCGACTTCAATGCCCATAACCCGTTGTGGGGTAGTACTTCGCTTTCTGGCCGAGGCAGAGTAGTCGAGTCTTTCCTTTCTCAACTCGACCTCTGCCTATTAAATACTGGTGCCCCCACACACTTTAGTGTGGCACATGGCACATTCTCGGCCATTGATTTATCGATCTGCAGCCACAGCCTTCCACCATCTGTCCACTGGAGAGCCCACGACGACCTGTGTGGCAGTGACCATTTTCCGCTTTTTCTGTCACTCCCACAACGTCAGTCCCCAGAACGCCCCCCTAGGTGGGCTTTAGGCAGGGCTAACTGGGAAGATTACACATCCACTGCTATTGTTCAACCTCCCCCACTCGATTCCATCGATGTGGTGGTCGAGGGCGTCACTCACACCATTGTTTCTGCTGCAAAAGCTGCAATTCCATGCTCCACAGGGTGCCCACGGCGTAAGACAGTGCCGTGGTGGTCGCCGGAGATCGCTGAGGCCATTAAAGACCGCAGGCGGGCCTTACAGCGATACAAACGGCACCCCTCTCAGGAGCACCTAATCAATTTTAAACGGCTTCGCGCTCGTGCTCGCCAGCTTATAAGAAGACGGAAACGGGACTGCTGGGAGAGGTATGTTTCCACCATTGGGACAGGCACCTCAGCCTCGCAGGTCTGGAGTAAGATCAGGTGGCTACAGGGAATACAGACTACATCGGGAATCCCTGCGATCTCCACAAATGGAGTCCTATGTATGGACCCGGCCACTCTTGCAGAGATGTTTGCCGAGCATTATGCTCGCGCCTTTGCCTCTGCAAACTATCCACCGGCCTTCCGTACATTGAAGGAGCGGGTAGAACGCCAGCACCTCTCCTTTCGTACCCGCCGCTCTGAATCCTACAACAGTCCTTTCACTGAGTGGGAGCTCCTCAGTGCTCTTCGACAATGTCCAGACACGGCGCCAGGGCCTGATAGCATCCATAGCCAGATGCTGAAACATCTCTCAGCAGATAGTCGGAGGGCCCTACTTGCGGTCTATAACCGCATTTGGTGTGATGGTGTTTTCCCGTCACAGTGGTGGGAGAGTATCATCATCCCCGTACTTAAACCCGACAAACATCCTCTGAACTTGGATAGCTATCGGCCCATTAACCTGACTAACGATCCCTGCAAACTGTTGGAGCGGATGGTTAGTCGGCGGTTGTGTTGGATTCTTGAGACTCGTGGATTATTGGCTCCATGCCAGGGCGGTTTTCGCCAGGGTCGATCTACCACCGATAATCTGGTGTGCCTCGAGTCTGCAATCCGCACAGCCTTTTCCGGCGCCAACACCTCGTTGCCGTTTTCTTCGATATGCACAAAGCATATGATACAACCTGGCGACGCCACATCCTCAACACTTTATATGACTGGGGCCTCCGAGGCTCCCTACCGATTTTTATTCAGAATTTTTTAGCCGTCCGTACCTTTCGTGTTCAAATTGGTGCTTCTCTGAGCTCCTCTCATGTCCAGGAAAATGGGGTTCCTCAGGGTTCCGTTTTAAGCGTCCCATTATTTTTAATCGCCATCAACGGTTTAGCTGCAGCGGTTGGATCGTCGGTGTCCCCCTCTCTTTATGCTGACGACTTTTGTCTCTCTTTTAGTTCCTCCAGCACCCAAGTTGCCGAGCGCAGGTTGCAAGGTGCTATTCGGAAGGCGCAGAACTGGGCGCTTACCCATGGCTTTCAGTTTTCTGCCTCCAAGACCAGAGTGATGCACTTCTGTCGGCGTCGGACCGTCCACCCACACCCTGAACTTTATCTGAATGACGAACCACTTACGGTAGTGGAAACTCACCGTTTTTTAGGACTGGTCTTTGACGCCCGGCTGACATGGCTCCCCCACATTCGTCAGCTGAAAAGGAAGTGCTGGCGCCATCTCAACCTTCTCCGCCACCTGGGTCATACGACCTGGGGTGCTGATCGCTCGACACTGTTGCGGCTTTACACGGCGCTGGTGCAGTCCCGTCTCGATTTTGGGTGCATTGCCTATGGGTCTGTGGCACCTTCGGCACTGCACCTCCTGGACCCCATTCACAACTGCGGGGTCCGCATTGCGACGGGCGCTTTCCGCACCAGCCCGGTGAACAGTTTACTAGTGGAGGCTGGGATCCCACCTTTGGGGATCCGCCGCCAACACCTGCTCGCAGCTTATGCAGCGAACGTGTATTGCTCCCCAGGCCACCCAAACCGTCGTTTTCTTTTTTCTAATGTGGTCGTCCCTCACCATCAGCGACGCCCCAGGTCAGGTCATACGATAGCCTATAGAGTTCGGTCCCTCCTCCTGGAACTTGAGTCTTTGCCCCTTCCGTGTCCATATCGGGTCCAGGTGCATACACCTCCATGGTGTTTGACAAGGCCGTCTATTCGGCTGGACTTGGCCCATGGGCCCAAAGACTCAGTACCACTGGAGGCGCTCCGCCGTCAGTTCTCGGCTGTCATAGCGGAGTTCCGTGGTTATGACCTGATCTACACCGATGGCTCAATGGTGGATGACCGTGTTGGATTTGCCTATACACACGGTGACCATGTGGAACAGCACTCTCTGCCGAATGGCTGCAGTGTTTACACTGCAGAGCTGGTGGCCATTTACAGAGCTCTTGTGCATATCCAGTCTTGCTCAGGCGAGTCTTTTGTTGTTTGCAACGACTCCCTGAGCAGCCTCCGAGCTCTGGAGCAGTGTTACCCACGGTCTACCCTGGTGTTGGCCGTTCAGGAGACACTTTATGCCATTACACGGTCCGGGCGATCGGTGGTGTTCATCTGGTCTCCGGGTCATGTTGGTATCCCGGGCAATGAACGTGTTGACAGGCTTGCCAAGCAGGCTGTAGGTATGTCCTGTCTAGAGATCGGCCTCCCGGCTTCTGATCTCCGTTCATTGTTGCGCCAGAAAGTACGTCAGCTTTGGGATACTGAGTGGCGTAGTCTGCACGCGCCCAACAAGCTCCGGGTGGTCAAGGAAACGACGGTTTCATGGCGCTCCTCCATGCGCGGTTCACGACGGGACTCAGTGGTTTTATGTCGCCTCCGCATTGGGCATACTTGGCTCACCCATGGACATCTCCTTCGGGGTGAGGACACAGCCCAATGTCGGTGTGGCTCCAATTTTACAGTCGTCCACATATTGTTGGACTGCCCCCTTTTAGTCGCCTTGCGGAGACATTTTAACCTCCCTGCTGTTTTATCGGAAGTTTTAGGTGACGATGCCAAAATGGCAGATACCGTTTTACGTTTTATTCGAGCAGGGGGATTTTATCGTTCTCTCTAACTGGAGATTTCTTTGTGAAACCGAGTGGTTGACTTTTCCTTTTTTATTCTTATGGTCGGTAAACCACGGCTATCGGTTTCTTTGTTGTAAGTTGTCTTTGTGTAACCATCTTTTGTTTAGTCTTGTGATTCTTGATGTTTTATGGACTAGTGGGACTCCTCTCCCACTTCGCTATTTTGAACTCTAGGCGTATTATCTTTTACGTGTTTGGATTTGCTTTTGACGCCTAGAGATGGAATGGGGGACTGATAACCATTGCAGTTTTGTCCCCCTTAAACAACCAACAACAACAACAACAACAACAACCTAGAGTCCGCCATACGGACAGCCATCTCTCGCCGCCAACACCTGGTGGCAGTTTTCTTCGATTTATCTAAGGCTTATGACTAGACCTGGAGACATCACATCCTTACCACATTACATGGGTGGGGTCTCAGGGGTTCGCTTCCCATTTTTATTCGGAAATTTTTATCTTTTCGTATGTTTCGTGTACGAGTCGGTGCTTCTTGTAGCTCTCTGCATGTATCTACATCTACATCGACACTCTGCAAATCACATTTAAGTGCCTGGCAGAGGGTTCGTTAACCACTTTCATAACTTTACCGTTCCATTCTCTAATAGCGCGCAGGAAGAAAGAACACCTAAATCGTTCCGTTTTCGATCTGATTTCTCTTATTTTATTGGGATGGTCATGTCTCCCTAAGTAGGTGGGTGCTAGCAAAATATTTTCACATTCAGAACTAAAAGTCGGTGATTGAAACTTCGCAAACAGATCACGCCGCAATGAATAACGTCTTTCTTTTAATGATTTCCACCCCAATTCGTGCAACATTTCTGTGACGCTTTCCCCCCCGTAACGTGATAAAACAAAACGAGCTGCCCTTCTCTGAACCTTCTCAATATCTTCTGTCAGTCCCACTTGGTGAGGGTCCCACAAGGGGCAACAGTACTCCAAGAGAGGACGCACAAGTGTGATGTAGGCAGTCTCTTTGGTGGAGCTGGTGCATCGTCTAAGCGTTCTGCCAATGAAACGTAACCTTTGGTTCGCCTTCCCCACAATATTTTCTGTGTGTTCTCTCCAGTCAAAGTTGTTCGTAATTGTAACTCCTAGATATTTGGTAGAATTTACGACCTTAAGGTTTGACTGTTTTATCGCGTAATTGAAGTTCAGCGGATTTCTTTTAGTGGTCATGTGTATTACTTCACACTTTTCTTTATTTGGTGTCAATTGCCAATTTTCGCACCAAGTAGAAATTTTGTCTAAATCGCTTTGCAGTTGCTTTTGATCCTCTGTTGACTTCACTAACCGATAAACGACAGCATCATCCGCGAACAGTCTAAGGGAGCTTTTCAGATTATCTCCTAAATCGTTTATAAACACGAGGAAGAGTAGGGGACCAATAACGCTTCCCTGTGGAAGCCAGATATCACTTCTGTTTTACTCGATGACTTACCGTCAATTACAACGAACTGTGTCCTTTCTGATAGGAAATCGTGAATCCAATCGCACAATTGGGGAGATATTCCATAAGCACGCAATTTCATTAGAAGCCGCTTGTGGGGTACAGTATCAAAAGCCTTCCGGAAATCCAGAAATATGGAATCGATTTGAGATCCCTTGTCGATGGCACTTAACACTTCATGTGAATAAAGGGCAAGCTGTGTTTCGCAAGAGCGATACTTTCTGAATCCGTGCTGACTATTGGTTAATAGGTCTTTCTCTTCGAGGTAGTACATAATATTCGAACAAAGTATATGTTCCAAAATCCTACTGCAAATCGACGTCAATGAGATAGGCCTGTAATTTTGGGCATCACTCCTATTGCCTTTCTTGAATATTGGAGTAATTTGGGCAACTTTCCAGTCTTTGGGTACGGATCTTTCGCTGAGTGATCGGTTGTAAATTATAGCTAAGTACGGAGCTATTTCATCAGCATACTCTGAGAGGAATCTAGTTGGTATACAATCTGGCCCGGAAGATTTATTTTTGTTTAGTGACTTAAGTTGTTTTACTACTCCAGGAACATCTACTAAGTTTCGCATGCTGGCAGCTGTTCTTGGATTGAATACTGGAGTGTTCACTTCGTCTTCTTTGGTGAAAGAATTTCTGAAAGCTGTGTTTAGTAATTCTGCCTTAGCAGTACTGTCGTCGGTAGTATTACCATTGCTATCGCGTAGTGAAGGTATTGTTTGTGTTTTGCCGCTAGTGTACTTCACATATGACCAGAATTTCTTTGGATTTTCTGCAAGATTACGTGACAGGATTTCGTTGTGGAAACAACTATAAGATTCTCGCATTGAAGTCCGCGCTAGGTTGCGAGTTTCAGTACAAGATCGCCAGTCTTGCGGATTCTGTGTCTTTTTAATTTTTGCATGCGTTTTTCTTTGTTTCTGCAACAGTGATCTGACCTGTTTTGTGTACCACGGGGGGGGGGGGGGGGTGTCAGCCCCCCCTCTTTTATTAATTTATTTGGTATAAATCTCTCGATTGCTACTGATATTATGTCTTTGAATGTAAGCCACAACTGATCTACACTCCCATTTTTAGTTTTGAAGGACTGGAGACCATCACTCAGGAAAGCGTGAAGCGAATTTTTATCTGCTTTATTGAATAGATATATTTTTCGTTTATTTTTGGTGCATTTGGGAATTTCGATATTCAGTCTCGCTACCACAACTCGATGTTCGCTAATCCCTGTATCTGTTTTGATGCTCTTTACTATCTCGGGATTATTTGTTGCTAGGAGATCAAGAGTATTTTCGCAACCACGTACTATTCTAGTGGGTTCATGAACTAACTGTTCGAAGTAGTTCTCAGAAAAAGCATTCAGAACTAGTTCGGACGATGTTTTATATTTGCCCCCGGTTTTGAATACGTAATTATGCCAACATATCGAGGGTAAATTAAAGTCGCCACCGATTATAACAGTATGCTTCGGATACCTATTTGAAATATGATTCAAGCAGGAGAATGGAGTACACCAGGGCTCTGTCCTGAGTGTTCCTCTGTTTTTAGTGGCGATAAATGGTCTAGCGGCAGCGGTAGGTTCCTCAGTCTCCACCTCGCTGTATGCAGATGACTTCTGCTTATATTTTAGCTCTAGCAGTATGCGTGTTGCTGAACGACAGCTGCAGGGAGCCATACGCAAGGCGCAGAAGTGGGCCCTTGCCCATGGGTTTGAGTTCTCTGCTACCAAGACTTGCGTTATGCACTTCTGCCGGCGTCGGACAGCCCATCCACATCCTGAGCTTTACATCGATGGCCATCTGCTCAATGTGGTGGAAACGCACGGTTTCTTGGGGCTAGTGTTTGACGACTGGCTGACATGGCTTCCTTATCTACGTGAGCTCAAGCAGAAGTGCTGGAAGCACCTTAATGTCCTCCGCTGCCTCAGTAACACCACTTGGGGCGCAGACCGCAGTAGGCTGCTGCAGTGCTATAAGGCGCTTGTTCTGTCCAGACTGGACTACGGCAGTGTTGCCTATGGCTCGGCATCACCTTCAGCTCTGCAGTTGTTGGACCCCGTCCATCACTGTGGGGTAAGGCTAGCAACAGGAGGCTGGTGTGCCTTCTCTGCATATCAGGCGACAACAACTGCTTGCGAATTATGCGGCTACTATCTGTGGTTTATCTAACCACCCAAACCACCGTCTACTCTTTCCTCAAACTGATCTCCACCTTCCGCAGAGGCGACCGCGATCAGGGTTGACGGTTGGTGTTCGAGTTAGGTCTCTGCTGAGCCAATTGGAGTCTATTCCTGTCCCCTCTTTATTCCGATACCAGTCTCGTACACCACCATGGTGTATACGATGGCCTCACCTTTGGCTGGAACTGTCACGGTACGCTAAAACTTCAGTCCACCCTGAGACCCTTCGTCGCCACTTCATATCACTTATTGATGGTTTCCGAGGCTCTACGGTGGTGTACACAGACGGCTCGATGGTAGATGGTCATGCTGGTTTTGCCTACACGCTTGCAGGACACAATGAGTTGCGCTCCCTGCCAGACGGCTGCAGTGTTTTCACTGCAGAGCTGGTAGCCATCCACCGCGCACTTCAACATATATGTTCCTGCCCCGGGGAGTCATTCGTCATCTGTAGCGACTCCCTGGGCGGTTTACAGGCCATCGACCAGTGTTTCCCGCGCAATCTTCTGATAGTTGCCATACATGAGTGCTTGTACACCATGGACCAACGAGGGCAGTCAGTGGAATTTCTTTGGACTCCGGGACACGTCGGGATAGACGGCAATGAGCTGGCTGACAGGCTGGCCAAAGAGGCCACCCACAAGCCTGTCCTCAATATAGGCATTCCGTGCGCTGACCTCCGTTCTGCACTACGCCATAAAGTGCTCGTTTGTGGGGTAGTGAATGGCGCACCCTACAGGTGCCCAACAAACTGAGGCGTATAAAGGACACTACGAACGTGTGGAGGACCTCTCTGCGGGCCCCTCGCAGAGACTCTGTCGTTCTCTGCCGGCTGCGTATCGGCCATACTTGGCTTACGCAAGGCCACCTTCTCCGTTGCGAGGATCCTCCCGAGTGTCGATGTGGTGGGCGTCTGACAGTCGACCACATCGTCTGGGAATGCCCGGACCTAGCAGCGCAGAGAGGGAATTTTAATCTCCCTGACGATTTGAAAGTTGTTTTAGCTGACAATGCCTCTATGGCTGCCGCAGTTTTAAATTTTATTCGTGTGAGTGGGTTGTACCGCTCCCTTTGAATTTTAATACTGTGTTCATTATGTTTGTTCTTCGTTGCCCTACCGTTTTAGGCAGGTCTTTTTAAATGTGCAAAAGCGGTCAGATGCCCTACTTCCTTGTCTATGGTTACCTGGCCAGAACACTCTGGCATCGTCTTCCCACCTTTCTCTTCTTTTATTAGTTTTTACTTTGCTTCTTTTATTTTTTGACATAACACCCTTTGCTTGGTGAGTTTTAACAAAGCGTTTTCTGTTGCATTGTAGTGATTTTTTATTCTACCCTCTATGGTTGGAACCAGGGACTGATAACCATAGTCGTTAAGTCCCTTTAAAACTCAAACCATCCATCCAACACTATTGTCTGCTGCAGTCACAAAGGTGGATGGCGACGATGTCACTGCTGCAAAAGATGCGGTCATGGTGATGGGATGAAGTCGCTCATACTTCTTCCGAGCCTCAGAATAAGAAATCCGATCCAAGGTCTTAAATTCCATTATCTTCCGTACCTTTCGGAAAACGGTGCAATCCGACGAACAAGGAGGATGATTTAAACCACACTTAACGCACACTGGAGGCGGTGTACATGGAGCGTCCGGGTGTGCTGGACGTCCACAGTCCCTGCATGTAGCGGTGGAAATACATCTTGAGGACATGTGGCCGAATTTCCAGCATTTAAAACACCTCATAGGGGGAGGAATATAAGGTTTCACGTCGCACCGGTACACCATCACCTTGACCTTCTCAGGCAGGTTATCGCCTTCGAAGGCCAAGATAAAAGCACCGATGGCAACCTTGCGATCCTTTGGTCCCCTATGGACACGCCGGATGAAATGGATACCTCTGCACTCTAAGTTGGCGCGTAGCTCGTCGTCGGATTGTAACAGCAGGTCTTTATGAAAAACGATACCTTGCACCATATTGAGCGACTTATGTGGTGTAATGCTCACAGGGACATCACCCAGCTTGTCGCAGGCAAGTAACGCCCGCGACTAGGCCGGGGATGCTGCTTCTATGAGCACTGCGCCGCTTCGCATCTTAGACAGGCCAGAAACTTCACCATACTTGTCCTCAAGGTGTTCGACAAAGAAGAGAGGCTTTGTAGAAGAAATGACTCACCATCCGTGCGGCTACGCACTAGAAATTTTGGAGAAGGTGGCTCATTTGCAGATTTAGCCCGACGTTCCTCCCACGGTGTGGTCAGGGAAGGGAACGAACGGGGGTCATAGCAAGCAGCATTATAATCTCCTCTACCACGCTTAGAGACGCCGTTTTCGCGACCGGCCACGCTTTTAATTGCTCGTTTCATCCTGGTCCCACGAGCAGCTAGGGAACTAAAGGTCCACCCAGGCAGAGCCCCGCTTGCCTTGGTAAGCCTTATACAACTGAGGTGCGGCAGGTTCCTCAGAGGTTGCTTGCTAACGACTGTTCAACCTCAACAGCCATGCAGCTCCTCGGCACGTAGCACACCTTGAGATTGAGTGGTTTTTTATGGAGGTTTGTACCGTCCTCATGACCCGGGCCATTAAGCCAAGATCCCCGGGCTCTGAAACGTACAACGTTCCACCGTCACGCTGAAAAATGGTCGTTGAGGCACGCACAGAGCTTACGGTGTAGCGGACTGTTGGCGCGACACAGCCCACGGCTCAGGACCCCGGGTTCGCCAAGCCTGTACCCAGAAAATTAATGCTGAGCCCCTGAGGGGCATCATGGACGTTTCAGTTCAGACGAGGGAGGAGACTCGGCACATATTCAGCCATTTACCTGTAGCCCGTGAGCTACGCTGAAGTGTGTTGCAGCGCCCGTATTAAGAAGGCAAAGGTTCCGCCGTGTCAAGAGCATCTCCACATCCTTACCACGAGCCAAGGTCTGCATCCCACCCCACATAGGGTGGTGGGCATTAAAATCCCCCAGAAGGAGAAACGGCGGGGGGATTTAAGCAATCAAGGCGGCAAGGTCAGCAAGAGAAATAATCTCATCTGGAGGAAGGTAGAGGGAACTGATTGTTAGTTCCTGCCTTACTCCTACCCTAACAGCCACTGCCTCGAGATTTGTGGTGAGGGGCACAGCTGCACTGGGGACAGTGGCAAGGACATAGAGGCACACACCTCCAGAGACCCTGTCACAGCAGGGGCGATTTTTGAAATAGCCCCGGTAGCCAAACAGGGCTGGTGTCCTTTGCACAGGAAACCACGTCCTGTATCGCTATGCAGAGCACACGGAAGTTGCTCATTAGCTGTTGCATCTCAGCCAGATGGTGGAAGAAACCGCCGAAATTCCACTGGAGGATGTGGTGGTTAGTTACTTTAAAGGCGACGATACAAAAGGTAAAATATGAAATATAAAAATGTTATTTCATAGGTTTATCTGCTGCAGCCGATTGAGAACCTACGGAATCCAGGACCAGTCGTTCTGGGGATTCAGTGAGTGAGAGATCCTCGCATGACGATAAGATCTGCACCTCGTCGTCTGATTTAGAAGATTAGGTAGCAGGTGGCATGAGAGCCACCGAAGAGTCTTTTTATCTTCTTTTTCCGTCCCTCTCGCTGGCTATTAGGTCCGCATGGCCGGGAGGGCTTCTCTGTAGTGACGCCAGGGGTAGAAGAAGAGCAGGAAGCCCTTCTACCCATAGGTTTTGGATCCTTCAGCAATTGGCTGGGATCCTCTGGAACACTAGGAAAAGCCTCAGAAGGAACACTAGGAAAAGCCTCAGAAGGGAGTGCTCCCAGGGACCCCTTTCGAGCGAGGGGAGCCGGAGGAGGCTGCTGCTGCTCCTCCTCCTCCTCTTCCTCCTCTGGCTGGGAGGTGGGGACTGGTGTCCCCGGTGGTGGGGGTGGAGGTGCCCCCACTGGTGGTAGTGCTACTGTATATGTCAGGCGATCCAGGGTCTTGTATTCCATAATCTTTCACTCCTTACGGAGCATGGTACAGTCTGGACAACAGGGTGGATGTTGCTGCCTACAGTTGACACAAATAGGTGGAGGAGTACACGGAGCGCCCAGGTGTGATGGACGCACGCATTCCCTACATGTGAGGCTGGAGCTACATCTGGAGGACATATGTCCAAATTTCCAGCATTTGAAGCAGCGCATAGGGAGAGGGATGTAAGGCCTTACATCACACCGGTATACCATGACCTTGACCTTTTCAGGCAATGTATCGCCATCAAAAGCCAAGATGAAAGCACCAGTGGCTACCCTATTATCCTTCGAACCCCTATGCACGCACCAGACGAAATAGACACCCCGTCTCTCTAGGTTGGCACGTAGGTCGTCATCCGACTGTAAAAGAAGGTCCCTGTGATAGATCAGACCCTGGATCATGTTAAGCGATTGATGGGGTGTTATACTGACCGGAACGTCACCCAGCTTATCGCAAGCAAGTAATGCCTATCATTGGGCGGGTGACGCTCTTTCGACCAGTACCGAACCGCTTCTCATCTTTGACATGCCTTAGACTACACCAAACTTATCCTCAGGGTTTTCAACCAAGAAAAGTGGCTTCGTCTACATGGTTTCCCCCATCTATTCGGCTAAAAACAAGATACTTAGGTGAATATGCCTCATCCCTTTCTTTAGCCCGCCGTCCCTCCCATGGGGTGGCCAGGGAAGGGAATGTTCAGGGATTATACGTCGCTACATTATAAGCAACTCTTCCACGCTTTGAGACGCCATTTTCGCGGCCGGCCGCGCTTTTGTTTGCTCGTTTCATGTTCGTCCCACGAGCAGCTAGGAAACTAAAGGTCCACACAGGCAGAGCCCCGCTTGCCTGGGTAAGCGCTATACAACTGAGGTGCGGCAGGTTCCTCAGGGGTTGCTCGCTAGCGGCTTTTCAACCTCAACAGCCATGCATCTCCTTGGCACGTAGCACACCTTGAGATTGAGGATTTTTTTATAGAGGTTTGTACCGTTCTCGCGACCCGCGCGATTAAGCCAAGATCCCAGTTGTTGTTGTTGTTGTTGTTGTTGTTTATAGGGGACTAGACTGCACGGTCATCAGTCCCCTGTTGCAAGCAAAGTCAATGCGGCGTATAGCAAGATGAAAAAACGATCATTGGAACACAAAAAAGAGAAAGCACATTGGGTACACAATGACAAGGAGGATTGAGGTCACAACACGCAAGGAAGAAAACTCAAAGAGTAAAAAAAAATAATTGGACTAAAAAGTTACAGCAGAACGTTGTGGCTGGCTGATCACGAGGATAATAAACGATGAGCCAGCCACTCTGCACATTCTAAAACATACGAATAAAAGCAGGGTAGACAACACAAAGTAAGAAGGGTAAAAGGTTGTGAGAGATGGGTTTCTGAGAGTTCAGGCTAAGGAACCCACCGTTATATCAAATGGTAAAACCCAGCTGCACGGATAAAACGTAAAACACGATCAGCTGTAACAGCGTCGTCACCCAGAATAAAAGGAAGCGCAGCTGGCAGGTCAAAGGACTGTCGTAAGTCAGCTAAAAGGGGACAGTCCACCAGGATGTGGACCACTGTCAATGAAGTGCCACAGCGACACTGTGGAGGATCCTCCCGTCGAAGTAGATGGCCATGTGTCATCCACGTGTGACCAATACGCAGACGACAAAGGACCACTGACTCCTTCCGAGAGGCCCTCAGGGAGGACTTCCACGGAGCTGTAGAACGCTTCACTGCAAGGAGCTTATTTAGGGCAGGTGAGTCAACCCACTCAGTGTTCCAAAGCCCAAGTACCTTCCGGTGGAACTCCAATCGGAGGTCCCTCTCTTGAACGCCAATTTTTAAGAGGCTGGAAGTAATTGCCTGCTTAGCCAGTCGATCTACGCGTTCGTTCCCTGGAATTCCAACGTGTCCAGGGGTCCAAACGAAGCCCACAGTGCGGCCAGACTGGACGAGAAGGTGAATAGAGTCCTGGATGGACCGCACCAGGGGGTGTTTTGGAAAGCACTGGTCAAGAGTTTGCAAGCCGCCCAGGGAGTCGCTGCAGATAACATACGACTCCCCGGGACAGGCTATAAGGTGCTCAAGTGCTCGACAGATAGCGATCAGCTCTGCAGTGAATATACTACTCCCACAGGGTAAGGCGTGTTGTTCTACGTCCTCATTATGGGTGTAGGCATACCCACAACGGCCATCCACGAGAGACCCGTCTGTGTATACAACTTCGGCGCCGTGGAAAGAACTCAGTATCGCCTGGAATTGGCGGCGGAGAGTCAACGGTGCAACAGAGGTTTTACACTCGCGGGACAAGTCTAACCGAAGCTGCGGACGTGGTATAGACCAAGGAGGAGCACGGGAAGAGTAGTGAAAAGCGGGAGGAATAGGAAGGGATTCAAGAGAGGAGAGAAGGGATCGAACACGGACCGCAATCGGGAGCCCCGACCTTGGCCGCCGTCGTGGAAAAGGGAGGACAACATCCGGAAAGAGAAGCCTGTAATTGGGATGGTGGGGTAAAGCGTGTACATGGGCAGCATACGAAGCTAGTAAGCGCTGCCGGCGGAAACGCAGGGGTGGAACCCCTACTTCGGCTAGCAGACTTGTCACCGGGCTCGTGCGAAAGGCCCCTGTCGCCAAACGGACACCACTATGGAGGACCGGGTCCAATAACTGCAGTGCTGATGGCGCTGCAGAGTCATACACAATACTCCCGTAGTCCAGGCGCGATTGTATGAGGGCCTTGTATAGCTGGAGGAGAGTTGGGCGTGATGCTCCCCAAGCCGTGTGGCCAAGACAGCGGAGGATATTCAGATGTTTCCAGCATTTCTGTCGCAGCTGACGGAGGTGCAGCTGCCAAGTCAGCCGGGCATCAAAAACCATACCGAGGAAGCGGTGAGTTTCTTCAACACGAAGACGTTCATTACCTAGGTACAGCTCTGGATCGAGGTGAAGTGCCCGACGACGACAGAAGTGCATTACTCGGGTCTTAGAACCCGAGAAGTGGAAACCGTGGGCTGAGGCCCATGACTCTGTCTTTCTAATGGCTCCCTGCAGCCGCCGTTCAGCGACACCGATTGTGGCGGAGCTGAAATAAAGGCAAAAATCATCCGCAAATAGGGAGGAGGAAACTGATGACCCAACCGCTGCTGCTAGACCATTGATGGCAATCAGGAAGAGGGGAACACTGAGAACAGATCCCTGTGGGACACCATTCTCCTGGATATGAGGAGAGCTGAGACAGGTGCCTACACGAACTTGAAAATAGCGGGTCGATAAAAAGTTCCGTATAAAAATTGGAAGGGAGCCCCTCAGACCCCAACCATGCAGTGTAGCCAGAATATGATGGCGCCAGGTTGTATCATAAGCCTTACGGAGATCGAAGAAGACCGCAATGAGATGTTCACGCCTGGTGAAGGCAGTGCGAATAGCCGATTCCAGCGAGACAAGGTTGTCAATGGCGGAACGGCCTTGACGGAATCCCCCTTGTTGTGGAGCAAGAAGTTCGCGGTCTTCAAGGAGCCACATCAGCCGCCGACTCACCATTCGCTCGAGTAGCTTGCAGAGCACATTGGTAAGGCTGATTGGGCGATAACTGTCAGCCACCAATGGATCTGCTCCAGGTTTCAACAACGGGATCACGGTGCTTTCCTGCCACTGCGATGGGAAAACCCCATCTGCCCAGATACGGTTGAACAGGGAGAAAAGGTGATGGTGAAACTCAGCTGAAAGGTGATGGAGGAACTGACTGTGTATTCGATCTGGTCCCGGAGATGTATCGGGGCACGCAGCCAGAGCGGTTTGAAGCTCCCACTCGCTAAACGGGGCGTTGTAGAGTTCCTGGCGGCGTGTGCGGAATGACAACTGCTGCCGCTCGACCCTCTCTTTGAAGGTGCGGAAGTCTGCACTGTATGTTTCAGTTGCGGAGCAACGGGCATAGTGATCTGCCATGCACTCAGCTATGGCTTGTGGGTCAGTGCAGAGAGCACCCTGAACGGTGAGCGATGGGATTTCAGGCGGTGCGCGATATACAAAGAGGCGCCGTACTTGGGTCCAGACCCGAGAAGGGGAGGTGCGAGAGCCGATGGAGGCTACAAACCTCTCCCAGGAATCCTTCTTACTCTGCAGAATCAGTCGCCGAGCCCGTGCACGGAGACGTTTAAAGGCGATGAGGTTTTCTAGAGAAGGGTGTCGTCGGTGTCGCTGGAGCGCACGCCGACGTTCCCGAATGGCCTCAGCGATCTCCTGTGTCCACCAAGGGACCGACTTACATCTAAGTGACGCGGATGCGGTTGGAACAGTTTTCTCGGCGGCGGAAACTATGGCCTTTGTGACTTGCTGGACAGCCACTTCAATGTCAGCCGAAAGTGGAGTCGTAACCACTGCCGCTGAAGCATATGCCGGCCAGTCAGCCCTATGAAGCGACCAATGAGGCAGCCGGTTTGCGACTTGAGTCTCTGGGAGCGACAGAAAGATGGGAAAATGGTCGCTGCCACAGAGATCATCATGCACAGTCCAATTCAGATGAGGGAGAAGACTCGGGCTACAAATGGACAGGTCGATGGCCGAGTATGTGCCATGAGCTACGCTGAAGTGCGTCGGAGCACCCGTGTTCAGAAGGCAAAGGTTCTGCTGTGTCAGGAGCATCTCCACATCCCTACCACGCGCCGAAGTCTGCATCCCACCCCACATTGGGTGGTGGGCATTAAAATCCCCCAAGAGGAGAAACGGTGGGGGAAGTTGAGAGACCAAGGCGCCAAGGTCAGCAAGACAAACAATCTCATCTGGCGGTAGGTAGAGGGAACAGATCGTTAGTTCCTGCCGTGCTCTGATCCTGACAGCCACTGCCTCGAGATTCGTGGTGAGGGGCACAGCTGCACAGGGGACAGTGGCAAGGACATAGAGGCACACACCTCCAGAGACCCTGTCACAGAAAGGACGATTTTTAAAAAAGCCCCGGTAGCCACGTAGGGCAGGGGTCTTCTGGGAAACCACGTTTCCTGTAACGCTATGCAGAGCAAAGGGAGTTGGCACATTAGCTGTTGCAGCTCAGCCAGGTGGTGGAAAAAACCGCCGCAATTCCACTGGAGAATTTGATGGTCCATGACTTTAAAGGCCATGATGAGAAGTATAAATAACACTATTGCATGGGTTCATCTGCTGCCGCCGATTTGGAACATTCAGAATCCAGGATCATGCGTTCTGGAGAGGCAGTAAGTGCAAGATCCTCACGTGACGCGAGGATCTGTACCTCATCGTCCAATGCAGAAGATGTGGCAGGTGGCTGTAGAGCCACCAAAGACTCTTTGGTCTTCTTTTTCCGTCCCTCTCGCTGGCCCTTAGGTTTGCAGGGCCGGGAGGGCTTCTCTATAGTGGTGTCAGTGGTGGAGGAAGAGCGGGAAGCCCTTCTACCAATAGGTTTGGGATCCTTCCGCCTGTGGCTGGGATCCGCTGGATCACTAAGAGAAGCCTCGGAAGGGAGTGCCCCAAGGGACCCCTTCCGAGAGAGGGGAGCCGGAGGAGGCTGCTCCTTCTCCGGCTGGGAGGTGGGGACTGGTGTCCCCGTTGTTAGTGGTGGAGTGGCCCCCTCAGGTGGTAGTGGGGGGGCAGTGAGAGGAGTGCCCCCGACCTTGACGGGGGAAGATGAGCTTTGATGGCCCTTTGGGCCCACAGATGGTTGCTGCAAGGTAGATAACCGAAGAGGTGGTGATGATGCAACAGCAGCAAAAGACGTTGTCAGAGAAACCGGGTGAAGCCGTTCATATTTTTTACGCGCCTCGGTATGTGTCAGTCGATCCAGGGTCTTTATTTCCATTATCTTCCGCTCTTTGGAGAGCACAGTACAGTCTGTGTAAACTGTGGGCAGCAACATCCACCCTGTTCTCCAGATAGGTGGAGGAGTACACGGGGCGTCCGGGTGTGATGGACGCCCGCATTCCCTACATGTGGGGCTGGAATTACATCTGGAGGACATATGTCCAAATTTCCAGCATTTAAAGCAGCGCATATGGGGAGGAATATAAGGCTTTACATCACACCGGTAGACCATAACCTTGACCTTTTCGGGCAATGTATCGAAGTCAAAGGCCAAGATGAAAGCACCGGTGGCTACCCTATTATCCTTCGAACCCCTATGCACGCGCCGGACGAAGTGGACACCCCGTCGCTCTAGGTTGGCGCGTAGCTCGTCATCCGACTGTAAAAGAAGGTCTCTATGGTAGATAAGTCCCTGGATCATGTTCAGCGATTTGTGGGGTGTTATACTGACCGGAACGTCACCCAGCTTATCGCAAGCAAGTAATGCTTTCGATTGGGCGGATGACGCTGTTTCGATCAGTACCGAACCGCTCCTCATTTTCGACATACCCAAGACTTCACCAAACTTATCTTCAAGGTGTTCAACGAAGAAAAGTGGTTTCGTTGGCATGAAGGTTTCCCCATCCGTTCTGCTGCAAACGAGATACTTCGGAGAGTAAGACTCATCCCTATCTTTAGCCCGCCGTTCCTCCCAAGGGGTGGCCAGGGAAGGGAACGTTCGGGGATCATACGTCGCTGCATTATAAGCAACTCTTCCTCTCTTAGAGACGGCGTTTTTGCGACCGCCCACGCTATTTATTGCTCGTTTCATGTCTGTCCCACGAGCAGCTAGGGAACTAAAGGTCCACCCAGGCAGAGCCCCGCTTGCCTGGGTAAGCCTTGTACAACTGAGGTGCGGCAGGTTCCTCAGAGGTTGCTCGCTAGCGGCTGTTCAACCTCAACAGCCATGCATCTCCTCGGTACGTAGCACACCTTGAGATTGAGGTTTTTTTTATAGAGGTTTGTACCGTCCTCGAGACCCGGGCGATTAAGCCAAGATCCCCGGGCTCTGAAACGTACAACGTTCCACCGTCGCGCTGAACGATGGTCGTTGAAGCACGCACAGAGCTTACGGTGTAGCGGACTGTTGGCGCGACACAGCCCACAGCTCAGGACCCCGGGTTCGCCAAGCCCGTACTCAGCAAATTAATGCTGAGCCCCTGAGGGGTCTCCACGAGTCAGGAATGTGACCTGACGAAAAAGGCATGGAAAAAGGCGCAGGAGGATTCATTTATTTCGCTGTGTTAGGTGCCGCAGCATACCATAGTTGATCCTGCCATTGGCAGGGGATGTGTCTTGCGCCACAGACAAAGCAGAATCTGGCTCCCACAGTGTGAAAGGGCAGTTATAATACTGATGGCCAGTGGACCTGAAGTCCAAATTGCCCCTCTCAGCAACCACTCTGTGGCGCTGGAATACCGGATCCTGACTGGCAGTAGCTGTAACATTCGTGAAATGCATAGCCATGGTCTGGGAAATATCTCGCTGCTGGTGTGTAGAAAGCCATTCACCATCATAGCAGCCACTGGACACCTCCCCCCCCTTTTTCCCAGAAATCCTTCTTATGGTCTCCCATACAGTGGAAATTTTAGTGGAGCGGGTAACAGTACTCACGAACTGTTGCCAAGATCTCTTTCAGCCGTGAGGTTGTTTGCATTTGGCCGACTCTTAAACCTACGCAGAGCTCCACGTCTGGCCCTAATTGCTGATCAACACTCAGCAGTCCACCAAGGGACAGACTGCCGTTTTGGTCGTCCTAACGACAGCGGCATAGATGCATCAGCAGCACTGTCTATTGTTTGAGTGATACAATCCACCCACTCTTGGATATCTCCAAGAATTCCAGTCGGCTTTACTCATAATCCATTGTGGTGGTCTGCATTCGGGCTCTACTGCCTGATAGGTGAAGCGAGATGGGGGAAATGGTCACTACCACGTAGGTCACCGACCACTTCCCAGTGTGTAGAGTGGGCGAGGGCTGGAGAACAAAGCGAGAGATCTATGACTGAGAACGACCCTGTTGTAGCACAAAAATGTGTGTGTTGTCCTGTGTTTAATAAATGTGCGCTCGATGACAAGAGAAGCCTCTCTGTTGCTCGACCCCTGAGGCAGGTTCTGGCAGAGGCCCAAAGCACGTTGTGTGCATTAAAATCACCACAGAGGATGTAAGGATGGGGAAGCTTCGTCAGAAGTACTTCGAGGGCCGCTACATCAAATGTGGCATGAGGTGGCAGATAGAGGGAGCACACGGTCAAAAGGTGGCACACATATACAGATACTGCAACGGCTTGTAACTGTGTAGTGAGACATGGGGGGTTCAGAGTGATAGGCCATATTGGTAAAAATTGCCACTCCGCTTTTCTCTCTCCCTCTCTCTCTCTCTCTCTCTCTCTCTCTCTCTCTTCACTAAGATCGTCCTTTTTGTGGAGTATATAGCCACGGAGCACAGGGTTGTCAGTGGATTTAAAGTTTGTCTCTTGGAGGCATATACAAATCGGTTTACCCTGAGTCAATAAACGGAGTTCCTCCACATGCGTCCTTAAACCTTGCAAGTTGCACTGCAGTAATGGGGCCATTTATCAGGGAGGTTGGATCTTTAACCTCTCTTTCTTCTGAGACGGTGACACTGAACGTGGTGAAGGTCCAGAATTGGGGCGACAGGGTTGCCCCTGAGCGATATCCAGCTCCAATGGGGTCTGGAGCTGGGTCAGACGAAGGCTCAGGTGGGATAACTACAACGAAGTCTGAAAGGTTCATGGCTGTTTTTGCCTGTGACTGTGTTTTGCGCTGGCACGTAAAACAGTGCAAGGAGTTTGGGACATATGGCGGGTTTTCTGCATTTAAATGTACTGCCCTAACATGCTCAGGTAGTCGAGGGCTATTGAAGGTGACAATGAAGAACTCAGATGGGATGCGTTCTGCAGTTACCCTTTTCTTCATATTCTGCACATCGACTATGCCTTCTGCAGCCCATTCTTCCTTCAGTTCATCCACTGGACAGTCAATCAGATCTCTACAGGAGACTACGCCCTTGCTATAATTATGAGTACTGTGTAGCTCTGTTTAGGTTGAATATTCCCAAGACTCTGTGCTGGTTGTAGTTTGGACATCTGTTGGGAAGTTGATGTTTCTATCAACAGGGTGCCACTGCGCAACCGCTTTACTGACTTCAAGGTACCAACAATTCCTTCGAGACCTTTGTTGATATAGAAGGGCGATACCTTCTCAAACGAACCTTCCTTTCTCTTCACGACAAGGAACACATTCTGATTAACAGCCTGTTTTCTGTTTCTCTGAACTAAAATTTTTTTGGAAGAACCTAAATCCGGAGGACTGGGTACCCAAGTCCTCTTTTTCGATTGGGTGTTGGTACTCCCCAAGTGGTACACCCATCCCACTGGAAGGTTCATGGGTTAAATTAGATTTTTGCATCTCGGTCCCACGAGTAGCTGGGGAAGTACGTGTCCACCTAATCAGAGCCCCGCGTTCCTAGGTAAGCCTTATACAACTGAGGTTCGGCAGTATCCCCAGAGGTTGCTCGCTAGCGACTGTTGTGCATCAACAGCCATGTATCCCATCAGCACATATTACACACAACATTCTACCACCGCGCAACATGGTGGTCACTGAAGCATGCCCAGAGGTAATGGAATGGGGCAAGCAATCTACAGGTTGGTACTGCAGGGGCGACACAAAGATTTGAAAGTGTTCGCTGCCAGACACGTCGTCGTGCAGCCGCCAACCGAGGTGTGGTCGAAGGCTAAGGCTGCAGACAGAGGTCGATCGCCGAATACGTGCCCTGTGCCAAGTAAAAATGCGTGGGGCATCAGAATTCAGGAGGGAAAGGTCTTGTTGCGCCAATAATGTCTGAACATCCCTACTGCAGCCGGTTGTCTGTGTTAAACGCCCACCACCCATTGTGGGGTGGAAGTCCCCCAAAAGGAGGAATGGTTGGGGAAGTTGGGAGAACAGAGCAGTAAGGTTGCTGAGAGACACGGCCTCATCCAGAGAAAGGTATAAGCTGCAGACAGTTAATTCCTGCGTTGCCCGGATTCTGACTGCCACTGCCTCAAACACCGGTGTGGAGTCGCAGCTACAACTGTTTGAAATTTCGGGGGTGGAGGCTGCGCTAGCGTAGCTGACTGTCCGAGTAGCTAGCCACTGGGGCACGGAACACTGTCTCATGAGCACCAGCCAGTCAGCTGCGCTGTCGTAGCCTCGCTCCCGAAACTTTAAACGGTTGTAACTGACAAACTAAACGTGATAAAAATGACATTCAAAAATCTTTGTACACAGCTGGTATCGAAAATCCAGTGCATGATAGAAACCACCATTGTTCCATTTGAAAAAATGTATGTTTCCATAGGTATTTTTACAATCTGTTTATTGGCTAACAATACGAGTCCTTGACTACCAATCCACTCTGTGAAAACCGGCCATCATACGCACTTTCCGTTTCCGCAACATTTGCGACGCAACGCACCCCCATGAACCACAGACATTGCCGAGGTGGGGTGGCTTGCGTGCCTCAACGATACAGATAGCCGTACCGTAGGTGCAACCACAGCGGAGGGGTATCTGTGGAGAGGCCAGACAAACGTGTAGTTCCTGAAGAGGGGCAGCAGCCTTTTCAGTAGTTACAGGGGCAACAGTCTGGATGATTGACTGAGCTGGCCTTGTAACATTAGCTCATGTGGCGTTGCCACACAGCTACTGCGAACGGCTGAAAGCAAGGGGAAACTACAGCCGTTACTTTTCCCGAGGACATGCAGCTCTACTGTATGAACATATGATGATGGCATCCTCTCGGGTAAAATATTCCGGAGGTAAAATAGTCCCCCATTCGGATCTCCGGGCAGGGACTACTCAGGAGGATGTTGTCATCAGGAAAGACAATACTGGCATTCTACGGATCGGAGCGTGGAATGTTAGATCCCTTAATCGGGTAGGAAAATTAGAAAATTTAAAAAGGGAAATGGATAGGTTGAGGTTAGATATAGTGGGGATTAGTGAAGTTCGGTGGCAGGATGAACAGGATTTCTGGTCAGGTGAGTACAGGATTATAAATACAAAATCAGTTGGGGGCATCACAGGAGTAGGACTGATAATGAATAAGAAAATAGGAATGCGGGTAAACTACTATGAGCAGCACAGTGATCGCATTATTATTGTCAAGATAGATACGAAGCCAACACCGACAACAGTAGTACAGGTTTATATGCCAACTAGCTCTGCTGATGATGATGAAATCGAAGACATATATGAGGAGCTAAAGGAAATTATTCAGATAGTTAAGGGAGAGGAAAACTTAATTGTGATGGGAGACTGGAATTCGGTTGTAGGAAAAGGAAGAGAAGGAAAAATAGTAGGTGAATATGGACTGGGCAGGAGGAATGAAAGAGGAAGTCGCCTGGTAGAATTTTGCACGGAACATGATTTAATCGTAACAAACACCTGGTTTAAGAATCACAAAAGAAGGTTGTATACATGGAAGAGACCAGGAGACACCGGAAGGTATCAGATAGATTTTATAATGGTAAGACATAGATTCCGGAACCAGGTTATAAACTGCAAGACGTACCCAGGGGCAGATATAGACTCTGACCATAACTTGTTAGTCATGAACTGTAGGCTGAAACTGAAAAAATTGCAGAAACGTAGGAAAATACAGAGATGGGACTTAGATAAATTGAAGGAAAGTGAAGTTCTGGAGAATTTCAGAGGGAGATTTAGGCAACAATTGAGAGAAACAGGGGGAAATAAAACAGTAGAAGAGGAATGGGTAGCACTGAGAGATGAAATAGTGAAGACAGCAGAGGACAAAATAGGTAGAAAGGCAAGACCTACAAAAAATCCTTGGATATCACAGGAAATACTAGATTTAATCGATGAAAGGAGAAAATATAAAAATGCAGTAAATGAAACAGGCAAAATGGAGTACAGACGATTAAAAAAAGAGATTGACAGGAAGTGCAAAATGGCTAAGCAGGAGTGGCTAGAAGCCAAATGCAAATCTGTAGAAGAATGTATAAGAAGGGGAAAAGTAGATACCGCCTACAGGAAAATAAAAGAGACATTTGGGGACAAGAAAAGCAACTCTACGAATATCAAGAACTCAGATGGGAAGCCGGTTCTCAGCAAAGAAGGGAAAGCTGAAAGGTGGAAAGAGTACATAGAGCAGCTCTACAAAGGAAATGAACTTACAGACAATGTGGTAGGAAGGGAAGAGGACGTAGATCAAGATGAAATAGGAGATGCTATACTGAGAGATGAATTTGACAGAGCCTTGAAAGACCTAGGTCCGAACAAGGCCCCAGGAGTAGATGATATACCCTCAGAGCTACTAAAGTCTCTGGGAGAGCCAGCCACGACAAGACTATTTGAACTGGTGTGTAGGATTTATGAGACAGGCGAAATACCCTCAGACTTTAAGAAAAATGTAATAATCCCCATTCCAAAGAAATCAGGCGCAGACAGGTGTGAAAATTACAGAACCATTAGTTTGATAAGTCATGGTTGCAAAATTTTAACACGAATTATCTACAGGAGAATGGAAAAGCTGGTAGAAGCTGACCTTGGGGAAGATCAGTTTGGATTCAGGAGGAACATAGGAACCCGGGAGGCAATACTCACTTTACGTCTTATCTTAGAAGATAGATTAAGGAAAGGCAAACCTACATTTTTAGCTTTTGTAGATTTGGAGAAAGCCTTTGACAATGTTGACTGGAATACACTGTTTCAAATTCTGAAGTCAGCAGGGGTAAAATATAGGGAAAGGAGAGTTATTTATAACTTGTACAAAAGCCAGACCGCAGTTATTAGACTCGAAGGGCATGAAAGGGAAGCATCAGTTGGGAAGGGAGTAAGACAGGGTTGTAGCCTTTCTCCGATGTTATTCAATTTGTACATCGAGCAGGCGGTGAAGGAAAGCAAGGAAAAATTTGGAATAGGGATTAAAGTTCAGGGGGAAGAAATAAAAACATTGCGTTTTGCTGATGACATTGTAATTCTGACAGAGACAGCAAAGGACCTGGAAGAGCAGTTGAATGGAATGGACAGTGTGTTGAAGAGAGCGTATAAAATGAACATTAACAAGAGCAAAACAAAAATAATGGAATGCGGTCTTAGAAAATCGGGCGATGCTGAAGGAATTAGATTAGGTAACGAAACAATGAAGGTGGTAGATGAGTTTTGTTACTTGGGTAGTAAAATAACATGTGATAGTCGCAGTACAGAGGATATAAAATGCAGAATGGCAATGGGAAGAAAAGCATTTTTGAGAAAGAGAAATTTGCTAACATCGAACATTAATTTAAGTGTAAGGAAGTCTTTTCTGAAGGCATTTGTGTGGAGTGTTGCCTTGTACGGGAGTGAAACATGGACGATAAGCAGTGCGGACAGGAAGAGAATAGAGGCTTTTGAAATGTGGTGCTACAGAAGAATGCTGAAGATTAGGTGGGTAGATCGTATAACCAATGAAGAAGTACTGAACAGAATTGGTGAGAAAAGGAATTTTTGGCATACCCTGGCTAAAAGGAGGGATCGCTTGGTAGGACACATTCTTAGACATCGAGGAATCGTAAATTTAGCATTGGAGGGAAGTGTGTGGGGTAAAAATCGCAGAGGGAGACCAAGAGACGCGTATAGTAAGCAGATTCAAGTGGATGTGGGTTGCCGTTCTTATGAGGAGATGAAAAGGCTTGCTCAGGATAGAGTAGGGTGGAGAGCTGCATCAAACCAGTCTCCGGACTGAAGACCATAACAACAACACTGTGAGGTGATTCACCCTGTATATGAACCCTCTTTTATGAATATTTCTTTAAATAAACAGAATAGTAAGATAATAGTAAGATATAAAGACGACTAACAGTGTCCGGGAAATTTAATTTAAAATAATTTGGTGTACCAAAACTTATTTACTGATGTGATTTGTGAAGCCTTTTATTCTATTTATTATGTTACTCTATTATTCACTGTATGTTATTTATGTAACCTGTTTTTCTCATGTAATATGTTTGCCATGGATCTCTGACGCTAATAGTTTAGGTAAACTATGTGAAAAGGGGGCTGTGTAATAATATGGCACCCTCTCAATAAATAAAATTATGTCACTACTTCATAAAATATTTAATTATCAGCGATCTGTCACAGATAAATTTCACGTATTGACAATCTTTCTTTTTCGTTCGACGCTGTAAACACATAGCACTCTGCTGAGAGAACTCTACCAGAAACGAACAATTACATTGCTTTTGTAATTTTTTTTGTGATAGAAAACATTGAAACACACACACACACACACACACACACACACACACACACACACACCTACACACATACCTTTATAACAAGACAATGGCCGTAGCTGGCTTTCATTAATAAATCCCCACATTCTCTCTTTAAAGTGCCGTTTATGAGCTTCAATTGTTGTTTGAAGAAAGCATCACAGGGAGATAAGAAATATCTTCTGTCATGTTGGACTGCTCCAACAATGGATGCTTTGGTTTTCGTTTTAAATAAACCGTAATCTCTCTTGTAGCCCCTCTCTTCAATATCCACATTACAGATCTGTTTTAGCCAAGTGGTCTGGAGCGCCACGTTGCGGATAGCGTGGCCTCCCGCGTCAGTGGTTCGAATCCTCCCTCGGGATTGGATATGTTTTTGTCCTTATATACACTACTTAAACTACGTTGACCTAATCTAAGTCTAGATACTGATGAACGAAGTAGTTTGTAATTCTATGGGAGCAAACATTTGAATATTTCAGGTCTGTATTAAACAGTCAGTAGAACCTGCACTCATTTTTTCGTAATTTTTGTGGCCGGTTTACGAGTGTTACGAAGTTTCAGTGGCATTCCTTATTTTAAATGCAATAGTTTACACTGTCAGCATCACGGGAAACTTTAATAATACAAAACCACACCATCCACTGTCGGCGAGAAGTTACTTTTATCAAAACTTTAAATTTCAGCCTACCAGGATGAACATCAATGCAAAGCTGTATAGTTAACTTTTCGTCGAATGCGTTTTAATACGTTGCCTGCATTATCTCCCACCGTTAAAGAGTCTGCTAATCCGTTATCCTTCAATTAAAGATTTATCAATTTTTTTCAGATTTTTAGCAATAATTTTTGCATGGCTTCCAACTCCAAATTTTTCCCTTTGCCATTTTTTAATCACTAACTTAAACAGTTTGCAGTGACATTAAGAGAAACAGGAACTTTGAAAAGATATAAGTTACCTACCTGATTAAAAGGGAGACCATTCCACGCTCCGAATTGTAGAATGCCTGTTTTGTTTTTATTAGACGTGACATCATCCTGAGCAATTCCTGCCCGGAGATACGAATGAAGGACATTGTCACCTCCAGAAAATTCTACCCAAGAAGACATTTGGCCGTATGAATAAAACAGAGTATCTAGTTTATACTCTGAATTCCAGAGAACATACTCGGCTGATGTATATTATCAGACTCCCGTTATTTATGCGGAGTAAGTTCTCAGCGTGAGTAAAAGGGTGGGAGAAGTTGCTCTCAGCAGAGAACATTCTCCAATTTCATATGATTAAAACTACAGGAGTTTCTGACGATCGGAGAACATTCTCCGATTTCTGAAGTGAGATCTCTAGCATACTTCATGCTGATTAACTTCCATTAAGGTTACGTTTCACTGCGGTTTATAATAAAAATGACAACATTTGTGTTACTTAGAAGGCAAAAACAAGTTCCTTTATACGTACTCTTTCAGAAATACGAGGAGTTCTAAAAAGTTAATGCAAATAAACACATTTTGTTGAAGAGTAGCTTGCCTCAGAAAAATGGTGAGTGTGACACTTCAAGCATTTTATATAGTGACGAGAGTGATGTAAGAGGAATGTTTTCATTAGCTACATAGAAATGACAAGTAGATTCAGCTGCGTGTTTTACCCATATTTTGGAGTGTATATTTACAGTTATAAACCTCTCCATAGCAAAATAATTGTTTATAAGGCCTTACTAATAGACCCCATTTAAAATGTTAGAAACTCTAAAGTCTTTGGATGTACTTTACTAGGAACTATCACAAAATAAATATTACTGACATACCAGATAGGCCTACTGAAGTATTGTTTCTATCCAAACCGGTTGGCCTATTGAAGATGCATTTTCTGACTTCGTAATCGTAACTTCTGTTATGTTAAAAGTAAGTAAACACGGCTTGAAAATTAATAACTAATTAATTACATATTAGCAGCCTGTTTCTTGTAACAAAATCGCATGGCCTAACGCTTATGAGCAGACCATTTGATGTCATATTTAACAAGTAGGCCTATATCATGTTAGAAAACTCCGACAGCATTCCACGTTGAAACAGATGAATATGCGATGCATTCTTAAAATTTCGTTTGCAAATTGTGCTAACCCAGCTGCATTACCAAAAGCATTTCTGGCGTGACGAAAATTTTGTATTATCAGAAGAATAAATTTTCATAAAAAGTGCACATTTAGTCTTAATAAAATGCTGCTTCACAACAAAGTAATATCTAAACATAGTACAGTTCTTCTTGAACAAGTAGATGTCTACTCCATATTTGTACCCTTAATAATTTGTGTGATTGGACTAGTTTAAAGAAATGCAGGATTCAACAGCTGTTCTGTGCTGGACGTGACACTTGAAGAACTTACTCAAGAAGGAGGGGAGGTAGCGAGAGTGAACTACCTGCTCAGAGCATATGCTACGATGTTCTTATTCATACTAATGAGAACTTACTCAGAGAACGTTCTTTTGCTCTGAGAAACTTCTCTGGAGCATCTGGTCTTTTTTATCCGTACGACCCATCATCATGTATTCATGCACATCTCTCCCTTTGATGGAATGGGGGACTGATGACCTTCGCAGTTTTGTGCCCATAAAACACCAAACCAACCAAGCACTACAGCTGCATGTCATGGAAAAAAGTGACACTACTGCTTTCAGAAATTTATCATCAGCTAACGTGGGTTTTTCCTGCAGCTATGGCACAGTCAATGATCTAAACTTCTGCAATGTAAGTACTGTAAAGGCTGCTACCCCTATTCCGTAGCCTAAAGTTTGTATCATCTGTCTATAAATACCCCCTCACAATATGGCTGCACCATACGGTTATCTGTATCGTTGAGGTGCAGAAGCCACCCCACCTTGCCAATGTCAGTATTTCATGTGGGTGGGATTTATTATACTACATCATGTAACTTAATCTACTGCGAGGATGTTTGTAAGTAATGGCAGAGTCAATGGCATCAATCGTCTTCCATACAGTAGCATAGCACGTGTGATTGCAGTATGAAAATATGATAAGGAGGTGCATAATTTCACCAGGACATCGTTACGAAACCAGATTAATTCAAGGAGGCGAAGAGAGTGACGGAGCTAGAACGCCGAAGTTGGAGGAGGTTAGTGCTCCCAGCGGAGCCAGGGAAGCAGAGGCCCGCCACTGGGCGGGTCCTGGGAGGCCGATGATATAATTTAATCCGCGCGGCGGCCAGCGCCTGGACACGGGATCAGGGGCCCGTTATTAATTAAACGGCGGCCGAGTAATTAAGCTCGAGGGGCCGTGGGCCAACAGCGGAACAGCACCTCAGGGCCACCGGTAGACGCTCTTTCGGCTCGTTGCGGGCCCACTGGAAATGCAACACTCTCTGCAACAACCAATAAGCTACAACAGTGAAGTGGAGGCACAAGGTGTAACAGAACGCGTCTTTGATCACAGAAAAGCTGCAAATCTCAAATGCTGAGGACGAGCAGGCCTAACTCTCATGACAACATGGAATATGTGAGTTGTGTGCAGTTAATGGAAAGTTAATGCTGGAATGTCGGTAATACGAGGACTTGCAGCATCTAGCCGCAAAGTCGATGCCTTAGTTGCAGACTAGCATGTAGAATAGACATACATTCTAGTAAGTTTCAATAGATCTACCTCAGAGAGAGAGAGAGAGAGAGAGAGAGACACTGTTCTGTGAGACCACAGGAGAAAAAGGTGGTTGAGTCGGTCTGCCAGTTACGAGCGGAATGGACGAACTGCTCTACGAGAGATGCGAATTTTGGAACTCGATAGGATACTTCTTCCGCGGAATTTGGGAACACGTACGTAATTGGAAATGCATATATTCGGTCCCATACTACTACTATTTTGCTGCGAGTCTCCTCACGGAACATGTGATCTATGGTTAGCGTCTCAGATTGCTGTGCTGGGGGTACCCAGTTGAAATTTCGCCACTGCCAGAATTTTTTTTTCTCTTGTATTTACTATTAGCTTAAACCCGCGTCTCCGCTCGCGTGTTGATTGATTATGATATAAGCTCTGTTTCAGTAGTGTGCTATGAGACTTATTTTGAAGAATGAAATGAAATACAATACCTTGTTTAGAAACAAACATTTTTAGTCAACATTATCAGGAAAGTAAGTAGTGTAGATCAAATCACACGTAAAAATGCACTCGATTCGAAGAATCCAATCACGAAATTGAACAATGATGATTGTAATCATATCACAGATCGATCACTTGATGTAATTCGCGAAACGTAAAATGGATTTTTTTTAAACAGATGTATTAAAAGAAATTACTTTTTTACTGCTTTATTTATTTATTTATTTATTCATTCTTATGTTTCCTGAAGAAAATGTAGCACACATAGACCAAGGTATAGTCTGTGGAGCCGGCCGCGGTGGCCGAGGGGACTGAGGCGCTCCAGTCACGGTCTGCACGGCCACTACGGTCGGGGATTCGAATCCCCCCCCTCGGGCATGGATATTTGTGCCGTCCTTAGGAATAGTTAGTTCATAAGTAGTTTGTAAAATCTATGGGACTTAACTACGGAGTCATAAGTCCCTAAACTTACAAACATTTTTATAGTCTATAGCAAGGTTACATACCGCGAAACGTGACGCCATAGAGTCGCAAACGTCATCGCTGGCCTTGAGTCCGATTTCCTTTATATATATCGTATCTTCCACCTCCTTCTAGCTATCGGCATGGAACTGCTATGGTGTACAACGGGAAACTTTGAAAAGCAATTACACACAGATCATTCGTTTGCGTTATATAGTTCTCGCTGCAGAGCGAAATATTATTACACATACACACATGTAGAACTTTATATACACCGATAACTTTCCATCCCAATATACTCCACCCTTTTATCATTATCAATCCGCAAGCAACAATGCAACCAATAAAACCATTTTCAAAGAGTTATTATTGATCCGCATTTCGCGTTACATTCTTCAAATTACTAAATATCTATCAGATCGCTATAAAACCATGCCTAAAACCTTCCTCAGGTATAAATCAGTAACTACAAATATTTAAGTCTCTGCGTCTTGTCGTTCAGACGTGATAAACGTACACCGAACAGACATTCGCATTTATAGATATAGATTTCTAGAATGTTCTACGTGTTTCTTATGATTCATGAACATGTGAATTCCAGGAAATTACTTCTTTGTATAAACAGCTGAATACTTCAATCTGAAGGTAGTCTGTTTTGAGTTACGATTGTGTCAGCAATAAACCTCGTCAGAGTGTAAAGTATCCAGTGTTGTGCTCTGTTAACGATCAGCCTTCAAATTTCGACCCACCTGCAGTTTTCAATGTGACACTATTTCGTGGAGGCGCCTTGTATACTGCAAAACATTTCCATCATCGCGGCTCCGATTAGGCAGCGTAAGAGCCGTCGCCTACAAGGACAAGAAATGTATTACATCTTTCCGGAGTTACGTATTATCAAAAGAGCCATGGATACAAAACAATGGTTAGGCAGCTGCACATCAGACACCCATCAATGATCTCTGGAGACAATGGTTGGTTCGTTGGTTGGATGTTTAAGGGGGACAAAACTGCAACAGTCATCAGTCCCCCATTCCATCACTAAGCGCCACAAGTAAAATCATTGCAATTTTAAACCCTAGGCGCTTTCCTTTCATGTCAAAGTGGGATGATTATCCCTCAGAATCCACAAAACGCTCCAAGAGACACGTACGCTGGGCGCTGCAATAAATTGCGAAATCGTCAACACAAAGAGATCCGGAGACGTCGGCTGAAAGGCAATCTACGATCGGATTGATTGCAATGGCAACGTGTGGGAACATGGCCTTCAGTCCATATGCGATTGTAGGTACTAAGAAGAAAGCACTTGCCCGCAGGAGACAGGTTCTTCAGCATCTCAATATGAATGGAATCGGGCCCGGGAGCAGGAGATCGGGACAGGGCGAGAGCACGGTCTAGCTCCTGCATGGAGAAGGCGACGTTATAATGTTCACGATAAAAAGAATGGAAAGAAGGCGGCCGTGCCTCCTCTGTTTGCGAGGGAGAAAGGCAGGGTGATAATGGGCAGAGCTCGAAACCTCCGGAAAGAAACGGCCCAATGCGTTGGAAACGTCAGCAGGGTCCACGAGGACTGCGTTCTTCACGGTCAGGCCAGGAATCGGGGAGTGGAACTTGATGCCGGATAAACGGCGTAGGCCACCCCAAACAACCGTGGAGGGAGTAATACGGTTAAAAGAACTAGTAAAAGCAGTCCAGCAAGCTTTCTTGCTGTCGTTTATGATACGACGACATTGCGCTCTCATACGTTTATAATTGATGCAATTCTCCAAAGTTGGGTGGCGGCTGAAGGTGCGCAAAGCACGGCGCTGGGCTCTATGCGCGTCGCGGCAGGCTGCAGTCATCCAAGGGACCTGGACACGACGTGGAGAAGAGGATGTACGAGCTATGGAACGTTCAGCAGCGGTGAGAATAACCTCTGTGAGGTATTCGACCTGACTGTCACAGCTGGGAAAATTCTGATCGTGAAAAACAGCCATGGAAGAATAAAGCCCCCATGTCGGCTTTAGAAATGTTCCAACTGGTGGGGCGAGGAGATGGGTAATGATGCAGGAAGTGGATGATACAAGGGAAATGGTCACTTGAGTACGTGTCAGAAAGTGCATACCACTCAAACCGACCGGCAAGCTGAGGAGTGCATATTGCGAGGTCTATATGGGAATAAGTTGTTGTTGTTGGGTGTTTAAAGGGGACTCAACTGCTGGGTTATAAGTCCCCTGTTCCCTGCTAAGATTTAACTTTTAAAAGTTTCCTTTTTGTCGCATAGTACTCGAAGTCCAGCGTGCTCCAGGTACAGAGAGACAGTCAATGGTAAAATGACATATAACAAAGAACAAGTTGACAAAATAGACAGTAAACTAAAAACAAGGCAGCAGAAGCGTGTGGCTGGCTGATCACAAAATAATACAGGATGAGCCCGCCACCCTGCACACATTAAAATCGTTAATTGAAAAAACAAGTCTTAGACTGTAAAATGACAGTGGCCTATTGTTCAGGAGGGGTGGAAGCCCGACAGGGCGGGTTTATAGGCCCCACCACTAAATAGACCAATAAAAGCCAGTTGCGCGAATAAAACCTAAAACATGATCGACCATAGAGGCATTGTCTGATAAAATCAATGGAAGCTCTGAAGGCAGTGTAAAAGACTGCCTCAAGTCGGCTAAAAGTAAGCAGCCCACCAGAATGTGGACCACAGTCAATAGGGCGCCACAACGGCAAGTTGGTGGGTCCCCTCGTCGTAGAAGGTGGCCGTGCGTCAACCACGTATGTCCAATACGCAGTCTGCAGATGACTACTGACTCCCTACGAGAGGCTCGCAGGGAGGATCGCCACACAGCTGTGGTGGGCTTGACTATGCGCAGCTTATTTGGTTCAGTCAAGGCAGCCCATTCGGAGGTCCAAATCCCTAGAACCTTAAGGGTCAGTTGCTGCCAGAAGTTCTGGTCTTGGAGACCTATCTTTAAGGGCCGGGATGTGGTGGCCTGCTTGGCCAGGCGATCAACCCGTTCGTTACCTGGAATTCCTACGTGGCCCGGGGTCCAAATGAACACCACCGAACGGCCTGACTCGCCCAGAGTGAAAACGGCGTCCTGAATGGACTGAACCAAATGGTGCTTTGGCATAAACTGGTCTAGGGCGATCAAGGCACTCAGGGAGTCACTACAGATAAGATATGACTTCCTGGGGCATGCTCTGAGATGGTCGAGTGCACGGGTTATTGCGATTAGCTCTGCCGTAAAGACAGTACAGCCAGAGGGCAGGGAGAGCGCTGTTCGGTGTGGTCGCCATGAACATAGGCATAACCCACTCTGCCGTCTACCTGGGAGCCATCAGTGTATATGACGTCTGCATCACGGAATGTGCTAAGTATGTCCAGGAACTGGTGTCGAAGTAATTGTGGTGAAATCGACGCCTTTGGACCGCCGGACAGTTGCAGGTGAAGCTGGAGGCGAGGGATGGTCCAAGGAGGGATATTAGATAGGCAAGAGAATGCAGGACGGAGATGAAAAGACTCTAGTGAAGAAAGAAGAGAATGTACACGGACCGCAACTGGAAGACCCGATCTGGGTCGACGTTGTGGAGAGGGAAGGTCGGTATTTGCAAACAATAACCTACGATTTGGATGGTGAGGCGTAGTGTGGACATGGACAATGTAGGAGGCCAGCAACTGTTGCCGGCGGTACCTCAAGGGAGGGATGCCAGCTTTGGCAAGGAGGCTAGGCACAGGGCTGGTGCGGAATGCCCCTGTTGCTAAACGGACACCACTATGTAGAATGGGATCCAAGATCCTCAGTGCTGAAGGTGATGCAGAGGCATATACTTGGCTCCCATAATCCAGGCGTGATTGGATGAGCGCCTGAAAGAGGTGCATGAGGGTTCGACGGTGAGCTCCCCAGGCAGTATGGCTGAGACATCGCAATATATTTAGGTGCCGCCAGCACTTCTGCTTCAGCTGACGAAGGTGTGGCCCCCCAAGTCAGTCGGTTGTCAAACAGCAAGCCGAGAAACCGATGGCTTTCTGCAACATGAAGCTGGTCAGCAGCTAGGTACAGTTCTGGCTCAGGGTGAACTGCCCGATGATGACAAAAGTGCATCACCCGGGTTTTACAAGCTGAAAAAGTAAAGCCATGCGTCGTGGCCCATGACTGTGTCCTTCGGATGGCTCCCTGAAGACGCCTTTCAGCAACACCAATGCTAGGAGAGCTGTAGTATAAGCAGAAGTCATCGGCGAATAAAGAACAACAAACCGATGACCCCACTGCCGCAGCAAGACCGTTTATCGCTATTAAAAAAGAGCGGTACGCCGAGAACGGAGCCCTGTGGGACGCCGTTCTCCAACACTCGGCGTGAGCTGAAGGAGGTACCAACTCTCACCCTAAAAGTGCGTAGCGAGAGGAAATTCTTGATAAAAATTGGGAGTGGACCCCGTAAGCCCCAATCATACAGTGTAGCGAGAATATGGTGGCGCCATGTCGTGTCATACGCCTGCCGGAGGTCAAAAAAGACCGCAACTAAGTGCTCACGTCTAGAGAAGGCTGTACGGATGGCCGACTCCAAAGACACTAAATTGTCGATAGTGGAGCGACCCTGGCGGAAACCCCCCTGTTGTGGGGCCAGTAGACTCCGATCTTCAAGGATCCACATAAGACGGCGACTCACCATACGCTCAAGCAACTTACACAGGACATTAGTCAAGCTAATGGGGCGGTAACTGTCAACTGCCAGCGGATCTGCTCCCGGTTTCATAACAGGGATAATAATACTATCCCGCCAATGGGATGGGAAAACACCCCCTGTCCAGATCCTATTAAATAAGGCGAGCAATTTCTGATGGAAGTCCGCTGACAGGTGACGGATGAACTGGCCATGTATGCGGTCTGGTCCCGGAGAGGTATCGGGGCATGCAGCAAGAGCAGTGGTAAACTCCCATTCCGTAAATGGAGCATTTTACAGTTCCCGGTGGCGAGTGTGGAAAGATAGAGGATTTCGCTCCACCCGTTGTTTAAGGGAGCGGAAGGAGGCACTATAATTTGCTGTTGCGGAGCAGCTTGCATAATGCTCTGCCATGAACTCAGAAATTACGGCCGGGTCAGTACAGAGAGTTCCATCGACGGTCAGAGATGGGATTCCCGCTGGTGGGCGGTATCCATAGAGGCGCCGTACCTGAGACCAGACGCGAAAATGGGAGGCACGAGAGCCTATAGAGGCGACGTACCGCTACCAACAGTCCTGTTTACTTTGCCGGATAAGGCGTCGGGCGCGGGCCCTGAGCCTTTTAAAAGCTATCAGATTCTCAAGTGTAGGGCGGCGCCGGTGGCATTGTAGTGCTCGCCGACGGTCCCGTATAGCCTCAGCAATCTCTGGCGTCCACCAGGGCACGACCTTGCGCCGAGGGGAACCAGTGGTGATCGGAACGGTCTCCTCTGCAGCTGAGACTATAACAGCTGTGACCTGTTGGACTGCCGTATCAATATCATGTGGTAATGGAACAGAAGCCACAGCAGCCGAGGTGTAACGCTGCCAGTCTGCTCGATGTAGACACCATCTGGATGGGTAGCCTGCAGGTTCAAAGTGCTGGAGTGACAGAAGAATGGGGAAATGGTCACTCCTGCAAAGGTCGTCATGGACCCTCCAACACAAATGTGGGAGAAGGCCTGGGCTACATACAGATAGGTCAATAGCAGAATATGTGCCATGTGCTATACTAAAATGTGTGGGTGCACCGGTGTTTAAGAGGCATATGTCCTGCTGTGACAGTAAAATTTCAACGTCTCTACCACGTCCCGAGGGCTGTATACCGCCCCAGAGAGGGTGGTGGGCATTGAAGTCCCCCAAAAGGATAAATGGTGGGGGTAGCTGCGCGACCAAGGCAGTGAGGTCAGCAAGGGACACGACCTCATCTGGTGGGAGGTATAGAGACCAGACAGTTATGTCCTGCATTGTTCTGCGTCTAACAGCCACTGCCTCGAGAGCCGTGTTAAGAGGCACGGCAGCACTAGGAACAGTGGCGAGGACATAAATGCAGACACCTCCAGATACCCTATTGTAGTCAGCGCGGTTGTTATAGTAGCCCCGATAGCCACGGAGGGCTGGGGTCCGCTGGACAGGAAACCATGTTTCCTGTAGGGCTACACAGAAAGCAGGATAGCGGCACAGTAATTGCTGCAGCTCGGGTAAGTGGCGGAAAAATCCGCCACAGTTCCATTGCAAGATCATGCTACTTCTTGATTGCTGAGGCATGGCAGTATCGACGGTGCTGTTGGTTCCACAGAATCACCGGTCGTCGCCGTCGGTGGAGGCAGGGCCTCTACATCCATCGCCTCCAAAGTCTTGGTGATAGCCAAGTCCTCTGGTGAGGTGAGGAGTTCCACCACGTCCTCAGATGTGTGAGGTGGTGGTGGTGGTGGTGGTGGCACAGTTTCCACCGTGGAAGGCGTTTGCTTAGCAGCCTTCGACTTTTTCTTCTCTCGCTCCTTTTTAGGTTTCTTTGCTGGGAGGGCTTTGGGGCCTTGACCTCAGCCTCAGGGACTGAGGAGGACCTTGAAGCCCTACAACCACGACTCAAAGTAAGTGGCTGTGTCAGCCACTCACTGGTACCCACATTATCAGTGGGAGAAACCATAGGAGGAAGGGAGCCCAGGGACCCCTTCCTGGCGAGAGGTGCCGGAGAAGGCTGCTGCTTCTCCGGCTGGGTGTTAGGGACCGGAGTCCCCAACGGTTGTGGGGCAGTTGCCCCCACAGGAGGTGGTGGGGGGGGGGGCAACAGAGGAAGGGCCCCCAAACGTCAAGGGGGCAGTTTGATGTTTTCGGCCCACAGGGGCCACAGAAGGTGGCGTGACATGGGAGGCTGACGTCCCCATAGCGGTCGGAGACGACGCATTGGCAGCAAAGGATGACGACATCCGAACGGGATGAAGACGCTCATATTTTCGTCTGGCCTCTGAGTACGGTAATCTATCCAGGGTTTTGAATTCCATGATTTTGCGTTCATTATGTAGCACACTACAGGTCGGCGAGCAAGGTGGGTGTTGCAGCCCACAATTCACACACACAGGAGGAGGTGTACATGGCGCATCCGGGTGTGATGGATGCCCACCGGGAGGACATATGCCCGAACTTCCAGCACCGAAAGCATCACATAGGGGGAGGGATGTACGGTTTTACTTCACACCGGTATATCATTATCTTGACCTTCTCAGGCAATACATCGCCCTCGAAGGCCAAGATAAATGCACCGGTGGCAACCCTGCGATCTTTCGGTCCCCTGTAGATGCGCCGGACGTAGTGAACTCCTCTCCGCTCTAAATCAGCGCGCAATTCGTCGTCAGTCTGTGACAGAAGATCACGGTGGAATATTAAGCCCTGGATCATGTTGAGCGTCTTATGCGGCGTGAAACTTACGGCGACGTCTCCTAGCATGTCACAGGCGAGTAAAGCCTTTGACTGTGCAGGGGATGCCGCTTGTATTAAGACAGACCCGCTTCTCATTTTAGAAAATGATGCGACTTCGCCAAATCTATTTTCGATGGTTTCGACAAAAAATTGCGGCTTAGTATTAGTAAAGGATTCCCCATCAGCCCGAGTACAGACTAAGTACTGGGGTGAGTAAGGCTCAGATCTGTTAAGGGCCTGACGTTCTT
The DNA here is from genome assembly GCA_026315105.1 of Locusta migratoria. Taxonomy (NCBI): domain Eukaryota; kingdom Metazoa; phylum Arthropoda; class Insecta; order Orthoptera; family Acrididae; genus Locusta; species Locusta migratoria. The sequence goes on from CM048749.1 coordinate 415,564,588, forward strand.
CCCAAGGTTTGGCCAGGGAAGGGAACGACCTGGGGTCATACTGTGCACCATTAAATTCATTTCTTCCTCTCTTAGAGACGGCGGTTTTGTGCCCGCCTACGCTGTTTATGGCTCGTTTCATTGTCGTCCCACGAGCAGCTAGGGAAAAGAGGCCCACCCAGGCAGAGCCCCGCTTGCCTGGGTAAGCCTGATACAACTGAGGTGCGGCAGGTTCCTCAGAGGTTGCTCGCTAGCGGCTGTTCAACCTCAACAGCCATGCATCTCCTCGGCACGTAGCACACCTTGAGACAGAGGGGCTTTTTATAGAGGTTTGTACCATCCTCGCGACCCGGGCGATTAAGCCAAGATCCCCGGGCTCTGAAACGTACAACGTTCCACCGTCGCGCCGAACGATGGTCGTTGAAGCACGCACAGAGCTTACGGTGTAGTGGACTGTTGGCGCGACACAGCCCACAGCTCAGGACCCCGGGTTCGCCAAGCCCGTACTCAGCAAATTAATGCTGAGCCCCTGAGGGCTGAGTGCCTGGAACTGACGATACAGGACCATTGGCGAAACGGAGGCTTTTGAGTCACCGGACAAGTCTAACCTAAGCTGTAGGCGAGGTACACACCATGGAGGTGTATGAGAAAGGTATAGGAATGTGGTAGGGATAGGAAGGGATGCGATTGAAGAAAGAAGGGAACGAACACGATCCGCAATCGGGAAACCCGACCGTGGACGTCGTCGTAGGGAAGGGAGAACGGCAGCTGGGAACAGAAGCCTGTGATTCAGGTGGTCGGGTGAGGCATGAATACGGGCGACATACGAAGCCAGTAGCTGCTGCCGGCGGATTCGGAGGGGGGAACCCCAGCCTCAGCAAGGAGACTTGTCACGGGACTTGTGCGGAAGGCACCCGTCTCTAAACGTACGCCACTATGGTGTATTGGGTCCAAGACACACAGTGCATAAGGGGCTGCGAATCGTATACCAGGCTACCATAATCCAGACGGGATTGGATAAGAGCCCTATACAGTTGCAGGAGAGATGTACGAGCTGCTCCCCAAGTGGTATGGCTTAGGCAGCGAAGGACATTCAGGTGGCAGCAACACTTCTTCCGCAGCTGTTGCAGGTGTGGGACCCACGTGAGCCGGGAATCGAACAGCATACCTACAAAACGGTGTGTCTGAACAACACAAAGCAAATCCTGACCCAAATACAACTCAGGGTCTGGGTGTACTGCCTGATGGCGACAGAAGTGCATGACCCGGGTTTTGGCGGCAGAGAACTGGAATCCATGGGTCGTGGCCCAGGACTGAGCTTTTGTGATGGCCCCCTGCAAACGCCTTTCAGCGACACCCATGCTGTGAGAACTGAAATATAGGCAGAAGTCATCGGCATAGAGTGAGGAGGATACGGTTGATCCCACTGCCGCAGCAAGGCCGTCGATAGCGATCAGAAAGAGAGGAACACTAAGGACCGAGCCCTGTGGGACTCCTTTCTTCTGTACACGGGGCGAGCTGAGAGAGGTACCGACACGAACTCTGAAAGAGCGAAGCGAAAGAAAGTTCTGTATAAAAAGCGGGAGTGAGCCCCGCAACCCCAACCGTGCAGTGTGGCCAGAATGTGGTGGCGCCAGGTGGTGTCATAGGCCATCCTGAGGTCAAAAAAGACGGCGACAAGGTGTTCACGTCTGCTGAAAGCCGTACGGATGGCCGACTCCAGAGTTACAAGGTTATCTACAGTGGAGCGGCCTTGGCGGATGGCCCCCTGTCGTGGGGACAACAGTATCCACATGAGCTGCCGACTCACCATACGTTCTATGAGCTTGCACAGAACGTTGGTGAGGCAGATCGGACGGTAGCTATCAGCCACCTGTGGGTCAGTACCAGGTTTCATCACGGGGATAACGATGCTTTCCCGCCATTGTGATGGGAAGGACCCCTCTGCCCATAGATGGTTGAGCAGGGCGAGAAGGTGGTATTGGGACTCTGCTGAAAGGTGGCGAAGGAACTGGCTGTGGATACGATCCGGTCCCGGGGAGGTATCGGGACATGCAGCAAGGGCAGTTTCGAATTCCCATTGACTAAAAGGGGCATTGTACGTTTCTTCACGGCGGGTACAGAATGACAGATGCCGTCTTTCGACCCGCACCTTCAGTGCATGGAAGGCTGCACTGTAAGCTGCAGTTGTGGAGATGCAAGCGTAGTGGTTCGCCAGGTGTTCAGCGATGGCAGTGGGAACTGTGCAGACGGTGCCCCGAATGTTTATGCTGGGAATTGCTGCTGGTGGTCGGTGCCCAAAGAGGCGCCAAACCTGAGACCACACAAGAGACGAGGATGTGCGAGAGCCAATGTTGGCGACATACTGCTCCCAACAGTCCTGCTTACTCTGTCGGATGAGCTGTCGAGCTCGGGCCCGGAGCCGTTTAAAGGCGATCAGGTTGTCCATGGTGGGATGATGGCGGTGGCGCTGGAGCGCCCGTCGACGATCCCGGATGGCTTCGGCGATTTCTGGTGTCCACCAGGGCACGGACCTATGCCGGGGAGCCAGATGTTTTGGGGATAGTTGCCTCAGCAGCTGAGACTATGGAGCTGGTGACCTGGTGAACCGCCATGTCCACATCAGCTGGCAGTGAAACAGGAATCACAGCGGCTGAGGTATAACGTTCCCAATCAGCTCTTCGGAGAGACCATCGAGGCTGGTGGCCGGCAGGTTGGAAGTGCAGCAGCGACACGAGGTTAGGGAAGTGGTCACTACCGCAAAGGTCGTCATGGACCTTCCATTGGAGATGCAGGAGCAGGATCGGGCTACAAACAGAAAGATCTATCGCCGAATATGTGCCTCGCGCCACACAGAAGTGCGTGGGGGCACCCGTGTTTAAGAGGCAGACATCTCGCTGTGACAAAAGTGCCTCCACATCTATATCGCGGCTTGTCGTTTATGTTCCACCCCACAATGGGTGGTGGGCATTAAAATCCCCCAAAAGGAGAAATGGTGGGGGTAGCTGTGTTATTAAAGCAGCGATATAGGCGATAGAGACAGCTTCATCCGGAGGAAGGTAGATGGAGCAGATGGTGAACTCCTGCCTCGCCCGAATTCTAACAGCAACTGCCTCCAGAGCCGTGTGGAGAGGCACAGTAGCACTGGGGACAGTTGTGAGAACGTAGAAACAGACCCCTCCTGAAACTCTGTCATATGCCACCCGGTTCTTGTAGTATCCCCGATAGCCGCGAAGGGCCGGGGTCCGCTGGGCAGGAAACCACGTTTCCTGCAATGCCAAACAAAGCGCAGGGAAGTGGCACAACAACTGCTGCAATTCAGATAGGTGGTTGAAAAAACCACCGCAGTTCCACTGAAGGATTACGTGGTCGCCGAGCTGAAAGGCCATATTAAATTTTCGAATTGGGTTCATCCATAGTTACATCTGCTGCCAACTGTTCAGAATCGCCAGTGTCAGCGATCCTGGATGCTGGAGAACCCAGTATTGCGAGATCCTCGGCAGACGCGAGGATCTCAACCTCATCCTCCGAAGTAGAGGATGAGGATGCCTGTGGCTTTCTAGCCACGAAAGTCGCCTTCTTCTTCTTGCTTTTTCTCTGTCGTCCCTGTCCGTCACTGGCCCTTTGGTCTAGAAGCCTGGGAGGGCTTCTCACTAGTGGTATCTGGGTTGGACGAAGAGCGAGAACTCCTTCTACCAGCAGGTCGTGGACCCTTCAGCCGTCGGCTGGGATCCCCACGTCCACTGTAAGAAGCCTCGGAAGGGAGTGTCCCGAGGGACCCCTTCCAAGCGAGAGGAGCCGGAGGAGGCTGTTCCTTCTGCAGCTGGGAGGCGGGGACTGATGTCCCCGATGGAGGGGAGGTATTTGCTCCCACTGGTGGTGTTGTGGGAGCAACTGATGAAGTGGTGCCCCCACCCATCGAGGGGACAGTAGATCGTTATGGCCCATAGGGCCCACGGACGGAGAAAACACGGATTCAGTTGACCGCAGTAAAGATGGTGCCGCTGTGACTGCGGCAAAAGATGTTGACATCTTTACCGGATGGAGCCGATCGTATTTTTTCCAAGCATCTGAATATGTCAAACGGTCCAGGGTCTTTATCTCCATGATTTTTCTTTCTCGATGTAATACTCCACAGGTCGGCGAGCACTGCGGATGGTGTTGCCCACAATTCACACAAACTGGAGGTGGAGTACATGGGGCGTCTGGGTGCGATGGTCGCCCACATTCCCTGCAGTTAGGGCTGGAAGTACAACGGGAGGACATGTGCCTGAACTTCCAGCACCTGAAACACCAAATAGGGGGAGGGACATGGGGCTTTACGTCGCACTGGTATACCATCACCTTGACCTTCTCAGGCAGTGTATCGCCTTCGAAGGCCAAGATAAAAGCACCGGTGGCAACCCTCTGGTCTTTAGGTCCCCTGTGCACTCGCCGAACGAAGTGAACCCCCCAACGTTCCAAGTATGCTCTCAACTCCTCAACGGTCTGAGAGAGGAGGTCTCGATGGTAGATTAAACCCTGGACCATGTTGAGTGATTTATGAGGCGTGATACTAACTGGGACATCACCCAGCTTGTCGCAGGCAAGTAATGCCCTCGACTGTGCTGGGGACACCGTCTGTATCAGCACTGCCCCACTGCGCATTTTTGAAAATGATTTTATTTCACCGAATTTATCTTCAAGCTGTTCCACGAAAAACTGCGGCTTAGTGGTCATGAATGATTCTCCATCTACACGCGGACAAACAAGGTACTGTAGCAAATATGGTTCTGATCTATTCCGGGCCTGTCGTTCCTCCCACGGGGTGGCGAGGGAAGGAAACGCTTTAGGGTCATATGTAGACGCATTGAATTCTGTCTTGCCACGCTTAGAGACGCCGTTTTCGCGACCGGCCACGCTTTTATTTGCTCGTTTCATTGTCGTCCCACGAGCGGCTAGGGAAAAGAGGTCCACCCAGGCAGAGCCCCGCTTGCCTGGGTAAGCCTTATACAACTGAGGTGCGGCAGGTTCCTCAGAGGTTGCTCGCTAGCGGCTGTTCAACCTCAACAGCCATGCATCTCCTTGGCACGTAGCACACCTTGAGATTGGTTTTTTTTTTTTTTTTATAGAGGTTTGTACCGTCCTCGCGACCCGGGCGATTAAGCCAAGATCCCCGGGCTCTAAAACGTACAACGTTCCACCGTCGCGCCGAACGATGGTCATTGAGGCACGCACAGAGCTTACGGTGTAGCGGACTGTTGGCACGACACAGCCCACGGATCAGGACCCCAGGTTCGCCAAGCCCGTACTCAGCAAATTAATGCTGAGCCCCTGAGGGCTGGGAATAACTGTGTGGTGTCTGAAAAGAAGGTTGGTGCACCGGTGTTGAGGCAGACAAGATCGAAGTGTTGGAGAAGGTCCACCAAAAGGGAGCCTCTCGGACAAGGTGCCGGAGAGCCCCATAGGGGGTGGTGGGCATTAAAGTCGCCTACCAACACGAATGGTGAAGGGAGCTGGTCAACAAGGTGTAGCACGTCTGCCCTAGTAAGGGCAGATGAAGGCGAATAGATATTACAGAGGGAAAAGGTAAATGTGGATAGAGTGATGCGGACGGCAACTGCCTGTAGATGAGTATGCAATGAGATGGGATGGAAATAGACGTCGTCTCGAATGAACGTCAGAACCCCTCCATGGGCTAGGATACCTTCCACGGGTGGCAGGTCGAACCGCACAGAGGTGTAGTGTGGAAAGTCTGCACGGTCACTTAGACGCAACTTAGTTTCTTGGAGGCAGACGACAAGCGGGCAGTGCAATCGAAGGAGTAGTTTTAATTCCTCCCGATTGGAACGAATGCCGCGAATATTTCATTGAAGGAGCGCCATGATAAAAAATGAGATAAGAAATAAGGACAAAAACCAACTAGCAAGTGGGGTCACCTCGACAGCCAGTGAGGACCGGATTTCGAGGGAGCACTGCTATCGCTGTCTAGGGGCAAAGGGTCGTGGTCCATAGGTTCGACCGACGCGCCTGCCACCTCCCTGAGTTCATCAGGAGGGGCAGTTTCCACCGCCGGTAAAGGGCCGGGTGCCCGGCAGATGGAGCGTCCCGGTGAAACAGAAGACGGCCTAGGCCAAAACTGTTGGACGGCATGACAGATGGGTCATGCCTCGGCGGGGAAGGAGAGGAACTCTTTTCGTTGTTGGCTCTTCTCGAAGAGTGACGGTGAGAAGAGGCAGTCGATGGTTGGGAAGCCTGAGAACGCAGAAACTCCTCACGGACGGGGTCCTTTTTCAAAGTCCGGGCATCTTGTTTAGGTGCCCGCGGTTTACTGGAGGTTGATGAAGACTGTACTTTAGGAGCAGCAGGAGGAAGCGGGGACGTGGAACGGGCAATCTTCGGGCTGGCGGATCGCACAACTGTGTCAGCGAAGGTAAAATCACAGGTCTGGGTACTCGAATCCTTAGTAGGTCGAGTGGAGGTGAGGACGTTACTGTATATGCCCACTGGGAGGACAGCGGGCATTCGACTCGCCAACAACTTTCGAGCGGCAGATGTAGATACCTTTTCCGTAACCCGAATTTGCTGGATGACCTTCTCATCCTTGTATACAGGGCAGTCGCGAGAGGAAGCCGCATGGTCACCGTTGCAGTTAAGGCAGTGAGGGGACGGAGGTGGGCAATCCCCGTCATGTGCGTCCCTACCACAAGTGACACACTTTGCTGCATTAGGGCAAGATTCACGGGTATGGTTGTACCTTTGGCATTGGAAGCAGCGCGTTGGGTTTGGAATATAAGGGCGGACAGAGATAACTTCGTACCCTGCTTTGACCCTTTTCGGGAGTTAAACTCTGTCGAACGTCAAAAACACAGTACGAGTCGGTGTCAGCTGGTTATCTACCTTTTTGAACACCCTATGGACGGCTGTTACACAAACCTTTATGTCCGATCAGGGTGTGTCTTGTTGTTGTTGTTATTTGGATGTTTAAGGGGGACTAAACTACAATGGTCATCAGTCCCCCATTCCATCACAAAATGTCAAAAATAAAAGCGCGGACGTCAAATGAATGCGCCCAGAGATTAGGTTTGCGAAGTGGGATGGAAATCCCACTGAGTCTATAAAACATCAACAAAACGGAGAAGAAACTACAAGAAAAGGGGACGAACACACAAAGACACCTTACTACAAAGAGGCCGAAGGCACTGGTTGACCGACCGTAGGAATAAAAAAGGAAAAGTCAACCACTCGGCAGTGCAAGGGAAATACCAGTCATAGAGACTGATAAAAACCTCCTGCTCGAATAAAACTTAAAACTGAATTTGCTGCTGAAGCATCGTCACGTAAAACATCTGATAAAACGCCAGGAATGTTAAAACGAAGCCGCAAGGCGGCTAAAAACGGGCAGTCCACTAGGATGTGGACTATTGTTAAGTGGGAGCCACAACGACACTTGGGCGGGGCCTCACCACGAAGGAGATGTCCGTGGGTGAGCCACGAATGACCAATACGGAGTCTACACAGCACCACGGAGTCCCGGCGAGAGGCCAGCACGGAAGAACGCCATGCGGTGGTGGTCTCCTTGACTAGCCGAAGCTTGTTGGGTGTGCCCAGGCTATGCCACTCGGCATCCCAACGCTGATGTACGCGGTGGCGCAACAACGAACGGAGATCTGACGCCAGGAGGCCAATGTCCAAAATGGACGCACTGACTGCCTGCCTGGCAAGTCTGTCAACACGTTCATTGCCCGGGATGCCGACATGACCTGGGGACCAGACGAACACCACTGATCGCCCGGACTCTCCAATGGCACAAAGCGTCTCCTGTATGGCCAACACCAGAGGAGACCGCGGGTAACAGTGCTCCAGAGCTCGGAGGCTGCTCAGAGAGTCGCTGCAAACAACAAAAGACTCGCCTGAGCAAGACCAGATATGCACAAGAGCTCTGTGAATGGCCACCAGCTCTGCAGTGTAAACACTGCAGCCATTCGGCAGAGAGTGCTGTTCCACATGGTCACCATGAGTATAGGCATATCCCACACAGCCATCAACCATTGAACCATCTGTGTAGATCAGGTCATAACCACGGAACTCTGCTATGACAGCAGAGAACTGACGGCGGAGCGCCTCCAGTGGAACTGAGTCTTTGGGCCCCTGGGCCAAGTCCAGCCGAGTAGACGGCCTTGGCAAACACCACGGAGGTGTACGGGCACGGACCCGATAGGAAGTTGGAAGGGGAGAAGACTCAAGCTCCTGCAGGAGGGACTGAACCCGATAGGCAATAGTATGACCTGATCTGGGGCGTTGCTGATGGGGACGGACTACCACATCAGGAAAGAGGAGACGATGGTTTGGGTGGCCTGGGGAGCAATGTACATGGGCTGCGTAAGCCGCAAGTAGGTGTTGGCGGCGGATCCCCAAGGGTGGAACCCCAGCCTCTACTAGTAAGCTGTTCACTGGACTGGTGCGGAAGGCACCCGTCGCGATGCGAACCCCACAGTTGTGAATGGGGTCCAGTAGGTGCAGTGCCGAAGGTGCTGCAGACCCATAGGCAATGCACCCAAAATCGAGACGGGACTGCACCAGCGCCGTGTAAAGCCGCAACAGTGTCGAGCGGTCGGCACCCCAGGTCGTATGACCCAAGTGTCTGAGAAGGTTGAGATGGCGCCAGCACTTCTGTTTCAGCTGACGAATGTGGGGGAGCCACGTCAGCTGGGCATCAAAGACCAGTCCTAAAAAACGGTGAGTTTCCACTACCGTAAGTGGTTCGTCATTCAGATAAAGTTCAGGGTGTGGGTGGACGGTCCGACGCCGGCAGAAGTGCATCACTCTGGTCTTGGAGGCAGAAAACTGAAAGCCGTGGGTAAGCGCCCAGTTCTGCGCCTTCCGAATAGCACCTTGCAACCTGCGCTCAGCAACTTGGGTGCTGCAGGAACTAAAAGAGAGACAAAAGTCGTCAGCATAAAGAGAGGGGGACACTGACGGCCCAACCGCTGTGGCTAAACCGTTGATGGCGATTAAAAATAAGGGAACGCTTAAAACGGAACCCTGAGGAACCCCATTTTCCTGGATATGAGAGGAGCTCAGAGAAGCACCAATTTGAACACGAAAGGTACGGACGGCTAAAAAATTCTGAATAAAAATCGGTAGGGAGCCCCGGAGGTCCCAGTCATATAAAGTGTTGAGAATGTGTCGTCGCCAGGTTGTATCGTATGCTTTGTGCATATCGAAGAAGACGGCCACAAGGTGTTGGCGCCGGGAAAAGGCTGTGCGGATTGCAGACTCGAGGTACACCAGATTATCGGTGGTAGATCGACCCTGGCGAAAACCGCCCTGGCATGGAGCCAATAATCCCCGAGTCTCAAGAATCCAACACAACCGCCGACTGACCATCCGCTCCAACAGTTTGCATGGCACGTTAGTCAGGTTAATGGGCCGATAGCTATCCAAGGAAAGAGGATGTTTGTCGGGCTTAAGCACTGGGATGATGATACTCTCCCGCCACTGTGACGGGAAAACACCATCACGCCAAATGCGGTTATAGACCGCAAGCAGGTTACGCCGACTATCTGCTGAGAGATGTTTCAGCATTTGACTATGGATGCTATCAGGCCCTGGCGCCGTGTCAGGACATTGTTGAAGAGCACTGAGGAGCTCCCACTCAGTAAAGGGAGTGTTGTAAGATTCAGTGCGGCGGGTACGAAAGGAGAGGTGCTGGCGTTCCACCCTCTCCTTCAATGTACGGAAGGCCGGTGGATAGTTTGCAGAGGCAAAGGCGCGGGCATAATGCTCGGCAAACATCTCTGCAAGAGTGGCCGGGTCCGTACAAACGACTCCATTTGATGAGATCCCAGGGATTCCCACTGGTGTCTGTAATCCCTGTAGCCGCCTGATCTTACTCCAGACCTGCGAGGCTGAGGTGCCTGTCCCAATAGTGGAAATGTATCTCTCCCAGCACTCCCGTTTCCGTCTTCTTATTAACTGGCGAGCACGAGCGCGAAGCCGTTTAAAATCAATGAGATGCTCCTGAGAGGGGTGACGCTTATAGCGCTGTAAAGCCCGCCTACGATCTCTAATAGCCGCAGCTATTTCCGGCGACCACCACGGCACTGCCTTACGCCGTGGGCGCCCAGAGGAACGAGGAATAGTAGCTTCTGCAGCAGACAATATGGACTGCGTGGCGCTCTCAACCACCACATCGATGGTATCGAGTTGGGGAGGGCCAACGATGGCAGCAGAGGTGTAGCCTTCCCAGTGAGCCCTATGAAGAGCCCACCGAGGAGAGCGTGCTGGGGACTGACGTTGTGGGAGTGACAAAAAGATCGGAAAATGGTCACTGCCGCACAAGTCATCATGGACACTCCAATGGATGGATGGCGGAAGGCTGTGGCTGCATATCGACAGATCAATGGCCGAGAATGTGCCGTGTGCCACACTGAAATGTGTGGGGGCACCTGTATTCAAGAGGCAGAGGTCGAGCTGAGAAAACAGGTCCTCGACAACTCTGCCACGGCCAGAGATCGTAGAACCACCCCACAGGGGGTTGTGGGCATTAAAGTCCCCCAATAGCAAAAAAGGTGGCGGGAGTTGTGAGATAAGTGCAGCCAAGACAGCCATAGAGACATCGCCATCCGGAGGGAGGTAGAGACTGCAGACAGTAATCTCTTGTGTTGTCCTTACCCTAACGGCCACCGCTTCCAATGGTGTCTGAAGGGGCACAGGTTCACTATATACAGAGGTAAGGACATACACACACACTCCACCTGACACCCTGTTATACTGGCTACGATTGCAGAAGTATCCCCTATAGCCCCGAAGGGCAGGGGTCCGCATTGCCGGAAACCAAGTTTCCTGCAGGGCAATGCAGAGAGCAGGTGTAACGCTCAAAAGGTGTCGTAGCTCAGCCAGGTGGGTGAAAAAACCGCCGCAGTTCCATTGGAGGATAGTGTCCAACAGCTGGGAAGGCATAAATGAAAGGATGTGATGTATTACACCTCAGCAGCTTTTGCATCCACCAGTAGCAATGCATCAGCGTCTAAATCCATCGAGTCCGATGCGTCCAAGAGCGCAAGGTCCTCGGGGGATGCAAGTATCTCCACCTCGTCCTCAGAGGCAGAGGCGGAGGGAGCGGGTGGCACTGTGGCCACAGGGGTTTCTTTTGCTTTGTCTTTGTTCTTTTTTGTCCTAACCCTCTTATCCCTCGGGGGCTTCACCGGGAGGAGGGGCTTTGCAGACTCAGCCTCCGTCTCAGTGACAGAGGGAGAGCCCGACGCCCTGCGGCCAGCAGCCGGCGGCGGTGCCTGCTTCTGGCTTGTGCCGGCATCGGCACTGGTGGAAGCCACAGAAGGGAGCGTCCCTAGGGAACCCTTCTGTATGAGGGCAGCCGGAGAAGGTTGATGCTTCTCCGGCGGAGGGTTGGAGGCTGCTCCTGAAGCAATTGCCTTGGGAGCAGGAGGAGGAATGGGGCCCCCGACCACTGTGGGGGCAGGTTTGAGTTGACGGCCCTGACGGCCGTTGGAGAAAGAAACACTATTGTCTGCTGCAGTCACGAAGGTGGATGGCGGCGATGTCACTGCTGCAAAAGATGCGGTCATGGCGATGGGATGAAGTCGCTCATACTTCTTCCGAGCCTCAGAATAAGAAAGCCGGTCCAAGGTCTTCAGTTCCATTATCTTCCTTTCCTTACGGAAGACGGTGCAATCCGACGAACAGGGAGGATGATTTAAACCACAGTTAACGCAGACTGGAGGCGGTGTACATGGAGCGTCCGGGTGTGCTGGACGTCCACAGTCCCTGCATGTGGCGGTGGAAGCACATCTGGAGGACATGTGGCCGAATTTCCAGCATTTAAAACACCTCATAGGGGGAGGAATATAAGGTTTTACGTCGCACCGGTACACCATCACCTTGACCTTCTCAGGCAGGGTATCGCCTTCAAAGGCCAAGATAAAAGCACCGGTGGCAACCTTGCGATCCTTTGGTCCCCTATGGACACGCCGGATAAAGTGGACACCTCTGCGCTCTAAATTGGCGCGTAACTCGTCGTCGGATTGTAACAGCAGGTCTTTATGAAAGACGATACCTTGGACCATATTGAGCGACTTACGTGCTGTAATGCTCACAGGGACATCACCCAGCTTGTCGCAGGCAAGTAACGCCGGCGACTGGGCTGGGGATGCTGCTTCTATGAGCACTGCGCCGCTTCGCATCTTTGACAGGCCAGAAACTTAGCCGAACTTATCCTCAAGATGTTCCACAAAGAAAAGAGGTTTGGTAGATGTAAAGGACTCACCATCTGTGCGGCTACATACTAGAAATTTTGGAGAAGGTGGCTCGTTTGCAGATTTTGCCCGACGTTCCTCCCACGGTGTGGTTAGGGAAGGGAACGAACGGGGATCATAGCAAGCAGCATTAAAATCTCCTCTACCTCGCTTAGAGACGCCGTTTTCGCGACCGGCCACGCTTTTAAGTGCTCGTTTCATCCTGGTCCCACGAGCAGCTAGGGATCTAAAGGTCCACCCAGGCAGAGCCCCGCTTGCCTGGGCAAGCCTTGTACAACTGAGGTGCGGCAGGTTCCTCAGAGGTTGCTCGCTAGCGGCTGTTCAACCTCAACAGCCATGCATCTCCTCGGCACGTAGCACACCTTGAGATTGAGGGTTTTTTTAGAGAGGTTTGTACCGTCCTCGCGACCCGGGCGATTAAGCCAAGTTCCCCGGGCTCTGAAACGCACAACGTTCCACCGTCGCGCCGAACGATGGTCGTTGAAGCACGCACAGAGCTTACGGTGTAGCGGACTGTTGGCGCGACACAGCCCACAGCTCAGGACCCCGGGTTCGCCAAGCCCGTACTCAGCAAATTAATGCTGAGCCCCTGAGGGGCAGGGTGTGTCTTCGTCAGACAAACCGTCAAGGGATCTCGTAAAAAACTACCCCCCGTGGCGAGTTGAGTGTGCGATGCGCTTCTACCTTGACTGGAAACGTGTGTAACAATGTAGTCCGTATCAGTTTTTGAGCCTGGAAGGCACTGTCCGCTTCCAGCAACAATGTGCCATTGCGCTGACGCGAACAGGTTTTAACAGGGCCAGCAACTGCATCACCACCTTTCTGAATGACGAAAGGATTTACGGAATTGAAATCTTTACCGTCGGTGCGAGAGACAACAAGAAATTTCGGTAGGTTAGGCAGAGTCTTCATTTGCTGAGGCGAATCTAACTTTCGTTTCTGGGTCAACGTCACTGAAGAGAAGGAAGTTATTGTGGAAGTGTCCTCCGTGATTACCGGCGTCTCCGATGGCGCGCTCCTTCCTAGTGGGGGCCCTCTCCGAGGGCTTACCCGCCTTAGGTGGTAGGTCACACCTCCCGAGAACTGACGGAGGGACCAATCGGCACGTTCGGAAGGTACGAGCTCGGGTAATCACCCCTCTCTGGGAATGGCCTTTATCAGGGGGTACGTACGTGCCCTACTTGTGTACCCGGGGTGGGGAATTACGCGTTACCCCGTCACCTGCTACGCATGATAATGCGTGCGTCGGCATTCAGACACGCACAGGGAAGAAAGAAGAAGGAAGAAGAAGAAGAAGAACAAGAAGAATAGAGGAAGTGAAGAGAAAGAAGGAAAGAAGAAAAGAAGTGTCTCAAGCGCCGAAGTGGAGAGTAATGTGCAGGAGAAGAAGGCTAGGAGAGTACAGCAAGGAGAGGTAGAAAGAAACAAAGGTTTGGAAAGGAAGGAACCAAGGAATAAGAGAAACTGGAAAAAGAGACCACCTTAACTCGCAAAATACGCCTGTCTTCGGGCGAAGGCATAAACTGGGAGGGGAAAGTGAAGCAGCCTGAGGGAGAAGAAAGGCTGCTTTGGCTCGGGGCCCCATGCGCGCCACACACGTACCCACAAAAGAGCTGTGGGTCCCCTGGGGGGGGGGGATCTGGAGGTTGATACTGATGGTGGTGGTGGACATGAGGGACCAAACAACGAGGTCATCAGTCCCTTCAATCTCAAATTGTTTACGCCACGGAACCCAACGAAAAATAGTTGAAAGCCAAAAGACCATTACACTAGGAAGTCTCCGCTCCTACAGCTCTGGAAGCGACCTCTACCCTAAACCACAAGTTACTAATGGCACAGTGGTCAATGTATCATAGCTCCAGAGCAGGGACAAATAAAACTACATTAAAATGTAAAAGAGTGGGGGGACTGGTGGGGATAAGGCTCTAAACCCCACAATCAGCCAAGAATCACAAACCCACTCACCCCGACCAAGCGAGTCCTAGAGCTGACAACAAAATCTACTTTCACGGAGGAAGGCAAGGATGCGATCAACCATCTGTGGTTCATCTGCCAAAACTAAAGGCAATGCAGGCGGTAGGCCATATTCGCCACGAAGTGTCGAATGGAGAGGACATTCAGTCAGAATATGAGACACGGATTGTACGGCTCCACAATCACAATGTGGTGGATTGTCATTGCGTAAAAGAAATCCATGGGTCAGCCTGCAGTGTCCAAGACAGAGGCGACAGAGGACAATTGATTCTCTCCGGGAAGGGCGTAAAGATGAACTCCAAGCTGCAGTCGTGTCTTTGATGGTGCGGAGTTTATTGGAAGGGGCAGTAGCTTTCCAACTGCTGTCCCATGAGGAGTGAAGCAAAGATCTGATCTGCACCCGCAGATCTGCACCCAGAGTTTGAAAGGGAGATGGGCAGCGAGTAATTACCGATCTAGCCAACCGGTCAGCCTCGACATTCCCTGTAATACCAACATGGCTTGGCACCCAGAGAAAGGTAACTGAGCAGGCAGCACGATGAAGGTCAGCAAGGAGTTCATGGATGGAAATAACTAAAGGATGGGAGGGGAAACAACGATCAATGGCCTGCAGACTGCTCATGGAGTCAGCACAGACTAAACCTCGTTCCACGGCAGAATGTTTGATAAAACAGAGGGCTCTATAAATCGTCATCAGCTCTGCCGTAAACACACTGCATGCCTCTGGCAGAGAATGGCATTCCGCCCCAACAGGAGATGTAAAAGCATATCCGGAGTGGCCCACTGTTTTCGAGCCATCAGTGTAGAAGATAGAGACTCCCTGAAACTCTTCTAGTACTGGGCGCACCAAACGCCGACAGACCATGGGGGAAATTAAAGCTTTTGGGCCCTGGAAGAGATCCGCCCGAATTAGTGGTCGCAGCACCATCCACGGAGGTGTGCGTGCAGTAAAATGGGGAGGGCGCAATCTAGGGAAGGGAAATGGAAATCCCAGTGAAGAGAGGCAAGCAGCTGTCGACGGGAAGGCCCGCCCGCGGCCGGGTATCAGGGGGTCGAAGCCCTTCATATGTAAAAAGAACCTGATAAGCGGGATGATCAGGATATTGCCGGATGGCGATGGCATAAGACGCCAGAAGCTGATGCCACCTGACCTGAAGAGGGCAGATTCCTGCCTCAACAAGGAGACTGTCGACCGGGCTAGTCGGGAATGCACCTGTAGCCAAGTGGACACCATAATGATGAACCGGGTCTAATAATTTCAGGGCAGAAGGAGCTGCCGAGCCATAAACTTGACACCCATAGTCTAATCGGGACAAGATTAGAGCCCGATAGGTACAGAGGATAGTTGTTCGGTCTGCACCCCAAGATGAATGAGCATGGAAACGTAGGGCATTAAGTTGTTGTTGTTTTTTGTGGTTTATAGGGGACTAAACTACATGGTTATCAGTCCCTGTTCCTAGCGAAGACAATATATCCAAGTAGGAAAAGGTAAAATACAAATTAAAACCCGAAAGAGCATACTGTGACTATGAACTTGGTGTCTCTCACTCCCGTGTTGAGAGTATCAAGTGTTAAACTAAGCTAAAAGAGCAGGGAACAGTGGCTGGCTGATCACAAACAAATACAAGATGAGCCAGTCACTCAGACCAGACTAAAAACGGGGGTAAAAAGAGGGTAAAAGTAAGAAAAACATCATAGTAAAATATGAGTGGTGGGAGCCTGAGATACCAGCCAAAAGCTCACCACTAAGTAGAATGATAAAATCCAGCTGCACGTATAAAACCTAAAACTCGGTCAGCCATAGAGGCATTGTCAGATAAAATCAAGGCAGGCGCAGTAGGTAGATTAAACGACTGCCGCAAGGTGGCTAGAAACGGACAGTCCGACAGGATGTGGACCACTGTCAACAAACTTCCACAACGGCAATTCGGTGGGTCCTCTTGATGTAAAAGGTAGCCATGTGTCAACCACGTATGGCCAATACGTAGGCGACACAGGACAACAGTGTCCCTACGGGAAGGCCTCAAAGACGACTTCCAGACGGCCGTAGAGGACTTGATCGCTCTGAGCTTGTTGGGAGTGCTCAGTGTTGCCCATTGCGTCCCAAGCATAAAAAATCCTGTGGCGCAAATCGATTCCCCCCTCAGGGGCTCAGCATTAATTTGCTGAGTACGGGCTTGGCGAACCCGGGGTCCTGAGCTGTGGGCTGTGTCGCGCCAACAGTCCGCTACACCGTAAGCTCTGTGCGTGCCTCAACGACCATCGTTCGGCGCGACGGTGGAACGTTGTACGTTTCAGAGCCCGGGGATCTTGGCTTAATCGCCCGGGTCGCGAGGACGGTACAAACCTCTATAAAAAAACCCTCAATCTCAAGGTGTGCTACGTGCCGAGGAGATGCATGGCTGTTGAGGTTGATCAGCCGCTAGCGAGCAACCTCTGAGGAACCTGCCGCACCTCAGTTGTATAAGGCTTACCCAGGCAAGCGGGGCTCTGCCTGGGTGGACCTCTTTTCCCTAGCTGCTCGTGGGACGACAATGAAACGAGCAAGCAAAAGCGTGGCCGGTCGCGAAAACGGCGTCTCTAAGCGTGGAAGAGGAGATTATAATGCTGCTGGATATAACCCCCGTTCGTTCCCTTCCCTGCCTACAACGTGGGAGGAACGTCGGGCTAGATCTGCGAATGAGCCATACTCTCCAAAATTTCTTGTATGCAGCCGCACGGATGGTGAGTCGTTCACATCTACGAAGCCTCTTTTCTTTGTGCAACATCTTGAGGACAAGTACGGTGAAGTTTCCGGATTGTCCAAGATGCGAAGCGGCGCGGTGCTCATAGAAGCAGCTTCCCCGGCTCAGTCGCGGGCGTTATTTGCCTGCGACAAGCTGGGTGATATCCCTGTGAGCATCACACCACACAAGTCGCTAAATATGGTCCAAGGTATAATTTTCCACCGAGACCTTTTGTTACAGTCCGACGACGAGTTACGCGAGAACTTGGAGCGTAGAGGAGTCCACTTCGTCCGGCGTGTCCATAGGGGGTCAAAGGATCACAAGGTTGCCACCGGTGCCTTCATCCTGGCCTTTGAAGGCGATAACCTGTCTGAGAAGGTCAAGGTAATGGTTTACCGGTGCGACGTGAAACCTTACATTCCTCCCCCTATGAGATGCTTCAAATGCTGGAAATTCGGCCACATGTCCTCTAGATGTACTTTCAACGCTACATGCAGGGACTGTGGACGTCCAGAACACCCGGACGCGCCATGCACACCGCCTCCCATCTGCGTGAATTGTGGCTTGCATCATCCTCCTTGTTCGTCGGATTGCACCGTTCTTCGTAAGGAACGGAAAATTATGGAACTTAAGACCTTGGACCGACTTTCGTATTCTGAGGCTCGATAGAAGTATGAGCGACTTCACCCCGTTACCATGACTGCCTCTTTCGCAGCAGTGACATCGTCGCCATCCGCATCTAAACCTGCAGCAGACACTAGTGTTCCACCATCTGCCGGCCCTCAGGGCCGTCCACTCACGCTTGCCCCCACAATGGCTGGGGGCTCCATTCCTCCTCCTGCTCCCAAGGCGCTTGCTTCGGGAGCAGCCCCCAACCCTCCGTCGGAGAAGATTCAACCTTCTACGGCTGCCCTCATTCAGAAGGGGACCCTTGGGACGCTCCCTTCTGCGGCTTCCTCCAGTGCCGGTACCGGTACTGGCCGCCAGCAGCAGGCACCATCGCCGGCTGCTGGCCGCAGGGCGTTGCACTCTCCCTCTGTCACTGAGACGGAGGCTGAGTCTGCGAAGCCCCTCCTTCCAGCGAAGCCCCCGAGGGACTCGAGGGTTCGAAAGAAAAAGGATAAGTCCAAAGATTCCACGGTGGCCACTGTGCCACCCGCCCCCTCCACCTCTGCCTCTGAGGACGAGGTGGAGATACTCGCATCCCCCGAGGACCTTGCTCTCTTGGATGCATCAGATGCAATGGACATCGGACCTGATGCATCGCTACCGGTGGCTACAAAAGATGTCGAGGTGTGATTCTTAACTTGTTTTTCTTCATGCCTTCCCAGCTGTCGGATTCTGTCATCCTACAATGGAACTGCGGCGGTTTTTTCACCCACCTGGCTGAGCTACGACACCTTCTGAGCGTTACACCTGCTCTCTGCATTGCCCTGCAGGAAACCTGGTTTCCGGCAATGCGGACCCCTGCTCTTCGGGGCTATAGGGGATACTTCTGCAATCGTAGCCAGTATAACAGGGTGTCAGGTGGAGTGTGTGTGTATGTCCTTACCTCTGTATATAGTGAACCAGTGCCCCTTCAGACACCGTTGGAAGCGGTGGCTGTTAGGGTAAGGACAACACAAGAGATTACTGTCTGCAGTCTCTACCTCCCTCCTGATGGCGATGTCTCTATGGCTGTCTTGGCTGCACTTATCTCACAACTCCCGCCACCTTTTTTGCTATTGGGGGATTTTAATGCCCACAATCCCCTGTGGGGTGGTTCTACGATCTCTGGCCGTGGCAGAGTTGTCGAGGACCTGATTTCTCAGCTCGACCTCTGCCTCTTGAATACAGGTGCCCCCACACATTTCAGTGTGGCACACGGCACATTCTCGGCCATTGATCTGTCGATATGCAGCCACAGCCTTCCACCATCCATCCATTGGAGTGTCCATGATGACTTGTGCGGCAGTGACCATTTTCCGATCTTTTTGTCACTCCCACAACGTCAGTCCCCAGCACGCTCTCCTCGGTGGGCTCTCGATAGGGCTCACTGGGAAGGCTACACCTCTGCTGCCATCGTTGGCCCTCCCCCACTCGATACCATCGATGTGGTGGTTGAGAGTGCCACGCAGTCCATTATTTCTGCTGCGAACGCTACCATTCCGCGTACATCAGGGTGCCCACGGCGTAAGACAGTGCCGTGGTGGTCGCCGGAGATCGCTGAGGCCATTAAAGACCGCAGGCGGGCCTTACAGCGATACAAACGGCACCCCTCTCAGGAGCACCTAATCAATTTTAAACGGCTTCGCGCTCGTGCTCGCCAGTTAATAAGAAGACGGAAACAGGAGTGCTGGGAGAGGTACGTTTCCACTATTGGGACAGGCACCTCAGCCTCGCAGGTCTGGAGTAAGATCAGGCGGCTACAGGGATTACAGACACCAGTAGGAATCCCTGGGATCTCCTCAAATGGAGTCCTATGTACGGACCCGGCCACTCTTGCAGAGATGTTTGCCGAGCATTATGGTCGTGCCTTTGCCTCTGCAAATTATCCACCAGCCTTCCGTGCAGTAAAGGAGAGGGTAGAACGCCAGTCTCTCTCCTTTCGTACCCGCCGCACTGAATCTTACAACACTCCCTTTACTTAGTGGGAGCTCCTCAGTGCTCTTCGACAATGCCCAGACACGGCGCCAGGGCCTGATAGCATCCATAGCCAGATGCTGAAACATCTCTCAGCAGATAGTCGGCGTGCCCTACTTGCGGTCTATAACCGCATTTGGTGTGATGGTGTTTTCCCGTCACAGTGGCGGGAGAGTATCATCATCCCAGTGCTTAAGCCCGACAAACATCCTCTTTCCTTGGATAGCTATCGGCCCATTAACCTGACTAACGTGCCATGCAAACTGTTGGAGCGGATGGTCAGTCGGCGGTTGTGTTGGATTCTTGAGACTCGGGGATTATTGGCTCCATGCCAGGGCGGTTTTCGCCAGGGTCGATCTACCACCGATAATCTGGTGTACCTCGAGTCTGCAATCCGCACAGCCTTTTCCCGGCGCCAACACCTTGTTGCCGTCTTCTTCGATATGCACAAAGCATACGGTACAACCTGGCGACGACACATTCTCAACACTTTATATGACTGGGGCCTCCGGGGCTCCCTACCGATTTTTATTCAGAATTTTTTAGCCGTCCGTACCTTTCGTGTCCAAATTGGTGCTTCTCTGAGCTCCTCCCATATCCAGGAAAATGGGGTTCCTCAGGGTTCCGTTTTAAGCGTTCCCTTATTTTTAATCGCCATCAACGGTTTAGCTACAGCGGTTGGGTCGTCGGTGTCCCCCTCTCTTTATGCTGACGACTTTTGTCTCTCTTTTAGTTCCTGCAGCACCCAAGTTGCTGAGCGCAGGTTGCAAGGTGCTATTCGGAAGGCGCAGAACTGGGCGCTTACCCATGGCTTTCAGTTTTCTGCCTCCAAGACCAGAGTGATGCACTTCTGCCGGCGTCGGACCGTCCACCCACACCCTGAACTTTATCTGAATGACGAACCACTTACGGTAGTGGAAACTCACCGTTTTTTAGGACTGGTCTTTGATGCCCGGCTGACGTGGCTCCCCCACATTCGTCAGCTGAAACGGAAGTGCTGGCGCCATCTCAACCTTCTCAGACACTTGGGTCATACGACCTGGGGTGCAGACCGCTCCACACTGTTGCGGCTTCACACGGCGCTGGTGCAGTCCCGTCTCGATTTTGGGTGCATTGCCTATGGGTCTGCAGCACCTTCGGCACTGCACCTCCTGGACCCCATTCACAACTGTGGGGTTCGCATCGCGACGGGTGCCTTCCGCACCAGCCCAGTGAACAGCTTACTAGTAGAGGCTGGGGTTCCACCCTTGGGGATGCGCCGCCAACACCTACTTGCGGCTTATGCAGCCCATGTGTATTGCTCCCAAGGCCACCCGAACCATCGTCTCCTCTTTCCTGATGTGGTAGTCCGTCCTCATCAGCGACGCCCCAGATCAGGTCATACCATTGCCTATCGGGTTTAGTCCCTCCTGCAGGAGCTTGAGTCTTCTCCCCTTCCAACTTCCTATCGGGTCCGTGCCCGTACACCTCCGTGGTGTTTGCCAAGGCCGTCTACTCGGCTGGACTTGGCCCAGGGGCCCAAAGACTCAGTTCCACTGGAGGCGCTCCGCCGTCAGTTCTCTGCTGTCATAGCGGAGTTCCGTTGTTATGACCTGATCTACACAGATGGTTCAATGGTTGATGGCTGTGTGGGATATGCCTATACTCATGGTGACCATGTGGAACAGCACTCTCTGCCGAATGGCTGCATTGTTTACACTGCAGAGCTGGTGGCCATTCACAGAGCTCTCATGCATATCCGGTCCTGCTCCGGCGAGTCTTTTGTTGTTTGCAGCGACTCACTGAGCAGCCTCCGAGCTCTGGAGCACTGTTACCCGCGGTCTCCTCTGGTGTTGGCCATACAGGAGACGCTTTGTGCCATTGGAGAGTCTGGGCAATCGGTGGTGTTCGTCTGGTCTCCGGGTCATGTCGGCATCCCGGGCAATGAGCGTGTTGACAGACTTGCCAGGCAGGCAGTCAGTGCGTCCATTTTGGACATCGGCCTCCTGGCGTCTGATCTCCGTTCGTTGTTGCGCCACCGCGTACATCAGCGTTGGGATGCCGAGTGGCATAGCCTGGGCACACCCAACAAGCTTCGGCTAGTCAAGGAGACCACCACCGCATGGCGTTCTTCCGTGCTGGCCTCTCGCCGGGACTCCGTGGTGCTGTGTCGACTCCGTATTGGCCATTCGTGGCTCACCCACGGACATCTCCTTCGTGGTGAGGCCCCGCCCCAGTGTCGTTGTGGCTCCCACTTAACAATAGTCCACATCCTAGTGGACTGCCCAATTTTAGCCGCCTTGCGGCGTCGTTTTAACATTCCTGGCGTTTTATCAGATATTTTACGTGACGATGCTTCAGCAGCGAATTCAGTTTTAAGTTTTATTCGAGCAGGAGGTTTTTATCAGTCTCTATGACTGGTCTTTTCCTTGCACTGCCGAGTGGTTGACTTTTCCTTTTTTATTCCTATGGTCGGTCAACCACTGCCTTCGGCCTCTTTGTAGTAAGGTGTCTTTGTGTGTTCGCCCCCTTTTCTTGTAGTTTCTTCTCCGTTTTGTTGCTGTTTTATAGACCCAGTGGGATTTCCATCCCACTTCGCAAACTTAATCTCTGGGCGCATTCATTTGACGTCCGCACTTTTATTTTTGACATTTTGTAATGGAATGGGGGACTGATGACCATTGTAGTTTTGTCCCCCCTTAAAGAACCTAACAACAACAACAACAACAAATCGATTCCGATATCCCGTTCTGGGCTACCAATATCCAGGGGAGGAGCGGTGGTGGCGAGCTTATCCAGCTGATCGACACGCTCGTTCCCTGGGATGGCACCGCACATCCAGACTTGCCGAGTGAAGCGATGGCGTTTTGGATGGATTGCAGCAACGGATGGGAAGAAAAATAGTTGGAAAGGGCTTGCAGGCCACTAAGGGAGTCGCTGCACACGACATAAGACTTCCGGGGGCACGTTTTGAGGTGGTCAAGAGCACGAGAAATGGCGATCAGTTCAGCTGTAAAAATACTACAGCCGGGCGGCAGGGACCATTGTTCTGTGTGCTCGCCATGAATAAAAGCTTAACTGGCTCTGCCATTTACCAGGGAGCCAGCAGTGTACAGGACTTCTGCATCACGATGAGCAGCAAGTAGTGCCAGAAACTTGCAATGGAGAGTAAGTGGTGAGACTAATGGCTTTGTATCGCAGGACAATTGTAGGTGGACCTTCAAACAGGGGATGAACCAAGGAGGAAGACGGGATGGGCAGGAAAAAACCTCAGGGAGAGGTAGGGAATTATGTGAGGAGAGGAGTGTACGAACACGGATCGTGATCGTAAGACCTGATTTAGGTCGACGTGGTGGAAAAGGAGGGGTAACAGTCGGAAACAAAAGCCTGCGATTTTGATGGTGTGGCGTGGCATGGACCCGAGCAACATAGCTAGCGAGAATCTGCTGCCTGGCGGAAATGTAATGGAGGAATCCCTACTTCAGCTAGAAGACTTGGCACAGGGCTGGTGCGGAAGGCCCCAGTCGCCAGCCGGATACCACCATGGTGGATGGGGTCATGGATGGTGCTGCTGAGTCGTATACGAGGCATCTGTAATAAAGCCTTGATTGTATCAAGGACTTGTACAACTGCAGGAGGGTGGAACGAGCAGCACCCGAAGCAGTATGGCTCAAGCAGCGGAGAATATTAAGATGCCGTGAGCATTTTTGTCGCAGCTGACGCAGATGTGGCACCCAAGTAAGTCTGTTGTCGAATACCATACCAAGAAACCGATGAGTCTCTGCGACAACGAGCAATTCACCACTGAGATATAACTCGGGATCCATGTGAACTGCTCGCCGTCGACAGAAATGTATCATGCGGGTCTTCTGCGCTGAGAACTGAAAACCATGGGTAGAGGCCCATGATTCAGCTTTCCGGATGGCACCCTGTAGCCGCCGTTCAGCGACGCTAATACTAGTCGAACTATAATATAAACAAAAGTCATCTGCAAACAAGCTGGAACAGACAGATGATCCCACAGGCGTGGCAAGCCCGTTTATAGCGATTAAAAACAAAGGCACACTGAGGACGGAGCCCTGTGGGACACCGTTCTCTTGGATGTGTGAGGAACTAAGAGTGGTACCCAACCCTAACCCTAACCCTAACCCTAAAGGAGCGGTAGGAGAGAAAATTCCTGATAAAGACCGGAAGTGGGCCCCGTAAGCCCCAGTCATACAATGTAGCCAGAATGTGGTGGCGCCAGGTTGTGTCGAACGCTTTCCGAAGATCAGCACCTTGAACACCGTGAACACCTTGCTGGAAGACCATGATGAAGGACTGAATATTGTCAGCTCAAAGATTTGTGGTCTGCCTGTCGTTGCACATCTGCATCATCAAGGAGCATCAGCTCAAGCGTCTTAGTGAGGGCCAGATCCTCAAGAGACGCAAAGATCTGAACCTCATCTTCCGATGTAGATGATGCAGGATTCCGTGACTTCAAAGTCTCCGAGGAGACTTTCTTCTTAGGTTTTTTCTTCTTTACCTCCTGCTGCCCTTTCGGTCTTAAGGGCTGGGATGACTGCTCACTAGCGGTTTCTGGGCCCGATGTCGATCAGGAAACCCGACGACTGGGGGCAGGTGAATCCTGCAGCCTCTGGCTGGGACCCTCCAAACCACTCATGGAAGCCTCAGGAGGGGGTGCCACAAGGGACCCCCTCCGGGCGGGAGGGGCCGGGGAAGACTGCTGCTTCCCCGGCTGGGGAGTGAAGTCCCTGATGATGGGGTAGATATTGCTCCCACAGGTGTTGCGGGAGCAAGGAATACAGATGGTCCCCCACCCATCGAGGGGGCGGTATCAGATTATTGGCCCCTAGGGCCCACAGATGGAGATGACACTGGTACTATCGATCGGGATGGAATAGGTGCCGCTGTGGCTGTGGCAAAAGATGTCATCTTTACAGGATGGAGTCGCCCGTACTTTTTGCGTGCCTCAGAGAATGTAAGCCGTTCCAGGGTCTTAATTTCCATTATTTTCCTTTCCCCAATGAAGAACAGTACAAGTTGGCGAGCATGGCGGATGATGTTGCCCGCAATTTACGCAAACAGGAGGTCGGGTACAAGGGGTGTCCAGGTGTTATGGCCGTCCACACTCCCTGCAGTTCGGGCTGGAAGTACATCGGGACGACATGTGCCCGAACTTCCAGCACCGGAAACATCGCATAGGGGGAGGGACATACGGTTTGACATCAACACGGTATACCATTATCTTGACCTTCTCAGGCAGTGTATCACCTTCGAAGGCCAAGATAAAAGCACCGGTGGCAACTCTGCTATCTTTGGGTCCCCTGTATACTCGCCGGACGAAGTGAACCCCTCGACGCTGCAAGTTTGCTCGCAATTCTTCATCGGTCTGGGACAACAGATCTCTCTGATAGATTAGACCCTGGACCATGTTTAAGGACTTGTGGGGCGTGAAAGTCACAGGGATATCACCCAGCTTATCGCAGGCAAGCAATGCCCGCGATTGGGCTGGGGACGGCGTTTGTATCGATACAGCCCCACACTTCATCTTTGAGAACGATTCCACTTCACCAAACTTGTCTTCGAGCTGTTCGACGAAGAACTGTGGCTTAGTAGACAGAAAGGACTCTCCATCGGAACGGGCACATACTAGATATTGTGGCGAGTATGGTTCAGATTGGCGAAGGCCTCGACGTTCCTTCCATGGGGTGCCAAGGGAAGGGAACGTCTTAGGAACATAAGCAGATGCATTGAATTCCGTTTTTCCACGCTTAGAAACGCCAGGTTTTCGTGTGGCGACGCTATTGATTGCTCGTTTCATTGTCATCCCACGAACAGCTAGGGAACTAAAGGTCCACCCAGGCAGAGCCCCGCTTGCCTGGGTAAGCCTTTTATAACAGGTGCGGCAGGTTCCTCAGAGGTTGCTCGCTAGCGGCTGTTCAACCTCAACAGCCATGCATCTCCTCGGCACGTAGCACACCTTGAGATTGAGGTTTTTTTTTAGAGAGGTTTGTACCGTCCTCGCGACCCGGGCGATTAAGCCAAGATCCCCGGGCTCTGAAACGTTCAACGTTCCACCGTTGAGCCGAACGATGGTCGTTGAAGCACGCACAGAGCTTATGGTGTAGCAGACTGTTGGCGCGACACAGCCCACAGCTCAGGACCCCGGGTTCGCCAAGCCCGTAGCCAGCAAACTAATGCTGAGCCCCTGAGGGGCAGCCACTAGGCCATTAATGGCCACTAAGATGGCGATTAGAAAAAGTGTAACACTCAACACTGAGCCCTGGGGGACGCCATTCTCCTGTATCCGAGGGGAGCTAAAGGAAGAACCAACTCTGACACAGAACAGGCGGTGGGATAAAAACTGACGGATAAAAATTGCTAAGGAGCCTCTGAGGCTCCAGTCATGAAGAGAACGTAAAATATGATGACGCCAAGCAGTGTCGTACGCCTTATGAAGATCGAAGAAGACTGCTACCAGATGATGTCTTTTAGAGAAGGTCTGTCTCATCGCAGTCTCCAGTCGAAGTAAATGGTCAATAGGGGATCGTCCCTTCCAGAACCCACACTGCTTGAGGGCAGGGACCACAATACTCTCCCTCCACTGGGAGGGGAACACCCCTTGAAGCCAAATACGGTTAAAAACTTTTAGGAGAAATTGTCGTTGTGAGGGGTTGAGGTGTTTCAGCAATTGATTATGGATATCGTCAGGGCCAGGTGCTGAATCACTAGAAGAGGAGAGGGCCAGCGATAGTTCCCAGTCAGTAAAAGGTTCGTTATATGGTTCCACCTGGTGAGAAGTAAAGCCTAATTTGAAGGTTTTGGCCTGGTGTTTAAGGAGAAAGGTCGCCGGATATGAAGTTGTTGCTGATACATTGGCGAAGTGAGTTGCAAGATGGTCTGCAACAACAGATGGCTCTGTGCAGACCCCATCAGGCAGGGCAAGACCAGGGACGGAAGACGGCCGCCAGCTACCTTGGATAGATCGGAGCTTAGCCCACACTCTTGGCAAAGGGACAGAAGAGCCCAACGAGGAGACAAAATGCTCCCAGCATGTCCGCTTACTTTGTTTGATTAAGTAACGAGCTCTGGCACGGAGACGTTTGAAATTTATGAGACCAGCGAGGGATGGGTGGCGCTTAAGATGTTGCAAGGCCCTACGGCGCTCACGAATGGCTGTGGCAAAGGTTGCATTCCACCAAGGGACCAGCCGGCGAGTAGGAGAGCCTGTCGACCGGGGAACAGCGGCGTTGGCAGCTTGGGTAATCATGTTGGTCATTTGGCTTATTATATCATCTATACATCCTGAGGGGAAAGATGGGAAAACAACCTGGGATGTATATAACGGCCAATTAGCATGACGGAAAACCCAGCGGGGTACCCTGGCTTGCGGTAGGTGTGAGGGAAGTGAAAGGATCAACGGAAAGTGGTCGCTATCGCAGAGGTCATCATACGCCGACCAGTGAAATAAAGGAAGGAGAGAAGGAGAAGTGAGAGAGAGGTCTGTGGCAGAAAAGGTGCCGTGAGCGGCACTAAAATGAGTTGGGGAACCATCGTTGAGAAGGCTCAGATTGTGGTCAGCAAGAAACTGTTTTATGAGGGTATATGAGGCGGCTCCGGCTAGACGTATAAGCACTGCCCCACAAAGGATGGTGGGCATTGAATTCCCCAAGGATGAGGTAAGGAGGGGGGAGTTGCTGAAGGAGGGCCACTAGGGACGCGAGTGTAGGTGGCCTGTCAGGGGGAAGGTAGAGGTTGCAAATGGTTAATGGAGTGTCCCAGTGAACCCGGACAGCAACCACTTCCAATGGAGTTTGGAGAGGAATCCATGTACTGACAATATCTGTCCGGACCAAAGTACAAACCCCACCAGACGCCTGGAGGGGACCAATCTGGTTCCGACAAAAAGCACGGAACCCACGGAGGGTCAGTGAATGTGTATCCATAAACCTCGATTCCTGCAGGACGACACAGGCCGCAGAAGAGAGAGAGATTAGCTGTTAAATCTCCAAGAGGTGACGGTAGTAGCCATTACAGTTCCATTGGATGATCACATCACGAGGATCTAGGCGGGAAGCGAATGGCATAATGTCTGTCACGCCGCTTTGTCAGCGTCCATCACCAAAGAAGAAGGGACAACATCCATAAATAGCTGGTCAGCCTCAGGCTCAGTGGGATGAGCGAGTTGCGAAAACACAGTCGGCACCTCCGGTGGTAGCGGAGGGGCTTTATTTTGTAACTTTGGTTTCTTCTTCATCTTCTTCTTCTCCTCCTCCTTCTCCTCCTCCTCTTTCTATTTCTCCTTCTCTTCCTCTCGTATTGGATGGGCAGGACCTGCCCCAGAGAGAGGACTTTCGTCAGTTAGGTCTGGTACTGACGAAGATCGGGCGACCTTTGAACTCACTGACTGGGAGTCCGATGGCCGACTGGAGGTCGAAGATCTCCGATCTGGGGAACGCCGGGACGGAAGGCCCTGAGATGGGGCACTGTCACCGGCAGGCGACGGAGAAGGGGTGCACTTCTCTGGCTGGGAAGGGGTGGGACACAAAGGGAGGGCTACAGAAGCTACAGGAGAGGCAGATATGAGGGAGGGGTGGGGATGGGGTGTAGGGGGGATATGGGAGTGGGAAGGGGAGGGTGAAAGGCTAGAAGATAACGTCGTAGCGAAGGTCGTCGCCATCTGCACGGGATGCAGACTTTCATATTTACTGCGGGCCTCAGGGTACGTCAAACGCTTCAGGGATTTGTACTCTCGTATCTTCTTTTCTTTCTTGAACATAGGGCAATCTGGCGACCGTGAAGAGTCGTGTTGATAGTTGACGCACACCGGCGGAGGAACACAGGGGCTCCCCTCATCTAGTGGACGTCCACAATCACCGCATTGTTACTGGAAAGTCGCCAAGGGTGGTGCAGGCGAGCAAAGCTTCAGACTTGGCTGCTGAAACTGTTTTAATGAGCAATGAGCCAGATCTAAGCTTACCCATAGATTCCACTTCACCAAACTTGTCCTCTATGGTCTCGACAAAGAACAGCGGTTTGTTGGTAGTAAATGTTCCTCCATCAGTCCTTGAGCAAACCAGGTAGCGAGGAAAGGGTTTTGCTCCTACCCGGCAAGCCTGGCCTCCCTCGCAAGGGGTAGCAAGGGAGGGAAACATCCTTGTATCCGCAGTAGCAGCATTAAACGATCTCTTCCTGTCTTCAGAGACAGCCGATGCACGACCATTTTGGAGTCTAACTCTTTTCATGGTGCTAGACGTCCGCCCTGCTGTCACCCACTCCGAAACAGGGGCTCTCTGCATGGGCGCCACCCAGCCTCAGCAAAGGCCACCTGGCACGATAGCCATTGCCGGGAGTTCTGATACCCCCGAGGACAGGCATCAACTCCTTGGCTTGCATGGAGAGGTCGCAGCTCAGACACCAGTAGTGTGATCCCTGTGGTGTCAAGGGGCTCAGCCAAAGGGTACATAACAGACTCCCCCACACGGACTGGCTACACATGCTGGGGACCTAGCGGGGGATGGGGGCTACAACGAGGAAAGGAAGTGGAAAGGAAAGGATAGGATAGGATAGGATAGGACTCGCGCCGTAGGGGCTAGGTCGGGAGTTCTTCCCCAATTGGCTCACACATTATCGGACAATTTTTGGATGGAAGGTCAAACCCCGAGGGGGACCAAACTGGACCAAAAACAGGTGTACACAGCAGACAAAACCAAAGAGCAGGACAATCGGTACCACGGGATAGCCAAGCCGTCATCTAGAGTAACACCGAGAAACGGGTTTGGAGAGGGTAGGAAGGAGGAATTGGGATGGGAAGGAGGGGAACTAAGAGGGGTAATGCAGCCTGGGGAAAGCAGGAAAAAAGGCTGCAATGGCTTGGGGACCTGTGCGCGCCCCACACAAAAGAGCTGTGGGCCCCCTGGGGGGGAGGTTGATACTGAAGAAGAGAGATATGGATGGGGAAGTGGTCGGTACCACATTGGTAATCGTGGACCCCCTATGAAGTTGTGGTAGAAGGTTTGGGCTACAGAGAGAAAGGTCTATAACCGAGTATGTGCCTTGCGCCACACTGAAATGTGTGGGGGCACCGGTATTAAGAAGTCAGCAGTCCAGCTGTGCTTTTAGAGCTTCAGTGTCCCTACCGCGACCTGAGACCTGAGTGCCACCCAACAAGAGGTTTTGGGCATTGAAATCCCCCAATAGGAGGAATGGCGAGGGAAGTTATGCGATCAAGGTCGCAAGGCCTGCAGAAGACACTGCCTCATCCAGAGGGAGGTATAGTGAGCAGGTGGTAATGTTCTGTTGTGCCTGATTTCTCACAGCCACTGCCTCGAGCACTGTGGTAAGTGGAACTGGTAAACTGGGGACAGTGGCCAGAATGTAAAGACAGACTCCTCCGGATACCCTGCTTTGTTGTTGTTGTTGTTGTTGTTGTTGTTGTTGTTGTTTAGAGGGGACTAAACTATTTGGTCATCAGTCCCCTGTTCCTAACGAAGAAACCCCATTTAATAGGAAACAATAGCTTTATGGACTGGAGACATTGTATAAATACTCAAGAGGGGTACACGTCAAAGATAAAGTTTCACCAAAAGCAAAAATAGAGATACCAACAGCACAGATATAGAAAATAAAACAATGCAATCAATCCTGCTAAAATTGGCTATGAGAATCTGTGGCTGGCTGGTCACTGATATAATAATGGACGGGCCAGTCACGAATATCACAGCAGACACGAATGTCTGTTAGTCAGAAGACATAAAACAGTAAAATACGGTTAAAAGTCAGGAGAAATCACTCTACATTAAATAGAATACTAAAAACCGGCTGCACGGATAAAACATAGCACAGACTCAGCCAAGGAGGCATCGTCCCCTAGCACTAAGGATAGGGTAGGTGGTAGATTAAATGACTGCCGCAAGGGGGCTAAAATAGTACAGTCCATCAGGACGACTGTCAAGGCATCACCACAGTGACACATGGGCGGCGGCTCACGCCGAAGTAAATAGCCGTGAGTCAACCAAGTGTGCCCGATACGGAGGCGGCATAGCACAAAAGAGTCTCGACGATTGGGCCTCAGTGAAGTTTTCCATGTGGCTGTGGATGATTTGACTGTGTGAAGTTTGTTTGGTGCACTCAGTGCAGACCATTCCGAGCTCCAAGCGTCCTGCACCTTCCGCTGTAGCGTCCACCGAAGGTCCGTTTCCACGAGGCCAATTTCAAGAGGGCGTGAGGTGGCCTGCTTGGCCAACTGATCCACACGTTCATTGCCAGGAACGCCGGTGTGCCCTGGGGTCCAAACGAAGCCCACTGAGCGACCAGACCTATTGAGAGCGGCAACAGTCTTGCATACACTGCACCAAAGGGAGCTTGCTGAAACACTGGTAGACTGCTCACAAGCCGCTCAGGGAGTCGCTACAGATGACAAACGAATCCCCGGGGTAGGCTCGGATATGTTCCAGAGCTGGAAAGAGAGAGCGACCAGCTCTGCAGTAAAAACACTACTCCCACTTGGCAAAGACCGCTGTTCAAAAAGGTCACCATGGAGATAGGCGTACCCAGCATGGCCATCTACGAGGGAACCGTCGGTATAGATGACTTCTGCACCATGGAAAGAATCAAGGAGTTCCAGGAACTGGCGACAAAGGATCGATGGTGAAGTGGAGGCTTTCGAGTCCCGGGACAAGTCCAACCGTAGCTGCAGACGAGGAATACACCAAGGAGGTGCACGGGAAGAGTAGTGGAAAGTAGGAGGGAAGGGAAGGGATTCAAGGGAGGAGAGAAGGGAATGGATACGGACTGCAATTGGGAGGCCCAACCGAGGCCGTCTGTTAGGGGATGGGAGTGCAGCAGTTGGGAAGAGAAGCCTGCGATTCGGATGATGGTCAGAAATGCGCAAACGAGCAACATACGAGGCCAACAACTGTTGCTGACGGAACCGTAGTGGGGGAACCCCAGCCTCAACAAGGAGGCTCATCACCGGTCTCATTCAAAAAGCTCCTGTTAACAAGCGAACACCAGAATTGTGGATGGGGTCTAAGACCCGGAGCACAGAAGGGGCTGCCGAGTCGTACACCTGGCTCCCATAATCCAAGCGGAACTGGATGACAGCTGTATAAAGTTGTAAGAGACTTGGACAGGCAGCTCTGCAAGCAGTGTGGCTGTGGCAGCGCAGTATGTTTAAGTACCACCAGCACTTTTGTCTAAGCTGTTGTAAGTGGGGGACCCACGAGAGTCGAGCATCGAACACCATGCCCAAGAAGCGATGCGTATCTTCAACATGAAGGAGGTCGTCACCCAAGTACAGTTCCGGGTCTGGGTGCACTGCCCACCGGCGGCAAAAGTGCATAACCCGAGTTTTGTAGGCAGAGAATCGGAACCCATGGGCTAAAGCCCAGGAACGCGCCCTTTGAATGGCTCCCTGTAGTCGCCTTTCAGCGACACCAATACTAACTGAGCTGTAATACAGACAAAAGTCATCGGCATACAGGGAGGAGGACACCAATGACCCCAGTGCTGTAGCTAGTCCGTAAATTGCAGTCAGAAACAGCGGAACACTAAGATTGGAGCCGTGTGGGACTTCATTCTCCTGGGTGCGTGAGTTACTGAGGTGGGTACCTACCCTAACCCGAAAAGTGCGAAGTGAGAGAAAGTTCTGGATGAACAGCGGAAGCGGTCCTCTCAAGCCCCAGTCATGCAGAGTAGCTAGAATATGGAAGCGCCATGTAGTGTCATAAGACTTTCGGAGATCGAGAAAGACTGCAATCGAGTGCTCAAGCCTGGTGAAAGCAGTGTGGATGCCGACTCTAGCGGAACCAGATTGTCTAATGCAGAACGACCTTGGCGGAATCCCCCTTGTTGTGGGGCGAGGAGTCTACGGTCTTCAAGAACCCACATAAGCCGCCGACTCACCATAAGTTCCAGTAGCTTGCAAGGAACGTTGAAGAGGCTAATCGGGCGCTAACTGTCTGCCACCTGTGGCTCAGCGCCAGGTTTTATCACTGGGATGACGATGCTGTCCCACCATTGAGATGGGAAAACACCTTCAACCCAAAGGCGATTGAACAGGGCGATAAGTTGGTCTTTAAACTCCTGTGACAGGTGGCGCAGGAACTGGTTGTGGATTCGATCTGGCCCTGGGGTGGTATCAGGGCAGGCAGTGAGGGCACTCTAGAACTCCCTGTCAGTGAATGGGGCATTATACGGTTCCCGCTCGAACTGTTCATTGCGAGTGTGGAAGCCCGCAATATAAGCAGACGTCGCAGAGGTACTGGCATAATGGTCCGCCATGTGTTCGGAGATAGCAGCTGGATCTATGCATATAGTACCCCGAATGATCAAGCTGGGGATTCCTGCCTGTGGTAGGTACCCAAAAAGGCACCGAGCCTGTGACCACACCCAATATGAGGCGGCACGCGAGCCGATGGTAGCGACATTTCTCCCAATAGTCCTGCTTACTCTGGCGTATCAGCCTCCGAGCTTGTGCCCGGAGACGTTAGAAAGCGATCAGGTGCTCTATACAAGGGTGGCGCCGGTGGCGCTGGAGTGCCCTACGACGTTCCCTGATGGCCTCAGCAATCTCTGCAGACCACCATGGAACCGACTTGCGCCGGGCTGAGCCAGTGGTGGTCGGAACACTGGCTTCAGCAGCGGAAATGATGGCTCTAGTAATGTGATGAACAGCCTGATCAACATCATACGGGATTGGAGGAATCGCCCTAGTAGCTGAGGTGTAAGCAGGCCAGTCAGCCCTACGCAGAGACCAATGGGGCAAACGATTTGGAGGTTGATACTGGAGAAGAGAGATATGGATGGAGAAGTGGTCGCTACCAGATAGGTCACCGTGGACCCCAAATGAAGCTGTGGTAGAAGACTTGGGCTGCAGAGAGAGAAGTCTATAGCCGAGTATGTGCCATGCGCCACACTTAAATGTGTGGGGGCACCAGAATTAAGAAGGCAGCAGTCCAGCTGTGCTAGTAGAACTTCAATGTCCCTACTGCGACCTGAGAGCCACCCCACAAGGGAGTTATGGGCATTGAAATCCCCCAATAGAAGGAATGGTGGGGGAAATTGTGCGACCAAGTTCGCAAGGTCTGCAGGAGACACTGCCTCATCTGGAGGAAGGTAGAGAGAGAGAGAGAGAGAGAGAGAGAGAGAGAGAGAGAGAGAGAGAGAGAGAGAGAGAGCAGATGGTGATGTTCTGTCGTGCCCGAATCCTCACAGCCACTGCCTCGAGCACTGTTAAGTGGCACTGGGGATAGTGGCAGGACATATAGACAGACTCCTCCAGATACCCTGTAGTATGTTGCGTGGTTTTTATAGTAACCCCTATAACCACGAAGGGCAAGAGCCCACTCGACAGGAAACCAGGTTTCCAGTAGTGCAACACAGAGGGAAGGGTAGTGACATAGCAACTGCTGTAACTCGGCCAAGTGGCGGAAGAAACCGCCAGAGTTCCACTGCAGCACCACACTATCTCCTGACGTACCGGGCATAATTATAGAGATGGAAAATTAAAGCCCACAGGTTTCTTTGCAGTCACTGACTCTACGTCCATAGCTTCCAAAGTCTTGGCAACTTCCAAGTCTTCAGGGGATGCGAGGATCTCCACCACGTTCTCTGAAGCAGACGATTTTTGTGGTGGCTTGGTAGCCACCTGTAACTCTTTAGATTTAGATTTCTTTAGCATTCTTTAGCATTTCTCGCTGATCCTTCGGCTTCTCGCGCTGGGAGGGCTTCGCTGACTCAGTCTCAGGGACCGAGGTTGCCCTTGAGGCCCTACGACCAGCTTTGGAGGGCACTTGGTGCCACTCACTGGCATCCACTGAACCAGTGGGAGAAACCGAGGGAGGAAGGGATTCAAGAGATCCCTTCCTAGCGAGAGGAGCCAGAGCAGGCTGTTGAGGCTCTGGCTCATGTGTGGGGACTGATATCCCTGTTGGTTGGGGCGATTGTGCTCCCAAAGAAGGGGCTTTGGGGCAACGGAAGGAGTGGTGCCCCAAACCACTAAGGGGGCAGAGATTGACGGTTGGGCTTGGCACTAGGACTGGCTGAACTGGTGGAACCTTTGGCTGATGGAGTATAGAGGGCGTCATGACAGCTGCATAAGACGACTTGCTGCTGACCGGGTGGAGTTTGTCATATTTGCGCTTAGCCTCTGAATGAGACAACCGGTCCAGGGTTTTATACTGCATTATCTTCCGCTCCTTCTGCAAAACTGAGCAGGTAGGTGAACAAGGTGGATGGTGTTCACCACAGTTAAACAGATGGGAGGAGGTGTGCAAGGGAGGTCTGGGTGTGACACATGGCCACAGTCTCAGCATGCGGAGTTGGCAGTACACGTGGAAAACATGTGCTCAAACCTTCAGCACTTAAAACAGCGCATAGGGGGAGGAACGTAGGGCTTTACGTCGATCCGGTAGATCATCACCTTGACCTTCTCAGACAATGACTCACCATCGAAGGCGAAGATGAAGGCACTGGTGGCAAACCTGTTGTCCTTCGGACCCCTATAAACTCGTTTGATAAAATGGAGTCCTCGCCGCTCCATGTTCTTACGGAGTTCTTTATCTGTCTGCAAGAGCAGATCTCTATGGAAGATAATTCCCTGGACCATGTTGAGGCTCTTGTGGGGGGTAATCGCAATGGGAACATCACCCAGCTTGTCACAGGTGAGTAGTGCCCGTGACTGATGACTAATGACTAATGACTAATGACGTCATTATTAGTACTGACCCCGATCGCATTTTGGACATGGCGTCAACTTCTCCGAACTTATCTCCTAAATTTTCTACGAAAAACGGAGGCTTTATGTTTATAAAAGATTCTCCATCAGTCCTAGAACAAACTAAATACCGTAGTGCATATTGCTGCCCTTGATTTCTAGCCCTGTGTTCCTCCCATGGCGTAGCCAAGGAAGGGAACGACTAGGAATCAAATCTCCCTGCGTTGGAATCTACTTTACCTTTTTTTGAGACGGTGGTTAAACGCCCACCAGCGTTACTCTGGCTTCTTTTCATGGTGTTCCCACGAGCAGCTAGGGAAATAAGAGCCCACCCAGGCAGAGCCCCCTCTTACCTGGGTAAGCCTTATAAAACTGAGGTTCGGCGGGTTCCTGAGAGGTTGCTCGCTAGCGGCTGTTCAACCTCAACAGCCATGTATCTCCTCGGCACGTAGCACACCTTGAGATTGAGGTTTTCTTTTATAGAGGTTTGTACCGTCCTCGCGACCCAGGCAAAGATCCCCGGGCTCTGAAACGTACAACATTCCACCATCGCGATGAATGATGGTCGTTGAAGCATGCACGGAGCTTACGGTATAGCGTACTGTTGGCAAGACACAGCCCACAGCTCAGGACCCTGGGTTCGCCAAGCCCGTACTCAGCAAATTAATGCTGAGCCCCTGAGGGGGAGCAATATACATTAGCTGCATAACCCACGAGCAAATGTTGGAGTCCCCCGAAGGTGGGACATCAGCCTCCACTAGTAAGCTGTTCACTAGACCGGTGCAGAAAGCACCCATCGTGATGCGAACCCCACAGTTGTGAATGGGGTCCCTTAGGTGCAGTGCCAAAGGTAACACAGACCCATAGGTTTGTTGTTGTTGTTGTTTAGAGGGGACTAGACTGCACGGTCATCAGTCCCCTGTTGCAAGCAAAGCCAACGCGGCGTATTGCAAGATGAAAAAACGATAATTGAAACACAAAGAGAAGGCACTATGGGTACACAATGACAAGGAGCATTGAGGTCATGACACGCAAGGAAGAAAACTCAAAGAGTAAAGAAAGATAATTGGACTAAAAAGTTACAGCAGAATGTTGTGTCTGGCTGATCACGAGGATAATAAAGGATGAGCCAGCCACTCTGCACATTCTAAAACATACGAATAAAAGCAGGGTAGACAACACAAAATAAGAAGGGTAAAAAAATGTGAGAGATGGTTGCCTGAGAGTTTAGGCTAAAGAACCCACCGTTATATCAAATGGTAAAACCCATCTGCACGGATGAAACGTAAAACACGATCAGCTGTAGCAGCGTCGTCACCCAGAATAGAAGGAAGCGCAGCTGGCAGGTCAAATGACTGTCGTAAGTCAGCTAAAAGGGGACAGTCCACCAGGATGTGGACCACTGTCAATGAAGTGCCACAGCGACACTGTGGAGGATCCTCCCGTCGAAGTAGATGGCCATGTGTCATCCACGTGTGACCAATACGCAGACGACAAAGGACGACTGACTCCTCCTGAGAGGCCCTCAGGGAGGACTTCCACGGAGCTGTAGAACGCTTCACTGCAAGGAGCTTATTTGGGGCAGGTGAGTCAACCCACTCAGTGTTCCAAAGCCCAACTACCTTCCGGTGGAACTCTAATCGGAGGTCCCTGTCTTGAACGCCCATTTCTAAGAGGCTGGAAGTAATTGGCTGCTTAGCCAGTCGATCTACGCGTTCGTTCCCCGGAATTCCAACGTGTCCAGGGGTCCAAACGAAAGCCACAGTGCGGCCAGACTGGACGAGAAGGTGAATAGAGTCCTGGATGGACCGCACCAGGGGGTGTTTTGGAAAGCACTGGTCAAGAGTTTGCAAGCCGCCCAGGGAGTCGCTGCAGATAACATACGACTCCCCGGGACAGGCTATAAGGTGCTCAAGTGCTCGACAGATAGCGATCAGCTCTGCAGTGAATATACTACTCCCACAGGGTAAGGCGTGTTGTTCAATGTCCTCATTATGGGTGTAGGCATACCCACAACGGCCACCAACGAGAGACCCGTCTGTGTATACAACTTCAGCGCCGTGGAAAGAACTCAGTATCGCCAGAAATTGGCGGCGGAGAGTCAACGGTGCAAAAGAGGATTTACACTCACGGGACAAGTCTAACCGAAGCTGCGGACATGGTACAGACCAAGGAGGAGCACGGGAAGAGAAGTGAAAAGCGGGAGGAATAGGAAGGGATTCAAGTGAGGAGAGATGGGATCGAACACGGACCGCAATCGGGAGACCTGACCTTGGCAACATCCGGAAAGAGAAGCCTGTAATTTGGATGGTGGGGTAAGGCGTGTACATGGGCAGCATA
Source organism: Locusta migratoria (assembly GCA_026315105.1). Lineage (NCBI taxonomy): Eukaryota > Metazoa > Arthropoda > Insecta > Orthoptera > Acrididae > Locusta > Locusta migratoria. The sequence continues at coordinate 415,602,186 of CM048749.1, forward strand.
AGAAGCTATTAAGCGCTGTCGGCGGAAACGCAGGGGTGGAACCCCTACTTCGGCTAGCAGACTTGTCACCGGGCTCGTGCGAAAGGCCCCTGTCGCCAAACGGACACCACTATGGAGGACCGGGTCCAATACCTGCAGTGCTGATGGCGCTGCAGAGTCATATACAATACTCCCGTAGTCCAGACGTGATTGTATGAGTGCCTTGTATAGCTGGAGAAGAGTTGGGCGTGATGCTCTCCAAGCCGTGTGGCCAAGACAGCGGAGGATATTCAGATGTTTCCAGCATTTCTGTCGCAGCTGTCTGAGGTGCGGCTGCCAAGTCAGCTGGGCATCAAAAACCATACCGAGGAAGCGGTGCGTTTCTTCAACACGAAGACGTTCATTACCTAGGTACATTCTGGATCGAGGTGAAGTGCCCGACGACGACAGAAGTGCGTTACTCGGGTCTTAGAACCTGAGAAGTGGAAACCGTGGGCTGAGGCCCATGATTGTGCCTTTGTAATACCTCCCTGCAGCCGCCGTTCTGCAACACCAATTGTGGTGGAGCTGAAATAAAGGCAAAAATCATCCGCAAATAGGGAGGAGGAAACTGATGACCCAACCGCTGCTGCTAGACCATTGATTGCAATCAGGAAGAGGGGGAACACTGAGAACAGAGCCCTGCGGTACACCATTCTCCTGGATATGGGAAGAGCTGAGACAGGTGCCTACACGAACCCGAAAAGAGCGGAGCGATAAAAAGTTCTGCACAAAAATGGGAAGGGAGCCCCTCAGGCCCCATCCGTGCAGTGTGGCCAAAATATGGTGGCGCCAGGTTGTATCATACGCCTTTTGCAGATCGAAGAAGACCGCAACAAGGTGTTCGCGCCTGGTGAAGACAGTGCGAATAGCCGATTCCAGCGAGACAAGGTTGTCAATGGCGGAACGGCCTTGACGGAATCCCCCTTGTTGTGGAGCAAGAAGTTCGCGGTCTTCAAGGAGCCACATCAGCCGCCGACTCACCATTCGCTCGAGTAGCTTGCAGAGCACATTGGTAAGGCTGATTGGGCGATAACTGTCAGACACCAATGGATCTGCTCCAGGTTTCAACACCGGGATCACGGTGCTTTCCTGCCACTGCGATGGGAAAACCCCATCTGCCCAGATACGGTTGAACAGGGAGAGAAGGTGATGGTGAAACTCAGCTGAAAGGTGATGGAGGAACTGACTGTGTATTCGATCTGGTCCCGGAGATGTATTGGGGCACGCAGCCAGAGCGGTTTGAAACTCCCCACTCGCTAAACGGGGCGTTGTAAAGTTCCTGGCGGCGTGTGCGGAATGACAACTGCTGCCGCTCGACCCTCTCTTTGAAGGTGCGGAAGTCTGCACTGTATGTTTCAGTTGCAGAGCAACGGGCATAGTGATCAGCCATGCACTCAGCTATGGCTTGTGGGTCAGTGCAGAGAGCACCCTGAATGGTGAGCGATGGGATTCCAGGCGGTGGGCGATATCCGAAGAGACGCCGTACTTGGGTCCAGACCCGAGAAGGGGAGGCGCGAGAGCCGATGGAGGCTACAAACTTCTCCCAGGAATCCTTCTTACTCTGCAGAATCATTCGCCCAGCCCGTGCACGGAGACGTTTAAAGGCGATGAGGTTCTCTAGACAAGGGTGTCGCCGGTGTCGCTGGAGCGCACGCCGACGTTCCCAAATGGCCTCGGCGATCTCCTGTGTCCACCAAGGGACCGACTTACGTCTAAGTGACGCGGATGCGGTTGGAACAGTTTTCTCGGCGGCGGAAATTATGGCCTTTGTGACTTGCTGGACAGCCACTTCAATGTCAGCCGAAAGTGGAGTCGTAACCACCGCAGCTGAAGCATATGCCGGCCTGTCAGCCCTATGAAGCGACCAACGAGGCAGCCGGTTTGCGGCTTGAGTCTCTGGGAGCGACAGAATGATGGCCAAATGGTCGCTGCCACAGAGATCATCATCCACAGTCCAATTTAGATGATGGAGAAGACTCGGGCTACAAATAGACAGGTCGATGGCCGAGTATGTGCCATGAGCTACGCTGAAGTGCGTCGGAGCACCCGTGTTCAGAAGGCAAAGGTTCTGCTGTGTCAGGAGCATCTCCACATCCCTACCACGCGCCGAAGTCTGCGTCCCACCCCACATCGGGTGGTGGGCATTAAAATCCCCCAAAAGGAGAAACGGTGGGGGAAGTTGAGAGATCAAGGCACCAAGGTCAGAAAGACAAACATTCTCATCTGGCGGGAGGTAGAGGGAACAGATCGTTAGACACTGCCTCGAGATTCGTGGTGAGGGGCACAGCTGTACTGGGGACAGTGGCAAGGACATAGAGGCACACACCTCCAGAGACCCTGTCACAGAAAGGACGATTTTTAAAAAAGCCCCGGTAGCCATGTAGGGCAGGGGTCTTCTGGGCAGGAAACCACGTTACCTGTAACGCTATGCAGAGCAAAGGGAGTTGGCAAATTAACTGTTGCAGCTCAGCCAGGTGATGGAAGAAACCGCCGCAATTCCACTGGATAATTTGATGGTGCATGACTTTAAAGTTCATGATGCAAAGTATAAATAAAACTATTGCATGGGTTCATCTGCTGCCGCCGATTTGGAGCATTCAGAATCCAGGATCATGCGTTCTGGAGAGGCAGTAAGTGCAAGATCCTCACATGACCCGAGGATCTGTACCTCATCGTCCGATGCAGAAGATGAGGTGGCAGGTGGCTGTAGAGCCACCAAAGACTCTTTGGTCTTTTTCCGTCCCTCTCGCTGGCCCTTAGGTTTGCAGAGCCGGGAGGGATTGTCTATAGTGGCGTCAGTGGTAGAGGAAGAGCGAGAAGCCCTTCTACCAATAGGTTTGGGATCCTTCCGCCTGTGGCTGGGATCCGCTGGATCACTAAGAGAAGCCTTGGAAGGGAGTGCCCCAAGGGACCCCTTCCGAGAAAGGGGAGCCGGAGGAGGCTGCTCCTTCTCCGGCTGGGAGGTGGGGACTGTTGTCCCCGATGTTAGTGGTGGAGTGGCCCCCTCAGGTGGTAGTGGGGGGGCAGTGAGAGGAGTGCCCCCGACCTTGACGGGGGCAGATGAGCTTTGATGGCCCTTTGGGCCCACAGATGGTTGCTGCAAGGTAGATAACCAAAGAGGTGGTAATGATGGTTGCTTGGTTGGTTGGGGGTTTTAGGGGGACTAGACTACTATGGCCATCAGTCTCCCGCTTCATAGCAGGGCGACACGCAGGAAAACATAGTCGTCTATAAATGCACCTGAGCTATAGTTAAAGTAGGGCAAAAGAAAAGAACATACTGTCAATGAAATATTGACAGTCAACAAGGGACGATACTAAGACGCCAGACACACAGTAACAAATACAAGATAAAATTATGATAAAACCGATGAATGTGGTTGGCCGACCATGGGTATAAAATGGGAAAAGCCAGCCACATAGCGTACACATGAAAAGCTGTAGTCTAAAGACCCGTCAAGGAGAACAGAGATAAGAATTTAAAAGACCTCCCAGAGGAGTTATAGCAACTGGTAAATCCCCCCGGCACAAAGAAATCGTAAAACCAAATTAGCCACAGAGGCATCATCGCCGAGCACCAAACAGAGTGTGTTTGGGAGGTTAAAAGAAATCCGCAGTGGGGCTAAAATGGGACAGTCGAGTAGGAGATGGACCACAGTCAATGGAGCACCACATTGGCACATGGGCGGGTCCTCTCGACGGAGGAGGTGACCATGCATCAGATGGGTGTGACCAATGTGGAGACGGCAGAGAACCACGGAGTCCCTACGTGATCCCAGCTGCGAGGACTTCCAGACAGATGTGTCCTTTATCGTACGCAGCTTATTGGACACGTCCAGAGCGGACCATTCGGCGTTCCACAGTTCGCGTACTTTATTGCGAAGCAACAGGCGGAAGTCTGCTTCTGGGAGGCCAATCGCCAGAGGGTGGCAGGTGGTAGCCTGTTTGGCTAGCTGGTCAACACTCTCGTTGCCCGGAATGCCTACATGGCCCGGGGTCCAGACGAATGTAACACTGCGACCAGAGTAACTAAGAGCCAGTATCGACTCCTGAATGGCCCTGACCAATGTATGACGAGCATAACACTGATCAAGGGCCTGTAAACTGCTCAGCGAGTCGCTGCAGATCAAGGAGGAGGTCCCACGGCATGTGCAGATGTGTCTAAGGGCACGGTATATAGCCACCAGTTCTGCGGTGAAGATGCTGTTGCCGGGTGGCAAAGAGCATTGTTCAACATAGGCGCCATGCCTGTAAGCATATCCAGTGTGGTCGCCATCTGAAGAACCACCTGTATAAATGACCTCGGAGTGACAGAACTCACGGAGCAGGGCAGAAAACTGATGCCGTAGGGCCAGAGGAGAAGTAGAGGTCTTCGGCTCACGGGAAAGATCCAGCCGAATCCGCGGCCGAGGAACGGTCCAGGGAGGAGCATGGAGAGTCGAGCGGAAGGGACGGTTAAAAGGTAAGGAGTCCAGGGTCGACAGTAGCGATTGGACACGCGCTGCTATCGGGAGTCCCGACCGAGGTCGCCTCTGCGGCAAACGAGTAACCTCCCCTGGAAAGAGGAGTCTGTTACTCGGATGCCGAGGGGTACAGTGAACTCTAGCAGCATACTGGGCGAGTAGTTGTTTGCGCCGGTATCGCAACGGGGTGACTCCAGCCTCTGCCAAGAGACTTGTGACAGGGCTTGTACGAAAGGCTCCAGTGGCCAGACGGATGCCGGTATGGTGCACTGGGTCGAGTACTCTCAGTGCAGATGGAGAGGCTGAGCCATAGACCTGGCTACCATAGCCCAGACGTGACTGCACCAGAGTGTTGTACAGCCACAGGAGGACAGGGCGTGCTGCCCCCCAGACAGTATGGCTGAGGCAACGAAGGATGTCCAAATATCGTGAACACCGTTGCTTAAGCTGGCGCAGATGAGGGAGCCATGTCAAACGCGAGTCAAAAAGGAGACCCAGGAAACGGTGTGTGTCCACAACCTGAAGGAGCTGACCATCAAGGTAGAGCTCCGGATGCGGATGTACCATGCGTTGGCGACAAAAGTGCATCACCCTGGTTTTCGCAGGGGAAAATCTAAAACCATGGAAAGAAGCCCAATTCTGCGCCCGATGAATGGCTGCCTGCAGTCGTCGTTCAGCTACAGTTGTACTAGCGGTGGAATAGTACAGGCAAAAGTCGTCCGCATAGAGAGAGCAAGAAACCGATGGCCCTACTGCAGCCACTAGGCCATCAATGGCCACTAAGAAGAGGGGGTACACTTAAGACAGACCCTTGTGGTACCCCATTCTCTTGGATATGGGAGGAACTGAAGGAGGTGCCAACGCGGACTCTAAAGCGGCGTGAAAGTGGGGGGGGGGGGGGGTGGTGGTGGACATGAGGGACCAAACAACGAGGTCATCAGTCCCTTCAACCTCAAATTGAATACGCCATGGAACTCGACAAAAAATAGGTGAAAGGCAAAAGACCATTACACTAGGAAGTAAAATCGACTCGTCAACAAGACTAAGACCAACCCAGGGCAGCAAATGCTACAGTGTCCGAACCCACAGCTCTGGAAGCGACCTCTAGCCTAAACCACAAGGTACTAATGGCACAGTGGTCAACGTATCATAGCTCCAGAGCAGGGAGAAATAAAACTACATTAAAATGTAAAAGAGTGGGGGGGGGCTGATGGGGATAAGGCTGCGGCGTGAAAGTAAAAAAAATTCTGAATAAAAATCGGGAGGGAGCCACGGAGACCCCACCGATGTAGCGTGGCAAGAATGTGATGACGCCATGCCGTGTCATATGCTTTCCGGAGGTCGAAAAAGATGGCGACGAGGTGGTGACGTCGGGCGAAAGCAGTACGGATCGCCGACTCCAAAGAGAGGAGGTTATCAATGGCAGAGCGAAGCACCTTGTTGTGGGGCGAGCAGACCCCGATACTCGAGAACCCACAGAAGTCGCCGGCTTACCAAACGTTCAAAAAGCTTACACAGAACGTTTGTGAGACTTATGGGACAGTAACTGTCAACTTTCAGTGGATCTGCACCTGGTTTCAGCAGGGGAATGACGGTACTCTCCTGCCATTGGGACGGGTATGCTCCCTCGATCCAGAGACGATTGAAGAAATCCAAAAGATGGTGTTGCGAGTTTACAGAGAGATGTTTTAACAGTTGACAGTGGATTCGGTCCGGTCCTGGGGATGTATTGTGGCAACTGGCAAGAATACTTTGAAATTCCCACTCGGTAAAAGGCGCATTGTACGGCTCCTGGCGGTTTGTGCGAAATACCAACTGCCTTCGCTCAGCCCGCTCTTTTAAGGTACAAAAACCTTGGCTGTAGGCAGTGGACGCCGAATTAAGAGCAAAGTGCGCTGCAAAAGACTCGGCAATGATGGTCGGGTCGGTATGAATATTTCCATGGATAGAGAGACCCACGATCCCTGCCGGTGGACGGTAGCCTAATATACGGCGAATCTTCGTCCAAATCTGGCTGGAGGAGGCACGGGGTCCAATTGCGGAAACGTATTTTTCCCAGCATGCCTTCTTGTGCTGCCGGATAAGCCGACGTGTCTGGGCCCAAAGACGCTTAAATGTAACCAGGTGGGCAAGGGTGGGGTGGCGCCCGTACTGCTGCAGAACCCTGCGGCGATTGCGGATAGCTGCTGCTATCTCCGGTGACCACCAGGGCACTGGTCTTTGCCGAGGTAAGGCAGAAGATGATGGTATCGCGGACTCAGCAGCAGAAACGACAATGGAAATAATTTGGTCTACTGCCATTGTCGCATCAGCAGGGAGAGGGGTATCCAACGTTGCAGCAGAAGTGTATACTGCCCAGTCGGCCCTGTGGAAGGAGGAGCGGGGTAGGCGTGCGTGGCGTTGGTGGTGGGGAAGCGAAAGGAAGATGGGAAAGTGGTCGCTTCCACAAAGGTCATCATGGACCCACCAGTTAAGTAGTGGATGTAAGCCCGGACTACACACAGAAAGGTCTATGGCGGAAAAGGTGCCATGGGCCACACTAAAATGGGTAGGAGCTCCTGTATTAAGAATACAAAGGTCAAGTTGGTTAAAAAGTAGTTCAAATTCTCGACCACGTCCTGTAGTCACGTTGCTCCCCCATATGGGGTGATGTGCGTTAAAATCTCCTAAAATAAGAAATGGTGAAGGAAGTTGAGCGATCAAGGCTGCCAGGTTAGCTGGTGTTACTGCTGCATCAGGAGGGAGATAAAGGGAACAGATGGTAATGTCCCGCGATGCTCGAACCTTGACAGCGACAGCCTCCAGGGATGTGTGAAGTGGCACTAGGGAACTGTAGGCAGAGGTATGTACATATAGACATACCCCGCCAGACACCCTATTGTAAATGGTGCGATTATTGAAGTACCCCCGATGGCCCCGAAGGGTGAGGGTCCCAACACCAGGAAACCAGGTTTCCTGGAGAGCAACACAAAGAGGTGGAAATGCGCTCAACAGCTGACGCAATTCAGCCAAATCGCAGAAAAATCCTCCACAATTCCATTGGAGGATCAGACTGTCTCCTGGTTGACGGTGCATGAAGATGAAGATGGAAGAGGAGTGTTATTAGCTCTCGTCGCTGGCTGTGAAGCCTGATCCTCCGTTACCATGGTATCCCCGAGATCGGCAAAGGCCAAATCTTCTGGCGTCGCTAGAAGGATCACATCATCCTCTGGCGCGTCAGGTGCAAGGGCTGGGGGCACCGAGGCCGCCAGTGTCTCCTTGCGCTTTACCGTCTTGTCTTTCTTTTCTTTTTTGTCTTCCTGTCGTTCCTTGGTCCTACCGGAGGACAGGGGTTTCTCCGGCGGGGCTTGAGGAGTGTAGGAAGACTGGGGAGCCAGGCGGCTTTCTGGCCGAGGGTCCTTCGGCCCCTGGCTGGTATCTATTTTCTTAGGCGGTGAGTTTGGAAGGGAGGAACACATTCCCTTCCCAGAAGAAGAAGCCAGAGGAGGGAAACCCTTTTCCGGCTGGGGAGCGGGGGTAACCACTCCCGATGTGGAGGGCCGTACAGGCCCCGCAGAAGATGGTATGCTCCAGATGTCTGGGTGGCCAAGGTAGAGGGGCGGCCCATAGGGCCCACAGATGGAGGTACAACAGGGCGAGAGGTGGCCACCGGTGGTGGCGCCATCGATGTAGCAGCAGTGTAGGAACTTACTAGTGAAACAGGATGCAGCTTTTCATATTTCTTTCGTGACTCTGAATATGTTAGTCGGTCCAACGTTTTATACTCGACTATCTTCTTCTCTTTATGTAGAGCGGGACAGTCCTGCGAACAGGGAGAGTGGTGACCGCCACAATTGACACAATAAGGTGGAGGGGCAGGATGTAAGGCACGGCCACAGTCCCTACAGGTTGCAGCAGCGTTGCAATGAGAGGACATGTGCCCGAAGCGCCAACATTTATAGCATCGCATTGGAGGGGGGATGTATGGCTGGACGTTACAGCGATACATCATGACTTTGACCTTTTCAGGCAGATTGTCACCCTCAAAGGCCAAAACAAATGCGCCAGTGGCCACCCTCTTATCTTTTGGTCCCCTAAAGACGCGGCGGACAAAGTGGATTCCGCGTCGTTGTGAATGGTCATGTAATTCCTCATCTGTCTGCAACAATAGGTCTCTGTGGTATATGACCCCCTGTACCTTATTTAAGGACTTGTGAGGTGTTATTAACACGGGGATGTCGCCTAAATGGTCACACGTAAGGAGGTTTCGTGACTGAGCCTGGTGTCTCCGCCTGTATAAAGACCGAACCATCTCGCAGTTTCGACATTCCGGCAACTTCGCCAAACCTTTCTCCGAGGTGTTCCATGAAGAAAGAGGGCTTATTTGCCTGGAAAGATCCCCCATCTTGTCTGGTACATACTAAATATCGTGGTGTATATGGCTCAGTCTGTTTAGTGAGCCCACGTTCCCCCCATGATGGAGTTAGGGAAGTGAACGATTTGGGGTCGTATCTTGCAGCATTGAAATTAAACATTCCACACTTGGAGACACCTGACTTAGAGCCAGGATTTTCAGAGGGTTGTTTCCTCTTCATTGCGGAGTGTCCGCCCCGATGCCACCCACTCCGAAACAGGGGCTCTCCTCAAGGGCGCCAGCCAGCCACAGCAACGTCACCTGGCAGGATGACCGTTGCCGGGAGTCCTGATGCCCCACAAAGACAAGCATCGACTCCTTGGCATTCATGAGGTGGTCACAGCTCGGGCATCGGCAGTGTCATCCCTGTGCAATTCAGGGGGCTCAACCATGAGGGTACATAACAGCTTCACCACACGGACTGGCTACCGTGCTGGTGACCTAGCGGGGGAGGGGGCTACGGCAAGGAAGGGATGTGGAAGGAAAGGGTAGGAATCCGCGCCGTAGGGGCTATGTTGGGAGTTCTTCCCCAAATGGCTCACACTTACTCAGAAATTTTGGTGGAGGTCAAATCACAATGGGGACCTAACTGGGCCGAAAACTGTGAACACGGCAAACAAAGACACAATTGAAAAACCAGCAGTACCATGGGAATAGCCAGGCCGTCAACACAAGAAAACCTAGAGACGGGGTTGGAGAAGGGTAGGGTGGGAAAAAGGATTAGGAAAGGTGGGAAAAAGGATTAGGAATGGAGGGAACCAGGGTGAGGAAAAGCGGCCTGGGAAACAGGAAGGAAGGCCGCAATGGCTCGGGGACCCGTGCGCGCCACACACGTGCCCACAAAAGAGCTGTGGGCCCCCTGGGGGGGGGGGGGGTAATAATGCAACAGCAGAAAAAGACGTTGTCAGGAAACCGGGTGAAGCCGTTCATATTTTTTTTCGCGCCTCGGTATGTGTCAGTCGATCCAGGGTCTTTATTTCCATTATCTTCCGCTCTTTGTGGAGCACAGTAGAGTCTGGAGAACAGGGTGGATGTTGCTGCCCACAGTTTACACAGATAGGTGGAGGAGTACACGGAGCGTCCGGGTGTGATGGACGCCCGCATTCCCTACATGTGGGGCTGGAGATACATCTGGAGGACATATGTCCGAATTTCCAGCATTTAAAGCAGCGCATATGGGGAGGAATATAAGGCTTTACATCACACTGGTAGACCATAACCTTGACCTTTTCGGGCAATGTATCGAAGTCAAAGGCCAAGATGAAAGCACCGGTGGCTACCCTATTATCCTTCGAACCCCTATGCACGCGCCGGTCGAAGTGGACACCCCTGTCGCTCTAGGTTGGCGTGTAGCTCGTCATCCGACTATAAAAGAAGGTCTCTGTGGTAGATAAGTCCCTGGATCATGTTCAGCGATTTGTGGGGTGTTATACTGACCGGAACATCACCCAGCTTATCGCAAGCAAGTAATGCTTTCGATTGGGTGGATGACGCTGTTTCGATCAGTACCGAACCGCTCCTCATTTTCGACATACCCGAGACTTCTTCGTTGAACACCTTGAAGATAAGTTTGGTGAAAAGTGGTTTCGTTGACATGAAGGTTTCCCCATCCGTTCTGCTGCAAACGTGATACTTAGGAGAGTAAGACTCATCCCTATCTTTAGCCCGCCGTTCCTCCCAAGGGGTGGCCAGGGAAGGGAACGTTCGGGGATCATACGTCGCTGCATTATAAGCAAGTCTTCCTCTCTTAGAGACGGCGTTTTTGCGACCGCCCACGCTATTTATTGCTCGTTTCATGTCTGTCCCACGAGCAGCTAGGGAACTAAAGGTCCACCCAGGCAGAGCCCCGCTTGCCTGGGTAAGCCTTATACAATGAGGTGCGGCAGGTTCCTCAGAGGTTGCTCGCTAGCGGCTGTTCAACCTCAACAGCCATACATCTCCTCGGCACGTAGCACACCTTGAGATTGAGGTTTTTTTTTAGAGGTTTGTACCGTCCTCGCGACCCGGGCGATTAAGCCAAGATCCCCAGGCTCTGAAACATACAACGTTCCACCGTCGCGCCGAACGATGGTCGTTGAGGCACGCACAGAGCTTACGGTGTAGCTGACTGTTCGCGCGACACAGCCAACAGCTCAGGACCCCGGGTTCGCCAAGCCCGTACTCAGCAAATTAATGCTGAGCCCCTGAGGGTAGACCCTTAGGCAATGCACCCAAAATCAAGTCATGACTACACCATTGACGTGTAAAGCCGCAACAGTGTCGAACTGTTAGCACCCCAGGTTATATGACTCAGATCTCAGAGAAGGTTGAGACGGCGCCAGCACTCCTGTTTCAGCTGACGAATGTCACTTAGGCTTGGTGTCAAAGGCCAGTTCTAAAAACGATGGGTGTCTACTACGGTAAGTAGTTCATTGTTAAGATAAAGTTCCGGGTGAGGGTGAACTGTCCGACACCGACAGAAGTGCATCACTCTGGTCTTCATGGCAGAAAACAGAAATCCATGGGTAAGCGCCCATGTCTGTGCCTTCCTAATAGCACCCTGCTACCTGCTCACGGCAACTTGGGTGGTGCAGGAACTAAAGGAGGTACAAAGCTCGTTAGCGTAAAGAGAGGGGGATGTTGACGATCCAACCGCTGTCAACCGCTGTCACTAAACTGTTGATGGCAACTGAAAATACTGGAACTCTTAAAACAGAACCCTGAGGAACCCCATTTTCCTAGATATGAGATGTGCTCAGAAAAGCACCAATTAGGACACGAAAGGTACGGACAGCTAAAACATTCTGGATAAGAATCGGTAGGGAGCCCTGGAGGCCCCAGTCATATAAAGTGTTGACGATGTGGTGTCGCCAGGTTGTATCGCATGCTTTGTGCATATCGAAGAAGACGGCAACAAGGTGGTGGCGACGGGAAAAGGCTGTGTGGATTGCAGACTTGAGGTACACCAGATTATGGGTGGTTGCTCGACCCTGGCGAAAACCGCCCTGGCATGGAGCCAACAATCCCCGAGTCTCAAGAATCCAACACAACCACCGACTGACCATCTGCTCCAACAGTTTGCATGGCACGTTAGTCAGGTTAATGTGCTGATAGCTATCCAAGGAAAGAGGATGTTTGTTGGGCTTAAGCACTGGGATGATGATACTCTCCCGCCACTGTGACGGGAAAACACCATCACACCAAATGCAGTTATAGACCGCAAGTAGATTACGCCGACTATCTGCTGATAGATGTTTCAGCATTTGGCTATGGATGCTATCAGACCCAGGCGCCGTATCAGGATATTGTTGAAGGGCACTGAGGAGCTCCCACTCAGTAAAAGGAGTGTGTAAGATTCAAAGTGGCTGGTACAAAAGGAGAGAGACTGGCGTTCTACCCTCTCCTTTACTGCACGGAAGGCTGGTGGATAATTTGCAGAGGCAAAGGCACGAGCATAATGCTCAGCAAACATCTCTGCAAGAGTGGCCAGGTCCGTACATATGACTCCATTCACGGAGATCCCAGGGATTCCCGATGGTGTCGGTAATCCCTGTAGTTGCCTGAACTTACTCCAGACCTGCGAGGCTGAGGTACCTGTCCCAATAGTGGAAACGTGCCTCTCCCAGCACTCCTGTTTCTGCCTTATTAGCTGGCGGGCACGAGCGCGAAGCAGTTTAAAATTAATGAGGTGCTCTTGAGAGGGGTGCCATTTGTATCGCTGTAAGGCCCGACTGCGGTCTTTAATGGCCTCAGCGACCTCCGGCGACAACCACAGCACTGTCTTACGCCGTGGGCACCCTCATGTACGCGGAATGGTAGCGTTCACAGCAGAAATAATAGAATGCGTGGCGCTCTCAACCACCACATCAATGTTCTCGAGTGTGGGAGGGCCAACGATGGCAGCAGAAGCATAGTCTGCCCAGTTAGCTCCGTGCAGAACCCACCTTGGTGGGCGTGCTGGGGACTCGCGTTGTGGGAGTGACAAGAAGACAGGGAAATGGTCACTGCCACACAAGTCGTCATGGGATCTCCAGTGAACAGATGGTGGAAGGCTGTTGCTGCAGATGGACAGATCAATGACCGAAAATATGCCATGTGCCACACTAAAATGTGTGGGGAACCTGTATTCAAGAGGCAGAGGTCGAGTTGAGTTAGTAAATCCTCAACAACCCTGCCGTGACCAGAGATTGTAGAACCACCCCCACAAGGGACTGTGGGCATTGAAGTCGCCCAACAGTAAGAAAGGTGGGGGTAGATGAGCTACGAGTGCAGCCAAAATGTTTACAGATACGTCACCATCTGGCGGCAAGTAGATACCGCAGACTGTAAACACCTGTGTGGTTCTAACCCTGACAGCCACTGCTTCCAATGGAGTTTGAAGGGGCACGGGTTCACTGTACATGGAGGTGAGGACATACACACACACTCCACCTGATACCCTGTTATATATGCTACGGTTGCAGTAAAATCCCCTGTAGCCACGAAGTGCAGGGGTCCGCATTGCTGTAAACCAAGATCCTGAAGAGCAATGCAGAAAGCAGATATCAGGCTCAGAAGCTGCCATAGATTAGCCAGGTGGGGGGAAGAAACCGCTGCAGTTCCACTGCAGAATGACATTGTTCAAGTGCTGGGAAGACATGAATGAGACAAATCGGCGGGTCATGTCACAGCATCACTTGCATCCACCGATGGAGGTTTATCAGCTTCAGTGACCGGTTTTTCTAGGGCGTCCCCGAGAGCGAGGTCCTCAGGTGACGCAAGAATCTCCACCTCATCCTCAGAAGTTGAGGTGGAGGCGGAGGGGAGCGGTGACACTGAAGCCACCATGGTTTCCCGTAGTGTCCCTTTCTTTGGCCTTTGTTTACCCCTCCGTTCCCTTGGGGGCTTCGCCGGTGGAAGGTGCTCCTCAGACTCAGCCACAGGGACTGAGGAGGAGCTCGAAGCCCTATGACCAGCAGTCTGCGAGCGCGCCTGCTGCTGGTTAGTGTCGATATCGACACTGGCGGAAGGGAGTGCTCTAAGGGACCCCTTCCGTGTGAGGGAAACCGGAGAAGGTTGATCTCTCTCCGTCGGAGAGGAAGTGGCTGACCCCAAGGTTTCCGCCTTTGGATTTTTAGGATGGCCCCCAACTACTGTGGGGGGCAGGCTTACGTTGGCGGCCCTGAGGGCCCACAGAAACCGATGAAGGAGGAAATACTGCCGCCGCCAATGAGAGCGGCGACGACGTTACTGCTGCGAACGAGTTTTTCATGGGGATAGGGTGCAAACAATCAAACTTTTTCTTCGCCTCATTATATGATGTACGGTCCAGGGTTTTATACTCTGTAATTTTCTGCTCCCGATGAAGTGCTGGACATTGCAACGAGCAGGGAGTATGGTTCTGACCACAGTTTACGCAGATGGGAGGTGGAGTGCATGGGGCACCAGGATGTGCTGGATGGCCGCAGTCCCTGCATGTAGCACTGGACATGCAACTGGAAGATATGTGGCCGAAGTTCCAGCATTGAAAGCACCTCATAGGACGAGGAATATAAGGCCGCACGTCAACACTGTAAACCATCACCTTCGGGCAATGTATCACCCTCAAAGACCAAGATGAAGGCACCAGTTGCGACCCTATTATCCTTTGGGGCCCCTATGGACACGCCAGATAAAATGAACGCTTCGTCGTTCAAGGTTCGCCCATAGCTCGTCGTCCGTCTGGAGCAATAAATCCCGGTGGAAAATTACACCCTGGACCATATTCAGGGACTTGTGGGGAGTAATGGTCACTGCAATATCACCAAGTTTGTCACAAGCGAGTAGCGCCCGTGACTGGGCAGGAGATACTGTGTGGATGAGGACAGAATCGTTGAGCATTTTTGACAATGACTCCACTTCCCCAAACCTGTCCTCTAGATGTTCCACAAAGAACTGAGGCTTGGTCGCCGAGAATGAGTCCCCATCAGTCCTGCTGCACATGAGATATCTAGGACCATATTCATCAGTCTGCTTTGCGCACCGACGTCCCTCCCAAGATGCGGTCAGGGAGGGGAACGTTTGGGGGTCGTACAGAGAGGTATTGAACTTTCCTTACTTAGAGACAAGCATAGACTCCTTGGCTTGCACGAGGAGTATGCAGCTCTGGCACCGGAAGAGCGATCCCTGTGTTGTCAGGGGGCTACAGCAAAGAGGGTACATGACGACCCCCACCCCAACCGACTGGCTACCGTGTTGGCTTTCTGGCGCTATCTGAACCATCATAAAGGAGATTGCTGAGATATCAGTGCACAACGGACGCGACTTGCACGGAAAAAAGAAATGCCGTGCCCAGTGGCAGAATAGAAGCCGCAGTCGCAAGTCCATTCCATGATGGGTGCATAAGATGGCATGGCACAAGAATTACATGTCGCACTACGTAAGGTGTCCTTCCCCAAATGGTTCGCTCTTCTGAAAAATTTTGAAAAATGGAGGGTCAAACTCACATAGGGGACCACAGATGCAAAGCCGAAAAGTATGAAGACTCCTTTTAGTCGCCTCTTACGACAGGCCGGGATACCGCGGTCTATTCTTACCCCCAAACCCGCAGGGGGGAGACAGCCTGTGTGCAAAAGCTGGTGAACCCCCGCTAAGTACTGGACTAACCAGTCGCCAGCCTGATACCTTCGTGGTGTAATGAATCCAGGATTTTCAGGTCTGAAGGCCTGGCCGATCCATAGATCTGGCAGCCATATTCCAGTCTAGGCCGCATGAAAGCTTTGTAGAACTGGAGCAGACGTGCCCTGTCGGCACACCAAGACAGACAGCTGAGACATTTTAGGAGACTTAGAGCCTTGAGGCATTGCAGTTTGACCTCTTTAAGGTGCGGCAACCATGTCAGCCTCTCGTCGAAAGTGAGGCCAAGATATTTGACCTTGTCCTGAAAGGTGAGAACAGTGTCTCCTAGTTTTAAAACAGGTGTATTTAAAAGGGAACGGGAGCGATTAAAATTCACACAGACGGTTTTCTCCAAGTAAAACTTAAAACCAGTGGTGTTGCACCATTCCTCCAACCGCCTGATTGTCAAATGTAAATGACGGGCTGCTGTTGCAATGGAGGAGGATGCACAGAAAATGGAAATGTCGTCCACGAACAATGAAGACTGTACAGGCGGTTGCACAGTGGAAGTAATGCTGTTTATGGCTATAGCGAAAGCCGTTACACTTAAAACACTTCCTTGCGGGATTCCAATCTCTTGTTTAAAACGGTCAGACAAGGCACTCGTAACCTTGTATCTAAAATACCTGTCAGAGAGGAAATGTCGGATAAAAATGGTCAAACGTCCACGAAAACCCCACTTGTAAAGCTGCTGTACAACAAGGCGTCGTCAGGTAGTATCATACACCTTTTCGAGGTCAAAGAAAACACCGATTAGGTGTTGCTTCCGTAGGAAAGCTTGTGGGATCGCACTTTCAGGCAGGGTGAGTTTATCCAGTGTAGAGTGGTACCTCCTAAACCCGCATTGAGATCGGCTAAGTAAGGATCTCCTTTCGAGGACCCATACTAAGCGCCAGTTGACCATACGCTCCAACGTCTTACCAATGCAACTCGTGAGGCTAATACTCCGATAACTACCTCGGTCGGTGCGATCTTTCCCCGGTTTTAAAATTGGAATTGAAGTTGATTCTTTCCAGTAACATGGAAAATTCCCCGTAACCCAAATTGTGTTAAAGAGGTGTAAGAGGACCCCCCTTTGACTGGGGTGCCAACTGTTTCAGCAGTCTGTACGGTATCTCGTTATGGTCAGGTGCAGAATCACGAGCTGCTGACAATGTGGATTCCAGCTCCCACACTGAGAAAGGTTGGTTGTAGTCCTCAACGTTGGAGGAACGGAGGTCAAATCCAAACCTCTCCTGTATTGTGCGATACTGACGAAAGACTGGATCCTGGCGAGAATCGGATATAACAGCTGCATAGGATTCTGCCATAACTTGGGCAATATCCCTCGGCGAGTATAAAAGATATCCCTGCCGTCGCACAGCTGCTATTGGCGGTCGGGAGTTCCGACCCGAAATCCTCCTAATGGCTTCCCATACTTTACCAGCAGGCGTGGACCTATTGATGGAGTTCAGGAACTCCTGTCAAGACCTCTGCTTAGTCTCCTTAATAACTCTTCTTGCCCGTGCCCTTGCCACTCGAAAATTGGCGAAATTCGCGTCGGTAGGGCACCGATGGAATCGACGCAATGCTGCTCTTCTGTCTTCAATCGCTGAACGACAAGCATCGTTCCACCAAGGAACAGCTGGTCGCTGAAGCGTTGACTTAGATTTCGGGATGGAAGCGACAGCAGCATTGTGAATTACTGTTGTGATGTGATCCACCCATTCTTGGACATCATGACACCGCTCGAAAAATAGCTAACTGCTGAAAAAGTGCCCAGTTAGCTTTGTGCAGCTGCCATCTCGGCGGCTTCACACTGTAGATTGCAGTGATCAGCAAGTCTATCCAAATGGGATAGTGGTCGCTGCCATGAAGGTCATCATCCACGCTCCACTGAGCAGTGTGTGCAAGAGCAGGCGAGCAAAGGGAGAGGTCAATGGCTGAAGACGAACCTGTAGCAGTGCTAAAATGCGTAGGCTGGCCTGTGTTCAGTACGGTGACATCAGAGGAGCGTATCACAGTCTCAACCATCCGTCCCCTGGGGCAGTTGTTGTTAGAGCCCCATAGTGAATTATGCACATTAAAATCACCTAAAAGAAGAAAGGGACGAGGGAGTTCATCAATAAGCTCTGTCAGGAGATTACTGTCAACATGCTCTCCAGGCGGTAAGTAAAGAGAGCAGACTGTGATGATATGATGGGGCCAGTATACGAACAGTAACTGCTTGCAGTGTAGTGCTCAATGGCACAGCTGAGGAGTGAAGAGTGTCCCTGATGAACACTGCCACGTCACCATGTGCTCTATCATCCGTTAGGTCGTCTTTCCTATAGAGTTGATAGCCTCTCAAGACAGGTGTATCAGCTTGTTTGAAGTGTGTCTCTTGAAGGGAGACACAGAAAGGCCTATCCTTCAGAAGAAGCTGAAGTCCTTCCAAACGAGACCTGAATCCTGCCAAATTCCACTGCAGTATGGGAGCCATGTCACCTGTGTGGGTCTACCTTCTCTTTACCCTTGTGCCGCGATGGTGAGGCACTCTTCGAGCGCTGGGTAGCAGATGGACTGCTTGGTTCAGGCGATGACGCATCGAAGTCCATAATAATGTCCTCCTCGTCAGTCAACGTAGCCATTAACACGTCCGCTGACGCTCCCGAAAGAGTTGCAAGCGGACTTTCCTCAGCTTCTTCTTTTGAGAAGATGAGGAGGAAAGAGGAACTTGGGGAGCACTCTGCTTGGGCGGAATATGCTTCTTTTGAGAGGCACTTCACTGGTGAGGTGCCTTCTGAATGACTGCATGCGGTTCCTTATCTAACACAACTTCTGTTGTAACAGAGACCACACGGTCTGCTAAAGCGGTAACTGTAGCTTTTTCGGCCGTACCTGTAGCTTTTTCGGCCGTACTTGGTGGAGCAAGGGGAAGGGGAGCTTCAGCTGCCCGACATGTGCACGGACATGTGCAAGTATTGGTGCTGACACTGACGGCCTCAGTTTGTGTCGAGGCATCTACTGTGGCGATGGGTTTCAGTAAGGCGGCAGCGAACGACGTGGGAAATACAGGTGGCTGCATGGCCTTAAATACCTTCTTGGCCTCCATGTAGGAAATGCGCCTGGTCGTCTTTATCTCCTGTATTTTCCTTTCCTCAAGATACACCCAACATTCTCGACACCAAACAGGGTCTTCCCCAGAACAATTGACACATTTGTCAGGTGGCGTACAAGCAGTGGCCTCATGTGCTGCCTTTCCACATTGGCCACAAGTGGCCTCCCCCTTCCAGCCGAGTGCGGTGTATCCAAAACGCTGGCGCATGGGATTAGGGACATAGGGCGGACCTTCAACCGCAAAAACCCTGCCTTTACATGCTCTGGGAGTTTAGGGGTATTAAAGGTAAGGATGAAGCTATCTGATGACAAGTTCTCCATCCACCCTTTTCCTGATATTCTGGACGTCCACTATGCCTTCCGGTGCCCATTCTGCCTTGACTTCTTCAATTTGAATGCCCATCAGGTCCCTACAGAAAACTACACCCTTATTGTAGTTCAGGGTACTGTGCAGTTCTGCGTCAATTTCGAATTCACCCAGGTAATTTGCCTTCTGCAGATTTTCCACCTGTTGGGAGGTTGACGTTTAACCAACAAGGTACCGTTCCGCAATCTTTTAACTGATTTCAAAGTGCCCGCAAGACCTTCTAAGCCCTTATTGATGTAAAAGGGCGACATCTTTTCAAAAGAACCTTTTCTCTTGATGATTATGACAACATTCTGGCTAGCAGTCTGCGTTTTGTTACTATATACAAAACTCTTTTTTGTTACTGAACTGGTCTGGGGGACTAGCCACCCGAGACCTCTTTTTCGACTGGTTGCTGGCGAGAGGCCCGCATGGACGAGTGCCACACAGCTGTGGTCTCCTTTATTGCCCTGAGTTTGTTGGGATGGCTCAGGCTGCACCACTCTGTGGCCCAAAGCTCACGTACTCTATGGCGCAACACAGACTGGTAATCTGAGGCCTGGAGGCCAATGTCTAACACGGACGCATGGACAGCCTGTTTGGCTACCTTATCGGCTCGTTCATTGTTCGGGATGCCGATGTGACCAGGAGACCAAATGAAGACCACAGATCGTCCTGACTGGTCGAGAGCAAAAAGTGTCTCATGGATAGCCAGCACCAAGAAGGAACGTGAGTAACATTGATCGAGTGCATGAAGACTGCTCAGGGAGTCACTGCACAGCAGAAAAGACCCACCTGAGCAGGAGCGCATATGCTCAAGAGCACGGAGAATGGCCACCAACTCGGCAGTGTACACACTGCAGCCATCCAGCAGAGACCGCTGCTCAGCGTGATCGCCATGGACATAGGCAAAGCCAACACGGCCACGAACCAACGAACCGTCCGTGTAGACGATGTATCCAGTGTACTCTGCAACAACAGCAAAGAACTGACGGCGGAGTGCCTCTGGAGGAACAGAGTCTTTAGGTCTATCGGCCAAGTCCAGCCTAGAGCATAGCCTTGGTACACACCATGGGGGCGTACGGGTACGGGCCCGATGCAGAGATGGGACAGGGAAAGACTCTAGTTCCAACAGAAGGGACTGGACACGGAAGGCGATCGTGTGACCGGAACGGGGTCGCCGTTGTTGAGGACGGACGATCATGTGGGAGAAAAGCAAACGTTGGTTCGAGTGGCCTGGCGTGCTATGAACATGAGCAGCATAGGCCGCAAGCAGTTGCTGGCAGCGGATCGGCAAAGGTGGGACCCCGGCCTCTGCAAGTAAACTGTCCACAGGACTGGTGCGGAAAGCACCTGTCGTGATGCGGACCCCATAGTGGTGAATGGGTCCAGCAAACGCAATGCTGAGGGGGATGCAGAGCCATAGGCAAGGCATCCAAAATCCATACGGGACTGTACCAAAGCTTGGTATATCCGCAACAGTGTGGACCGATCGGCACCTCAGTTCGTATGGCCCAGATGGTGGAGAACATTCAGTTGGCGCCAGCACTTCTGTTTCAGCTGACGAATGTGGGGGAGCCATGTCAGCCGGTCGTCGAACACTAACCCCAAGAAACCATCTGTTTCCACTACTTTAAATAGCTGGTCAGCAATGTAGAGCTCTGGATCTGGGTGAGCAGTTCGACGCAGACAAAAGTGCATAACGCACGACTTGGCAGCAGAGAACTGGAAACCGTGGGAGAGTGCCCATGTCTGTGCCTTCCGTATGGCTCCCTGCAGTTGGCATTCAGCAACATGCATGCTTGAGGAGCTAAAATAGATACAGAAATCGTCAGCGTATAAGGAGGGAGATACTGACGAACCCACTGCTTCCGCTAGGCCGTTAATGGCGACTAAAAACAAGGGAACACTCAACACGGAGCCCTGTGAAACCCCATTCTCCTGGATGTGCAACGAACTACGAGACGCGCCGATCTGTACACGAAATGTACACAGTGATAAAAAGTTTTTTATAAAAATGGGGAGCGAGCCCCGAAAGCCCCAACCATGTAACGTTCGAAGAATGTGGTGTCGCCAGGTAGTATCATAAGCCTTGGACAAATCAAAAAAGACCGCTATCAAATGCTGACGTCTAGCGAAAGCCGTTCGGACAGTGGACTCAAGGTGTACAAGATTATCCATTGCTGAGCGTCCTTTGCGGAAACAACCGTGACATGGTGACAGCAGACCGCGAGACTCAAGGAGCCAGCATAGCCGGCGGCTCACCATATGCTCTAGCAATTTGCAAAGAGCATTGGTGAGACTGATGGGTCTGTAGCTGTCCAGTTCGTGCGGGTGTTTGCCAGGTTTGAGCATCGGGACGACGGTGCTCTCCCTCCATTGAGAGGAAAACACACCATCGCTCCAAATGCGGTTAAACAGGGCTAGCAAATGGTGCTTCGACGCTGTGGACAAGTGCTTCAACATCTGGTTGTGTACACGGTCTGGCCCAGGGGCTGTATCAGGGCAGAGTGTAAGGGCACTAAGCAATTCCCAATCACTGAAGGGAGCATTATACAGCTCTTCAGTGCGAGCAAAGAAGGAGAGCCGCTTTCGCTCCTCCCGTTCTTTAAGGGTGCGAAAGGCTGGTGGATAATGCACGGAAGCTGAATTTTGCATAAAGTGCTCAGCAAGGTGTTCCGCAACTGCCTGTGGATCAGTACAGTCTGATCCGTTTATGGAAATCCCAGGTACACTGAAGGGTCGCTGGTAACCGTAAACACGCCTGATTTTCGTCCACACCTGGGATGGAGAGGTACGGGAGCCGATGGTAGAAACATACCTCTCCCACCTCTCCCAGCACTCCTGCTTGCGTCTTTTAATCAATTGGTGGGCGCGGGCACGAAGCCGTTTAAAACAATTAGATTATCCAGAGATGGATGTCGTTTGTGACGCTGCAGAGCGCGCCTGCGGTCTCTAATGGCATCAGCAATTTCTGGCGACCACTAGGGCACGGTCTTCCGCCGTGGTGATCCTGAGAAAATGGGGATAGCACACTCAGCCGCAGAAATAATGGCTGAGATAACACTGTCCACTACCACATTGATGTTAGGATGCGTTAGAGAACCAACAATGGCAGCAGAACTAAAAATGTCCCAATCAGCCTTATCAAGCGCCCATCAGGGCAACAGTTCGGGAGACTGACGGTGGGGTAGTGACAAGAAGATCGGAAAGTGGTCACTACCACACAAGTCGTCATGTACTGTCCAGTGGACAGATGGAAAGAGGCTAGGGCTGCAAACTGTTATGTCGATGGCCGAATAGGTACCGTGCGCCACACTAAAATGCGTGGGGGTACCATCATTTAAAAGGCAGAGGTTGAGTTGAGATAGTAAGGACTCAACATCTCTACCACGGCCAGTAGTCACGGTACCACCCCACAATGTGTTATGGGCGTTGAAATCGCCCAAGACTAAATAAGGTGGGGGCAGTTGAGCAATCAGAGCTGCCAGCACATGTTGGGGCACGTCTCCATCAGGAGGGAGGTACACGTTGCAGACGGTAATGTCAGTTGCAGCCCTCTCCCTGACAGCTATGGCTTCCAGAGGCGTTTGTAGGGGAACGGCTTCACTGTAAACAGAAGACAGGACGTAGGTGCAGACTCCACTCGACGCCCTATCACAGCCTGCACGGTTCCTATAATATCCCCTATAGCCACGTTAGGCGGGGGTGCGCATCAAGGGAAACCAAGTTTCCTGCAGGGCAATGGAGAACACAGGGGAAGCGCTGAGAAGTTGTCGTAGCTCAACTAAGCGGGGGAAAAAACCACCGCAATTCCACTGGAGTATACAATCTGTTAGATTAAAGGCCATGAAGGGACAGCTAAAACACGTCATTCCATAGGTTCATCTGCTGGCGCTGTCAGTGAACCTACAGAATCTAGAACCATTGCTTCGGAAGATGAGAGCGAGATCCTCAGGGGAAGTAAGGAGCTCAATCTCGTCATCAGAAGCAGAAGATGTACGACGTTGTGGCTTTAATACCACAGAAGAATCCTTTTTCTTCTATTTCTGTTTCTTGTCCTCTCGCTGCCCTTTTGGTTTTAAGGGCCGGGAGGGAGTCTCAGACACGGTATCAGGGCCCGATGCAGGTTGCGAAGCCCTTTGACTATGAACGGGCGGATCCATCAGCCGTTGGCTGGGATCCTTCACCGCGCTCTGAGAGGCCTCGGAAGGGAGCGCCCCGAGGGACACCTTCCGAGCGAGAGGAGCCGGAGGAAGATGTTGCTTTTCCGGCTGGGTCAAGGGGACTTTTGTCCCCGACGGTTTGGGGGGGATGTGCTCCCACAGAAGGTCGTGCGGGAGCAGGAGATGAAGATCCCCCAACCATTATGGGGGCAGGAGGAGTCGGACGGCCCTGGGGGCCCACAGGAGGTTTCCAAGGTGTTTGGGCCATCGTCCCTGAAGACAGTGGGGACGAAGTGATGGTAGCGAACGACGATTTTAATGCTACAGGGTGAAGGCGCTCAAATTTTTTTTCTTCGCTTCGGTATATGACACTTTGTCCATCGTCTTGTACTCCATTATCTTCCTTTCTTTGTGGAGCACTGTGCAGTCCGGAGAACAGGGCAGGTGGTGTTGCTCACAGTTAACACATACTGGTGGGGGAGTACACGGAGCGTCCGGATGGGATGGACGTCCGCACTCCCTGCATGTGGCACTAAAGGTGCACCGAGACGACATGTGGCCAAACTTCCAACACTTTAAGCACCGCATAGGCGGAGGGATATAATGCTTTACGTCGCACTGGTATACCATTACCTTGACCTTTTCGGGCAAAGAATCGCCCTCTAGGGCCAGGATGAAAGCACCGGTGGCTACCTTTTTATCCGTTGGCCCCCTGTAGATGCGCCTGACAAAATGAACACCCTGCCGTGCGAGGTTGGCGCGTAGTTCATCATCGGACTGCAGGAGAAGATCACGGTGGAAGATAATCCCCTGGGTCATGTTCAGACTATTATGAGGGGTGATAGAGACAGCAACATCTCCCAGCTTATCGCAGGCGAGTAGTGCCTTCGATTGGGCTGAGGATGCTGTCTCTATGAGAATGGACCCACTCCTCATTTTGGACAGGCCGGCGACTTCACCATACCGATCTTCAAGATGTTCAACAAAGAATAACGGCTTCGTGTCCTTGAACGGTTCCCCATCAGTGCGTGTACACACCAGACATTTTGGTGAGTAGGCTTCATTACAGTCTCTGGCCCGTCGTTCTTCCCATGGCGTGGCAAGGGAAGGGAACGATTAGGGATCATACTGTGCAGCATTAAAGTCCCTTTTTCCTCTCTTTGAGACGCCAGGTTTGCGTATGGCGACGCCATTGTTTGCTCGTTTCATTTCCGTCACACGAGCAGCTAGGGAAAAGAGGTCCACCCAGGCAGATCCCAACTTGCCTGGGTAACCCTGATACAACTGAGGTGCGGCAGGTTCCTCAGAGGTTGCTCGCTAGCGACTGTTCAATCTCAACAGCCATGCATCTCCTCGGCACGTAGCATACCTTGAGATTGAGGTTTTTTTTACAGAGGTTTATACCGTCCTCGCGACCCGAGTGGTCAAGCCAAGACCCCATTCCCTGGTACACTCAGCGTTCCACCGTCGGGCCACACGGTGGTCGCTGAAGCGTGCCCAGAGGTTACGGTGTCTAGAGGACTAGCGGCGCTTACCAGTCCCCAGCTCAGGATCCCAGGTTCGCCAAGCCCGTACCCAGCAAACTAATGCTGAACCTCTGAGGGGATGAGACAAAAGAAAGAGCTTTCTGGACACTTAAGCAGGCCTTGTACGACGAGAATGCGAAAACGCAACTTAACACAGACGCCAGTATTTATCAAATTGGTGCAGTGATTTTACAGGTTCAGGAAAGTGCTCAAAAAGCGGTACCCTATGCATCAAGACTACTCTTAAATTCTCGCATTATCTGGGCTATCAACAAGTTCCGGCCGTATTTATTCGGCAAACCATTCACCGTCGTGACAGACCACCATTCTTTGTGTTGGCTAACTAGCTTGAAGGATCCATCAGGTCGACTAGCAAGATGGGCACTAACACTCCAAGAGAACGATGTCACAGTGGTATTCAAGAACGGGCGCAAACAAGGATGCCGACTGCCTTTCGAGGAATCCATTAGTGGGACACAACAGCATGAATGAAATGGCAGCCTTCACTGAATTAGATAACGTTACAGGTGAACAGAGGAAAGATCCAGCACTATTAAAAACGATAGAGGCCTTGGAGAAAGGAGACCCGACCAATGGAGAGTTCCAAATGGCTACTTGTTGTTCCAGCTCATCTCCAGCCAGCTATTCTCAAATATTTCCATGATGCTCCAATATCTGGTCATCTGGGATTCGTGAAGACCCTAGACAGAATCAGACGCAGGTATTACTGGAAAGGTCTCTACCGATCTGTCAAGCACTATGTGAGTCACTGTAAAGAGTGCCAGCGACGGAAGGAAGTGCCGCAGTCCTCGTCGGACTGTACGCGTGACACGGTGCTCAGCTCTGGACCCCAGGTTCGCCAAGCCCGTACTCAGCAAATTAATGCTGAGCCCTGAGGGGCCTATTCTAGTAGTGTATGGTTCACGGAAAAAAAAATTTCCTGGTATGCCTCTCTGTGTGCTCTAGTATCTGTGATTTTACCCACGTGGTCTTTTCTGTAGGTAAATGTTGGGGGAAGCAATATACTTATTGACTCAGGCAAAGCATGCCTCGGAACGTTAACAGAAGGCCATATCGCGACACAGAACGTCTTCCTAGCTGCGTCGGCCACTGGAGTTTCCTGATAATCACTGTGACGCATTAGCGCTCATTAATTGAGCGAGTAACGAAACTTTCTGCTCTCCAGTGCATTTTTCCTATGACTTCAACCATATTTTTTACGAATCCCACACAGATAGGCAATATTGTAGTCTAGCCAGAACAGGTGTTTAGTAAGATACTTCCTTTTGAAGATGGGGTTTACTTGCTGAGAATTCGTCCAATTAAATCCGCTGTGGCATCTTCCTGACCCTCTATTAATTTTGTAATCTCGTTCCTTTTTAGAACACTTCTTATGTACGTCCTGCTTTGCGTAATTATGTAATACAGGATCTTCGGTAATTCATTTTCTAAATGATGCTGTAGAAACGATGTCACCTAAAAGGTCAATTACATATACTGTGAAACGCAACACTGCTGTGACAGGCCTGGGGCACGGTAGAAATGACCTACACGCGTGAACACTTCCCACCGTTAAGAATGATATGCAGTATCCTTTCCATTGTAATTTCTCCCATTCTGTCAGATAGTTGATCTGGTATTTCATACCTTGCATCAGAAGACATGATTTTATTGTATATTTTTGGATAATAAGATAATCTGTGGTTTCAGTAACCTTTCATTGACCATTAGCATTTCTGTTTCCGCGATTTCTATTAAATTTGGATGTTAGGTGTTTTCCCATCACAACTGTTCAGGCGATAGTTCAGGCGATAGTTCGTACATTTACAGATTTCATGTGTTCAATGTGCATCCTCTGTGACGGACCTCTTTGTGTTTTCCTCAAATCCGACGTGGCATGCGGAGAGCTGCTTGAGCAGTGCCAAGCGACCAGACGTTCGTCAGCTGGAGCGCGCTTTAAATATCCGCCCCTTCCTCTCGCTTAGCAGCAATAGCGGCCGGGCTCGCAGACCCTCCGCGGCACGGGCGCCGCCTCTTTTTAACGGCTCCCACTTCTTCCGCGTCGAAGATTTTCTAATGAAATTTTGCGCAGGCACCAAATGCAATTAAAGAAGGGGCTCCAAACGAAATTACCGACGCCGGGATACAGCACTCAGGGGCAAAGTTAGCCCCGTGTTTCTGGGCTGCTGACTCTCGAGTTGGAGCCAACATGGTGTCTCACCAAAACCCTACCCCCGTGCACCAATTCTCCACCGAACTCACTCCACAGTGCAACTAACGAACAGTGCGAGACATCTCATGGAGAATCGACAGCGACATTCTGATAATGTGTTCCGAGGTGGGAACACAAAGCAGGAAAACGAAGGGAGCAAATGATTCTTTCTTTCATGGAGACCTTCCAGACACACTAACCTTTCTCCTTGTAAAAAGGAAAGCACTAAGATTTTTAAAAAACTTCAGAATAATGTTCTGCGATATTAAGATGTACATTTTGGCAACCAAATAATTATGATCTTTTTTAAGTATGGCCCAAGTACGCCTACGACCGTCCTCCGTGATACCACCTAAGCATGCAACCTACAGCGTGACGAACTTGGTCTGAGCTACGCTTCAAACCGCTAGGTGGATTAATTAAGTCACACTTCGTGACATGAAGTGATCTCGTGGGTTTCAGAAAACACGTTTTGTGCAGGATGTGTCACTCACCGCATAGTGAACTGCTCTCGACTACGGTTGGTTGGTGAAACTTTAAGGGGACTAAACTATAGACATCACCCATCCCTTTTTCCAATCACAGGGATGACAAGATATAACCACTAAAATGGGACAGAGGACCAAGTGATATCCTACATCCTACGTTTAATGTAGTTTATCATAAATCAATACGCAAGTTAAAGGGGGGACAAGAAAAGGTGTATTGTACCAGAGTATCTAGGCTGAATGGTCACAGAAATAAATGTAGGACATCCAGGCACTCTGTAACATTAATATTTTAGGCAGGTGATTTTAGACAGGTGTAGAGCAAATAGATAAAGCACACTCAATAAATGTCAGATATAATTATATAATCCACTATTACGAATAAAATGTACAGCAGAATCAGCCAAAGAGGCATTGTTGCCTAAAACAAGGTTTAAGGAGAAAGGGATTTTTTTTGTGGTTTTAGGGCGCACAACTTCTACGGTCATTAGCGCCCAGACAAGAACATAGATTCGCTAGATCTCAAAAAATAAAACACGAAAATTTGGTGACTGTCAGAACATCAACAAGAGGCTAAAAACAAAAGATAAAAGACAATTAAAAGGGTTAAATATCCTTCTACAAGTTGGCCAAGTTGATAAAACGCAAAACTCGAGCAGCTGCTCGTGTGTCATCAGCTAAAATTTCCTCCAGAGTAGACGGAAAGTGAAGGGCTACACGGAGATGATTAAAATTAACACAAGTCAGTAAAACATGTCGCACTGTCAGTAGGTCACCGCAGGAGCATAGCGGTGCAGGTTCGGCAGATAGCAAGTGAGGGTGGCTGAAACGGCAGTGACCGATCCGCAACCGGGCTAGGATGACCACCTCCCGCCGAGAGGGGCGTGAGAAGGTCCCCCAAGCTGTCGGGATTGGTTTTACAGTTCGCAATTTATTGTTGTACAGTGAAAGCCACACACTGTGCCATAACGACACGATACTCCGGTGAAGAGCCCGTTGAACATCGTCCGGTGGGACGCAAAAGGTAGCCATGCGAGGCAAAAGAGCTGCTGCCTTGGCTGCTATGTCGGCGGCCTCATTCCCGGGCACACCCACATGGCCAGGGACCCACAAGAAAGAAACGTGACAGCTGTCATCTGCTAGCAACTGGAAGGCGCGTTGGATCCGATACACGAGAGGATGGTTCGAGAAAGGGTTCTTAAGACTCTGCTGGGCACTAAGGGAGTCAGAACATATGGCATAGAAAGGTTGGCGGTGGCGGCAGGTGAACAAAACGGCATGGTGGAGGGCAAAAAGCTCAGCCGTGAAGTTCGAGCACCGGTCAGGGAGCTTGTATTGGAAACGGTTGTCCCCGGCGACGGAGGCAGATCCGACACCGGCGAGTGCTCTTGGAACCATCAGTGTAAATAAATATGGCATTATCGAACCGCGAACGGAGTTCGACAAGCCTCGAGCGGTAAACCATATCCGGATGGATGGATGGATATGATGTTATGGGCGCACGACAACTAGGTCTTTAGCGCCCGTACAAGATAATTAGGCGATACGTGTGACCTGATTAAAATGAAATGATGACAAATAGGGAACAGAAGAGAAAGTAGCCAAACGATAAGGGGAACGAAGCAAAGACCCAACCAAACATGGCAAGGTAGGAACAGTTGGTGAGCGTCTAAGGTTTACAGACGTACTCAAAATGCCAAGCCAGAGGAGTGGTGGGCTAACCATTCGTTAATGTCCTAAAACCTCCAGCCTAAAAGCTTAGGCCAGAGTCCGGAAAGTTCACAGAAATTGAATACTTTCGTCACACTCGCCTTGTCATCAGCTAAAACACATGGCAGGGGACCACAAAGAGCCACCGCTGCCCTAGCAGCACGGTAGGAAGTACATTCCAGTAAAATGTGGCGTACAGTGACTTGCACACCACAAGCATCGCAAATCGGAGGGTCCTCCAGACGGAGTAAATAGCCATGTGTCAAAGGATAATGCCCGATTCGGAGACGTGTCAAGGCCACCTCATGCTGCCTCAATGAATGACAGGATGTTCGCCATGGTCGGACAGTGGGCTTAATCAACCGCAGTTTATTGTTCGTCACTGCCTGCCACGTCTCCTCCCACAAACGAAGGGACTTCCGGCGCACCACAGAGAGGATGTCCGGCAGGGGAACGGCACAATGAGTAATACCAGAACTGTCGCAAGCCTCCTTGGCAGTCCGATCAGCCATTTCGTTACCACTAATACCGACATGTCCTGGCACCCAACAGAATGTCACTTGCTTCCCCCGCTGCTGGAGAGTGGACAGTCTGTCATGAATGAGCTGCACTATCTTCTCAGCTGGATACAAATTTCGTATTGATTGCAGCGCACTGAGAGAATCAGAGCACAGGAGAAACTTCGTGCCACGAACCCGCTGCATTTGTTCCAGCGCCCGCAGGATCGCATTGAGTTCTGCTGAAAAAACTGAGTATGCAGGAGGGAGGCGAATCCTGATGGTGGTGTTGGGGAACACTATGGAACAGCCTATCGAGTCCCCCTGTTTGGACCCATCCGTGTACACCACGGTAAAATCACGATGCTGATCTAAAATGTGAGAGAACAGAGATTGAAATATAAAATCGGAAGTAGAATACTTTTAGAGTTGACACATTTTCAGAAGCAGTCTCGGCCGCTGGAGGAGCCATGGTGGACGTTTACTCCAACCTCGCTGTAAAACATTAAAACCAGACACATCCATATCTAAAAGACAATCTTGAGAACGTATCCCAAAAGGCCTCGTTGCCCGTAGCCTGTTACGAAACAGCCGTTCCGCAGGAGGGTGGGCAACGGCCGGATGGGCTGGTGTATTTGGCGAGGACAAAGTCGTATATGCCTGGCGTGCCACGAGAAACTGCCGCCGCATGTGAAGTGGGGGCTCACCAGCCTCGGCGCAGATACTTGGTATGGGACTCGTGCGGAATGCCCCAGTTGCGAGCCGAATCCCCACATGATGCACCACGTCCAGCATCTTTAAATAAGAGGGTCTTGCTGACCCATACACGGTGCACCCGTAGTCTAGGCGAGAACGCACAAATGCTCTATAAAATCGTAGCAGACAAGTTCTGTCGGCTCCCCATGAAGTGTGGCTAAGACACTTTAAAATACTTAGTGCCTTCAGGCACCGTCTCTTCAAATCCTTAAGATGTGGCAACCAGGTAAGTTTAGAGTCAAATGTCACACCCAGAAAACGCACAGTGTCTTTAAAATTCAGAACGGTGTCCCTCATCCGCAGTTCAGGTAAGTTAAAAATAGAACGAGAACGGTTAAAACAAACACACACCGACTTCTCTGTTGAAAATTTGAAACCGGTCTTCTGTGCCCATTCGTCGAGCCGCCGGAGAGTGAGCTGCAACTGACGAGTTGTCGTTGCAAGACTGGAAGAAGAACAGAAGACAGAGAAGTCATCAACAAATAGTGAACACTGGACAGGACTTTTCACAACACACGTAATACTGTTAATGGCTATAGCAAACAACGTCACACTTAAAACACTACCCTGAGGGACACCGTTTTCCTGCTCAAAGCGGTCAGAGAGCACGCCACCGACTCGGTATCTAAAAAAACGTGGAGAAAGGAATGACCGGATAAAAATTGGAAGGCAACCGCGAAATCCCCATTCGTGAAGCTGCCTAAGTATAAGATGCCTCCAAGTAGTGTCGTAGGCCTTCTCGATATCAAAAAATACACCCAGAAGGTGATGACGGCGCAGGAAAGCCTGTTGTATTGCCGCCTCCAGAGAGGCCAGGTTATCGAAGGTGGAACGATATCGCCTGAACCCACACTGGAAGCGACTAAGTAGCTGCCTGGATTCCAACATCCAGACAAGGCGGCGGTTGACCATCCGCTCCAGGGTCTTTCCAATGCAGCTAGTGAGGGCAACACTACGGTAACTGCTGGGGCATGTGGAATCTTTACCGGGTTTTAAAAGGGGAATTAAAAGAGCCTCTCTCCACAAGTCGGGAAAGTGTCCTGACATCCAAATGACATTAAAAAGGTTAAGGAGGATAACTTTGTTGCGATCTGTAAGGTGCCGTAACATAGCATAGTGGATCCCATCGTGACCAGGTGAAGTGTCTCGGGCTACACACAATGCAGAACCTAATTCCCACAGGGAGAAGGGGCGGTTGTACTCCTCCATAACCGCGGACCTGAAGTCCATGGGGCCCCTCTCAGCAGCCGCTCTGCGGCGCCGGAATTCTGGATCCTGACTAGCAGTGGCAGTAACGGAAGCGAAATAAGTAGTCATGGCTTGGGCAATGTCTGCTGGTCGTGTTTGAAAAGTTCCGTTACACATCACAGCAGCTATGGGGCACCTTCCTCCTCTTCCAGAAATCCTCCTGATGGTCTCCCATACTTTCGTGCTGGTTGTAGAACGGTTAATGGAACTCAGGAACTGCTGCCATGACCTCCGTTTGCTCTCTCTAATAACCTGACGACACTTGGCCCTTGCAACCCGGAAAGCAGCGAGGTTCTCTGAAGTCGGACGACATTTGAACCGACGCAGAGCCGCACGCCTGGTCCTGAGGGCAGATCGGCATTCGTCATTCCACCAAGGGACTGGCTGCCGTTTTCGACGTCCCGAAGACTGTGGAATGGATGCATCAGCGGCGGAGTGCATCACGGCAGTAATATGGTGCACCCATTCTGTGACATTGTCACGATGTTCAAAGCGGGCAAGTTGGCTGTAAAGTGCCCAATCCGCTCTACTGAGTATCCATCGTGGCGGGTGTCTTTCAGGCTCGATTCCATATGGTTGGGAAATGGAGATTGGAAAGTGATCGCTGCCATGGAGATCATCGACCACGTCCCATTGTATAGTGTGGGCAAGGGACGGAGAGCAAAGAGTGAGGTCTATGGCAGATAATGACCCTGTCGCAGTACAAAGGTGTGTTGGTTGACCGGTGTTAAGGAAATGTGCGTTCGACGACAAGAGGAGCCGCTCAATGGCCCTACCCCTGGGGCAATTAGTGACAGAGCCCCAAAGCACATTATGTGCATTAAAGTCTCCACACAGAAGAAAAGGCTGGGGAAGTTGAGTAAGAAGGTCCTTGAGGTCCTCTTCATTAAGCGTATCATGAGGGGGCAGATAGAGGGAGCAAACAGTCAGTCGATGACGCACATATACAGATACTGTGACTGCTTGGAGGCTTGTGGTGAGGGAGAGGGGCTCGGAGTGGTAGGCTGTACAAACAAAAATAGCCACTCCACCTCTAGCTCTCGCCCCACTTACGTCATCCTTCCTACATAGCGTGTAACCACGTATCTCAGGGGAGTCTGAAGGCTTAAAATTTGTCTCCTGGAGACACATACACAGAGGTCGACCCTGAGATAAGAGACGAAGTTCCTCCACATGGGTCCTAAAGCCCTGCATATTCCATTGTAGTATGGGAGTCATCGCTTACGGAGGTTTCACCCTCACTTTCTCTCTCCGCCGAGGCGGCGAGACGCTATGGGGTAGAGGGTCCGACTTGGGGCGGTTTGGCTGCCCCAAACGCACATCAAGGTCCATTGGCTCGGACAGAGAGTCAGATGGAGCATCTGTTACACGTACATGGACAGGCTCAAACAAAGTAACTTCTACTTTATCCTGTGACAGATACTTTTCAACTGCTTTTTTAGTCTTAGGTGGTTTCGGATGGGAGCCTGTTGCAGAGGTAGTGGCTGTGGTGGATTTCTGCACAACCTCTACTACTGGGGGGGCCATCATCTCCACAGGAGGCGGATCAGTTCCTTTTTCCGATGTTTGGGGACCAACCGGACTGGAATCGTCTACGACTGCAGCAGCCGCCTGGCAGGTGCACTGGCAAGTGCAGGTGCTAGTACCAACACAGACAGACTCAGTTTGCGTAACAGCATCACACTTGACAATCGGCTTCTGGACAACAGAAGCGAAAGAAGCGGCAAAAGCTGGTGGTTGCATGGCCTGGAAGATTTTCTTGGCCTCAGCATACGAGATGCGCTTCGTGGTCTTTATTTCCTGCACCTTTTTTTCCTCAAGGAAGACTTTACAATTACGACTCCAGACAGGGTGATCCCCAGAGCAGTTGACACACGTGGCAGGTGGTGTACACTCTGCTCCGTCA
The DNA here is from genome assembly GCA_026315105.1 of Locusta migratoria. Taxonomy (NCBI): domain Eukaryota; kingdom Metazoa; phylum Arthropoda; class Insecta; order Orthoptera; family Acrididae; genus Locusta; species Locusta migratoria. The sequence continues at coordinate 415,635,610 of CM048749.1, forward strand.
TGTGCCACCTTGCCACATTTGCCACAGGTGGCCTCACCTTTGCACCCCAGGGTGGTATGCCCAAAGCGCTGGCATTTGAAGCAGCGCATTGGGTTGGGGACGTAAGGTCGAACTTTCAAACGAAGAAAACCTGCTTTGACATTATCTGGAAGTTGGGGATTATTGAAGGTAAGGATGAATGAGTCCGATTTCACCAACTCACCATCCACCCTTTTCATAATATTTTGCACATCCAAAATACCCTCCTGTGCCCACTCAGATTTCAATTCTGCCAAAGGGATGTTTACTATATCTCTACAGGTCACTATGCCTTTACTGTAGTTCAAGGTGTTATGCAACTCCTCCTCTATGGCATATTCACCCAGGAATTTCGCCTGCTGCAGGTTGGTTGCCTGCTGGGAACTCGATGTTTCGATCAGTAATGTCCCATTCCGCAAACGTTTCACTGATTTTAAACTGCCAGCAATTCCCTCAAGGCCTTTTTGAATATAGAAGGGAGACACTCCCTCAAACGAGCCGTCCTTTCGTTTCACAACAATAAACACATTCTGTACAACAGCCTGTGTTCTGTTACTATTCCCAAAATACTTTTTCTTACTCCCCGAATCAGGAGGACTGGATATCCTAGCCCTCTTTTTGGATTGGGTGTTGGTACCCCCCAGTGGTACACCCATCCCACTGGAAGGTTCAAGGGACAAATTGGAAGTGCTCATGTCGGTCCCACGAGCAGCTAGGGAAGTACATGTCCACCTAGACAGAGCCCCGCGTGCCTAGGTAAGCCTGATACAACTGAGGTGCGGCAGTATCCCCAGAGGTTGCTCGCTAGCGACTGTTCCTCTTCAACAGCCATGCATCCCATCAGCACGTAGCACACCTTGGGATTGAAGGTTTTTTTATAGAGGTTTGTACCATCCTCGCGATGCGGGCGGTCAAGCCAAGATCCCCATTCCCCAGTACACACAACGTTCCACCGCCCCCCTCAGGGGCTCAGCATTAATTTGCTGAGTACGGGCTTGGCGAACCCGGGGTCCTGAGCTGTGGACTGTGTCGCGCCGACAGTCCGCTACACCGTAAGCTCTGTGCGTGCTTCAACGACCATCGTTCGGCGCGACGGTGGAACGTTGTCCGTTTCAGAGCCCGGGGATCTTGGCTTAACCGCCCGGGTCGCGAGGATGGTACAAACCTCTATAAAAAACCCCTCAATCTCAAGGTGTGCTACGTGCCGAGGAGATGCATGGCTGTTGAGGTTGAACAGCCGCTAGCGAGCAACCTCTGAGGAACCTGCCACACCTCAGTTGTACAAGGCTTACCCAGGCAAGCGGGGCTCTGCCTGGGTGGACCTTTTTTCCCTAGCTGCTCGTGGGACCACAATGAAACGAGCAACAGATAACGTTGGTGGACGTACAACCACCGTCTCTAAGCATGGGAAGTTTCGTGCTACTTATTATGACCCCAAGTCGTTCCCTTCCTTGGCTACGCCCTGGGAGGAACGCAGGGCTGCTAACACTGAACCATATTCGCCTAAATATCTTGTATGTACGAGGACTGATGGGGAATCATTTACAACAGTGAAGCCTCAGTTCTTCGTAGAACATCTGGAGGAGAGGTTTGGAGAGGTGGAGTCCCTCTCGAAGATGCGTAATGGCTCTGTATTGATCCTCACCGCATCCCCAGCCCAGTCGCGGGCGTTGCTTGCTTGCGATAAGCTGGGAGATATCGCGGTCAACATTGCGCCACATAAGTCGCTCAATCTGGTCCAGGGCATTATTTTCCACAGAGATCTCCTCTTACAATCTGATGAGGAGCTGCGCGCCAACCTCGAGCGGCGAGGTGTTCACTTTGTCCGGCGCATCCATCGTGGGTCTAAGGACAATAAGGTTGCCACCGGTGCCTTCATTGTAGCCTTCGAAGGCGATACACTGCCGGAGAAGGTGAAGGTGATGTGCTACCGGGTTGATGTAAAACCCTACATCCCTCCTCCCATGAGATGCTTCCAGTGCTGGAAGTTTGGGCATATGTCATCCCGTTGCACTTCCAGCGCCACTTGCCGGGATTGTGGACGTCCAGCCCACCCGGACGCACCATGTACTCCGCCGCCCATCTGCGTGAACTGTGGCCAGGAGCATCCTCCCTGCTCATCACAATGCCCTATGCTCCGGAAAGAGAGAAAAATTATTGAATACAAGACCTTGGACCGGTTGACCTATACTGAGGCGAAAAAGAAGTACGAGCGCTTGCACCCAGTTGCCATGACGACTTCTTTTGCAGCAATTACATCGTTAGCACCATCTGTGGCGACACCCATCTCTTCTCATTCTTTTTCTGTGGCCCCCCAGGGCCACAAACCTACATCTGCCCCCAAGGTAGTTGGGGGCCCCCTTCCTTCTTCTGCTCCCCAGGTATCTGCCTCAGGAGCAGCCTCCACCCTTCTGCCGGAGAAACAACAACCTTCTCCGGCACCCCTCGTTCGGAAGGGGTCCCTTGGGACACTCCCTTCCGAGGGTTCCGCCCGTGTCGCTTCCGACACACGCCAGCAGCAGGCCAAACCGAAGGCTGCTGGACGCGGGGCCTCATGCTCCTCCTCAGCCCCTGAGGCTGAGTCTGAGAAGCCAGCCCTGCCGGCGAAGCCCCCGAGGGGCAAGAAGGATCGGAGGAAAACTGTTAACGACGACGTGAAGGATACTACGGTGGCTCCCGAGCCACCTCACCACTCCACCTCGACCTCTGGGGACGAGGTGGAGATTCTAGCGTCCCCAGACGACCTCGCCGTCGGGGACATCACAGACCTAATGGATACTGAGCCGGAACAAAGGCAGACAGCGGATTTGAGTGACGCTGATTTGTAATCTCCATGTCTTCCCAGTTATCAGACAACATTATCCTCCAGTGGAACTGCGGCGGTTTCTTCTCCCACCTGGCTGAGCTACGACACCTTTTAAGCACAACACCTGCCTTCTGCATTGCCTTACAGGAAACGTGGTTTCCAGCAATGCGGACCCCAGCCCTTCGTGGCTACAGGGGATATTACTGCAACCGTAGCTCATATAACAGGGTCTCAGGTGGTGTATGTGTGTATGTCCTTACTTCTGTTCATAGTGAACCTGTGCCCCTTCGTACACCACTAGAAGCAGTGGCTGTCAGGGTAAGGACAACACAAGAGTTTACCGTCTGCAGCCTTTATCTCCCTCCAGATGGTGACCTCTCTTTGAATGATTTGGCTGCACTTATATCGCAACTACCCCCGCCTTTCTTCTTATTGGGCGACTTCAATGCCCATAACCCGTTGTGGGGTAGTACTTCGCTTTCTGGCCGAGGCAGAGTAGTCGAGTCTTTACTTTCTCAACTCGACCTCTGCCTATTAAATACTGGTGCCCCCACACACTTTAGTGTGGCACATGGCACGTTCTCGGCCATTGATTTATCAATCTGCAGCCACAGCCTTCCACCATCTGTCCACTGGAGAGCCCACGACGACCTGTGTGGCAGTGACCATTTTCCGCTCTTTCTGTCACTCCCACAACGTCAGTCCCCAGAACGCCCCCCTAGGTGGGCTTTAGGCAGGGCTAACTGGGAAGATTACACATCCACTGCTATTGTTCAACCTCCCCCACTCGATTCCATCGATGTGGTGGTCGAGGGCGTCATTCACACCATTGTTTCCGCTGCAAAAGCTGCAATTCCATGCTCCACAGGGTGCCCACGGCGTAAGACAGTGCCGTGGTGGTCGCCGGAGATCGCTGAGGCCATTAAAGACCGCAGGCGGGCCTTACAGCGATACAAACGGCACCCCTCTCAGGAGCAACTAATCAATTTTAAACGGCTTCGCGCTCGTGCTCGCCAGCTTATAAGAAGACGGAAACGGGAGTGCTGGGAGAGGTACGTCTCCACTATCGGGACGGGTACCTCTGCATCACAGGTCTGGGGTCAAATCAGGCGGTTAAAGGGAATACCGTCACCGGCGGGAATACCCGGAATCTCCACAAATGGAGTTCTATGTACGGACCCGGCCACTCTTGCAGAGATGTTTGCCGAGCATTATGCTCGCGCCTTTGCCTCTGCAAACTATCCACCGGCCTTCCGTACATTGAAGGAGCGGGTAGAACGCCAGCACCTCTCCTTTCGTACCCGCCGCTCTGAATCCTACAACAGTCCTTTCACTGAGTGGGAGCTCCTCAGTGCTCTTCGACAATGTCCAGACACGGCGCCGGGGCCTGATAGCATCCATAGCCAGATGCTGAAACATCTCTCAGCAGATAGTCGGAGGGCCCTACTTACGGTCTATAACCGCATTTGGTGTGATGGTGTTTTCCCGTCACAGTGGCGGGAGAGTATCATCATCCCCGTACTTAAACCCGACAAACATCCTCTGAACTTGGATAGCTATCGGCCCATTAACCTGACTAACGTTCCCTGCAAACTGTTGGAGCGGATGGTTAGTCGGCGGTTGTGTTGGATTCTTGAGACTCGGGGATTATTGGCTCCATGCCAGGGCGGTTTTCGCCAGGGTCGATCTACCACCGATAATCTGGTGTGCCTCGAGTCTGCAATCCGCACAGCCTTTTCCCGGCGCCAACACCTCGTTGCCGTCTTCTTCGATATGCACAAAGCATATGATACAACCTGGCGACGCCACATCCTCAACACTTTATATGACTGGGGCCTCCGAGGCTCCCTACCGATTTTTATTCAGAATTTTTTAGCCGTCCGTACCTTTCGTGTTCAAATTGGTGCTTCTCTGAGCTCCTCTCATGTCCAGGAAAATGGGGTTCCTCAGGGTTCCGTTTTAAGCGTCCCATTATTTTTAATCGCCATCAACGGTTTAGCTGCAGCGGTTGGATCATCGGTGTCCCCCTCTCTTTATGCTGACGACTTTTGTCTCTCTTTTAGTTCCTCCAGCACCCAAGTTGCCGAGCGCAGGTTGCAAGGTGCTATTCGGAAGGCGCAGAACTGGGCGCTTACCCATGGCTTTCAGTTTTCTGCCTCCAAGACCAGAGTGATGCACTTCTGCCGGCGTCGGACCGTCCACCCACACCCTGAACTTTATCTGAATGACGAACCACTTATGGTAGTGGAAACTCACAGTTTTTTAGGACTGGTCTTTGACGCCCGGCTGACATGGCTCCCCCACATTCGTCAGCTGAAAAGGAAGTGCTGGCGCCACCTCAACCTTCTCCGCCACCTGGGTCATACGACCTGGGGTGCTGATCACTCGACACTGTTGCGGCTTTACACGGCGCTGGTGCAGTCCCGTCTCGATTTTGGGTGCATTGCCTATGGGTCTGCGGCACCTTCGGCACTGCATCTCCTGGACCCCATTCACAACTGTAGGGTCCGCATTGCGACGGGCGCTTTCCGCACCAGCCCGGTGAACAGTTTACTAGTGGAGGCTGGGATCCCACCTTTGGGGATCCGCCGCCAACACCTGCTCGCAGCTTATGCAGCGAACGTGTATTGCTCCCCAGGCCACCCAAACCGTCGTTTTCTTTTTTCTAATGTGGTCGTCCCTCACCATCAGCGACGCCCCAGGTCAGGTCATACGATAGCCTATAGAGTTCGGTCCCTCCTCCTGGAACTTGAGTCTTTGCCCCTTCCGTGTCCATATCGGATCCAGGTGCATACACCTCCATGGTGTTTGACAAGGCCATCTATTCGGCTGGACTTGGCCCATGGGCCCAAAGACTCAGTACCACTGGAGGCGCTCCGCCGTCAGTTCTCGGCTGTCATAGCGGAGTTCCGTGGTTATGACCTGATCTACACCGATGGCTCAATGGTGGATGACCGTGTTGGATTTGCCTATACACACGGTGACCATGTGGAACAGCACTCTCTGCCGAATGGCTGCAGTGTTTACACTGCAGAGCTGGTGGCCATTCACAGAGCTCTTGTGCATATCCAGTCTTGCTCAGGCGAGTCTTTTGTTGTTTGCAGCGACTCCCTGAGCAGCCTTCGAGCTCTGGAGCAGTGTTACCCACGGTCTACCCTGGTGTTGGCCGTTCAGGAGACACTTTATGCCATTACACGGTCCGGGCGATCGGTGGTGTTCATCTGGTCTCCAGGTCATGTTGGTATCCCAGGCAATGAACGTGTTGACAGGCTTGCCAAGCAGGCTGTAGGTATGTCCTGTCTAGAGATCGGCCTCCCGGCTTCTGATCTCCGTTCATTGTTGCGCCAGAAAGTACGTCAGCTTTGGGATACTGAGTGGCGTAGCCTGCACACGCCCAACAAGCTCCGGGTAGTCAAGGAAACGACGGTTGCATGGCGCTCCTCCATGCGCGGTTCACGACGGGACTCAGTGGTTTTATGTCGCCTCCGCATTGGGCATACGTGGCTCACCCATGGACATCTCCTTCGGGGTGAGGACCCAGCCCAATGTCAGTGTGGCTCCAATTTGACAGTCGTCCACATATTGTTGGACTGCCCCCTTTTAGCCGCCTTGCGGAGACATTTTAACCTCCCTGCTGTTTTATCGGAAGTTTTAGGTGACGATGCCACAATGGCAGATACCGTTTTACGTTTTATTCGAGCAGGGGGATTTTATCGTTCTCTCTAACTGGAGATTTCTTTGTGAAACCGAGTGGTTGACTTTTCCTTTTTTATTCTTATGGTCGGTCAACCACGGCTATCGGTTTCTTTGTTGTAAGTTGTCTTTGTGTAACCATCTTTTGTTTAGTCTTGTGGTTCTTGATGTTTTATGGACTAGTGGGACTCCTCTCCCACTTCGATATTTTAAACTCTAGGCGTATTATCTTTTACGTGTTTGGCTTTACTTTTGACGCCTAGAGATGGAATGGGGGACTGATGACCATTGCAGTTTTGTCCCCCTTAAACAACCAACAACAACAACAACAACAACAACAACGTTCCACCGCCGCGCCACGCGGTGGTCGCTGAAGCGTGCCCAGAGGTTACGGCGTCTAGAGGACTAGCGGCGCTTACCAGTCCCCAGCTCAGGACCCCGGGTTCGCCAAGCCCGTACTCAGCAAATTAATGCTGAGCCCCTGAGGGGCATATCCGGAGTGCTCTGAAGCGAACTAAGTTCAAGGTGTGTGTGAACCTGGGCCTGATGCCATGGTGGCAATGGGGTTTTGCTCAACCGAAAGGTGGAAGGAAGTGTAAAATCGAGCAGCTGTAGCAGGCGGCGAAACCGAACTCCAGGTGGAAGCAAGGCAATCGCAGACAACTGATATTGGCGATCGAGTGAGACGTCAAAAAATAATCGGTAAGATGGAAGGTTGGCCATCAACCGAAGGCGGCATGCGTACCGATACAAGAGTATGTCACGTCGAGTGGTCAAGGGTAATACAGCAGCCTCGGCATACAGACTTTCAACAGGGCTGGTATAAAATGCACCGGTCGGCAGACGTAATCCCCGATGGTGGATGGAGTTGAGACGGCGGAGAATCGACAGCCGTGCAGAAGAGTATACAAGGCTTCCGTAGTCGAGCTTCGACTGAACAATGGCCTGGTAAAGGTGAAGCAGGGCGGTACGATCCGCTCCCCATGACGTGCCACTGAGGACACGAAGAACGTTAAGGGATCGGGCACAACGGGCAGCCAGGTAGGACACGTGTGTGGACCAGCAAAGTTTACGATCCAGCATGAGTCCCAAGATTTTCGTAGTCTCCACGAAAGGGAGAGCAACAGGGCCGAGATGTAGAGAAGGTGGAAGAAATTCCTTGTATCTCCAGTGTTACACGCACCGTTTTCTCAGTGGAGAATCGGAAGCCGTTTGCGATGCTCCAGGAATATAGATCGTCAAGACAGTGCTCCAAGAGACACGTCCGCTGGGCGCTGCAATAAATTGCGAAATCGTCAACAAAAAGAGATCCGGAGACGTCGGCAGAAAGGCAATCTACGGTCGGATTGATTGCAATGGCAAAGAGCGCCACACTCAAGACGGAGCCCTGTGGTACCCCATTCTCCTGGCAAAATGTATCTGACAAAACAGAGCCCACCCATACCCGGAACTTGCGATCTGCCAAAAACGCTTGAATGAAAAGAGGAAGGCGGCCCCAAAGGCCCCATGTGTGCAATGTGCGGAGAATGCCCGCTCTCCAACAGGTATCGTATGCCTTCTCCAGCTACTGTTTGACGCTTCTTTAGAAAGTTGTTCATAATGAAGGTCGACAACGTAACGAGGTGATCAGCAGCAGAGCGGTGTCGACGAAAACCGCATTGCATATTAGTCAGGAGGCGACGAGATTCGAGGAGCCAGACCAACCGAGCGCTAATCATGCGTTCCATCACGTTACAGACTTAGCACGTCACAGAAATTGGGCGATAACTGGAAGGAAGATGTTTGTCCTTCCCTGGTTTGGGGATGGGGACAACAATGGCTTCACGCCAACTTGTGGGAACATGGCGTTCAGTCCACATGCGATTGTAGGTATTAAGAAGAAAGCACTTGCCCGCAGGAGAGATGTTCTTCAGTATCTCAATATGAATGGAATCGGGCCCGAGAGCAGAAGATCGGGACAGGGCGAGAGCACGGTCTAGTTCCTGCATGGTGAAGGCGACGTTATAATTTTCACGATTAAAAGAGCGGAAAGAAGGCGGCCGTGTCTCCTCTACCTGTTTGCGAGGGAGAAAGGCAGGGTGGTAATGGGCAGAGCTCGAAACCTCCGCAAAGAAACGACCCAATGCGTTTGAAACATCAGCGGGGTCCACGAGGACTGCGTTCTCCACGGTCAGGCCAGGAATCGGGGAGTGGACCTTGATGCCGGACAAACGGCGTAGGCCACCCCAGACAACTGTGGAGGGAGTAAAACGGTAAAAGAACTAGTAAAAGCAGTCCAGCAAGCTTTCTTGCTGTCTTTTATGATACGACGGCACTGCGCTCTCATACGTTTGTAATTGATGCAATTCTCCAAAGTTGGGTGGCGGCGGAAGGTGCGTAAAGCACGGCGCCGGGCTGTAAGTGCAGGCTGCAGTCCACCAAGGGACTGGGACATAACGTGGAGAAGAGGACGTACGAGGTATGGAATATTTGGCAACGGTGTTGTTGTTGTTGTTGTTGTTGTTGTTTGGATGTTTAAGGGGGACAAAACTACAATGGTCATCACTCCCACATTCCATCGCGAAGTTAAAAAATAAAAGGGCGTACGTCAAATAAATGCGCCCAGAGATTAAGTTTGCAAAGTGGGAGGGGAATCCACCGGGTCCATAAAACATCAACAAAACGGAGAAGAAACTAAAGGAAGAGGGACGATTACACAAAGACACCTTACAATAAAGAGGCCAAAGGCAGTGGTTGACCGACCATAGGAATAAAAAAGGAAAAGTCAACCACTCGGCAGTACAAGGGAGAGACCAGTCAGAGAGACTGATAAAAACATCCTGCGCAAATAAAACTTAAAACTGAATCTGCTGCTGAAGCATCGTCATGTAAAACATCTGGTAAAACGCCAGGAATGTTAAAACGACGCCGCAAGGCGGCTAAAAAAGGGCAGTCCACTAGGATGTGGACTATTGTTAAATGGGAGCCACTCTGACACTGGGGCAGGGCATCACCACGAAGGCGATGTCCGTGGGTAAGCCACGAATGCCCAATACGGAGTCTACACAGCATCACGGAGTATCGACGAAAGGCCAGCATGGAAGAACGCCATGCGGTCGTGGTCTCCTTGACTACCCGAAGCTTGTTGGGTGTGCCCAGACTATGCCACTCGGCATCACAACGCTGATGTACGCGGTGGCGCAACAACGAACGGAGATCAGACACCAGGAGGCCAATGTCCATAATGGACGCACTGACTGCCTGCCTGGCAAGTCTGTCATCACGTTCATTGCACGGTATGCCCACATGACCCGGAGACCAGATGGACACCACTGTTCAATGGCACAAAGCGTCTCCTGTATGGCAAACACCAGAGGAGACCGCGGGTAACACTGCTCCAGAGCTCTGAGGCTGCTCAGGGAATCGCTGCAAACAACAAAAGACTCGCCTGAGCAGGACCGGATATGCATGTGAGCTCTGTGAATGGCCACCAGCTCTGCAGTGTAAACACTGCAGCCATTCGACAGAGAGTGCTGTTCCACACGGTCACCAAGAGTATATGGAAATCCCACACAGCAATCAACCATGGAACCATCAGTGTAGATCAGGTCATAACCACGGAACTCCGCTATGATAGCCGAGAACTGACAGTGGAGCGCATGCAGTGTAACTGCGTCTTTGGGCCCATGGGCCAAGTCCAGCCGAGTAGACGGCCTTGGTAGACACCACGGAGGTGTACGTGCACGGACCCGATAGGAAGATGGAAGGGGAGAAGACTCAAGCTCCTGCAGGAGGGACTGAACCCGATAGGCAATCGTATGACCTGATCTGGGGCGTCGCTGATGGGGACGGACTACCACATCAGGAAAGAGGAGACGATGGTTCGGGTGGCCTGGGGAGCAATACACATGGGCTGCGTAAGCCGCAAGTAGGTGTTGGCGGCGGATCGCCAAGGGTGGAACCCCAGCCTCCACTAGTAAGCTGTTCACTGGGCTGGTGCGGAAGGCACCCGTCGCGATGCGAACCCCACAGTTGTGAATGGGGTCCAGCAGGTGCAGTGCCGAAGGTGCCGCAGACCCATAGGCAATGCACCCAAAATCAAGACGGGACTGCACCAGCACCGTGTAAAGCCACAACAGTGTCGAGCGATCAGCACCCCAGGTCGTATGACCCAAGTGGCGGAGAAGGTTGAGATGGCGCCAGCACTTCCATTTCAGCTGACGAACTTGGGGGAGCCACGTCAGCATCAAAGACCAGTCCTAAAAAACGGTGAGTTTCCACTACCGTAAGTGGTTCGTCATTCAGATAAAGTTCAGGGTGTGGGTGGACGGTCCGACGCCGGCAGAAGTGCATCACTCTGGTCTTGGAGGCAGAAAACTGAAAGCCATGGGTAAGCGCCCAGTTCTGCGCCTTCCGAATAGCACCTTGCAACCTGCGCTCGGCAACTTGGGTGCTGGAGGAACTAAAAGAGAGACAAAAGTCGTCAGCATAAAGAGAGGGGGACACCGACGATCCAACCTCTGCGGCTAAACCGTTGATGGCGATTAAAAATAATGGGACGCTTAAAACGGAACCCTGAGGAACCCCGTTTTCCTGGATATGAGAGGAGCTCAGAGAAGCACCAATTTGAACACGAAAGGTACGGACAGCTAAAAAATTCTGGATAAAAATCGGAGGGAGCTTCGGAGGCCCGAGTCATGTAAAGTGTTGAGGATGTGTCGTCGCCAGGTGGTATCGTATGCTTTGTGCATATCAAAGAAGACGGCAACAAGGTGATGGCGCCGGGAAAAGGCTGTGCGGATTGCAGACTCTAGGTACACTAGATTGTCGGTGGTAGATAGACCATGGCGAAAACCGCCCTGGCATGGAGCCAGTAAGCCTCGAGTCTCCAGAATCCAACACAAACGCCGACTGACCATCCGTTTCAACAGTTTGCATAGAACGTTACTTAGGTTAATGGGCTGATAGCTATCCAAGGAAAGAGGATGTTTATCTGGTTTAGCCACAGGAATGTTGATACTCTCCCGCCACTGTGACGGGAAAACACCATCACACCAAATGCGGTTATAAACTGTTAGAACATTACGCTGGCTGTCTGCTGAAAGGTGCTTCAGCATGTCACTATGGATGCTATCAGGCCCAGGCGCCGTGTCAGGACATAAGAGCACTGAGGAGCTCCCACTCAGTGAAAGGACTGTTGTAGGATTCAGAGCGGCGGGTACGAAAGGAGAGAGACTGGCGTTCTACCCTCTCCTTTACAGTATGGAAGGCAGGTGGATAATTTGCAGAGGCAAAAGCGCGGGCATAATGCTCGGCAAACATCTCTGCAAGTGTGACCGGGTCGGTACATAGTACTCCATTTGTGGAGATTTCGGGTATTCCTGCTGGAGACTGTATTCCCTTTAACCGCCTGATCTTACACCAGACCTGCGAGGCTGAGGTACCTGTCCCAATGGTGGAAACGTGCCTCTCCCAGTACTACTGTTTCCGTCTTCTTATTATCTGGCGAGCACGAGCACGAGCGCGAAGCCGTTTAAAATTAATGAGGTGCTCTTGAGAGGGGTGCCATTTGCATCACTGTAAGGCCCGCCTGCGGTCTTTAATGGCCTCAGCGACCTCCGGCGACCACCACGGCACTGTCTTACGCCGTGGGCGCCCTGATGTACTCGGAATGGTAGCATTCGCAGCGGAAATAATAGAATGCGTGGCGCTCTCGACCACCATATCGATGTTCTCAAGTGGGGGAGGGCCAACGATGGCAGCAGAAGCATAGTCTTCCCAGTTAGCCCTGTGCAGAACCCACCTGGGTGGGCGTGCTGGGGACTTGCGTTGTGGGAGTGACAAAAAGACAGGGAAATGGTTACTGCCACACAATTCGTCATGGGCTCTCCAGTGAACAGATGGTGGAAGGCTGTGGCTGCAGCTGGACAGATCAATGGTCGAAAATGTGCCATGTGCCACACTAAAATGTGTGGGGGCACCTGTATTTAAGAGGCAGAGGTCGAGTTTAGTTAGTAAATCCTCGACAACTCTGCCATGACCACAGATCGTAGGACCACCCCACAAGGGACTGTGGGCATTGAAGTCGCCCAACAGTAAGAAAGGTGGGGGTAGTTGAGCTACGAGTGCAGCCAAAATGTTCACAGATACGCCACCATTTGGCGGCAAGTAGATACTGCATACGGTAAACTCCTGTGTGGTCCTCACCCTTACAGCCACTGCTTCTAATGGTGTTCGAAGGGGCACGGGTTCACTATACACAGAGGTGAGGACATACACACACACTCCACCTGAGACCCTGTTATATATGCTACGGTTGCAGTAAAATCCCCTGTAGCCATGAAGGGCAGGGGTCCACATTGCTGGAAGTTTCCTGAAGAACAATGCAGAAAGCAGGTGTCGTGCTCAGAAGCTGCCGTAGCTCAGCCAGGTGGGGGAAGAAACCGCCGAAGTTCCACTGGAGAATGACACTGTTCGAGTGCTGGGAAGACATGAATGAGACAAATCAGCGGGTCATACCTCAGCATCACTTGCATCCACCGATGGAGGTTTATCAGCTTCAGTGACTGGTTTGTCAAGGGCGTCCCCGAGAGTGAGGTCCTTGGGTGATGCAAGAATCTCCACCTCATCATCAGAAGTAGAGGTGGAGTTGGAGGGGAGTGGTGGCACTGAAGCCACCGTGGATTCTCGTGATGTGCCTTTCTTTGGCTTTTGTTTACCCCTCCGTTCCCTCGGGGGCTTCGCCGGTGGGAGGTGCTCCTCGGACTCAGCCACAGGGAATGAGGAGGAGTGCGAAGCCCTACGACCAGCAGTCTGCGAGCGCGCCTGCTGTTGGTTAGTGTCAACATCAACACTGGCGGAAGGGAGTGTCCCAAGGGACCCCTTGCGTGTGAGGGAAGCCGGAGAAGGTTGTTCTTTCTCCGGCGGAGAGGTGGTAGCTGATCCCGAGGCTTTTGCCTTGGGAGCTTTGGAAGGATGGCCCCAAACTTCTGTGGGGGCAGGCTTATGTTGGCGGCCCTGGGGGCACACAGAAACAGTTGAAGTAGAATTAGAAGTAGAAAACACCGCCGCCGCCAAGGAGAGTGGTGACGACGCTAATGCTGCGAATGAGTTGCTCATAGTAACAGGGTGCAGACGGTCAAATTTCTTCTTCGTCTCATTATACGATATACGGTCCAGGGCTTTTTTCTCCATAGTTTTCTGTTCCCTTTGAAGTGAGGGACCTTGCGACGAGCAGGGAGGATGTTTCCGACCACAGTTTACACAGATGGGAGGCGGTGTACATGGGGCGCCTGGATTTGCTGGACGCCCGCAGTCCCTACATGTAGCACTGGACGTGCAACGGGAAGACATATGGCCGAACTTCCAGCATTGGAAGCACCTCACAGGGGGAGGAATATAAGGCCGCACGTCAACACGGTAAACCATCACCTTGACCTTTTCGGGCAATATATCACCCTCAAAGGCCAAGATGAAGGCACCAGTTGCGACCCTATTATCCTTCGGGGCCCCTTTGGACACGCCAGATAAAATGAACGCTTCGTCGTTCAAGGTTCGCCCATAGCTCATCGTCCGTCTGGAGCAATAAATCCCGGTGGAAAATTACACCCTGAACTATATTCAGGGTCTTGTGGGGAGTGATGGTCACCGCAACGTCACCCAGCTTGTCACAAGCGAGTAGCGCCCGTGAGTTGGCCGGGTATGCTGTGTGGATGAGTACAGAACCGTTGCGCATTTTAGAAATGGAGTCCACTTCCCCAAACCTGTCCCCTAGATGTTCCACAAAGAACTGAGGCTAGGTCGCTGTAAATGAGTCCCCATCAGTCCTGCTGCACACGAGATATCTAGGAGCATAATCTGCACCCTGTTTTGTGGCCCGACGTCCCTCCCAAGGCACGGTCAGGGAGGGGAACGTTTGGGGGTCGTACGTGCAAGCATTAAACTTTCCCTTCTCAGAGACGGCGGTTGTAAGTCCGCCAAAGTCACCCGATTTTTGTCTCTTAATGGCTGGTGATCCGCCCCGATGCCACCCACTCCGATCAGGGGCGCTCCTCATGGGCGCCACCCAGCCACAGCAACGTCACCTGGCGGGGTGACCATTGCCGGGAGTCCTGATGCCCCACAGACACAAGCATCGACTCCTTGGCTTGCATGAGGAGTATGCAGCTCTGGCACTGGTAGAGCGATCCCTGTGTTGTCAGGAGGCTAGAGCCAAGAGGGTACACGACGACCCCACCACAACAGACTGGCTATCGTGTTGGCTTTCTGGCGCTATGTGAACCATCAAAAAGGAGAGTGCTGAGATAGCAGTGCACAAAGGACGCGACTTGCACGGAAAAAGAAATGAGTGCCCAGTGGCATAATAGAAGCCACAGTCGCAAGTCCATTCCATGATGGGTGCATAAGAATTACATGTCGCACTACGTAAGGTGTCCTTCCCCAAATGGTTCGCTCTTCTGAAAAATTTTGAAAAATGGAGGGTCAAACCCACATAGGGGACCACAGATGGAAAGCCGAAAAGTATGAAGACTCCTCTTAGTCGCCTCTTACGACAGGCAGGAATACCGCGGGCCTATTCTTACCCCCGAACCCGCAGGGGGGGAAGGTCTTATGTTCCATGATTTTCCGTTGCTTATGAAGAACGGTGCAATCCGACGAACAAGGAGGATGATGCAAGCCACAGTTAACGCAGATGGGAGGTGGTGTGCATGGTGCGTCCGGGTGTTCTTGATGTCCACAGTCCCTGCATGTAGTGTTGAAAGTACATCTAGAGGACATCTGGCCGAATTTCCAACATTTGAAGCATCTCATAGGGGGAGGAATGTAAGGTTTCACGTCGCACTGGTAAACCATTACCTTGACCTTCTCAGGCAGGTTATCACCTTCAAAGGCCAGGATGAAGGCACCGGTGGCAACCTTTTGATCCTTTGGCCCCCTATGGACATGCCGGACGAAGTGGACTCCTCTACGCTCCAAGTGGGCGCGTAACTCGTCGTCGGACTGTAACAAAAGGTCTCGGTGGAAAATTATACCTTGGACCATATTTAGGGACTTATCCCTGTGAGCATCACACCACATATCACCCAGCTTGTCGCAGGCAAGTAACTCCCGCGATTGAGCTGGGGAAGCTGCTTCTATGAGCACTGCGCCACTTCGCATCTTGGACAATCCGGAAACTTCGCCGTTCTTGTCCTCAAGATGTTCCACAAAGAAAAGAGGCTTCATAGATGTAAATGACTCACCATCCGTGCGGCTGCATACAAGGAATATGGGAGAGTATGGCTCATTCGCAGATCTAGCCCGACGTTTCTCCCATGGCGTAGGCACGGAAGGGAACGAACGGGGGTTATATCCAGCAGCATTATTATCTCCTCTTCCACGCTTAGAGACGCCGTTTTCGCGACCTGCCATGCTTTTCTTTTCTCGTTTCATTGTCGTCCCACGAGCATGTAGGGAAAAGAGGTTCACCCAGGCAGAGCCCTGCTTGCCTGGGTAAGCCTCATACAACTGAGGTGCGGCAGGTTCCTCAGAGGTTGCTCGCTAGCGGCTGTTCAAACTCACCAGCCGTGCATCTCCTCGGCACGGAGCACACCTTGAGACTGAGGGTTTTTTTTAGAGGTTTGTACCGTCCTCGCGACCCAGGCGATTCAGACAAGATCCCTGGGCTCCAAAACGCACAACGTTCCACCATCGCGCCGAACGTTGGTCGTTTAAGCAGAGCTTACGGTGTAGCAGACTGTTGGCACGACACAGCTCACAGCTCAGGACCCCGGGTTCGCCAAGCCCGTATTCAGCAAATTAATGCTGAGCCCCTGAGGGGTCGGCAGCAGTGAGAATAACCTCTGTGAGGTATTCGACCTGACTGTCACAGCAGGTAAAATTCTGATCGTGAAAAACAGCCATGGAAGAATAAAGCCCCCAGTCGGCTTTAGAAATGTTCCAACTGGTAGGACGAGGAGATGGGGAATGATGCAGGAAGTGGATGATACAAGGGAAATGGTCACTCGAGTACGTGTCAGAATGTGCATACCACTCAAACCGACCGGCAAGCTGAGGAGTGCATATCGCAAGGTCTATGTGGGAGTAAGTATGAGTTGTGTCAGAAAGGAAGGTCAGTGCACTGGTGTTGAGGCAGACAAGATTGAGGTGTTGGAGAAGGTCCACCAAAAGGGAGCCTCTCGGACAAGGTGCCGGAGAGCCCCATAGGGGGTGGTGGGCATTGAAGTCGCCTACCAACACGAAAGGTGAAGGTATCTGGTCAACGAGGTGTAGCACATCTGCCCTAGTAAGGGCAGATGACGATGGCGAATAGATATTACAGAGGGAAAAGTTAAATGTGGATAGAGTGATGCGGATTCCAACTGCCTGTAGGTGAGTATGTAATGTAATGGGATGGTAATAGACGTCTCGAATGAACATCAGAACCCCTCCATGGGCTGGGGTACCATCCATGGGTGGCAGGTCGAAACGCACAGAGGTGTAGTGGGGAATGTCTGCACGATCACTTGGACGCAACTTAGTTTCTTGGAGACAGACTAGAAGCGGGCAGTGCAATCGAAGGAGTAGTTTTAATTCCTCCCGATTGGAACGAATGCTGCGAATATTCCATTGAAGGAGCGCCATGATAAAACATGAGATAAGAAATGAGGATAAAAACGAACAAGCAAACGGGGTCACCTCGACGGCCGCTGAGGACCGGATTTCGAGGGAGCACTGCTTTCGCTGTCCAGGGGCAAAGGGTCGTGGTCCATAGGTTCGACCGACGCGCCTGCCACCTCCCTGAGGTGATCAGGAGGGGCAGTTTCCACCGCCGGTAAAGGGCCGGGTGCCCGGCAGACGGAGCGTCCTGGTGAAACAGAAGACGGCCGAGGCCGGCAACTGTTGGATGGCGTGACGGATGGGACACGCCTCAGCGGGGAAGGAGAGGAACTCTTTTTCTTGTTGACTCTTCTGGAAGAGTGACGGTGAGAAGAGGCAGTTGGCGTTTGGGGAGCCTGAGAATGCAGAAAATCCTCACTGACGGGTTCCTTTTTCAAAGTCTGGGCATCTTGTTTAGGTGCCCGTGGTTTACTAGAGGTTGATGAAGACTGTACTTTAGAAGCAGCAGGAGGAAGCGGGGACGTGGAACGGACAATCTTCGGGCTGGCGGATCGCACAACTGTGTCAGCGAAAGTGAAATCACAAATCTGGGTACTGGAATCCTTAGTAGATCGAGTGGAGGTAAGGACCTTGTGTGTGCACACTGGGAGGACAGTGGGCTTTTGACTCGCCAACAACTTTCGAGCAGCAGATGTTGATACCTTTTCCGTAACCCGAATTTGCTGGATGACCTTTTCATCCTTGTATACAGGGCAGTCTCTAGAGGAAGTCGCATGGTCACCGTTGCAGTTAAGGCAGTGAGGGGACGGAGCTGGGCAATCCCCGTCATGTGCGTCCCTACCACAAGTGACACATTTTGCTGCATTTGGGCAAGATTCATGGGTATGGTTGTACCTGTGGCATTGGTAGCAGCGCGTGGGCTGTGGTATATAAGGACGGACAACTTCTTACCCTGCTTTGACCCTTGACGGGAGTTCAACTCTGTCGAACGTCAAAAACACAGTACGAGTTGGTGTCAGCTGGTTATCTACCTTTTTCAAAACCCTATGCACGGCTGTGACACCCTGATCGGACATGTATGTCTTCGTCAGACAACCCTTCAAGGGATCTCGTGAAGACAACCCCCTGTGACGAGTTGAGTGTGCGATGCGCTTCTACTGTGACAGGAAACGTGTGTAACAACGTAGTCCGGATTAGTTTCTGGGCTTGGAAGACACTGTCCGCTTCCAGCAACAATGTGCCATTGCGCTGACATGAACAGGTTTTAACAGGGCCAGCAATTGCATCAACACCTTTCTGTATGACGAAAGGATTTACAGACGTGAAATCTTTTCCGTCGGTGCGAGAGACAACAATAAATTTCGGTAGATTAGGCACAGTCTTCTTTTGCTGTGGCGAATCTTTCGTTTCTGGGTCAACGTCACTGAAGAAGAGAAGGAAGTCATTGCGGAAGTGTCCCCCGTGATTACCGGCGCCTCTGAAGGCGGGCTCCTTCCTAGTGGGGGGCCCTTTCCAAGGGCTTACCCGCCTTAGGTGATTGTTCACACCTCAGGTCACACCTCCCGAGAACTGATGGAGGGACCAATCGGCATGTTCAGAAGGTACCAGCTCGGGTAACAACCCCTCCCTGGGCCTGGCCTTTACCAGGGGGTACGTACGTGCCCTACTTGTCTACCCTGGGCGGGGAATTACGCGTTACCCCGTCACCTGCTACGCATGATAATGCGTGGGTCGGCCTTCAGACACGCACAGGGAGGAAAGAAGAATAGAGGAAGTGAAGAGAAAGAAGGAAAGAAGTGTCTCAAATGCCGAGGCGGAGACTAGTGATGAGGAGAAGAAGGGTGGGACAGTACAGCAAGGAGAGGAAGACAGAAAAAGGGTAGGAAAGGAAGGAACCAAGGAATAAGAGAAACGACAACAAGAAACCACCTTAACTCTCGAAAGACTCCCTCCCGGTTTATGCCTTCGCCCGGAGACGGGCAAGTGAAGCAGCCTGGGGCAGAAGAAAGGCTGCTCTGGCTCAGGGCCCCGTGCGCACCACACACGTACCCACAAAAGAACTGTGGCCCCCCTGGGGGGGTGCATATGTCCAAGCAAATCTGACCCTATACTATAGCGCAGTTACCTCGCATCGGACCGACCGACAGACGGACGGACGGACAGAATTTTCAGAAATGGAAATACTCTTGCGGGAATGCTCGAACCAAGGACCTATTCCTCTGCAGCTCCTCACGCTAGCCACATAACGCTCCTGATCTCCCAACCTGCTTATCTTTAGCATGGACTGCTCACTTTTTATGTTTTTTTTTTTTTTTTTTTTTTTTTTTTATAGTGCAACACAGCTGCTTCCTGTTTTCTCGATCTGTGTCCAGTTTAAGGCCTCTCAACTGCGCCTTTCAGCATCGAAATTTTGGCGTCTGTCAAAGGCACACCATATCGATAGTCAGGAGGGTCCTCACGATGGAGAAGGTGACTGTGCATAAGCCAAGTATGGCCAATACGGAGTCAGCAGAGGACAACAGAATCCCAGCGAGGGTTCCGCATAAAGGACTTCCACACGTTCGTTGTCTCCTTTATTAGTCTCAATGTTTTGGTTGTCCGTTAGGCAAGCAATGCCAGTGACTGTGTTAGGCATGATGACGTGATAAGGACTTCCCCAGATCTCATTTTAGGCGTGCCCTCGACCTCTCCAAGCTTATCCTCCAGGTGCTCCACAGGAAAAGACTTCATCGACTGGGAGAATTCTCCATCCATCCTGCTACATTCCAGGTCACCTTGTTGACAGACCCTCTGTTCCTCCCATGGGGCAGCCAACTGCGTTTAAATTAGCCCTTCCTCGTCTCTAAAGACGATGGTTGTACGTCCGCCAACGTTACAATATCGTTTCATGATGTTCTCACGAGCAGCTAGGGAAATAAAGATCCACTTAAGCAGAGCACCGCTTGCCTGAGGTGCTGCAGGTTCTTCTGAGTTTGCCCGCTAACGACTGCATCTCTTCGGCATGTAGCACACTTTGAGATTGAGGGTTTTTTAAGGTTTGTATAGTTCTCGCGACCCGGGAGATTAAAACCAAGATCCCTGGGCTCTGAAACGTACAACGTTCCACCGTCGCGCCAAACGATGGTCGTTGAAGCGTGCACAGATTTTACAGTGTGACGGACTGTTGGCACGACTCAGTCCACACCTCGGGACCCCGGGTTCTCCAAATCCATACGCAGTAAATTAATTTTGAGCCCCTGAGGGGTGTCTACCTTTAGCTGCATTGTGGCAGTCTTTTAACCTGCCTACTGCGCTTCCTTCGATTTTAGCTGACGACGCCTCTATGGCTGACTGTATTTTAGGGTTTATTCGAGCAGCTGGTTTTGATCACAAGCTTTAACGGTGGGTTCGTATGCCTGATTTTCAGGCATACACCGCTTATAGTTTTAATCCGTTGTCACTTTTGTCTTGTCAGTCCTTTTTCTGACTGGCAGTTGTTGTGTGTGCAGAATGGCTGGCTCATCCATTATTATCCTAGTGATCAGCCAGCCAACAACATCTGCTGTGATTTTAAGTATAGTTGATTCTTAGTTCCGCCTCTACAACATAAAAGTAAGGGAACCACAGTAATTATGGCCAACACTGTCTTCCTGTACGTCTTCTGTACTTGTTTCAGGGTGCTCATTTTTAACCATACATGAAATCCTGTGATCTCTTAGCTGGGAACAGGGGGACTGATGACCCAGCAGTTTAGTCCCCTTTAAACAGCCAACACCAAATTGAAATGTTTGTAAGTTTAGGGACTGATGACCCCGTAGTCAAGTCCCATAAGCTATACAAACTACTTATGAACTAGCTAATCCTAAGGACGGCACAAATATCCATGCCCGAGGGGGGATTCGAACCCCCGACCGTAATTGCGGTGCAGACCGTGACTGGAGCGCCTCAGTCCACTCGGCCAACGCGGCCGGCCACCCAACACCAACCAAACCAACCAATCATCAGTACTGAGAACAAGCTAAGATGCCATTTTTTTGCGAAATAAATGTTTTCTTAGCCACGTTTATGAAATAAAATTAATAAAAAAATAAAAAACCACCACAATTAATGTGTGTGTGTAATTTCGTGTGAGCTACTACGTATATTGGCCAATGTGTCGTTAACTTCCTGTTATTAGAGTAATTTCGACAACATCAATTCTCAATTTAGGCCAGGGAACAAGGTTTCGCAGCAGGGAGTAGCCGGTAGCTCACACGGATCTTTTGCTAATTTTACTGCTAAAATTAAGCTTCTTTTTGACAGTTAATTCTTATCTGGATACCTCTTACCAGAATTAAGCTTTTATTCCGTACAGTGGGATATTTGTAAGGTATACCTTCAGTAGTGATTGTGCACCTTCACTGGCCACTCTAGTGAATTTGGATTATTGCTTCCAGTTTGGCCTTAACAATACACATTGAATAGGGATTGTGTAGCATCGCTAGTGACGGTATATCTTCACTGCCAAGAAACAGGGAAGTGTACTATAAATCGAGCGCTGCCAGCATACAGCGGCAGTTGCAGCCTCCTCGGTGCTTCCCCCTCCCCTCGTCCAGCAAAATGATAGACGCACCAGTTGTGGGCTGAGTCGCATCTGTTCCCACACAAAATTAAACAATCAATATATTGTAAAAACTGAAATGTTTGAATAAAGCACTCTAAATTTATAAAATGTTCCAGAACTATAACTTGCCACATGTAAAATTTGCCTTGACTGTGCACGGTGAGCCTGGCACAGCCAATTTTAAAATTGTGCAATATTTCAGGTAAGCTGTTCATTATTTTGATATCGAACTGCGACCATGGTCTGACTGCAGCACTGAGGCATCACTTAAAACGTAAAATATCAATAATATTAGCTAATATCTCCTCTGCTGTTTTCGGCTTCAATGGTCTGAGAACAACGTATATAGTAAGTTGGTCCAGATACACTATTATCAATTTGTAGTCTATGTGCTACTTTAAGTCGATAAGATAAACTTGACGTCTGGAATTTAGCTCTTTGAACAGCATGGGCGTCACTACAATCGCTTTCTACTGACCTTTTGTTTTTGTAAACGAGGTTCATATAAACTGAGATAGAGCTGGAGATCTTTATACGTTATATTATGGTACATTGACTTCAAGAATTTCATCATTCGGTCGCATCCATCGTGACCCGTCTTCACATTAGCGTCATGCATAACATCATACAATTTTTCATCAAAAACATAGTACTTAATCTTGCATCCTTCACCTATAGGTTTTATTAATTTCATTATTCCGTTAACCTCGAGCACTTCATACTTGCCGTTGCCATCCTTCTCTGGAGCAGATTTTAGTTTTTTAACCTTGATGATAGTGTGTTTTTGGACAAGAAGTACGAGTCAACTATTATAATTCGGCTTCGGTCATTCCACTTCAAGATGTTCGTAGAACTTGACTGAGTCAACCATTGCTGCAATATTGTCAAGGTTGCCGTGGCAACGAAAGCATTGCTGCAATGCTGCAGCGGTCGTGGCCAGCTCTATTTCTCCAGCCCCTCCCCAGTTACGTGTAAAACGCACGTGCTGTGCGCTGCGTCCAATCTGTTGCCACACCTGTAGGTAAGTAGTTTGTGAGTTTAGGGCCTAATGACCCCGCAGGTAAGTCCCATAAACTTTTCAAACATTTGAATATTCGCTTCATCCTTGATCTTCGTCTCTTGAAGTATGAATTTTCTAGAAAGTAGAAATTACTGTCCCTTGTCCAGTCGAGGTGTGCAGCTGCCTCGCGACTAGCAAGCAGCTTTCCGTGTTTCGGTGTAAAGTCGGTTGTAACGGACGAGCTGTGCACAGGTCGACCGTAGCCGTACCACCATTCGAGGTCAACAGTCGGACGATTACGGCTCCAGTGGACGACAGGCTACTCGTTACGGAACAAAATGGCCACCAGGGATAACCCAGGATCACACAACCCTTCTCCACCTATTACGAAGTCCAAGATGGCGTCTTCTAAATTACAACTTCCTAGTATTGTCCTTTAATGCTTATAACAATATTCATATCCAGCCTGACGCTCCTGCTGCTGCTGTTAGGGTCAATGTCTTCATGCGACTGTGTTTTGACCCAGAGTGATGGACTTCCCTCTCAAATTCACAGTGGGAGAGGGGAATAGAGGTGGTTGTGATGCTGACACCTAACGGTAAAAATTATAAATTTTCCCACCAAAACTAGTTGTAATGGTCAATTGCGTTCAATGAAAAGTTCCCACTAGGCCCATCTTTGACAGCATCATAGGGTGAGTTGGAGAAGGGGAGGGGGGCGTGGTGAAATGTATCAGTAATCCTACATTGGAAACAGAATTACTTAAATGAATTTTAGAGAATTTACAGCTTGTTGTAACACCCGAGTAAAATTTGCCCTTGGTGGATGCTCGATGTAACGTAAATTATCTTGGTGCTGGTAGGGTTAAAGAACTGCGCCAATTACTGTATATTTACGATACATACTGAATTTGTAAAAGAAAATATGGTACTGATCCTCAAACTAGATTATATATTGAAAAATTCTGGCAGATTAAAATTGTGTGCCGGAACCGGGACTCGAACCTGATGCCTTCGCGGGCAAGTACACTACCGACTGTGCTATCCCGACACGACTCACGATGCCGCCTCACAACTTTACTTCCGCCAGTACCGCGCCTTCAACTTTCCAAACTTCACAGAAGCTCTCCTGCGAACCATGCAAGACTAGCACTCCTGGAAGAAAGGATATGATGGAGACATGGCTTAGCCACAGCCTAAGGGATATTTCCAGAATGAAACTTTCGTATCAGCACACACTCCGCTGCAGAGTGAAACTTCCTGGCAGATTAAAATTGTGTGCCGGAACTGCGTTCCGGCACACAATTTTAATCTCCCAGGAAGTTTTATATCAGCGCACACTCCGTTGCAGAGTGAAAGTTTCATTCTAGATTGAGAGAAAAGATATAATTAGAATCAAATCGTTAATAGTGTGCAAAATTTGAAATTCATCAACAAATCTCAAACAGGGCTTTTATTTATAAAGGTATTTATTTGGGAAAAAATTAATGTACTATATTTTCCGATACCATTGCCTCTAAGGATCAGGTAATACGGCTCTTGCGGCCTGACGTTGTCATTTTCTCTTTCTCGGTCGTGAAAGATCTTTTCTTGTCAAGAACTCTAAAAAGATAGTACTCTAGCTGATTCACTGCGACTGGATCTCACTATCTCAATTCTGTCCTGTATTCCACAATCTTTATTTCGCTGCAATCATCAACTTAACGTGAAGAATAGTACAGCATTTCGATTTGCATCGAAATAACACTATCTTGATCGCGGAACATCGCTGTCTTTAGTTATACAATAGAATCCCAGTTAACCGAACTATACGATGGGTGAGCCCATTTTGGATACCAGTTATTTCGGTTGAGCCATGAACATCTATTATGCACAACAGTTTTTTTTTCATTGTAATAATAGTATGCATTTTCAAAAGGTTTTGGACGACAAACAAGATGTACTGTATTACATCTTTAAATTAAATGCTACACTGATGTTCTTTATTTAAAATTACAATACAGTTTTATATTTTCAGTACAACAATTTACAGCAAACAGCGCCTAATAATTTGTAACAAAATTCTTATTCAAAAAAACTGCGTAATTGTTTGCTTCTTGCACCGCTCAGTAAGTTTCCTAGCAGCAATCTTTTCATTAACATAATGTAAGCCGGCTTTGCCTCATTGCACTGCTCTACGAATCTTAGAGCAACCCAAAAGAAACACACTCTTACGGTAATTTCTGTGCTAAGCAGCGGTATACACAGCTAACTTTGCTAATTCATTCCTAATTAAGACTTACATACCTCTAGTGCTCGAAAACCATCCTCAACTGTCACCCTGTCATCCACTTTTCCTTTTTCCTGGTCTTCGAACGCGCCAACGTTTGTCTGCAACACTGTATCTACAATTCCGTGGTCCGCGAATTCTTGGGAATCGTCTGCGACAACCCATTCATCAGCCTCGTTGTTGTTGTTGTTGTTGTTGATTGTTTGAAGGGGACTAAACAGCTAGGTCATCAGTCCCCTGTTCCTAGCTAAGAGAGCACGTAAGAATATGCCACGTCTAATGCATGAGACGTTCAAGGTGAGAATACATGCGAAGACAACATTTAAAGGTAAAAATCAGAAAAGCAATGGACCAAAGAGACAATAACACTAAAAGAGCAAAGCAGAATTATGTGGCTGGCCGATCACAGAGATAATATAGGATGAGCCAGCCATTCTGCACACACTAAAATGCCAGTCATCCATGGGACTGACAGGATGAAAGTAAAAACAGATTAAAACCGGTGAAATGGCAGGTACCTGAAATATCATGTTAAGGGACCCACTATTAAATCACATGATAAAAACCAGCAGAGCGAATAAAATCTAAAACACGTTCGACCATAGCAGAATCGTCTCCTAACATAAAAGAAAGCGCATCTGGTAGATTAAAAGATTGGCGCAAGGCAATTAAAAGTGGACAGTCCACCAGAATGTGGACCACTGCCAAGGGAGCGCCACAGTCACACTGTGGTACGTCCTCCCGCCGAAGAAGGTGGTCATGCGTCAGCCATGTGTGGCCGATTCGTAGGCGACAGAGAACAACAGATTCCCTACGACACGACCGCAGTGAGGACTTCCATGCGGCCGTAGAGAGCTTCACTGCACGAAGCTTGTTGGGGTGAGCAGAGTTAGCCCACTCGTAATCCCACAGGCTACGGATCTTCCGATGGAACTCCAGTCGGAGATCACTCTCTGGAAGACCAATAGCCAATGGACTGGAGGAAGTAGCCTGCTTAGCCAGCTGATCCACACGGTCGTTTCCAGGAATGCCGGTGTGGCCTGGGGTCCAAACAAAGACCACCGGCGACCAGACCGAACAAGCCTGGAAAGAGACTCCTGTACGGATTGCACCAAAGGGTGTTTCGGGAAACAGTTGGCGAGGGCTTGCAAACCACTAAGGGAGTCAGAACAGATGACCAGAGACTCCCCAGAGCACCCTCTGAGATGTTCAAGTGCCCGATAGATGGCAACTAGTTCCGCTGTGAATACGCTACTTCCACAGGGCAGTGAATGCTGTTCAGTATGCTCACCATGGACGTATGCATAGCCAGTACGGCCGTCGACCACAGAACCATCCGTGTATATGACTTCCACGCCACAGAACGACTCTAAAACGGCCTGAAACTGGCGACGGAGACTCAGTGGCGCTACAGAGGCTTTTGATACATGCGCCAAGTCCAGCCGAAGCTGTGGACGTGAAAGTGACCAAGGAGCGATGCGGTAAGGCCAGTGAAAAGCAGGAGGCATAGGAAGGGACTCAAGGGATGACAGGACGGAACGAACGCGGACCGCGATCAGAAGACCGGACCTCGGTCGTTGTCGTGCAGACGGGAGTGTAGCAGCTGGAAAAAGAAGCCTGCGATTCGGATGGTGCGGTATTGCATGGACATGGGCAGCATAGGAGGATAACAGCTGCTGCCGCCGAAATCGCAGGGGAAGGACTCCAGCTTCAGCAAGGAGGCTGGCCCCTGGACGTGTCCGAAAGGCACCTGTCGCTAAACGGACGCCACTGTGGCGTACCGGGTCCAAGGCCTGCAATGCAGATGGGGCTGCCAAACCATATACAAAGCTCCCGTAGTCCAATCGAGATTGAATCAGCGCCCTGTAAAGCTGCAAAAGACTCGTACGGGCGGCTCCCCAACTAGTGTGGCTGAGGCAGAGTAGGATATTGAGGTACCTCACGCACTTCTGCTTGAGCTGGCGAAGTTGGGGCACCCAAGTGAGCTGGCTGTCGAAGAGCATGCCTAGAAATCGGTGAGTCTCTTCGACACGAAGAAGTTCATCATTATATATTATATATATATATATATATATATATATATATATATATATATATATAGCTCTGGGTCCAAATGGACAGTTCGACGGCGGCAGAAGTGCATAACCCAGGTTTTCTCCGGAGAAAACTGGAACCCATGGGTTGAGGCCCACGACTGCGCCTTTCGAATCGCTCCCTGTAGACGCCTTTCAGCTACCCCAATGCTAGCTGAGCTGTAGTATAAGCAGAAGTCATCGGCGAACAAGGAGGAAGAAACCGATGACCCCACTGCCTCAGCAAGTCCATTGATGGCAATTAAAAATAGGGGTACACTAAGTACAGAGCCCTGTGGGACACCGTTCTCCTGGACGTGAGAGGAGCTGAGGAAAGTACCAACCCGTACCCGAAAAGATCGGAAAGAAAGAAAGTTTTGAATAAAAAGTGGGAGCGGACCTATCAAGCACCAGGCGTGCAGTGTAGCCAGAATGTGGTGGCGCCAAGTGGTGTCGTACGCCTTTCTGAGGTCGAAAAAGACGGCAACAAGATGCTCACGCCTGCTAAATGCCGTGCGAATGGCAGACTCCAGGGCCACTAAGTTGTCAACGGTGGAGCGGCCTTGCCGGAAACCCCCTTGACGTGGGGACAACAGACCCCGATGTTCAAGTATCCACATAAGCCGCCGGCTCACCATACGTTCAAATAGCTTGCACAGACCGTTGGTGAGGCTGATTGGGCGGTAACTATCAGCCACCTGTGGATCAGCACCAGGGTGGATCACCGAAATAACGATGCTTTCTCGCCATTGTGATGGGAAAGCCCCCTCCGCCCATAAACGGTTAAACAGGGCGAGAAGCTGGTGTTTAAACTCCACGGAAAGGTGCCGGATGAACTGGCTGTGGATGCTGTCCAGTCCTGGAGAGGTATCGGGGCATGCGGCAAGGGCAGTTTCGAATTCCCAATCACTGAAAGCAGAGTAGTACAATTCGTCTCTACGCGTGTGAAAGGACATCCGTCGCTGTTCAACTCGCTCCTTCAGTGCACGGAAGTCGATACTGTATTCGGAAGTTGCAGAGGTTCGAGCATAATGCTCAGCCACGTGTTCTGCAACGGAAGTTGGGTCGGTGCATAGGGTACCCTGGATGCGTAGGCTGGGAATCGCTGTCGTTGGACGATACCCAAAGAGGCGCCTGACCTGGGACCATACCCGAGATGCAGAGGCGCGACGGCCAATGCTGGCGACATACGTCTCCCAACAGTCCCGTTTACCCTGCCGGATGAGCTGTCGAGCCCGGGCCCAGAGCCGTTTAAAAGCTATTAGGTTTTCTAAGGTGGGGTGTCGACGATGCCGCTGGAGCGCCCGACGACGATCCCGAATGGCCTCAGCGATTTCCGGCGTCCACCAGGGCACAGACTTACGCCGTGGGGAGCCAGAAGTGGTGGGAATGGTTGACTCAGCGGCTGAAACTATCGTGCTGGTTACCTGGTGAATCGCCAAGTCCACGTCAGCTGGCAGTGGAACAGGAACCATAGCAACTGAGGTGTAGCGTTGCCAATCAGCTCGACGGAGAGACCATCGAGATGGGCAGCCCGGAGGTTGAAAATCCAGGAGCGACATGAGGATGGGAAAATGGTCGCTGTTGCAAAGGTTATCATGGACCCTCCACTGGAAATGCGCGAGCAGGCTCGGGGTAGAAACGGAGAGATCTATAGCTGAGTAGGTGCCTCGTGCCACGCAAAAATGCGTGGGTGCACCAGTGTTTAACAGGCAGATGTCTTGCTGCGATAAGAGCGTCTCTATGTCCCTACCGCGGCCTGTTGTCTGCGCTCCACCCCACAAGGGATGGTGAGCATTGAAGTCCCTCAGAATCAAAAATGGTGGGGGAAGTTGTGCCACCAGGGTAGCAAGGTCAGTAATTGAAATCGTCTCATCTGGAGGAAGGTAAAGTGAACAGATCGTCAGTTCCTGCATAGCCCGGATTCGAACAGCCACCGCCTCAAGAGTCGTGTGTAGAGGCACAGCAGCACTGGGGACAGTGGCAAGGACATAAATACACACACCTCCAGAGACCCTGTCGTATAGGAGACGATTTTTGTAATAGCCCCGATACCCACGAAGGGCTGGGGTCCTATTAGCAGGAAACCAGGTTTCCTGCAGGGCTACACAAAACGCTGGGAAGCGGCACAACAAGTGCTGTAACTCTGGCAGATGGCGGAAAAAGCCGCCACAGTTCCACTGGAGGATCAGAGAGCCTCCTTGTCGCTGGGACATACTGGGACTCCTACTGCGCCGCCAAATTCAGCATCTTCTGCCGTCGCCGATTTCGGAGGCAGAGCCTCAACGTCCATGGCTTCCGAAGACTCGGCAATTGCCAAGTCTTTGGAAGACGCGAGGATCTCAATCTCGTCCTCAGAAGAAGAGGTGGAGGGGGGTGGCGGCAAGGTGGCCACCGGGGTATCCTTGTCCTTGGGTGGTTTCTTGTCCTTCTTCTTCTTGGTTTCGCGCTTCTCTTTAGGCTTCTCATGATGGGAGGGCGCTGCCAGCTCAGTCCCCAGGACGGAGGAGCGGCGTGCAGCCCTACGACCAGCTGGCGGCACTTTCTGCCAGCCACTGGCATCCGCTGATTCAGCGGGAGAAGCCTTAGAGGGAAGGGATCCAAGTGCAAGGAGCCAGAGCAGGCTGTTGTGACTCTGGCTCTGGGGTGGGGACCAATGTACCCTTTGGTGTGGTGGTTACCGCTCCCAAAGCAGGGTCTTTGGGGGCGGTGGAATTTGAGGTGCCCCCAGTAGTTAGGGGGGCAGAGGTGGATGGTTGGACCTGGGAGCCCACTAGGACCGACTGTACACGTGGTAACTCTTTAGATGCGGCTGCAGCAAAGGATGTCTTCATGCTGATAGGATGCATTTTCTCGTACTTCCTCTTTGCCTCCGAGTAAGCCTATCCAGGGTTTTATATTCCATGATCTTTCTCTCTTTCTGCAGAACAGAGCAGGTGGGCGAGCAAGGGGAGTGGTGTTGTCCATAGTTCACACAAAATGGAGGAGGTGCACAAGGGAAGTTAGGGTGTTCCGCACGTCCACACTCTCGACAGGTGGAGTTGGCAGTACACCTGGACCTCCAGCACTTAAAACAGCGCATAGGGGGAGGAATTCTCAGGTAACGTGTCGCCCTCGAAGGCCAAGATCAATGCACCGGTTGCGACCCTGTTTTCCTTCGGATCCCTATGCACTCGCCGTATAAAATGAACTCTCCGCTCCAAGTTCTTACGTAGCTCATCATCGGTCTGCAACAGAAGATCTTTATGGAATATAATACCCTGTATCATGTTGAGGCTCTTATGAGGAGTGATCGTTACGGGATCATCATCCAGCTTGTCACAGGCAAGCAGTGCTCGTGACTGTGCTGGGGATGACGTCGTAATAAGGACAGAGCCGGATCGCATCTTTGACATGCCCTCCACCTCGCCGAATTTATCCTCTACGTTTTCAACAAAAAACAGGGGCTTTGTGTTGGTAAACGACTCACCGTCAGTCCGGGAACATACTAAGTATCGGGGGGCATATGCCTCACCTCGATTTCTTGCCCTACGTTCCTCCCATGGCGTTGCCAAGGCAGGGAGCGATTGAGGGTCATATTTCTCAGCATTGAAGTCAATCTTTCCTCGCTTTGAGACGCCGTTTTCTCGACCGGCCACGCTTTTATTTGCTCGTTTCATTGTCGTCCCACGAGCAGCTAGGGAAAAGAGGTCCACCCAGACAGAGCCCCGCTTGCCTGGGTGAGCCTTATACAACTGAGGTGCGGCAGGTTCCTCAGAGGTTGCTCGCTAGCGGCTGTTCAACCTCAACAGCCATGCATCTCCTCGGCACGTAGCACACCTTGAGATTGAGGGTTTTTTTTATAGAGGTTTTTACCGTCCTCGCGACCCGGGCGATTAAGCCAAGATCCCCGGGCTCTGAAACTTACAACGTTCCACCATCGCGCCGAACGATGGTCGTTGAAGCACGCACAGAGCTTACGGTGTAGCGGACTGTTGGCGCAACACAACCCACGGCTCAGGACCCCGGGTTCGCCAAGCCCGTACTCAGCAAATTAATGCTGAGCCCCTGAGGGGAGCCTCGTTGTTATCCATGCCTTTGCATACAGGAATTCGGTTACCCATTTCCATCAAATGTTCAATATTTTCTTAGAAATTGTTCAAGGCCGTCATAGTTTCCTCAAACACCTTTGAAGGTTATGAGCTTTCACATTACCCCATACCAAAGCACACCAATAAATTACGACTTTCATATTGATCGCCTTCAATGCTTCATTTACGCTTTTGTTCTGCAAGTTGCTATGTTGCAGAATGCTTCTCAAAAACAGGCCCCGATAATGTCGTTTAAATGTCGCTATTATACCTAGATCCAGTGGCTGACTGAGGCTGGTAACATTTGGGAGAAAAAAAGTGGCGATATTGTGCGTTTTCCTCTCCCAAGGATGCATAGGCGCGTTGTCAACAAGATCGCCTTTCTAGACAGCTCTTTTTCTCTTAAAAACTTTTCAACTTTCGGAACAAACTGATTCGTAAACCACTCGCCAAAGAGTTCACAAGACATCCATGAACTTTTTGAGCTCTATGAAACACTGGCAGTAAATTTCTGGGAACATACTTTAATGCTAGCTGTTTTTTCGACTTACCGATACACATTGATGGCAGTCTGTTTGCCAGAAGAGTTTGCTGCAAAAATTTACAGTGATCCTTTATTTTTCCATTTTGTATCTTGCGGCAGACGTTTCAATTGAGGAACCTAAGGATTCGGTAGGCAACATATTGCATTTAACACCAGTTTCATCAGGATTGAAATTTGATCCTTAGTTTGATCTTCAAACTCTGTTTTGAAAAACTTCAACCGCACTGGGATATTCAGGTAGCTTTTCTCCACATACATTCAGTTTTCGGATACCGTATCTATTTTTAAACCTATCTAACCACACAGAGCATGGCACAAAATCTTATCCTGCCTCACCTAATAACTCAGCCAGCAGTTTTTCTTGCAGTGTAGGACCTGTGAAAAGCATGCCCTTTTTCTTGTTGGATGAACCGAAGGTGAAGAGCTTCATCTACTTTTTCAAAGTTTTTCTCTAAGGATTTTTCATTACTTGTTCTAAAAATTTAGATTTCACCCAATCTTAAACTGTAGACACACAAACTCCGTAATTAACTGCAACACTTTTCAATAAGCTTCCCTGTTCCACTTGTTTGATAGCAGCTAATTTATCAGCGAAAGTAATCAACACGCTTCCGCTTAGTCGCCATAGCACACAATATGTACACAAGTGACGTAAAGAAATGATAACTTTGAAAGACGGCTGTCTGCCGCCTACCCTAAATTTTAATCTTGTATTCTACTTACAGTCGCTTAAAGACACTATTCGTTTTCGGAGGCATGAGGAGTAACGTAGCCTTTCAGTTCTTGTTTTATATTATTATTATTATTAGTAATCGTATTTAATTTCATTTGTGTTAGATTTATGTTAGTAATTTATTAGTGTGTCAATCAATGTGGCAATAAGAACGGCTTCTCTGTCTAGCCACCGTGCCTATAAGAGTGTAAAATGTTTTGTCTCTAGCATGCCAAAAAATTCTCATACTCACACATGCAGTGTGTCTGGAAGTATGAGAAATTTAGCCTTGGGCGATGCTCTTTGGATCTGCGTCGATAGGTGGCTAGTACCAACCTCTATGCTCTCAAAAGAGGTATCCACACCCTTTCGTTGCAAGTTAGGTTGGCAAGAGGCTGGTGTGAGCCTATACGCCCCCTTGTGCGAATCTCTGCGTTTCCCCCACCACCCCTAGCTCCCTCGGCTTTGCCGATTTCCGGCCGGAGGCCCACATGGCCCGCCAAAGGCTCACTCGTTCAGTGGCTGTCCTTCGGAATGGTGAGTTAGCTCTGCTCTTTCAGCCTGGAGATGGCAGCAATTCGTTGTGAAGTTAGTTCAACTTAGGTTTTAGAACTTGCATTCATTTTCGGAATAAGTTTCTCCGAGCATGCATCGAAAGATGTGCGACTACTAAGCAAGATTTTTGCTTCTTTTAGCTCGTGTGCAATTTTACTGTTCGTTTTCTCTGTCCACAAGTAACATTACTCCACGTGGTGTGTTATCAGAACCCGTGTTCGTTCTATGCCCTTCAGGCTAGAATAACTGCATGTATCTTTCCATTTTCTGGTAGCATTGCGCGATGTTCCCTCTTCCGCCTGTTGTAAATTCCACGCATTTCTATAGGTTTCATGCTATAGTTAATGTTCTTAATATTTTAGTAATTGATTTACTTTATTTTACTGGATTTAGGAATCACATGGTTTAGCTTCAAATGCAAACTGAGGGGCGCACCAAGCGCTGGCAAACAGATTTTGTTGCTATACGCGCCATCTCCAGTTAAGAAAGAATAGAACTAGCCACGTACGAAAGTTATATTTATTGTGTTGTGTTCTTCGTCTTGGCTCGCTGTAACTTCCCCTACGAGATGGACAGGGGTTTCTGCCTTGTTCAGCACGCTGTTTTTTTTAGCAAGTGTCGCTTACATTGCGCGTGTGTAGGTGAATGCTTGTTATTTGTAAAACCTCCCCAACTAAAATTCAATTCAGTGTAGATAAACTTAAATTTATATTATCAGCATTTTTATCATAAGATATGATAGTGCTTGTGAGCTAATTTCAATGGGATCTGTTTTTATTGTGTAACTAAATTGGTTCCCCCCACGTGCTGGTGCTTACACTGAATAAAAGCATTTTGTTCAGTAAAATCTTATCCTATTTTTAATACAGTAGTTTGAGAATACCTACCCCTTTCTTTATAAATATTGTTTCACACGTGATGAGAACAGATTCAGATGCTGATTGTTGTTAATATTTCCCCTTGTGCCTCTTGTTTCGTCCGCCAGTTTCATAAAGTAATTTATTATTGGTGGCTCGTTTCATAGTAAGTGAGATTCCTGTGAGCTACAATTCATATGACCGCTGCTTTTCTAACTTGCGGCTGTGAGAGTAATTTAAGGTCAAACTAGTTCTCAATTTGAGCCAGGGAACAGGTTTCAGCAGGACAACAAGTGGTTTACATGAATCTTTTAAATGGCTTGTACCCCAGAACTATAACTTTTTTTAAAAGTAATCTTTCTATGTTTTCTGCTACTAGAATCACATCATTAAATTAATGTTGATCTTGGTTTTGGTTCCTCTCGCCAAGACTATTTACTAATTTTATAACTGAGTTTTTCATTAAATTAGTTGATGCCAGATTTGATTACACTATTTAAGCAGTGCTTTTTTGATTATATACCGAGACTAAGATCAGCTTATTCTAGTAAGCAGACAGCTACAGTGAATATACTCAGCTAAAATACCTAAATATCACATTACATCTGCAGTGGTCAACCTTCAAGCTATAAACCACATTTCCTCAGTCAGTAATGCAAACATAGATGTTATTTAACTCTAAAGCCGTCAGTGGAGGTGCTACCACCAAGGGGGCAGGGGCTGGAAGCAGGGGGAAGGAAATTTGTTATGTAATCACTGAATTCCATATACGAGGGTATGACAATTATTATCCGCAATTTATTTATATTTTTGTTTATGTTGGTAGTGTAGTTTTACGTTGATGAAGCATGCTTCGTTTATTTGTTGTTATAACTTTGCAATTTTCAAGCTGCTAGGTTAATTTCATTATCGTTGCCATGCTGTGAATCATGGCAGCTCAGCTGTTTGTTTGCACCAAAGATGAGCAACCTTCAGTTATGTGTTTATTTTATTTTATCTATTTTTATTTTATTTTTAATTTTTTTGTAGTTCTAAGGCATATCATTTATGTTGGTTTTGGCTCCTCTCGTCAAGACTAAGATCATTTACTAATTGTATAACTGAGTTTCCATCAACATAAACAAAAATATAAATAAATTGTGGATAATAGTCATACCCTCGTATATGAAATCCAGTGATTACATAACAAATTTCCTTCCCCCTTCTTCCAGCCCCTGCCCCCTGCACCTTCACCGACGGCTTTAGAGTTAAATAACATCAATGTTTGCATTACTGACTCCAGAAATGTCTTTTATAACTGATATTTAGCTATTTTAGCTGCGTATATTCACTGTAGCTGTCTGACTACACTATTTAAGTACATTACATCTGCAGTGGTCAACTTTCAACTTGAATGCGCGTTTGTATCGCAGATCCGCACAAATGAATTCATAGCTACTGACTGTAGTTGTTGTTAAGTACAGACCACAACGAACCTTTTTTGTGGGTTATTCTTGTACGCTCGCATGAAGAGGATAGAGTACAAAGGTACAAAAATATCCGAATTACAGTAATTACGGGCGGTGGCGTTTCGGATAACTCGGGTTTCGATTGACCCGAGATCGGTTAACCGGGGTTTTACTGCACTTAATTACTTGATAAGCAACGTCCGAGCATCAGCAATCATAGTAGTTTTCACCTTCATAACATTTTTTTCACTCTGTTCTTCTTAGATTACGCTCTGCTTTCTGAGTGTGGTGTAGGTGGCTGTGGCCGCAAGCTCAACTGTACAGCAGCTAACACTACACCCTTCTTACAGAAAAATACATGGTCTCGAACAAACATATCTGTATGAACGTTTGGTTACAGGATCTCTACGTACACCTCAATGTGGTGGTGGGTGTCGTTTTTTTATGCAACCATGCTCTGGATAGCACTGTAGATGCACGATGATTATTACATAAGTTATAGTTCAGATACCTGCATTACGTATGGCGTCTACAATTACATGTTCTGTAGCGTATTGTCATACATAGCCGTGATGATAGTTGCAACTTTAACCTTCTTCTCGGAAGACTGTTGGTATTCACTGCCACTGCTTCCATCGCCTCTTTCCGCACTTACCGTAGCACTACCGCTTGCAATGAGTTGTTCGTCCTTATCATCCCTATTATCATTATGAGTTTGTAACAACAGTATCTAACTTACGCTCATATTTTTGTACCATAACAGATACGAGAAAGCATGCAAATGATTCACCTTCTACACTAACACCATCTTCATGAAGAATGGTTCTTCTTAACTTCATCGCAATACTTAAGCAGGATTGATTATCAATCGCCGCTCCATCTGACGCTTCACCACACAAATGTCACAAAACGCAACTTCGGAGGCACACTGCACCGTCCCTACTGGCGAACCGACAGGTCAAAGTGCAATGCGGAATGGCATACGCAGAGGCCTCTAACGGAGACTGCAGACTTTTCCACATGCGGGAGTATCACTAGTCCAAAAAGGACTATCCCTTATACGATTTTTTTGTATGTGTGTTTGTTCGAGCCCAAGTACTTTCCTTGTTGTGTCCTTTGGGACCGGGCGTATTCCTGCGGACTGGTGACTGGTGCGACGTCTCGCGGCACTGGCAGGTGGCAGAGAGGTATAACTGGTGACAGGCCGGTATAGCTGGCAGCAGGCAGGTATAGCTGGCAGCGAGACGTACGGCGTGAGCGAGTGGAGCCGGCAGATAAGACCAACCGCTGTCCTCCCGTTCTGCCGCCACTCGGCGAGCGCTCCCTGCTGTTGGCTCAGGAGAAATATGGGCTCCGCCGGCGAGAGACGTTACGCCCAACAAATCCACCGGCGGCGTTTCGTGTGCGCGGCTGTAGATTACGACCTTCCGCTGACGTGCGGCCGGGCACGTGTTACGTTAACTGCGTCTACAATGCCGCCCCTCTTGCCACCGTCGTAGTTCGGGACACAGGTGCAGAAATGACTCATCTGAAATGGCTAGCAGTTGGCTGGATGAGGAGCCTATTGCCTTCTGCTGTAGGTGGTATAGAAACAAATTTTCCTCTTTGCGATTTGTGAAGGTTATGGCACCGACGGCTAAGCCATTTAGTTTTTGCTTTTTGGGGTTTGTCTTTCTTTTCGTTTTTGGACACTGTCATGAAGCTATCGTTCGTTTTACTACCTAAATAATGTTCTGCTGTTACCTATCTACTTGGCAGGCAAAACTTTCATAATATATCGACAAAACTCCTGCAGCCACGTGGATTAAAGCATTATGCTACAGACTGTAGTTAATTTTTGATATAAATTGAAAAACGTTAAATTTTTGATTTATATAACAAATCCAAGGAGTATGAGGATGGTCAGATGTATCTAAATTAACTGTTCCACATTCATATTCTCTTGGATGACAGTTTCGTGGTGTATCCATGACTGATAAATTACTGTTTCGTTTTCTATTCTTTTAATTTTGATATAGAAAAATTTGCTGCAAGACTAAGAAAGAAAAAAATTTCGAAGAGTTGATTGAAACATTTAATAGTTTTTTTTTTTACAGCAGCAATAGCCAATATAACAAGTGAATTTCCCCAGGTTCTCTTGTGTTTTGGGGGTTGAGTTAAAAATGGTTCAATAGCATTGAATTGTTCATTATTCAACTTTACGATCGATTATATGTTAATTAGTTTTGACTGTCTTGCCACTATGTAGTAAAGTTATTCATTTACATAAATTTAAAACTGTCATTACTCGTATTAATTTTTTTACTCCCCATGCGTTGTCAACACCTACGCCAGCGCAAGCTGAAGCATGGTGAGGACTGTATCCTAATCCTAGTTTTCGTTTTCCGTACATGATTCTTCGAACTGCAGTTGCTGCAACTTTCATGCACTCTCTTTTGTAGCTAATTGAGGTTCTTTACCGGCTTCATGTCTTTTCTACGTTTTTATTATCTGTATAAGCAATGCCTTTTTTTGTTACATTCCTTTTCTAGTGCGATTAATTACTGCATCACCACATGCTGGTCTTCCTTTAAGCGTAGTGAATGGCCCACAGTAATTAAATCCCTGGAGATGCATCTAAAGCATTATAGATCATTATATAAACCCAAATCCTTTTTCATGTTTTTCGTTAATATATGTGGAAACTTATTTAAAATTCTAAATTTGTCGACATTTGCATTATTCCAACTTTCTCAAGATTTTTGTAATTCCTGCTGTTTCTTCACCAAGAATAACTGCAACTCTATCGTTATATTGTCGAACATCAGAAATCTTTAAGTACTCAACTGTATTTTCTGAATATTTTTAACTAAACCGGACTTGGATCTAATTGTTGAACTTTATCATTTCAAAAAAATAACAATCTCTTGTTTGAAATATTTCTATTACCTATTTTATTTAGATTATCAGAAGATAACGCTCCAGATTCAATCAATGTACCTGTATAATTTGATATGAACAGAATATTCGAAAGTCCTCATATTTCATTCATCGTAATTTGATTTTAAATTAAAAGATTAATGAATATCATTTTTTCATATGTTCTGTTACTAATTGTTTATTTCCAATTTACAGGCCATCTACCAACAAATTTAAATGCGCCGATAGAATACATCGATCATTGTGAAGACAAAGTTCGTGGATTAAAGCCTAACATTCTTTCACTTATGTTTATTTTTTAAAAGTTTCTGATGATTTCTCTTGTTTTCTTTCTTATGATTGTCAAAGAACTTTGTGATTACTGTTTCGCTTAATGTGTAATCTCTTGAGTGTTGCAATATCGTTAAATTCGTCAAAAACAATGAGGAACCAATTTTTTCTCTACTTTCTTCAAAAGCTGGGAGAATCTTGTTACCCAATACTTCAATTACTTGTTTGACTTGTTGAATGGCAACGATAACTGATTTTTTTTTTTTAATTTTTCATACTCTGTTATTGGTCTTTTTCAACTTTGAAAATTTTTAAAATTTTACTCTCCTGTTTAGGCTTTTTAACGATTTTTTGATAGTATTTTTGCGAACATTTATTAAGGATAAACAATAAATTACTTTTACATTTCTGTTTAACGTTTACGTTTGACGTTTACATTTGTGAGTGATGTCTGACATTTACATTTGTTATGAAAAGTTTTATTTCTGAACGTCATTATTCGATTTTTTAGTCATTGCAACATTTACTACACATTTCTTTAAAAACACTTGAAATGAGGCACATTTAAATCATATCATGAGTTTGTTGGAGATTTTGTCTAAACATAATCAAAAATACCAGAAGGTAGAGAACTTAATTTTTAAATAAGTTTGAACTACGTAAAAATCTATTGTTTTGCGTCTTCCTCTTTGAGAATATTCTGGTGAGGTCCTGATTTTCAAGAATGAAGTCGTCAAATATACCAGAATTATCTTGGCATTGGTCCAATCGAATGATTTCTTCACTATTTTAGATAAATGTGACTTCTTTTAATTTCTCGTATTTATAAATTCTTTAGATAGGCCAAAATATAAACTTTTTGAACAAACAATTTTATTCCAATGCAGCCATCATGGAGCTGGAATTGTTAATGTTTTCCCACATCCACCTCATCCTATTATTGCACAACGAACAGAATTTGGTAAAAGTTTAGCGCATTTATTTTTTTTATTTTTTTTTTTCAAGAATTATTACTTTCAGCTCACAATCAATATTCATTTAATTAAAAATTTTTAATACGAAATGAGTAGATTTCAACTAACTGGTAAGTCATCTGTTTTTAGAAACAGATGGACTGTAATGAAACAAACTAAAGCTGTCTCGTATAGGTACTTGGTTTTTATTCAACTTTCTTAACTCCAAATATTATTTTTAGATTTAAACTTAACTGATGGAGAAACAATAGAAATTCTTGTTTGCCAGTACAGCTTAAAAGTTTTGAAAAAATTGTTCATTCCAAAATGCCTAACACCCACATCAAAGCAGATGAAATTCTTAACTGAGTAACTATTGTAAGGGATGTAAAGCTGTACATGGATATGAAAGGCAATATTTGATGTTTGCTTGGATATAGTAGTCAAATTGTTAGTGCTAAAGAAAAGGTTGTTGCTAAACATGTTCAAAAATTATTTTATTTGAATTTATTAAATATCAATTTTAATTTGGCTGATCGGATGCTTGTAAAGTGTACTGAGGATTTTCGCAGAGAAACTGTATTAAGCTTTAAAGAGGCGATAATTTTAGAGTTTGGTGGACCAATAATTCACTAACTGCATTATCCTGTAAATATAATTTTTGATACAATTCCGGACGTAGAAGCTACTATATCTGACGATCTTGGGTATTTGATCGACTTTAATGGAGCTACTGTGACATTTTAGAAATTTCTTAATTTTTATTTTTAAGTAAATCATGAACGAAGTCAAGAGTTATAACTTTCAAATTATTTTTCGTCTTCTCATTCACAGAAATTGAATCTCCCTAACAAGAAGACGGAGATTAAGTATTGCAGATGGTTCTGATATTACCCAAACTGGAGTTGATGTTACCACACTTCCTAAGAAGGGTAAAATTGTAGACTACGGAAATTCGTGTTCCTGTTAAATTTGAACAAGAATATTCGTCTGAATTAGAACAAGATTTCAAAATTCCTAAACCTTTCATTGAACTGCTGGATTGGATGAAAAAGAAATCTTGAGTTCCGTATCACAAATTACTGTAACTCTGCTGAATTTGATCAGCCTCATGTCATCTTCGATGTTTTCCAGACTAAAAACAAAATCAGTTGGTTCACTGTTCCTTATTCAATAATATTCAATTTCAGGGTATCTATATTAAAAAGGGCAGAACGAGATTTTCCTCAAGAAATTCGGAATCTACATCCTCAAAATCTAGGAAAGCATCCTAATGTTTTAGATAATTATTTAAAGTCAACTACAAAATTGAATCGACTCACATTAACATCACCAATCATCTCTCTCTCTCTCTCTCTCTCTCTCTCTCTCTCTCTCTCTCTCTCTCTCTCTCTCTCTCTCTCTCTCTCTCTCTCTATAAAGAATGATATAAAGAATGAATGTGTTAGCTATGCAAAACTACAATGAACCTGTGTGCAACTTTTAATGGAGAAATTCCGGAAGATGCAAATATGTATGTAGTAATGTATGGTAAAAAGAATGACATATGATTCGCAGCATAGAATTTTCATTGAAAGTATGTGGTTTTGTTGGTTTGCATCCGTTTATAAAGTGTTAGAGTGGCTTATGGGCTCAACCCAGCTTTTTAAAAGCAAATTAAATGTTATTAAATAACCTGCAATTTTACTCAAGTGACCCACTTACTACTTGCACAATTGTTTCAAAAAGTTACGTCAATTTGTACATGCTTACGTTATTCATTACATTAATCTTAAGCTGTTATTTGCCTTTTACCTGGTGGGTCTTTAATACTGTATCAACAGGTTCCACTGTAACAAAATCTTTGTACTCATCTGCTCTTGTCTCGCTAGCGGATTCGTCACTTGATAACGTTGGTGAAATGTAGATAGAGAATCTCAGTACATGTAAGACTGTGTCGTCTTGCCATCCTAGCTTCAATGACACGAAGTCACGAAAATAAATCGCAAGCTGACGTCACTACCATCACGAATGCCCCAGTCTACACAGATTGAGCGAAGAAAGATACAGAGAAAACCTTAATAAGGGCGATGCGTCTAACATCTGCTGTCATGTCATAGTAATGCCTCAGAGATGCGATCAGGTCTGAATGTCACCAGGTTCACAGGAAACCTAGAGCCGAGCTGATATTGTCGTGTTGAAATGGAAGCAGGCTCGACTTCGAAGCCCGGGTTGTAGACTGAACACAGCACTTATACTGTAGGTTTATTGCTAACAAACGTACAAGTAGCACTGACTGCCTCTCGGGCAGAGTGCTCTGCTACTTATACAGAGAATGTAGCAGAAATTAGAAGAATACTCAACACAAGAAACAAGTAGAAATTACAAGTGAGCATAACATGTAGAACATTCTGGAAATGTTATCTAATATATAAAGCAGAGTGACAGTATATTTGTATGTGTTGCATAAAATCTAAAGTTTTGTTCCAATCTTTATGAAATTTTGTACACGTAAGCTCCAATCCATGAGGACGGTCGCCGTAAGTGTAAGGATCACACGACAAATAGTTCACGAGATATGACATCATAAACAGTGAGATGCGCGTAAAACTGCTGCGTTTAGCGACATTGCCGCTCATTTTCTCCTAAAACACTGGACCAATTTCAACCAAATTTGGCACACACATTCCTTAGTGAGGTTACAATTGCTGCTTGGTTAAGAATCACATACGGCACCTGGTTCAAAAGATATTACGTTATAAACTATATAAATCGCAAAAATGCCATATAATGCGGCGAGACTTTCGAAATACACCGTATGAGAATGGCAGTACTTAGCGACTTGCAACACACTTTAAACAATTTCAGACCTTGAAACTTTTTCTCACCGACAACCATTGCAAAATGATGGAAGGAAAAAAGTTTCTCGCTTACTGCTTTTCCGCTGTTTACGGAGTAAAAGTACGACTTTCGGTATGACGTTACAATTTATAATTTGTAAAATTTCCTGCGGCTACATTTTGTAGTGTACAGACAGTATACACGCATATAGTTGAGTGTACCTTCTAAATTGTATCACAGTACGACCGGTAGTTTAAGAGGTATGAGCACAAACAGTAACGTTCGTGGAAAACCGCCCCATCACGCACCAAGTTTTAATGTATTACTTCTTTACTACTAATTGTATTCCCAAGAGATTTTACATACAGCCTTTACAAAAATATATACGTGAAAAATCGCAGGAATAAATAAATAAAATACCCGGGCAACGCCGGGTATTCAGGTAGTTTACAAACAAATTTTTGCCGGTGGGCGGGATTGAACCGGCGACCTTCAGCACCACAATCGGTGACGCTATCCCCTGCGCCACGCCGGCAATCTGTTAATGTGGGGTCTCGAGGCAATATGAGGCATCGCCCGACCTACGAATTCTTAGGATTTCACGTTATTTTTGGCCCAAAATGTAATATACTCTGACATCTTGTGAATAACATTGAGACAAGCCCAGAAATTGTTTCATGTTTAGAAACTGGCGCTACTGACATCAAATTATGTTAAACTGTTATTGGTGAAAAGTGACCCACATGGTACTAATCGTTGTAACAAATTATTCATAGTTCTAGTTGAACTAGGGGGATGAAAATTTCCTGAGTTCTCAAACTCCGCTGCGGTGGAGTAGCCGAGTGGTCTAAGGCTTCTCGCTGCGGAGCGCGCGGTTGTTCGCAGTGGAGGTTCGAGTCCTCCCTGGGGCGTGTGTGTGTGTGTGTGTGTGTGTGTGTGTGTGTGTGTGTGTGTGTTTTAAGTAGTTTGTAAGCTACGGACTGATGACCACGCAGTTTGGTCAGATATGTTAGATTTACAAACATTTGAAAATGTTCAAACTAAGGACGGCACAAATATTCATGCCCGAGGGGGGATTCGAACCCCCGACCGTAGTGGCCGTGCAGACCGTGACTGAAGCGCCTCAGTCTCCTCGGCCACCGCGGCCGGCTTGAACATTTGAATCCAAAACTCCATAAATAAGTAAAGGTCATGACAGACTTTGGTTCTGAGACGAATATGGAGAGGGATATGGTACTCTAAACACACGCATGCGTCAAGAATAACGCACGTGGTACCTCTAGTGTTAAGGAATATTTTCAGGTATTTGCACGTAGAGTTTTACGGCTTCAAATTCAAAGAAATTAAAAAGTTTATACATACGAAACAATACGTGTTTTGTCGCACAGATAATTTACATATGGACAGTTTTGAAAGTTAGCTGAACAGAAGTTAGAGGTGCGCGTGCTACCTGTAACGCAGCAACAAAAACTGGTAGTAATATTTCAGTCAATAACGTGCGTGTAATTGGGATGGAGTGCATCAAAGCGGCGGAATGGAAGCGTTAATAATGCAATGCAGGTGCGCACAATGTGCGGCCCATCGAGCGGAAAGCGGCGCTTTTCCCCAGCCTCGCTCGCTCACTGGCTGCCCGGCGGTGCGATCGGCCCGCGACAGTGGCGGACGGCGCGGATAATATTTTAATAGGGCGGTGCGGCGTTTACGGGGGTGCAATGCCGCCGGCCAAACCACGC
Source organism: Locusta migratoria (assembly GCA_026315105.1). NCBI lineage: Eukaryota > Metazoa > Arthropoda > Insecta > Orthoptera > Acrididae > Locusta > Locusta migratoria. The sequence continues at coordinate 415,679,508 of CM048749.1, forward strand.
GACCACCACACCCGATCCACCCCCTCCCCCTCCGCTGCTCTACTGACGGCCTCCCAAACATCCCCTGCAGCCCTCCAGGTTTAATCTGAATTAATTACCCTCGCGTAAAGCTAATTACGCGTATTTAAATGGTGCATATTAACGTTCGGAAATGGGTCCCGGCTATTCGATTATAGCGTCGACACAAAAACGCCGCCTGTGCCCGCGGGACCCTCTCCTCCCTCTATCCTCTCCTCCCTCTACCCTCCCCTCCCTCCATCGGCCCTCACCCACACTCCCCACCACCCCCACATACCCCATCGCACTCACACACTAATGTTCGCTCGGCAACTCTGGGTCCGAGCCCGCAGGCCAGAGTGGCTGAAATTATTTTTCGATGCCCCTCCCACCGCTGCCGAAGTAAACTGCTGTGTGTGTGTGTGCGAAAACAAATCACGCAGCCAAGCTCTGGTTACAGCGCGATATTGCCCCGTTTAATGCGATATGCCCAGCCAGAAAGGGTCGGTGTGCTGTTGATATAGCGCCATTACTTTCTCCTATTTATAGTTACACAGTTCATTCTTTCAAAGTGATGGGCTGTCTCCAGATATCTTCCCGCAAAGCTTAGCGTTGTAAGTCCTTTGAGTGTTTCAAATCGTGAAAATGAGTGTTAGGTACATAAAATTGTACAATTATTTTGTAAACTGCGATCTATCTAGGCATCTATTACACGCAGGAAAATAGTTTAACTGAATACCAGCATAAAGACTGAACTACAGTTGTTTGAAATTTTTGAAAATAATATTGATTTGGGTACTACAACTGGAACCTTAATGTAAGCAAAAACTCAGTTTTTATTTTCAGAAATTGTCTTGTTATTCGTAATGTGACTGAATTTAAGTTTTCTACAAATAATCGTTTCATCGATATGACCCGATTTGCTACAGATGTAGCGGTTGAGTAAGGTGTTTGTGGATTATAATTTCCTATTCCCGTGCAATATAGTAATAAAAATACTTGAGGAATATTAATTTCATTATTTCCTAAGCATTTTTAGCGCTGTTACTTTACTATGCTACGTATAAAAACGAACAAGTTGCTTAGCACAAAAGCTTAATCATAAATATGTATTCCCCATAGTGATAGTATTCAGATTAGAAATTTACCCGAAAATCAGTTTATTAAGGGATGAATTTCCCTGGTTTCGAAACACTATCAGTTTTTGTATCACAGTCGTTATAGTGCAGATTTTAATGCACTCAACTATCGCTAATTCGGCTATGTCTCTCACTTTCGGATACAAGATTATCAGAAATGGTGGTCTATACACAGGGCACATACAAACGAAATTGTATATGAAGTACAGGTATGTGCTTTCAGAAACTTACTTCCTTTCTAGCAGCACTGCAGTATATGGTACAGTCAAGCGGTAGTAATGATTGGAAATGAGCACAAGAGATTACGGTCTTCAAGGAGGATGATCGAGCACGTGGTCTGATGTACGCTTGTAATATTACTCTTATTGTGGTGCCAGTACGAATTAATTTTGAACTCTGCGATTGAAAGGGTAAGGATGTGGGTTAAAATAATCACCACAGAAAAATCGGATAAAATCAGCTAATAATGTAGATAAGGCGGATGAAATTAACACAGAAAATGACAACTCCAATCTGTATTCTTTCATTCTTATCAGACACACAAACATAGCGTAACAGATGAAACTTACGGAAAGTTTCCACTGAAGCTGTTTTCTGGAAATCTTGTCCACAGCAGCTGAAGATATTAAGCTGTTTAATGGTTTAGAAGAATTTTACGGTACTCCCAGAAATAATGTCTATATTGTTCACCTGGCATGTCATTGTTGCCGGACCGTATACTTAAATTTGATAAAGTAATAAAAAATTCGCGGAACTGGTAATACATATGCATGTTCTAAAAGGAGGATGGTAATGCATTAAGTTAATTAATCGGGATTTAATACTTGAAACACGACAAGTGGAAGTGATAGCATCTGATCATGTAACTACGGAATATCAATGAGCTAAGAATATCGAAGAAAATAAGTAAGAGAACGGGACATCATTAAATATAAACAAGGTGGAGACGTTGCTTTTAAGAGAAGGAAGGTATATTTTAAAGTATAACAGCATTCAAACTTGCTGAATCAAAGCAGTCTGTGGACACGGCCAAACTCTATAGTCTAAAACAGTGTTAGGTGACCTCGTTTCCGTTCTCTAGGCTCGTCGGTAGAAGCGAATGATGAGCGAAACCAACTTTTTCACAGGTATAATATTAAGAGGACGGAATGATCTCGACAAGCTTCGTTCATTAATAAAATAATTTAATTTCGTATTTTCACTTTTACCCTCTCAGGCTGGGTGTGGGACAAATGTAAACTGTACACAGACGTAGAAGCTCATAATTTGATTTTTTCATAATACAATCAAAATCTTTCGTTTTGTACATTGACTTTATTACGTAGTTCGAATTCTTCGTTATTGTATACATTTTAATTTTTGGAGAATTTCAGAAAGATTAGGAGTTTAATTACAATGATTTATTCGTTGATTCGTGTCCTATAAATATTTATATAATGTCTCTTGATGATCTCAACAGAAACACGACACGCCGGGGGTCCTGGCGAGCGACGATCAGTGTCGGCGTGGGGCGGCGTACGGCGTCGATCGTGGGGTTCCGTAGTGCTCAGCGTGCAGGCAGTGCTGGGGGTAGCGATGGCAGGTGGTCTGCAGCAGCGCCACATCAGGTGGCGATCCTAAGGCTGGATACTGCTGCGCCGTTAGTGCTCCACTTCGGATCTCAGCATCGCGCGGTGTTGCTCATCACATGAAAGTGAAAATGTGAACAGAATTACAGTCCGATACTGACAGCTTTTTGCTTCTAAAATAAATGCACACATTACCATATCGTGTCGCATTTCTTTGTATATTTGTGTTGTTCTTTGGCCTAACAAACTTAAGCAGATGGTAAGACGTAAGTAAATTCATTAAAAGTAACTACTGTACTGTGTAGAAGTAAGTCATTCATTTATTCAATCATCATACAGAAAATCTAAAATCTTAGTGTCAACATATCTAAACAGAATTTATTTTTGAAGTAATGGAATATCATTTACCATTTGATGTGTACGTTAATTTTGATTTTTTTTTAATTTGTGGTTTTAGGGCGCACAATTTCTCATGCCATTAGCGCCCAGATCGTAACAGAGATTCGCTAGGTCTGAAAAACATTGATAACTACCAGATGCAGTATGACGAGAAAGCTAAAAACGAAAGATAAAAACAATTAGAAGGTTTATATATCCATTGATAAATTGGCCATGTTGATAAAACGCAAAAATAGAGCAGCTGTTCGTGTGTCATCAGCTAATAGTTCCTCCAAAGTACACGGAAAATGAAGGGCTTCACGAAGATGATTAAAATTAACACAAGACAGTAAAACATGTCGCACCGTCAGCAATTCAACGCAGGAGTACAGCGGTGCAGGGTCGGCGGTTAGCAAATGACGGTGGCTGAAACGGCAGCGACGGATTCGCAACCGGGCCAGGATGACCACCTCTCGCCGAGAGGGACGGGAGGTGGTCCTCCACGCGGTCGCGATCGGTTTTACAGTTCTCAATTTATTGTCGTGGCGTGAGACCCACGCACTGTACCAGGACAACAAAATAATCCGGCGGAGAGCCCGTTGAACATCGTCTGATAGGACGCAAAAAGTAGCCATGCGAGGCAAAGGAGCTGATGCCTTGGCTGTTATGTCGGCGGTCTCATTCCCGTGCACACCCACGGGGCCAGAGACCCACAGAAAAAAGATGTGACAGCTGTTATCTGCTACCAACTGGAGGGAGTGTTGGATCCTATAAACGAGAGGATGGGTCGAGGGAGGGTCCTTAAGACCCTGCAGGGCATTAAGGGAATCCGAACAGATGGCATAAAAAGGATGATGGCGGCGTCGGCGGCGGCGGCGGGTGTATAAAACAGCCTGGTCGAGGGCAAAAAGCTCAGCCGTGAAATTAGACCACCGGTAAGGGAGCTTGTATTGGAACAGGTTGTCCACGACGACGAAGGCAGATCCGACACCGTCAGTGCTCTTGGAACCATCAGTGTAGATAAATATGGCATTATCGAACCGCGAACGGAGTTCGATAAGCCTCGAACGGTATACCAAATCCGGGCTGCTTGGGCAGCGAACTATGTTCAAGGTGCGTGTGAACCTGGGCCTGACGCCACGGTGGAAATGGGCTCTCGCTCAACCGAAAGATGGAAGGAAGGGTAAAATCGAGCCGCTGAAGCAGGCGGCGTAAACAAACTCCAGGTGGAAGCAAGGCTATCGCAGACAACCAATATTGGCAATCAAGTGAGTCATCAAAGAATAATGGGTAAGATGGATGGTTGGGCATCGACAGCAGTCGGCATGCGTACCGAAAACAGTATGTACGCTGAGTGATCAAGGGTAATACAGCAGTCTCGGCATACAGACTTTCAACAGGGCTGGTATAAAATGCACCGGTTGATAGGCGTAATCCCTGATGGTGAATGGAGTTGAGATGGCAGAGAATGGACGGCCGTGCAGAAGAGTATACAAAGCTTCCATAGTCGAGCTTCGACTGGACAATGGTCTGGTAAAGGTGAAGCAGGATCGTACGATCCGCTCCCCATGATGTGCCACTGAGGACACACAGAACATTAAGGAATCTGGCACAACGGGCAGCCAGGTAGGACACATGTGGGGACCAGCAAAGTTTCAGAATTTTGATGTCTCCACGAATGGCAGAGCAACGGGGCCGAGACGTAGGGATGGTGGAAGTAATTCCTTTTATCTCCAGAAGTTTACACACACCGTTTTCTCAGTGGAGAACGGAAGCCGTCCGCAATGCTCCAGGAATATAGACGGTCAAGACAGCGTTGAAGACAACGCTCCAAGAGAGACAACCGCTGGGCGCTGAAATAAATTGCGAAATCGTCAACAAAGAGATCCGGAGACGTCGGCTGAAAGGCAATCTACGATCGGATTGATTGCAATGGCAAAAGGAGCCACACTCAAGACGGAGCCCTTTTTTTTTTTTTTTTTTTTTTTGTTTTTGTTTTAGGGCGCACAACTTCTATGGTCATTAGCGCCCAGCCAAGAACATAGATTCGCTATGATCTCAAAAAAATGGAGACTGTCAGAACATCAACAAGAGGCTAAAAACGAAAGATAAAAGACAAATAAAAGGGTTAAATATCATTGGATAGGTTGGCCAAGTTTATAAAACGCAAAACTCGAGCAGCTGCTCGTGTGTCATCAGCTAAAATTTCCTCCAGAGTAGACGAAAAAGTGAAGGGCTACACGGAGATGATTAAAATTAACACAAGTCAGTAAAACATGTCTCACTGTCAGCAGTTCACCGCAGGAGCACAGCGGTGCAGGATCGGCGGTTAGCAAATGACGGTGGCTGAAACGGCAGTGATCGATCCGCAACCGGGCCAGAATGACCTCCTCCCGCCGAGAGGGGCGTGAGGAGGTCCTCCAAGCGGTCGGGATCGGTTTGACATTTCGCAATTTATTGTTGTATAGTGAAAGCCACCCACTGTGCCATTGCGACACGATACTCCGGCGAAGAGCCCGTTGAACATCGTCCGATGGGACGCAAAAGGTAGCCATGCGAGGCAAAAGAGCCGCTGCCTTGGCTGCTATGTCGGCGGCCTCATTCCCGAGCACACCCACATGGCCAGGGACCCACAGGAAGGAAACATGACAGCTGTCATCTGCTAACAACCGGAGGGAGCGTTGAAGACTGAGCCCTGTGGCACCCCACTCTCCTGGCGAAATGAATGTGACAAAACAGAGCCCACACGTACCCAGAACTTGCAGTGCGGCAAAAACGCTTGAATAAAGTGAGGGAAGCGGCCACGAAGGCCCCACGTGTGCAGTGTTGACTCTCCAACAGGTATCGTAAGCCTTCAAGTCTAAGAACACTGCTACTGTTCGACGCTTCCTTACAAAGTTATTCATAACGAAGGCCGACAAGATAGCGAGGTGATTAGTAGCAGAGCGGTGTCTACGAAAACCACGTTGAACATTAGTCAGGAGGCGTCGAGATTCGAGGAGCCAGACCAACTGAGGATTAACCATTCGTTCCTTCACCTTACAGACGCAGCTCAGAGATATGGGGGCGATAACTGGAAGGAAGATGTTTGTTGTCCCGTCCCCAAACCAGGGAAAGACAATGGCTTCACGCCAACTTATGGGATCCTGATCCTCAGTCCATATGCGATTATAGGTGCTAAGAAGGAAGCACTTGTCCGCAGGAGAAAGGTTCTTCAGCATCTCAATATGGATGGAATCGGGCCCAGGAGCAGAAGATCGTGTCAGGGCGAGAGCAAGAGCAAGGTCTAGCTCCTGCATTGTGAGACGTAACTTTCACGGTTGAAAGAGTGGAAAGAGGGAAGCCGTGCCTCCTACCTGTTTGCGAGGGAGGAAGGCAGGGTGGTAATGGCCAGAGCTCGAAACCTCCGCAAAGGAGAGGCTCAAAACGTTGGAGACAGTGGAGTCCACAAGAACTGCGTTCTCGACGGTCAGGCCAGAAATCGGGGAGTGGATCTTGATGCCGGATAAACGGCGTAGGCCACCCCAAACAACCGTGGAGGGAGTAAAGCGTTTAAAAGAACTTGTAAAAGCAGTCGAGCAAGCTTTTTTTTTGCTGTGTTTTGTAACACGACGACATTGCGCTCATAGTCGTTGATAATTGATACAATTCTACAACGTCAGGTGGCGGTTGAAGGTGCGTAAAGCACGTCGCCGGGCTCTAAGCGTCGCGGGAGGCTGCATTCCACCAAGGAACCACGACAACTGTGTCAGCGAAAGTGAAATCACAGGTCTGCGTACCTGTATCCTTAGTATGTCGAGTGGAGGTAGGGACCTTACTGTATGTGCCCGCTGGAAGGACAGTGGGCTTTCGACTCGCCAACAACTTACGAGCGGCAGATGTGGAGACCTTTCCTGTAACCCGAATTTGCTGAATGACCTATGCATCCTTATGAACAGTGCAGTCCCTACACGAAGCCGCATGGTCACCATTGCAATTAAGGCAGTGAGGGGACGGAGGTGGGCAATCGCCCTGATGGACGTCCCTACCGCAAGTACATTTTGCTGTATTAGGGCACGATTGACGGGTATGGTTGTATCTCTGGCACTGGAAACAGCGCGTTTGGTTTGGTACATAAGGGCGAACAATAAAACTTCATACCCTGCTTTGACCTTTGACGGGAGTTCAACTCTGTCCAACGTCAAAAATCCAGTACGAGTTGGTGTCAGCTGGTTATCGACCTTTTACAACACCCTATGCACGGCTGTTAGACCCTAATCGGACATGTAGGTTTGTAAGTCTTCGTCTGACAACCCGTCAAGGGATCTCGTGAAGACTACCCCCCGTGACGAGTTGAGTGTGCGATGTGCTTCCACCTTGACAGGAAACGTGTGTAGCAACGTAGTCCGTGTTAGTTTTTGGGCCTGGAAGGCCCTGTCCACTTCCAGCAACAATGTTACATTGCGCTGATGCGAACAGGTCTTAACAGGGCCGGCAATCGCATTAACACCTTTCTTAATGACTAAAGGATTCACTTCTGTAAAATATTTTCCGTCGGTTCGGAAAACTAGGAATTTCTGAAGATTGGGCAAAGTTTTCTTATGCTGAGGTGAATAGATTTTTCTTTGGGTCAATGTCACAGTAGAACAGAAGGAATTCATTGCCGAAGTGTCCCCTGTGATTACCGGCGTCTCCGATGGCGCGCTCCTTCCTAGTGGGGGCCCTCTCTGAGGGCTTACCCGCCTTAGGTGATTGTACACACCTCAGGTCACACCTCCCAAAAATTGACGGAGGGACCAATCGGCATGTTCTGAAGGTACCAGCTCGGGTAATCACCCATCCCTGGGCCTGGCCTTTACCAGGGGGTACGTACGTGCACTACTTGTCTACCCAGTGTGGGGAATTATGCGTTACCCCGTCACCTGCTACGCATAATGCATGGGTCGGCCTTCAGACACGCACAGGGAGGAAAGAAGAAGAGGGAAAGTGAAGAGAAAGAAGAGTTTCAAACGCTGAAGAGGAGACTAATGAGGACAGGACGGATAGGATAGTACAGCAAGGAGACAGAGACAGAAGCAAAGGTTGGGAAAGGAAAGGAAGAAACCAAGGAAAAAGAAAAAGTAGGACAGTAGACCACCGTGACTCGCGAAGGACGCCCATCTCCGGGAGAAGGCGTGAACCAGGAGGGGAAAGTGAAGCAGCCTGGGGCGGAGAAAAGGCTGCTTCGACTCGGGGCCCTGTGCGCGCCAAAACCGTACTCACAAAAGAGCTGGGGGGCCCTCTGGGGGGGGGGGGGAGGCGTTCTACCATTGACAACGTCGCATCACTGGAGTCTGCCATTAGCACTGCCTTCGCTAGGCCTGAGCATTTGATTGCTTTATTTTTTGACCTTCGCAAGGCAAGCAATACCACCTGGGGGCCTCCACATTCACTACTCTGCATGATTGGGGTTTATGTTGAGCCCTTCCTATTTTTATTCGCAATTTACTCTCCCACTGCTAGTTTCGTTTGAGGGTTGGAGCCTCTTAGTTCCCCCCCATATTCAAGAGAACGGTGTCGCACAGGGCTGCGTCCTCAATTTCCCATTGTTTTTAGTTGCAATAAAAGATCTTGCTGTGGCTGTGGGGTCATCCGTCAGTTGCTCCCTGTTCGCCGATGACTTCTGCTTGTATTTCAGCTGCGTTAGCATCGCCGTAGGCGAACCGCAGCTGCAGGGTGCCATCCGAAAGGCCCATTAATGGGTCTACTCACGGATTTCATTTCTCCGCACAGAAAACCCAAGTGATGCACTTCTGTCGCCGTCGGGTAGTTCACCCTAACCCACAGCTCTACCTGGGTGGTGAACTACTACAGGTCGAGGAAACATCACTTCCTGGCCATGTTTTCGATGCCTGATGACTTGGGTGCCACACCTACGTCAGCTGAGACAAGTGTTGGTTGCATTTAGATATTATTCGATAACTCTGCCATACTGGTTGGGGAGCAGCCCGTTCCACCCTCCTCCAGCTGTACAAGGCACTTATTCAGTCACGGCTTGATTACGGGAGCTTGGTTTACGACTCAGAATCCCCGTTCACCATGCTGGTGTGCGTCTCGCGACAGGGGCTTTTTGCACCAGTCCAGTACTGAGCCTCTTAGCTGAAGCTGGTATTCCTCCTCTGCGGTATCGCCGGCAACGCTTGTTGGTATCTTATTGCCCGGGTTCATGCTTCACCCTGCCATCCGAACCATAGGCTTTCTGCTCTCCCTTCCCGACGACATCGGCCCAGGTGGGGTCTTCAGATTGCAGTCGGTGTCCGTTCCTTTCTATCTTCACTTAATTCCCTACCCCCTTCCTAAGCCTTTCCACTACTCCCCCCATATCCCCCCCCTGGACCATTTCTCATCTGGAGGTGAGGTTGGAGTTTTCACGGGATTCTCCGTCGCCAGTTACAAGGACTGCTTGACACATTTCACAGTGCAAACGCTCCCGCTCCTGCGGGGGGGGGGAGGAGGGGGAGTGAGGGAAAGGAGAAAGTAAACATTTGGGGGGGGGGATCCTATTGGCATTGTAATCGCCTAGACCTCTCAGAGACGCCGGTTTTACGTCCGGCAACATTACGGGACCTTTTTATGGTGTTCCCATGAGCAGCTAGGAATGTATAGGTCCTGCTTGCCTGGGTAAACCTTATACAACTGAGGTGCAGCAGGGTCCTCAGAGGTTGCTCACTAGCGACTGTTCAAGCTTAACAGCCATGCATCTCCACAGCCCGTAGCAAACCTTGAGATTGAGGTTCCTTTTTATAGGGGTTTGTACTGTCTTCGCGACCCGGCCGATTAAGCTAAGATCCCTGGGCTCAAAAGTACAACGTTCCGTCTTACAGAACGATGGTAGTTGGAGCAGGCACAGAGCTTACGGTGTAGCAGACTGTTGGCGCGACACAGCACAGGACCCCATGTTCGCCAAACCCGAACTCAACAGATTAATGCTGAGCCCCTGAGGGGTGTTTTTCTTGGTGAGCTGCTCTACCCCAAAGAAAAATATATACGTAACTGACAAGTTCATTCGTTGTCTAGTTTCCTTCACATATAACAGCACTGTTGCTATTGTTATTGTTATAACTGCCAGTATTAAACAAGCAGTTGCATGCCTAACAAGTAGCGTAAAAAGTATGTTCAGTGCATTCAAGCATAAACTTCCTATTTTCACCAAATTTACAGTTTTCAGAATCATGTCGATACAGAAGATACATCATAAGCCTCGGTAATAACGAAACTCTCAGGATTAGATCGCAAGAACTGCTGACGAAGTAGTGATGAAATTTGTTAATTTAGATTCGTTGTTTCTAACAGTATCGCTGGCCGGCACCCAGCACGTGACTAAGCACAGCAAAGGAGCCGCCACGTAGAACAGCCTCTCAGTGTCAAAAATCGCCGCCACCCATTGGAGTCGCCCCAAGTTTTGTACAGTGGCTTCACGCTTTCGTTAGCATTACAAAAATGGTACGCCTAAGTTCTGCAGCTCCTTTCTTGCTGATCACCAGCCAGATCTCTCCGCTGCCGCCGCTCTTCAGCGTACTCTCCGGCGTAGCATATAATGAGCATATAAGGGTTTCAATTATTCATCAGATAATTCCAAAATACTAGAAAAAATAATTCTCACACGAATTATCTACAAAATTTGTAAGAAAATTATTTTGAATGTGTAAGTTACACACTGAAATTGTTTTTAGTGGTTTAATTTTTTGACCTTCCAGTGTCCGGATCTGGACCGCGGTCCGCCAGGTGCCGACCTCTGCTCTAGTCCATCATGGCTTTTTGGCACAAAAACAACAATCTTCTAGAATGGAATTGTGGCAGTTTCTACAACCGTACAGCCGAGTTGCAACAGTTTTTGTGCCCCATGCTGAACTTGGCTCTACAGGAAACTTTCCTCAATGGACTCCACCCCTTCGTGGTTATCGAGGCTACTTTAAGAACCATGCCATTTGTGACAGAGCCTGCGGCACTTTCTGTATAAATATCCTTACCACCGTCCTCAGTACTGCTGTGCCACTTCACAGAAGTGGAGTCCGTAACTGTTCATAGTAGGGCCATGCAACAATTTTTTATCTTAAGCATGTTATCACGAATTTCTGGCATCCGCCACCAAATTTTTTCATTTTCATTTCATCAGAGAAGGCCGCGCCGCTCTCGTGTCACGTTAAGCAGAGTAGGTTCCGTGCGCATAGCTGACTGGCACGCTGCTTCGGCATAGTGGGCCGTGCCCTAGAGGCTACCCATTCACCTATGCGCGCGCAACCTATTCTGCCTGACGTCACATGAGAGCGCCGTGACCTCTCTAGGTGGTGTTGGTCTTTTAGACTCATCATCAGGTGCGTAAAGTAACTTAGAAATCGTTAAATGGTTTTAAATTTAACGTGAACGCTGGGAAAGGCTAAATGGCATAGTTTTCTAACTTACGTCCTCGTCAAAAAATATGAAACTTAAACGTGTTGCATTCGTCAGTTTTAAAAATATACTGGGGTGGAGGGCAGTCGAAACCTATAATAAAAAGGAATATTTTTATAAAGCTTTTAGGATTTACACCGTACTCTACGCGAAAACCAATCGTACTTTAGGCACCCAGTAAATTTCAATATTTGGAATAGAGAGGAACTGATAGTAAAAAGCTTTCTGATCTGTCAATCCTGGAGGATACTTCTCTTGTTTCATCTGATATAAAAAAATTGTTTGCAAGCATACTCTCAGAGCAACTATACCAAATAGTGAAAATCTCAGTACATATAGTAGGAGACCAGTTGAATTGATTGAAGTGCTTACGTCACTTAACTGGTTTTAGGTTTTAACTATTTTTAATTTGGGGTTTGCACACACATTTAAGAACAGGGTCTGGCAACGGGCTTACCTTTGTCTTACTGCCTTGCCAACATAATGACTTTGTGAGCACAGTATAATAACGAAATTAAGCAAGTTTGATAGACTAAGTTTTTGGGCTACGTATGTTGACATTTTGTTGTACAAGGGCTAGTTTCAAGACACATACTTTCCGATGGGAACTTTAAATCTAAGAAGGGAAGCGTTCCGTCAACACTGTTCCATCGCCAATTGAATGCTGCAATGAATTTTTTGATCAGATTTACCGGGGGTTCGGAATTTATTGCTTTGCTAAAGATATCAAAACATAGCGATGTCGTTATACATAAGACATCTAACCACCGTATACAACTTAGAAATGCAACTTTTAGGGCATAATTCCCACTATCCAAACAAGCCTTCCAATGGGAGTTTAAAACAATACAGTTCATTGCTTATTCAAAAGGCTATGACCTTGACTGTCTATGACAAAGATGAATTAAAGAAATTAAATGCGAAGCGTAATACTGCGCGTGTCTAGTCTGCATCTGCGGAGTTCATCACCCTTACTCCATTAAATAAACCATTTGTAGACACGTTCCACAGGGTACGTTACTTTGGTCTAATTTCCAACAATATTGGTAGATGACTGGTTTCAAAAGGAGTGACTCCAGCTTTCTACATACCAATGAATAATGGCCAAAGGTTTAGGCATAGAGAGACAGCTGAAAGGGATATTTTTGTCTTCAGGGGTACACAGAATAACATGTGACGATTGTGAAGCCGAATACATAGGCCAGACGAAAGAAATTTTAAAACACGGTTTAAAGATCACGTTAAAGATAACAGTACAAAATTAGTGGTGAAGCAACATTCACGTGAAACGGGACACCAATTAACGGTCATTAGAAATAAGAAGCAGATACTGCATATTATGAACAAAAGCAACACCCTCAATATTCTAGAAGAGGTGGAGGGTATATAGAGCGATTGAAGAACCCCAGTTCCACCCTACATGCACAGACATCTGAGAAAAGAGCCTGTCGTCAAATTTTGATTTTTTGAACAGGTGTCTTACTCCTACAGAGCAAGTTTTTCAATTTCGTTTGCATTTTTCCTAATTAAAACAGTAAAAATACTTCTGTTACCTTATCTCTGGGTGTCTAAGTTGGTGTGAGCAGCAGACCCCCATTGCAATTATTATGATACTACACTGAATGTTTAATTATACTGAAATACGCCACATGAGAGATTGTAGATAATGTTATGTAAATAATTGAATTGGCTTTTTCACAATTTTCATTTCAAGCATGCGGCCTTATGCAGCATTTAATTCGGTCATTTTTCTCTGGGCCCTGTTAGGAAACACTAAATATAGGATTGGGCTAGTGTACAGTCATCCCCACCCTTCACGTCTTGTTTAGAACCGGTGAGGTTCCCAGCGACGGCGACAGCGGCCACATGGTACGGTAATGAACCATACACATATACATACACATATACATACACATATACATACACATATACATACACATATACACACACATATACATACACATATACATACACATACACATATATATACATATACATATATATACTCTATTAAAAGGGTAATCGGTTTTCGCGTTGAGTACAGTTTATATTGCAGACGCTTTTTTTTTAAATTAAATTTTCTTATAGGTTTCACCTGCCTTGCCCTCCACCCCTAGCGTATTTTTAAAACTATGACTAACGCAATGGTTTCATGTTTTTTTTTAACGACGACGTAAAGTTATGAAGCTTTCAGTTGTTTCAAATTGTTTTTAATTTTGCGTTAACACTGGGGAAGACTAAATGGCAGGAAGGAATTTTAGTTAGTACCTTTATAGGGTTTAATTTTATTTTACAGTTAGCCATATTATTGTACATTTTCTCTTAACTTCGAAACACTTAAGTCTTTCAACTATGTACATTCCAAAACACCTGATGCGTCTACAGGACGGGAAACGAAGTTTTTTATTTTATTTTCGTTTTTTTTTATTTATTTAATAAATTTAATTGCAGTCGAAGCGGATTTGGTCTCAAAATGAAAACATTTGGCTGTGGATACTCTAAATTCAAGATAACAATGAATGACATGAATGATTCAACATCTGTGTGCTGACTAAATTCTTAGGGTTCTAAATCAAGGTGAGAATAATGCCCCTACGTGCCTACCACGGTGTAGACAGGTAAGGGAATGTTTTGGTTCGTATTGCGTAGTATTGAAATCGCCTCTACAGCGCTTAGAGACGGTGGTTATACGTCCGCCAATGTTTCTTGCTTTGTTGTCATGGTGTTCCACGAGCAGCTAGGAAAATTTACGTCCACCGAGGAAGAGCCGCTTGCCTGGCTAAGCCTAATACAACTGAGGTGCGGCAGCTTCCCAGAGGGTGCTCGCTAGCGACTGTTCCACTCAGCAGCCATGCATCTCGGCACGTAGAATACCTTCAGATTGAGGATTCTTGTGTGCAGATTTTTACTGTCGTTTCAACCGAGACGATTAAGCCAAGATCCCCGGGCTCTAACGTACAACTTTCCAAAGCCGCGCCTTATGGTGGTCGCTGAATCGCGCACACAGCATTAAGTGTGGATGACTGTTGGCACTAGGCAGACCTAGCTCGGGGCCTCGGCCCATATGTCTGAAGACTTCTGCCTGTCTTAGAAGGCGACTGAAAGTTGAGCACATAAATCCACCCACAAAGCACGAAATAAAATGTGAGAAATTTCAAAATGGTAACTAAATATAAAACAATAACTGTACACATTGATCGCTGTTTTGCAAATAAATTCTACTGCTTTACGTTATGATATTTCGAACTACGCAGATGTTCGGTGCCAATGTAACTGTAAAGCAAAATGTCTTGAGAAGCTATAGCTCCGATTGGATACATATGTCATTACTAGAAGATTTATTAATTTTGCACTCAACATACAAAGGAAAAAAGTAACTTGTTAGTAATCAAGTGGGTAGAATAACAAAGGTGATTCTTTTGTATAGCTTCGAAGTTTGTGTCCTGACACGATTAAGACGATGCAATTGAATGATCTGAATACATGTATTTGTCAGTAAATACGGAGGGTATATTATTAGCACCATTCAGAATGGTGTCTGGTAATACTGAGGCAAATTATTATTTGTTTAATGAATCAAATTTTCAATATTACTTCTTAGAATTCGACTTTGCCTATTTCAAGCGAATGTGTAATTTCAATTTCAAACAATGAGTGTGGGCATGTGAATTACATTCAAAACCGTAGGAATATAAGGGAAACAGTGACAAATTACAATAGTTTTCCATCCATTTGATTAAAGTTATTTTTTTACTGGACGTCCCACCTGCACACAAAAGTGATATTTCAAGAAGGTATACCAACACGCATATGGATGTACAAACCACTGGGCTATATAAATGTTCAAAAATTTGTTACTGTTTAGTTGGACACTTATGACATGAAAATATCGCTTTCAAAGAACATCGATATTTTATCATTCACTTATCTGTAGAAAAACTTCAATCAAGAACAGCGCACGAGATGATGCTTTCCACAAATATTCCAAGGTAAACGAAAATTCTATACGAACAAAAGAAATGACATTTCGTTATGTTTAGAAGGAAGAGAATATTTAGCCACGCAATGTGGATATCGTGGGCTGGTTTTTCGATACTGAAGAAGTGTCAGAAGTCCACGATGATGCAGTGCATCCTAATGAAGTGATGTCAATACTTCAAGTATATATGGTTATAAAATTAGCGAAGATTGATGCCAAACGTGTTTACAAGACAATCCGTGTGAAAGGTACACTTGTTTGTCGTCAAAACAGTCATTTATGAATATGTGCTGAGAAGGCAGTGCTTTAGTTGATGCTGAATGTGGAGCAATTTTAGAACGTGAATTTACACATTTTACTATGCTACCACTTACAGTATGTATTTGTGACAGAACATATGGTACTGTATCAGTGGTGAGAACGAATGTAACCTGTATTAAACATATTGGTACAAGGTTAAAACTACGAAACGTTGATTCTAATCAAATATACAGTGACAGCAGAAGCAGCATCAGTGTGACTTGCGATGCAGGGTGGCTGCGTAAGGAAGTATCGCAGTGTTGTCCGCAGACCATGTGTGAATACTTGCGTGATTTCAATGATAAAATGGAGACAACAAGATAAGTTTTAAAGTTTACACCAGCTGCTCCTGAAAGCTATTCAAATGCATCGTACGAGGCAGTGAAACGTTCACCGAAGATCACCTGAGGAGATCATCTGTTTGCTGATGAATCTGTTTCACTAACTCATTTAAAGAACAAGAGCTCAAGACATGACGCAACACTAAATGAGTAAGACGCCTAGGCCTTTCGTTTGTTTTCTGTGATTCTTCAGTTGATTAAGAAACCATGTGTCTACACTGTTAATCAAGAAATACTTTTGTGTGTTTTAGTTTTATTTAGGGGACAAATGTTCAGTGAATGGTACAAAAGTAAGACTTCTATCCATCCGCTCAGGAATGGTTGTCTGACAAATACATTAAAATTAAAAACAAAACAAAAACAAAAAAAAACAAAAAACAAAAAAGTTTGACCACTGTCTTACATATGCACTGCAGAATTCCGATTGCGAATGAAAGTCAGGCAATGATTGCAATTGCGCATCAAATGCTATTAGCGTATGTAAAGTTGCAAAACGCACTTGTGCGTGCTTCGAGTTTCTTAGTAGCATTAACTCTCTACTAGACTTGTTAAGGGCTCTACCAGGAACAGCCTTGTGAGACGCATGACTACAATGAGGTTTGAACATTTTGTAAGTGGAATCTGAAAACAGTTCATACTAATCCATGCTCATAGTAACCATATTTACCCTCTTACTACCGAATTTCCCCGTTTTTCCGCATCTGACCATCAGTATTAATAATTGCACATAATGAAGTCATTAACGAACAGGATTTATTGCGTATGTAGCCCATAGTTGCAGATTGAATCTCTCTCATATGAACAACATACTAAGCAATTCCTTCTTAGAGCGTATCAACATAAAGTATCTAAGATAAAGTGAATCTTATATGTGTGAAACCTGTTATAGAAAAGCATTGGTATGTTCCCCAAAGTACTGATGACGTTGGATCAATTTGACGAAATTCAGTGACCTCTGTGACCAATCCATGTTTGTGTGTTGATGTGTAAGCCTATTACATGTCGCCACCTGATACACAGCCTTATTGCAGTTCTCGACCTCCATATCACGTGTTGGAATGCGCGCTTTGTCAGCACGACTGCCCAAGGATCACTCTTGATGTCAGACTTGTCACAGTCATGTAAATGTACCTGAATCAATGAAGTATCTTGTGTAGAGGCGTCTCGACCAGCAGACCTATATGCTAACCACACAAAGAGAACCCATGTCTTTACGGATACTCATTACAATGAGAAAAACCATCTAACCTGGTTTACTTAAAGGATCTATAACCATTGACAAAATTCCTTGTTTACAAACGGCAGGAAATTTAACCCTCGTCCAGACTGAGATGGAGCCCTTCTTGGTCAACATTATGTAGACCATACGAAACATTCAGAGTTTTCTATCAACAGCATCGGTGCTCTTGGCATTTTAACAGTTACTTGCTTACTGCTTGTTCCCATCGATAAGCAGAAGAAAAATATGCTGGACAGTTTCTGAAATCCTCATAAGGGCACAAATAAGCAACGGAATTGCTTACTTCGTTGACATGTTTTTCTGGAACATGACCTTTAAATTATATCTGCAAGAATCAGTAGTTCTTGATGTATAATTCCATCAGTAGTGTAGAACGTCCGCTCTTCCCGCGGAGTCGAGTATGAGAATACAAAAATAGCTGATTTTTAGTGTAAATTACTTCTACTGAAAGCATCGAAATGTTAATAACTTAAAATCTAAGAACTGCGTGCCGAAAGTTATCAGTACATCGTCCAGCAACAAACGCCTTGCGACAAGTAATAGCTCGTTCATTATAAGTCAATCTAGAAGAGCTTTTATTCGAAAGAGTAATTAAAGTTGTTCAGAAAAATTGTCTCTTTTTGCCGATATTTGGATATAAAAACTAAACATTCATGTCCCCCATCCGTCCAATATTACTGTCACTTGCAAATGGAAATACTTTAAATACAAAATTGCAAATTTCGATATGATCCCCACATGAATAATTTCCAAAAAGTGTCGTCTGCGGAGCCAATCTTAGTATCATGTGAAAGCGCAAATTAATCTGCTACAATTCAAAACTTGTTTGAATTAATGTATGTATGTAATTGAAATATCAGTTAATGTCAGCAGTCTTTCACATAACACTTTATATATTATCTGGTATGCACTATTGCTTAACAAAAGGTACACAAATGATTCTCACACAAACCGGACTTGTTAACGAGTTTGGGTTAGACATTTCGAACAGACAGTTATCGCTTCGGGAAGCAGATTACTTTCGAGAAACGAGCAAGCTGGCAGTCCAAATGCAGTAGGTAATATTGAATTGCATGTCAGTAGTATTGTGCCCTTCACATCGCGTGTGTGAGCTGAAATTGTGTTAATGTTTTTCAACCTTGCAGGCAGTGCTGGCAAGCAAGTGGTCGCTAGGAGTTGATTGGTATAGTTTAGGTTACAAGGGGCTTAACGACTTTGATAATTGGTTGAATGTTTTTAGGATGATTTATATGCAGGAAATGGTACGTTGGGAATAACATACGAAGTGTAGGGTTTTTATCACTACGGATAATGGTCACAGTTAAGAGCTTGAAAGACGGCTGTGTGTGTTAAGTCTGCATCCAACATGCCAGGTGCAATGATCTGTGAGAGAATATGGAAAGCTGAAGTAGTCATCAACCGCTGAGCTAACAGCGTAGATCTGAGGCTTCGAGCTCATTTAGAATCAAGACAGTGACATAACAGGTCCTCAGTGTGATCTAAGGATTTTGGGCATTGCGCAGGTGCAGTCGGAGTTCTGGGTCACTAGAACGAGTGACTCTAGGAGCCAACTCCACCGACAGCTCGCTATGCGTTCAAGCCATCTGCACAAAACAGTGACGCTAATCGGGTGACATTGTTCCTCCTATTAGGTTCTTCGTATATTTTGCCACTTGGGAAATAATGTTTCCCTGCCAATTCAAATGAGCACACTCAACAGATGTGGTTCAAGACGACAAAGCTGAGTCGCTTAGAGACCATTGAGAGGTTAAGAATTCCATCACATCTGCTGTCTGATAGCGGATTTATCAGGGTGATGGTTAAGGCCACTGTTTAATTACTCTGATTGCAGAACTGAATGATTACAATCGAAGGGACCAACTTCATGAGAGCTTTCCTTCCACTAGTTAGGTAAGGGATTTAAAAACCTTATGGTTATCCCCAGATGGCATAACTACGAAGGTAATATTCAGAGAAGTGTCCAGCAATGACTTCTGGGGTAGTAAGGACTGCTTCATTCAAGGAAATTCTAGGTATGCCCTTACGATATGTTATCATTGAAAGTGACTTTTAAACTTAGTGCAAGACTAAGATGAGAGATATGTACCTGCCAAAGGATTCTTACGTTCATCGTTTGGTTAGTTGGCAGAGCCATGCACCGAGTCGTTATGGCTATGAGAGGCTGCAGAGAAGAGTATTTACGAGTCTGGAGGTATGCCGTATGATCAACTACCTCGTCGATCACTGGATATCACCAGGTCACTTTAATGCACCAGGCAGATTATGAAGAAAAGAGTCGTATAGTCTATTGGATCATCAATGGTCTTTTTGAGTATTGGTCCACATCATTGTTTTAACTTTCTCAAATATCGGACTGGGGTAGCAGAAGTGGAAACTTCAAGGTCCGCCTTGTTACGAAAACATTTAAGTGTCCAGGGGGACAACGCTGGCAGGGCCGTACAGGGGTCCCTGGGCACTCAATGTTTTGGGGCCCATAAAAAAAACTAAAGAATGAAAGAATCAGAATGATCTACATTTATTTAGTGACTTAATTGTTTAAAATAACACCAACTAAATTCTTGTGATTAGTTCCACAAATTAATCTTTCATTCAAATTAATGATTTCTTTAAAGTTTTTCAGATAACAAGATGTAAAATTTTTGAAGAACGTCTCTTCTGTGCAGATAAATGGTACACATATTAAGGGACCCTACAACAAAACAGAATTTTCCTTTGAATGAACTCATCAGAATGATGAACATTTGTTTAGTTAATTTATTTCTTATTATGGTAATAAGTACACAAAGTAATAGTGATTACTGTTTTGCAAATTGGACTGTTAGTTTCTTTCGATATTTCTGAAATGCAAAATCTTATGTCTTCAAGGCCATCTGTTGAAGGACGTCATTTTCTACGCACATGATTGACAAATTAGTAAGTCGTTCCTGTACCGTAGTCGTTCATAATTCATTTTTGATTCTCTTTAACTGTGAAAATGAACGCTCTGCACTGCAATTGGTTACCATTAGACAAAGAAATATCCGGGTAGTAACTTCTACTTTCGAAAGGTTTCTTCTATTTTATCTACTTTTATTAAAAAATAAGGATGATATACTACAAGGGAACCTCCATATCGCAATCCCATCATATTTTTATAAGTTGGCGCAGTGGATAGGCTGTGAAAAACTGAATACAGATCAATCGAGGAAACTGGAAGAAGTTGTGTAGGACTATAAAACTATAAACTAAATATAAAAACTGAACGTTCCGTGCGAAAGATAGGCAACGTCGAGCAGGTTGTAAGCATTCGAGCGCCTTGGTCCTGTGGCTAGTGTGAGGAGCTGTGGAATTTAATTTTTTTTTTTTTTATTTCGCAAAATTATGATCTGTCCGTCCGTTCACTGATGTCTCTGTTCGATGTAATCAGCATAGAGTGTGTTTTGCGACCGCGCCGCAAAACCGTGGTTAGTTGAAAGGAAGTGCCTCTCCAATGGAAACCTAAAACATTTGATCGCAAAGTGATAGGTCAACCAATTCCTCCACAGGAAAACGTCTGATGTATTCTATACGACACTGGTGACGGTATGTGCGTCATGTGACAGTTATATCTTGTCGATCTACTTAACTTGTGCGCTTGGTAAGTGGGTAAAGAGATTCTACCTTGCCCGATTTAGGTTTTCTTGTGGATGTGATACACCCTCCCAAATGTGTGATGAAAACTAGAGTTTCTCACATACTGCAATAAATGAATGCGACAGTTTCAGAGTCTCACAGTTTTCCCTATGCTCTATCAATATGTTTTTAACGTTTTCGAATTTTTCCGTGTGTGGCCTGTCAAATCCTGCATATGTCCAAGCAAATCTGACCCTATACTATAGCGCAGTTACCTCGCATCGGACCGACCGACGCGACAGACGGACGGACGGACAGAATTTTCAGAAATGGAAATACTCTTGCGGGAATGCTCGAACCAAGGACCTATTCCTCTGCAGCTCCTCACGCTAGCCACATAACGCTCCTGATCTCCCAACCTGCTCGACGTTGCTTATCTTTAGCATGGACTGCTCACTTTTTATGTTTTGTTTATTTTTTTTTATAGTGCAACACAGCTGCTTCCTGTTTTCTCGATCAGTGTCCAGTTTAAGGCCTCTCAACTGCGCCAACTTATAACTAAATCTGAGGCGGTGCGATGGCGAAGTTCCCTTGTTGCTCTGAAAATTTATTTTGAATGTTTTTCAAATATTGTTTTAAATGAAAACTTTCGGATATGAGCTCGTCAGCATTAAAATTTGCATAATAAAATTCTGCAAATTCTTTGCATCTGATTCTCAGCTGTTCAGAATCGATTTATTTTAACTGAGAAAGGAAACTAAAGTGTTTGCTAACTTCATCGTATGCTTCTGAACGTCGCTTCAAACTGATGGAAATGTTCCTCTACCAAATTATTGCGTTTCATTCAATTTAGTTCATGTGATAAATTTTTAATTTTTAATTCGGAGCTAAAAGGAAAGATTACTATGATGAGACGAATTCTGCAAATTTTTCAATTCAATTGTTTTATCTTGTACTAGCTATCTGAGTGCGGTATACTTATAACTGTTACACATCGACGTAACATATATGTACTTTTTATCATGCCCAAAACATAAATTAACACAAAACTTGCCTAGTGACTCCGTTGTTGTCGGTGTTGTCGTTGTCGTCGTCGTCCGGTGTGAAAAACCAGCAATAAAACACGGGGGGGGGGGGGAGATGAAATTGCATATTGGCTAAATGCTCATACTTTTCAATGTGACCAGGAAATCACAATGATATCCGTGAAACCTTGTTTATACGATTTTGTAGGGGGATGCTAAACGTATAAGTGAGATTAAAGCTACAATAAATCTTTATGTACCGCTCTCTAAATAGATTTGTTAGCTGCATGCTTTTGTCAAAAGCAAGTCTGTATGCATTATTCCACATCTGAAATCCTTCCTTTCTCGCCGTTTGGCCCACGGTTCAAAGCATTGGATCTTGTGTGTTTCATTGGCAAGGATAGTAGTTACGGTAGAGTATGAGACCCTTTGCGTTGCTCACTAGGATTTCTTCTGCTGTTCCTTTCCGCGTGTTTGAATACTGGAAACTACTGTGCTCTAAAATACAGAGCTCACCCGTTACAAAAAGACTTTGTTCAAATAACTAGCTCTACCATCAAGTGCCTTTGCTCTGTACACTGTAGAGATGGGTCATTCGCGAACGAATGGGTCCAAAGGAACAGGTCACAAGAGTGAACGGAAAGACCAAGGAACTGATTACAAGGAACGTTCACTTTGGCGGTCCCGGTCGCGTGGCCGTTCCCGATCGCGTGGCCGCTCCCGTTCCGCTCTAGCATGGCTGCATGACCGTTCCTTTTCGGTCGAACGTTGCAGTTCCAACTCAGTACCGAGCTGTCAATATTATTTTCCTTGACCTCTGAAGCAGCGGGCTCATTGTTATATAGGGAACTTTGTAAAACGTTTAAATCAAAGTTGGTGAGAGCAGAGGCAAGCTACTTGTTTGCAATTCCAACTGTTCTGAAAACCATAGACATTGACAACTGGATAAAAAAGGAACGAACGAAGGGAAAGGAACGATTCCAAAATAGAAACCATTAGTGAACTAGGTTCCAAAAATGAACGAGCGACTGTCTCCAGTGTACAGCACCGTGTGATTGGTGGAATTCCCCTCCTTAGGACCCCTTTACACTCTGCGGCGCTCATGCATTCCCACGGCGCTGCGCCACATGCTGCTACTGAGAACGGCGCAGCTGCTGTATTGTTGTGGGCAACTTCGATGCTGCAGCTATTGGGGCTGTCTGCGCTGACGTCTCGTGACGCAAGCACCTACCCGCTGCTTGGACGGTCAACAGCAGCCAAGTGTGGCGTCCTGTGAAGGTCGCTATTAGATACAATGTTCCGCCAAGTTATATCTGAAACAGACTACCACAAGGCCTACTACAACAGTGCCGCCGTGTGTTCTGATGCTAAGGTGCACAATAATAACTACGATTTTGCATGCAGACAGCAAACCAAGTCACTTGCTGCAGAATATATGCGACAAAAATTCACTTAAAAAGTTACTGCCTAGGAGAAAGGAACGAGTTTCTCGGGGCCCCCATCAGGCTCGGGGCCCTAGGCCTGTGCCCCTTGTGCCCCTATGGTACAGACTGTAGTGGACGCTGGAGTAATCACTTTTGTGATGATCACTTCCCATCTTGTCACTACATTGATTTTTTTTTGTGGTTTTAGGGCGCACAACTACGGTCATTAGCGCCCAGGCAATAACAGAGATTCGCTAGATCTCAAAAAAATTGGTAACTGCCAGGTAGAACATCAAGAAGAGGCTAAAAACTAAAGATAAAAGACAAAAAGGGTTAAATATCCTTTGATATGTTGGCCAAGTTGATAAAGCGCTAAACTCTAGCAGCTGCTCGTCTGTCATCAGCTAAAATTTCCTCCAGAGTAGAATGAAAGTGAAGGACTACACGGAAATGATTAAAATCAACACAAGACAGTAAAACATGTCGCACTGTCAGCAGTTCACCGCAGGAGCACAGCGGTGCAGTGTCGGCGGATAGCAAGTGACGGTGGCTGAAACGGCAGTGACCGATCCGCAACCGGGCCAGGATGACCTCCTCCCGCCCAAAGAGGGACCTGAAGACGTCCTCCAAGCGGTCGGGATCGGTTTTACAGTTCTCAGTTTATTTTTGTACAGTGAAAACCACGCACTGTGCCATGACACGATACTCCGGCGCAGAGCCCGTTGAACATCGTCCGATGGGATGCAAAAGGTAGCCATGCGAGGCAAAAGAGCTGCGGCCTTGGCTGCTATGTCGGCGGTCTCATTCCCGGGCACACCTACGTGGCCAGGGACCCACAGGAAAGAAACGTGACAGCTGTCATCCGCCAGCAACTGGAGAGAGCGTTCGATCCGATACACGAGAGGATGGTCCGAGAAAGGGTCCTTGAGACTCTGCAGGGCACTAAGGGAGTCCTAACATATGACATAGAAAGGTTGGCGGTGGCGGCAGGTATACAAAACGGCCTAGTGGAGAGCAAAAAGCTCAGCCGTGATATTCGAGCACCGGTCAGGGAGCTTGTATTGGAAACGGTTGTCCCCGACGACGAAGGCAGATCCGACACCGGCAGTGCTCTTGGAACCATCAGTGTAAATAAATATGGCATTATCGAACCACGAATGGAGTTTGACAAGCCTCGAGCGGTATACCAAATCCGGAGTGCTCTCCTTGGGGAGTGTGAACCTGGGCCTGATGCCAAGGTGGCAATGGGCTTTCGCTCAACAGAAAGGTGGAAGGAAGGGTAAAATCGAGCCGCTGTAGCAGGCGGCGAAACCGAACTCTAGGTGGAAGCAAGGCAATCGCAGACAACTGATATTGGCGATCGAGTGAGTCGTCAAAGAATAACGGTAAGATGGATGGTTGGGCATCGACCGCAGGTGGCATGTGTACCGACAGAAGAGTATGTCACACCGAGTGGTCAGGGGGTAATACAGCAGCCTCGGCATACAGACTTTCAACAGGGCTAGTATAAAATGCACCGGTCGCAAGACGTAATCCCCGATGGTGGATAGAGTTGAGACGGCGGAGAATCGACGACCGGGCAGAAGAGTATACAAGGCTTCCGTAGTCGACTGAACAATGGCCCGGTAAAGGTGAAGCAGGATGGTACAATCCGTTCCCTATGACGTGCCACTAAGGACACGACGAACGTTAAGGGATCGGTCACAACGGGCAGCCAGGTAGGACACGTGTGTGGACCAACAAAGTTTATGATCCAACATGAGTCCCAAGAATTTCGTAGTCTCCAAAAAAGGGAGAGCAACAGGGCCGAGATGTAGAGAAGGTGGAAGAAATTCCTTGTATCTCCAGAAGTTTGTACACACCGTTTTCTCAGTAGAGAATCGGAAGCTGTTTGCGATGCTCCAGGAATATAGACGGTCAAGACAGCGTTGAAGAGAACGCTCCAAGAGACACGTTCGCTGGGCGCTGCAATAAATTGCGAAATCGTCAACAAAAAGGGACCCATAAACGTCGCCTGCAAGGCAATCTACGATCGGGTTGATTGCGATGGGACAGAGCCACACTCAAGACGGAGCCCTGAGGTACCCCATTTTCCTGGCAAAAGGTATCTGACAAAACAGAGCCCACCCATACCCGGAACTTTCGATCCGCCAAAACGCTTGAATGAAAAGAGGGAGGCGGTCCCGAAGGCCCCATGTGTGCAATGTGCGGAGAATGCCCGCTCTCCGACAGGAATCGTATGCCTTCCCAAGTCTAAGAACACTGCTACTGTTGACGCTTCTTTAGGAAGTTATTCATAATGATGGTCGACAACGTAAGGAAGTGATCAGCAGCAGAGCGGTGTCGACAAAAACCGCATTGGCCCTTTGTTAGGAGGCGGCGAGATTCGAGGAGTCAGACCAACTGAGCGATAACCATGCGTTCCATCACCTTACAGACGCAGCGCGTCAGAGAAATGGGGCGATAACTGGAAGGAAGATGTTTGTCCTTCCCTGGTTTGGGGATGGGGACATCAATGGCTTCACGCCAACTTGTGGGAACATGGCCTTCAGTCCATATGCGATTGTAGGTACTAAGAAGTGAACACCTGCCCGCAGGAGAGGGGTTCTTCAGCATCTCAACACGGATTGAATCAGGCCCGGGAGCAGAAGATCGAGACAGGGCGAGAGCACGGTCTAGCTCCTGCATGGTGAAGGCGACATATTTTTCACGATTAAATGAGTGGAAAGGAGGCGGTCGTGCCGCCTATACCTGTTTGCGAGGGAGAAAGGCAGGGTGGTAATGGGCAGAGCTCGAAACCTCCGCAATGAAACAGCCCAATGCGTTGGATACATCAGCGGAGTCCATGAGGACTGCGTTCTCCACAGTCAGGCCAGGAATCGGGGAGTGGACCTTGATGCCGGATAAACGGCGTAGGCCACCCCCAAACAACCGTGTAGGGGGTAAAACGGTTAAAAGAACTAGTAAAAACAGTCCAGCCAGCTTTTTTGCTGTTGTTTATGACACGACGACATTGCGCTCTCATTCGTTTATATTTTATGCAATTCTCCATGGTTGGGTGGCGGCAGAAGGTGCGTAAAGCACGTCGCCGGGCTCTAAGCGCGTCGCGGCAGGTGCAGTCCACCAAGGGACCTGGACACGACGTGGAGAAGAGGATGTATGAGGTATGGAACGTTCAGCAGCGGTGAGAATAACCTCTGAGGTAGTCGACCTGACTGTCACAGCTGGGAAAATTCTGATCGTGAAAAACAGCCATGGAAGAATAAAGCCCCCAGCCAGCTTTAGAAATGTTCCAACCGGTGGCACGAGGAGATGGGGAATGATGCAGAAAGTGGATGATATAAGGGAAATGGTCACTCGAGTACGTGTCAAAGTGCATACCACTCAAACTGACCGGCAATCTGAGGAGTGCATATCGCAAGGTCTATGTGGAAGTATGGGTTGAGGCAGACAAGATTGAGGTTTTGGAGAAGGTCCACCAAAGTGGAGCCCCTCTGACAAGGTGCCGGAGAGTCCCATAGGGGGTGGTGGGCATTAAAGTCGCCTACTAACAAGTAAGGTGAAGGGAGCTGGTCAACAAGGTGTAGTACATCTGCCCTAGTAAGGGCAGATGACGATGGCGAATAGATATTACAGAGGGAAAAGGTAAATGTGGACTGAGTGATGCGGACGGCAACTGCCTGTAGGTGAGTATGCAATGAAATGGGATGGTAATAGACGTATCGAAGGAGCATCAGAATCCCTCCATGGGCGGGGATACCTTCCACAGGGGGCAGGTCAAACCATTCAGCGGTGTGGTGTGGAAAGTCTGCACGATCACTTGGACGTAACTTAGTTTCTTGGAGACCGATTGAAGCAGGTGGGGTCACCTCGACGGCCGCTGAGGACTGGACTTCGAGGGAGCACTGCTATCCCGATCTAGGTGCAAAGGGTCATGTTCCACAGGTTCGACCGACACATCTGCCACCTCATGGAGTTGATCCGAAGGGGCAGCTTCCACCGTCGGTAAACGGCCGTGTGCCCGGCAGACGGAGTGTCCCGGTGAAAGAGAAGACGGCCGAGGCCGGCAACTGTTGGATTGCGTGACCGAATAGTCACGCCGCGGCGGGGAACGGGAGCGCTGTTCTGTTTGGAAGCCTTCTTAGAAGAATGACGGGTTGAAGAAGCGGTAGACGATTGATAAGTCGGAGTCTTGAGAAAAATCTTCACGGATGTGTTCTTTTTAGGAACTCCGGGCAGCAGATTTGGGTGCCCGGGATGTGTGTCAACTGGTCGACGAATTCACTGTAGAACGGGCAGAAGGGATTGGAGAGTTGGAACGAGCAATTTTCGGGCTAGCCGACCTGACGACAGTGTCACAGAACGTTAGATCGCAAGTCTGAATGCCTACCTCCTTAGTTGGTCGAGGGGAGGCGAGGACCTGGCCGTAGGTACCTGATGGGAGTACAGCGGGCTTCCTGCTCGCTAATAACTTCCGAGCGGCATAGGTTGAGACCTTTTCCTTCACGCGAATCTCTTGGATGACCCACTCTTCTTTATAAACGCGGCAGTTCCGTGAAGAAGCAGCATGGTCACCCATGCAATTAATGCAGCGAGGGGATGGAGGTAGACATACATCCTCATGGGCGTCCCTGTCATAGGTGGCGCAGTTGGCTGCATTTGGACAAGACTTACTAGTATGATTGTATCTTTGGCAATGGAAGCAGCGCATGGGATTTGGTATGTACGGGCGAACTGAATGACTTCGTAGCCCGCTTTCACTTTAGATGGTCGGTCAACCCTATTAAAAATCAAGAAGACAGTACAGGTCGGCACGAGGTAATTGTTAACCTTTTTCATCATGCGATGAACGGCCGTAACTCCCTGATCGGCCATATAGTTCAGTATCTCCTCTTCCGATAACCCATCCAGCCATCTAGAGAAGACTACCCCCGCGAAGAGCTGAGGGTGTGGTGAGCCTCCACTTTCACAGGGAAAGTGTGTACAAGTGTATCCCGAAGTAACTTCTGCGCCTGGAATGCATTCTCTATTTCAAGTAACAAGGTCCCATTGCGCTGCCTAGAGCAGGTCTTCAAGGGACCTGCGATCGCATCGACACCCTTCTGAATGATAAACGGATTGACTGAAGAAAAATCCTTATCGTCGGTACTTGATACCACCAGGAACTTTGGAATGTTAGGCAATGCTTTCTGCGGCTGAGAATCATGTTTCCGCTTATGGGTCAGGGTTATAGATGATATGGAAGGTTTCATAGTGGAAGTGTCCCCCATGATTACCGGCGTCTCCGATATCGCGCTCCTTCCTTGTGGGGGCCCTCACTGAGGGCGCACTCGCCTTAGGTGATTGTTCACACCTCAGGTGACACCTCCCGAGAACGGACGGAGGGACCAATCGGCATGTTCGGAAGGTACCAGCTAGGGTAATCACCCCTCCCTGGGCCTGGCCTTTACCAGGGGGTACGTACGTGCCCTACTTGTCTACCCATGGCGAGGAATTACGCGTTACCCTGTCACCTGCAACGCATAATGCGTGGTTCGGCCTTCAGACACGCACAGGGAGGAAAAAAGAAGAAGAATAGAGGAAGTGAAGAGAAAGAAGGAAAGATGTCTCAAACGCCGAGGCGGAGACTAATGAGGAGGAGAAGGCTAGGAGAGAACAGCAAGGAGAGGAAGACAGAAGCAATGGTTAGGAAAGGAAGGAACCAAGGAATAAGAGAAACGACAACAAGGAACCACCTTAACTCGCGAAATACGCTCGTCTCCGGGCGAAGGCATAAACCGGGAGGGAAAGTGAAGCAGCCTGGGGGGAGAAGAAAGGCTGCTCTGGCTGAGGTCCCAGTGCGCGCCACACACGTACCCACAAAAGAACTGTGGGCCTCTTGGGGGGGGGCCTTGAGTATGGGGACAACAATTGCTTCACGCCAACGACTGGGAACCATCTTCAGTCCAGACGCGATTATAAGTGCGAAGAAGAAGAAAGCATTAACCTGCAGGGTAAATGTTCCGCAGCATCTTAATATGAATGGAATCGGGCCCTGGAGCAGAGGATCGGAAGACGGCAAGGGCACGGTCTAGCTTTTTCATGGTGAAAGTGGCATCTTAATTTTCACGATTCTGAGATGTAAAAGAAGGCGTTCGTCCCTCCTCGGGGGTTATAATTAGCTGAGCTTGAGGCCTCAGCTAAAGAGCGGCCCAAATCATTGCAGATATCGACTGGTTCCACAAGAACTTTGCTATGTTCAGGCCGGGGATTGGGGAATGGACCTTAGTGCCAGGTAACCGGCGTAGGTAAACCCAGACAACTGACAAAAGAGTGGATCTGTTGAAATAACTTGTGAACGAAATCCAGCAAGCTTTTTTGCTTTCTTTAATGTCATGACGGCATTTCGCTCGTAGCCTATTTTTTTTTTTAGGTTTTAGGGCGCACAACTTCTATGGTCATTAGCGCCCAGTCAAAAACATAGATTCGCTATGGCCTCAAAAAAATAGGGACTGTCAGAACGTCCATAAGAGGCTAAAAACGAAAGATAAAAGACAAGTAAAAGGGTTAAATATCCTTGGATAAGTTGGCCAAGTTGATAAAACGCAAAACGCTAGCAACTGCTCGTGTGTCATCAGCTAAAATTTCCTCCATAGTAGACGAAAAAGTGAAGGGCTACACGGAGATGATTAAAAAGTACGCAAGACAGTAAAACATGTCGCACCGTCAGCAGTTCACCGCAGCGGCACAGCGGTGCAGGGTCGGCGGACAGCAAGTGACGGTGGCTGAAACGGCAGTGACCGATCCGCAACCGGGCCAGGATGACCTCCACCCGCCGAGAGGGGCGTGAGGAGGTCCTCCAAGCGGTCGGGATCGGTTTTCCAGTTCACAATTTGTTGTTGGACATTGAAAACCACGCACTGTGCCATTGCGACACGATACTCCGGCGGAGAGCCCGTTGAACATCGTCAGATGGGACGCAAAAGGTAGCCACGCGAGGTAAAAGAGCTGCGGCCTTGGCCGCTATGTCGGCCGTCTCATTCCCGGACACACCTACGTGGCCAGGGACCCACAGGAAAGAAACGTGACAGCTGTCATCTGCTAGCAACTGGAGGGAGCGTTGGATCCGATACACGAGAGGATGGTGCGACAAAGGGTCCTTAAGACTCTGCAGGGCACTAAGGGAGTCCGAACAGATGGCATAGAAAGGTTGGCGGTGGCGGCAGGTGTACAAAACGACCTGGTGGAGGGCAAAAATCTCAGCCGTGAAGTTCGAGCACCGGTCAGGGAGCTTGTATTGGAAACGGTTGTCCTCGACGACGAAGGCAGATCCGACACCGGCAGTGCTCTTGGAACCATCAGTGTAAATAAATATGGCGCTATCGAACCGCGAACGGAGTTCGACAAGCCTCGAGCGGTATACCAAATCCGAAGTGCTCTCCTTGGGGAGCGAACTAAGTTCGAGGTGAGTATGAACCGGGGCCTTATGCCACGGTGGCAATGGGCTTTCGCTCAACCGGAAGGTGGAAGGAAGGGTAAAATCGAGCCGCTGTAGTAGGCGGTGAAACCGAACTCCAGGTGGAAGCAAGGCAATCGCAGACAACTGATATTGGCAATCGAGTGAGTCGTCAAAAAATAATCGGTAAGATGGATGGTTGGGCATCGACCGCAGGCGGCATGCGTACCGAGAAAAAGTATGTCACGCCGAGTGGTCAAGGGTAATACAGCAGCCTCGGCATACAGACTTTCAACAGGGCTGGTATAAAATGCACCGGTCGCCAGACGTAATCCCCGATGGTGGATAGAGTTGAGACGGCGGAGAATCGACGGCCGTGCAGAAGAGTATACAAGGCTTCCGTAGTCGAGCTTCGACGGAACAATGGCCTGGTAAAGGTGAAGCAGGACGGTACGGTCCGCTCCCCATGACGTGCCACTGAGGACACGAAGGACGTTAAGGGATCGGGCACAACGGGCAGCCAGGTAAGACACGTGCGTGGACCAGCAAAGTTTACGATCCAACATGAGTCCCAAAAATTTCGTAGTCTCCACGAAAGGGAGAGCAACAGGGCCGAGATGTTGAGAGGGTGGAAGAAATTCCTTGTATCTCCAGAAGTTTACACACACAGTTTTTTCAGTGGAGAATCGGAAGCTGTTTGCGATGCTCCAGGAATATAGACGGTCAAGACAGCGTTGAAGAGAACGCTCCAAGAGGCACGTCCGCTGGGCGCTACAATAAATTGCGAAATCGTCAACAAAAAGAGATCCGGAGACGTCGGCTGAAAGGCAATCCACGATCGGATTGATTGCAATGGCAAAGAGCGCCACACTCAAGACGGAGCCCTGTGGTTCCCCATTCTCCTGGCAATAGGTATCTGACAAAACAGAACCCACCCGTACCCGGAACTTGCGATCCGCCAAAAACTCTTGAATTAAAAGAGGAAGGCGGCCCCGAAGGCCCCATCTGTGCAATATGCGGAGAATGCCCGCTCTCCAACAGGTATCGTATGCCTTCTCCAAGTCGAAGAACACTGCTACTGCCTGACGCTTCTTTAGAAAGTTGTTCATAATGAAGGTCGACAACGTAACGAGGTGGTCAGCAGCAGAGCGGTGTCGACGAAAACCGCATTGGATATTAGTCAGGAGGCGGCGAGATTCGAGGAGCCAGACCAACCGAGCGTTAACCATGCGTTCCATCACCTTACAGACGCAGCTCGTCAGAGAAATGGGGCGATAACTGGAAGGAAGGTGTTTGTCCTTCCCTGGTTTGGGGATGGGGACAACAATGGCTTCACGCCAACTTGTGGGAACATGACCTTCAGTCCATATGCGATTGTAGGTACTGAGAAGAAAGCACTTGCCCGCAGGAGAGAGGTTCTTCAGCATTTGAATGTGAATGGAATCGGGCCCGGGAGCAGAATATCGGGACAGGGCGAGAGCACGGTCTAGCTCCTGCATGGTGAAGGCGACGTTATAATTTTCACGATTAGAAGAGTAGGAGTAAGGCGGCCGGGCCTCCTCTACCTCTTTGCGAGGGAGAAAGGCACGGTGGTAATGGGCAGAGCTCGAAACCTCTGCAAAGAAACGGCCCAATGCGTTGGAAACGTCAGAGGGGTCCACGAGGACTGCGTTCTCCACGGTCAGGCCAGGAATCGGGGAGTGGACCTTGATGACGGATAGACGGCGTAGGCCACGCCAAACAAACGTGGAGGGAGTAAAACGGTTAAAAGAACTAGTAAAAGCAGTCCAGCAAGCTTTCTTGCTGTCGTTCATGATACGACGACATTGCGCTCTCATACGTTTATAATGTATGCAATTCTCCAAAGTCGGGTGGCGGCGGAAGGTGCGTAAAGCACGGCGCCGGGCTCGAAGTGCGTCGCGGCAGGCTGCAGTCCACCAAGGGACCTGGACACGACGTGGAGAAGAGGATGTACGAGGTATGGAACGTTCAGCAGCAGTGAGAATAACCTCTGTGAGGTATTCGACCCGACTGACACAGGTGGGAAAATTCTGATTGTGAAAAACAGCCATGGAAGAATAAAGCCCCCAGGCGGCTTTAGAAATGTTCCAACTGGTGGGACGTGGAGATGGGGAATGATGTAGGAAGTGGATGATACAAGGGAAATGGTCACTCGAGTACGTGTCAGAAAGTGCATACCACTCAAACCGACCGGCAAGCTGAGGAGTGCATATTGCGAGGTCTATATGGGAGTAAGTGTGTGTTGTGTCAGAAAGGAAGGTCGGTGCACCGGTGTTGATGCAGACAAGATCGAGGTGTTGGAGAAGGTCCACCAAAAGGGAGCCTCTCGGACAAGGTGCCGGAGAGCCCCATAAGGGGTGGTGGGCATTAAAGGCGCCTATCAACACGAAGGGTGAAGGGAGCTGATCAAGGTGTAGCACATCTGCCCTAGTAAGGGCAGATGACGATGGCGAATAAATATTACAGGGGGAAAAGGTAAATGTGGATAGGGTGATGCGGACGGCAACTGCCTGTAGGTGAGTATGCAATGAAATGGGATGGTAATAGACATCGTCTCGAAGGAACATCAGAACCCCTCCATGGGCTGGGATACCTTCCATGGGTGGCAAGTCGAACCGCACAGAGGTGGTGTGTGGAAAGTCTGCACAATCACGCGGACGCAACTTAGTTTCCTGGAGGCAGACGAAAAGCGGGCAGTGCAATCGAAGGAGTAGTTTTAACTCCTCCCGATTAGAACGAATGCCGCGAATATTCCATTGAAGGAGCGCAATGATAAAAATGAGAGAAGAAATAAGGATAAAAACCAACTAGCAAGCGGGGTCACCTCGACGGCCGCTGAGGACCCGATTTCGAGGGAGCACTGCTATCGCTGTCCAGGGGCAAAGGGTCGTGGTCCATAGGTTCGACCGACGTGCCTGCCACCTCCCTGAGTTGATCAGGAGGGGCAGTTTCCACCGCCGGTAAAGGGCCGGGTACCCGGCAGACGGAGCGACCCGGTGAAACAGAAGACGGCCGAGGCCGGCAACTGTTGGACGGCGTGACGGATGAGTCACGCCTCGGCGGGGAAGGAGAGGAACTCTTTCTTGTCAGCTCTTCTGGAAGAGTGACGGCGGGAAGAGGCAGTTGACGGTTGGGAAGCCTGAGAACGCAGAAAATCCTCACGGACGGGTTCCTTTTTCAAGGTCCGGGCATCTTGTTTAGGTGCTCGCGGTTTACTAGAGTTTGACGAAGACTGTACCCTAGAAGCAGCAGGAGGAAGCGGGGACGTAGAACGGGCAATCTTCGGGCTGGAGGATCGCACAACTGTGTCAGCGAAAGTGAAGTCACATGTCTGGGTACTGGAATCCTTGGTAGGTCGAGTTGAGGTGAGTACCTTACTGTATGTACCCGCTGGGAGGACAGTGGGCTTTCGACTCGCCAACAACTTACGAGCGGCAGATGTCGATACCTTCTCTGTAACCCGAATTTGCTGGATTACCTTCTCATCCTTGTATACAGGGCAGTCGCGAGAGGAAGCCGCATGGTCACCGTTGCAGTTTA
This sequence comes from Locusta migratoria, assembly GCA_026315105.1. Classification (NCBI taxonomy): domain Eukaryota; kingdom Metazoa; phylum Arthropoda; class Insecta; order Orthoptera; family Acrididae; genus Locusta; species Locusta migratoria. Next base: position 415,713,916 of record CM048749.1, read on the forward strand.
GGCAGTGAGGGGACGGAAGTGGGCAATCCCCCTCATGAGCGTCCCTACCACAAGTGACACACTTTGCTGCATTTGGGCAATGTTCACGGGTATGGTTGTACCTGTGGCACTGAAAACAGCGCGTTGGGTTAGGTACATAAGGGCGGACGGAGATGACTTCATACCCTGCTTTGACCTTCGACGGGAGGTCAACTTTGTCGAAGGTCAAAAACACAGTACGAGTCGGTGTCAGCTGGTTATCGACCTTTTTCATCACCCTGTGGACGGCTGTCACACCCTGATCGGACATATACGATTGGATGTCGTCATCAGACAACCCGTCAAGGGATCTTGTAAAAACTACCCCCCCGTGACGAGTTGAGTGTGCGGTGCGCTTCTACCTTAAATGGAAAAGTGTGCAACAACGTAGTACGTATCAGTTTTTGGGCTTGGAAGGCACTTTCCACTTCCAGCAACAATGTGCCATTGCGCTGACGTGAACAGGTTTTAACAGGGCCAGCAATTGCATCTACACCTTTCTGTATAACGAAAGGATTGACAGAATTGAAATCCTTTCCGTCGATGCGAGAGACAACCATAAATTTAGGTACATTAGGCAGAGTCTTTTTAGGCTGAGGCGAGTCTAACTTACGTTTCTGGCTCAACGTCACGAAAGAAGATAAGGAAGTCATCGCGGAAGTGTCCCCCATTATTACCAGCGTCTCCGATGGCGCGCTCCTTCCTAGTGGGGGCCCTCTCCGAGGGCTTACCTGCCTTAGGTGATTGTTCACACCTCAGGTCACACCTCCCGGGAACTGACGGAGGGACCAATCGGCACGTTCGGAAGGTACCAGCTCGGGTAATCACCCCTCCCTGGGCCTGGCCTTTACCAGGGGGTACGTACGTGCCTTACTTGTCTACCCGGGGCGGGGAATTACGCGTTACCCCGTCACCTGCTACGCACGATAATGCGTGGGTCGGCCTTCAGACACGCACAGGGAGGAAAAGAAGAAGAGGATAGGAAATGAAGAGAAAGAAGGAAAGAAGTGTCTCAAACGCCGAGGCGGAGACTAATGAGGAGAAGAAGGCTAAGAGAGTACAAGGAGAGAGAGACAGAAAACGAAGGGTAAGAAAGGAAGGAACGAAGGAAGAAAAACCACAACAAGAACCACCGTATCTCACGAAATATGCCCGTCTCCGGGCGAAGGCATAAACCGGGAGGGAAAGTGAAGCAGCCTGGGGCAGAAGAAAGGCTGCTCCGGCTCGGGGCCCAGTGCGCGCCACACACGTACCGACAAAAGAACTGTGGGGCCCCCTGGGGGGGTAGCCTATTGTAATTAATACTACTTTCCAAGGTAGGCCAGTGTTGAAACATTCTTAGAGCAAGTTGCCGGGCTCTAATAGCGTCGCTACATGCTGCATTCCACCAAGGAACTGGAAACCTACGTGGATATGTTGACGTTAGGGGTATGGAATGTTCGGCAGCGGTGAGGATGACGTCCGTGAGATAGTTGACGTGACTGTCACAGCTGGGGAAGTTTTGATTACGGAAAACGGCCATGGAAGAATAAAGCCACCATTCTGCTTTCGAGATGTTCCAGCTGGTGGAACATGTTGTTGTTTGGATGTTTTAGGGGGACAAAACTGCGGAGGTCATCAGTCCCCCATTCCATCATTAGGCGTTACAACAAAGAACATGAACGGGCAAAGGAGCCTAGAGTCGAGAACAACTAGGGGGGAGGAAGATCCCCCGAGTCAGTGAAAGGACAACAAAGTCGGCAAGTAACAACTAAAACAATGACAATTACACAGTGTAACCGACCAACTGCAAAAAATAAAATGTAAAAACCGACGTCTGTGGCTGACCGACCGTGATACTAAAAATAGGAAAAGTCAGCCACACAGAAACAAAGGGAAACCTCCAATTGTAGGTCATGACAGGACTTACACAGACACTGAACGAAAGCTTTAAATGGTGCGGTAAAAACCGCTGTCCCGAATAAAACTTAAAACTGTATCAGCCATCTTGGCATCATCACTTAAAACTTGGGATAAAAGCACAGGAAAATTACAACTCCGCCACAGAGGTGCTAAAATAGGGCATTCAACTAAGATGTGCGCCACCGTCAGGTGTGCGCCACAGCGATATACAGGCGGTTCCTCGCCACGAAGGAGATGGCCTTGTGTCAGCCATGTATGGCCAATGCGAAGCCGGCACAGGACTACGGAGTCCCGGCGGCAGGCCCGCATTGAAGAATGCCACACAGCTGTCGTTTCCTTTATAGCCCTAAGTTTGTTGACTGTTGCCATACTACGCCACTCCGTGGCCCAGAGCTCGTGCACTCTCTGCCGCAGCACCGACCGCACATCAGCAGCCGGGAGACCGATATCTAAAACATGCGCCTCAACAGCCTGCTTGGCCAGCATATCAACACGTTCATTCCCCAGAATGCCGACATGGCCCGGGGACCAGAGGACCACCACTGATCGACCGGACCTGTCAAGGGCAGATAGGGCCTCCTGAATACCCAACACCAGGGGAGACCGCGGATAGAACTGGTCAATGGCTCTAAGGCTGCTCAGGGAGTCACTGCAGATGAGAAAGGACTCACCCGAGCAGGACCTGGCATGCTCGAGAGCGCGGGAAATAGCCACCAGCTCTGCAGTATAGACACTGCAGCCAGTCGGCAGAGAGCATTGTTCGACATGGGTGTCATGAGCGAATGCAAAACCAACCCGGCTCTTAACTTTCGAACCATCCGTGTAAATTAGGTCGTGTTCAGGAAATCTAGCTGTGAGTGCTAAAAACTGGCGACAGAGCTGCAGCAAGCAAGCTGGTCACAGGGCTGGTACGAAAGGCACCTGTCGCGATGCGGACCCCACAGTGGTGGACAGGGTCCAGGAAGCGCAATGCTGAGGGTGACGCAGAACCGTAGGTGACACAGCCAAAATCTAAACGGGACTGCACCAGAGCCTGATAGAGCCGCAACAGGGTGGAGCGGTCAGCTCCCCAGGAAGTATGGCCCAGGTGGCCGAGGACATTGAGGTGGCGCCAGCACTCCCGTTTTAGTTGACGCATGTGGGGGACCCATGACAGCCATGAGTCGAAAACAAGCCCCAAAAAACGATGAGTGTCCACAACCTCTAAGAGGTCATCACCGAGATACAGTTCGGGTTGAGGGTGAACCGTTCGAAGCCGACGAAAGTGCGTAACACTAGTCTTTGTAGCAGAGAACTGGAAGCCATGGGTAAGAGCCCTGGACCGCGCCTTCCTAATGGCTCCCTGCAGCCTACGTTCGGCGACCTGAGTGCTGGAAGGGCTAAAATAGATACAAAAGTAGTCAGCATATAGTGAAGGGGATGCTGACGACCCAACTGCTGTAGCTAAGCCGTTAATGGCTACTAGAAATAAAGGGACACTCAAAACAGAGCCCTGAGGAACCCCATTTTCCTGCACATGAGAGGTACTACGAGACGCACCTACTTGAACACAAAAAGTACGGACAGCCAAAAAGTTTTTAATAAAAATTGGGAGTGAGCCCCGAAGACCCCAACCATGTAACGTGCGAAGTATGTGGTGTCGCCAGGTCGTATCATACGCTCTGTGCATATCAAAAAAGACGGCTATCAGATGTTGGCGCCTGGCAAAGGCTGTGCGGATCGCGGACTCGAGGTACACCAGGTTGTCGGTGGTGGAGCGACCCTGGCGGAACGCGCCCTGGCATGGAGCCAGTAAGCCCCGAGTCTCGAGGATCCAGCACAACCGCCTACTGACCATGCGCTCCAACAGCTTACAGAGGACATTAGTCAGTATAATGGGCCGATAGCTATCCAAATGGGCAGGGTGTTTGCCTGGCTTCATCACAGGTATGATGATACCCTTCCGCCACTGCGAAGGGAATACCCCGTCGCACCAGATGTGGTTGAAGAGCGCAAGGAGATTACGCTGGCTCTCCGCTGAAAGATGCTTCAACATCTGGCTGTGGATGCTATCGGGTCCTGGAGCCGTGTCCGGACACTTTTTAAGAGCGCTTAGGAATTCCCACTCTGAATGGCATGTTATATGCCTCCGTACGGCGGGTGGTAAAGGAGAGGGGCTGGCGTTCCACCTGCTCCTTTAATGTACGGAAAGCCGGGAGGTAATTCTCAGAGGAGAAGGCATGAGCATAATGCTCAGCAAACAGCTCTGCAAGCGTGGCCGGGCCCGTGCATACTATGCCATTCACAGAGATCCCAGGGATTCCTGCAGGCGTTGGGTGTCCCCTTAAACGCCTTATCTTGTTCCAGACCTGGGCGGTGGAGGTACCTGCGCCAGTAGTGGAGACGTACCTCTCTCAACACTCTTGCTTTCGTCTCTTAATGAGATAACGAGCACGTGCACGGAGCCACTTGAAAGCTACGAGGTGCTCCAGAGACTGGTGCCGCTTGTACCATTGTAAGGCCCGTTGGCGATCTCTGATAGCCGTTGCGACCTCTGGCGACCAACATGGTACCGACTTACGCCGTGGGGACCCCGACGAACGAGGAACGGTAGCTTCTGCAGCTGAAACAATGGTACGCGTGGCGCCCTCGACCGCCACATCGACGTCGTCGAGTGGGGGAGGACCAACAGTGGCAGCAGAGGTAAAGTCATCCCAGTTAACCTGGTGTAGGGCCCACCTGGGCAGGCGCCCTGGGGACTGACGTTGTGGGAGTGACAAGAAAATGGTCACTGCCGCACAAGTCATCGTGGGCTCTCCAGTGGACAGATGGTGAAAGGCTATGGCTGCAAATAGATCAATGGCCGAGAACGTGCCATGCGCCACACTAAAATGTGTGGGGGCACCCGTGTTCAAGAGGCAGAGGTCAAGACGAGATAGTAAGTCCTCGACTACTCTGCCTCGGCCAGAAATCGTGGAACCACCCCACAAGGTGTTATGGGCATTAAAGTCACCCAGTAGTAAGAAAGGTGGAGGGAGTTGACAAAGTAGTGCAGCCAAAACAGTCTGAGAGACGTCACCATCAGGAGGGAGGTAAAGACTGCAAACGGTGAACTCTTGCGTTGTCCTTACCCTCACAGCCACCGCTTCTAACGGCGTCTGAAGGGGCACAGACTCGCTATACACAGATGTAAGGACCACACACACCACACCACACCACACCACACCACACCACACCACACCACACCACACCACACCACACCACACCACACCACACCACACCACTGATACCCTGTTATACTGGTGCGATTACAATAATATCCCCTGTAGCCCCGGAGGGCAGGGGTCTGCATTGCCGGAAACCATGTTTCCTGGAGGGCAATGCAGAAAGCAGGTGTTATGCTCAAAAAGGTGTTGCAATTCAGCCAGGTGGGTGAAAAAACCGCCACAGTTCCACTGGAGAATAACGCTTTCCATTAACTGGGAAGACATGAGGTAATATGGAGTAGTAGTTAAACCTCATGCTCACTTGCTGACACTGCTCGCGAAGCTGTGGAATCCACGTCCATCTTTTCTGGTGGACCTTCAAGTGCTAGGTCCTCAGGGGAAGCTAGTATCTTCACTTCGTCCTCGTCCTCAGTGGAAGAGGGCGGGGACAGAAGTGGGGGAACCACTAGGGTTCCTTTGGTCTTCACTTTTTTTCCTTCTTTTTCGAAGCCACTCACTGGTCTTTTGGCTCCTCACGTCTGGAGGGCGTCGGGGACTCAGTCTCTGAGACTGAGGAAGACCTTGCGGCCCGACGACCAGCCTTCTTTGGCACTGTTTGCCACTGGCCGGTAGCTGTCGTACCAGAAGAAGAAGAAGCCGAGGAGGGGTGGGACTCAACCGAACCCTTCCTCGCGAGAGGAGCCAGAGAAGGCTGTTGCTTCTCTGGCTTGGGGTTGGGGACTAGTGTCCCCATTGGTTGGGGTGGTATTGCTCCCAAGGTAGATGGTTTGGGAGCAATACAGGAAGATCCGCCCCCCCGCTGCTGAGGGGGGGGGGATTGGATGGTTGGGCCTGTGGCCCCACTGAAAGTATCAGAGCAGATGGTATCAGAGTTGGCAGCGTTTGAACAGCTGTTGCAAAACTTTTGCCCATGGTCACGGGGTGCAGCTTTGTGTATTTGCGCCGTGCCTCTGAATAGGTCAGTCTGTCCAGGGTTTTATACTCCATGATTTTCCGCTCTTTATGGAGTACTGAGCAATCTGGTGAGCAAGGCGAATGATGATGACCACAGTTAACACAGACTGGAGGAGGGACACAAGGGACGTCTGGATGAGATGGACGTCCACACTCCCGTCATTTGGGGTTGGTCTCACAGTGGGAGCACTTTAAGCAGCGCATAGGGGGAGGGACGTAGGGCTTTACGTCACACCGGTACACCATCACCTTGACTTTTTCAGGTAAGGTGTCGCCCTCAAAAGCCAAGATGAAAGCACCAGTGGCAACCCTGTTGTTATTACTACCCCTATAGATGCGCCGGATAAATTGGACACCGCGCCGCTCTAGGTTCGACCGTAGCTCATCATCAGACTGTAACAACAGATCTCTATGGTAGACGATACCCTGGACCTTATTAAGGCTCTTGTGAGGTGTTATTGTAACGGGAACATCACCCAGCTTCTCACAGGCGAGCAAGGCCCGCGACTGTGCTGGGGATGACGTCGTTATCAAGACTGACCCTGATCGGATCTTGGAAATACCCTCCACCTCTCCGTATTTGTCCTCCAGATGCTCGACAAAAAACAATGGCTTTGTTGATGCTAAGGATTCCCCATCAGTACGTGTGCACACCAAGTATCGAGGGGCATAAGACTCTCCTTGACTTCTGGCCCGGCGTTCCTCCCATGGCGTAGCCAGGGAAGGGAACGAACGGGGGTTAAATACTGCAGAATTGGAACTCATCTACCACGCTTAGAGACGCCGTTTTCGCGACCGGCCACGCTTTTATTTGCTCGTTTCATGCTGGTCCCACGAGCAGCTACGGAACTAAAGGTCCACCCAGGCAGAGCCCTGCTTGCCTGGGTAAGCCTCATACAACTGAGGTGCGGCAGGTTCCTCGGAGGTTGCTCGCTAGCGGCTGTTCAACCTCAACAGCCATGCATCTCCTCGGCACGTAGCACACCTTGAGATTGAGGGCTTTTTTATAGAGGTTTGTACCGTCCTCGCGACCCGGGCGATTAAGCCAAGATCCCCGGGCTCTGAAACGTACAACGTTCTACCGTCGCGCCGAACGATGGTCGTTGAGGCACGCACAGAGCTTACGGTGTAGCGGACTGTTGGCGCGACACAGCCCACAGCTCAGGACCCCGAGTTCGCCAAGCCCGTACTCAGGAAATTAATGCTGAGCCCCTGAGGGGGGTGGAACATGGAGAAGTAGTATGATTTAGTAAGGAAATTATACGGGGGAAATGGTCGCTCGAGTACCTATCAGACAGAACATACCATTCAAAACCTTGTGCAAGTGGAGTAGTGCTAATTGAGTTGTCCAGATGGGAATAGGTCTGCGTCGTGTCGGATAGGGAAGTCGGTTCGCCAAAATTTGGGCAGACAAGGTTAAGATAGTAGGTGTCAGCCAAGGAAGAGCCCCTCTGGCAAGGGCTGGATAGCCCAACAGATAGTGGTGGGCCAAAAATGGCGTAGGAAGCAGAGCTACGTCCAGTATGTCTCCACTAAGAACGGCAGACGACGGTTTTTTTTTATTTTATTTTAGGGCGCAGAACTAAAGTCATTAGCGCCCAGTTCAGAACACACTCGCTAGATCTCGAAAAAAAAAATGGTAACTGCCACAGATTATCAAGAGAAGGCTAAAAACGAAAGAAAAACAATTAGAAGTGTTAAACACCTTTTGATAGATTGGCCATGTTGATAAAACGCAATACTCGAGCAGCTGCTCGTGTGGCATCAGCTAAAATTTTCTCCAGAGCAGACGGAAAGTGAAGGGCTACACGGAGATGATTAAAATTAACACAAGTCAGTAAAACATGTCGCACTGTCAGCAGTTCACCGCAGGAGCATAGCGGTGCAGGTTCGGCGGATAGCAAGTGACGGTGGCTGAAACGGCAATGACCGATCCGCAACCGAGCCAGGATGACCTCCTCCCGCCGAGAGGGGCGTGAGGATGTCCAAGCGGTCGGGATCGGTTTGACAGTTCGCAATTTATTGTTGTACAGTGAAAGCCACACACTGTGCCATTGCGACACGATACTCCGGCGAAGAGCCCGTTGAACATCGTCTGATGGGACGCAAAAGGTAGCCATGCGGGGCAAAAGAGCTGCTGCCTTGGCTGCTGTGTCGGCGGCCTCATTCCCGGGCACACCCACATGGCCAGGGACCCACAGGAAAGAAACGTGACAGCTGTCATCCGCCAGCAACTGGAGGGAGCGTTGGATCCGATACACGAGAGGATGGTTCGATAAAGGGTCCTTAAGACTCTGCAGGGCACTAAGGGAGTCAGAACATATGGCATAGAAAGGTTGGCGGTGGCGGCAGGTATACAAAACGGCCTGGTGGAGGGCGAAAAGCTCAGCCGTTAAGGTCGAGCACCGGTCAGGGAGCTTGTATTGGAACCGGTTGTCCCCGACGACGAAGGCAGATCCGACACCGGCAGTGCTCTTGGAACCATCAGTGTAAATAAATACGGCATTATCGAACCGCGAACGGAGTTCGACAAGCCTCGAGCGGAATACCAAATCCGGAGTGCTCTCCTTGGGGAGCGAACTAAGTTCGAGGTGTGTGTGAACCTGGGCCTGATGCCACGGTGGCAATGGGCTTTCGCTCAACCGAAGGGTGGAAGGAAGGGTAAAATCGAGCCGTTGTAGCAGGCGGCGAAACCGAACTCCCGGTGGAAGCAAGGCAATCGCAGACAACTGATATTGGCGATCGAGTGAGTCGTCAAAAAATAATCTGTAAGAGGGATGGTTGGGCATCGACCGTAGGCGGCATGCATACCGACACAAGAGTATGTCACGTCGAGTGGTCAAGAGTAATACAGCAGCCTCGGCATACAGACTTTCAACAGGGCTGGTATAAAATGCACCGGTCGCCAGACGTAATCCACGATGGTGGATAGAGTTGAGACGGCGGAGAATCGACGGCCGTGCTGAAGAGTACACAAGGCTTCCATAGTCGAGCTTCGACTGAACAATGGCCTGGTAAAGGTGAAGCAGGATGGTACGATCCGCTCCCCATGACGTGCCACTGAGGACACGAAGAACGTTAAGGGATCGGGCACAACGGGCAGCCAGGTAGGACACGTGTGTGGACCAGCAAAGTTTCCGATCCAACATGAGTCCCAAGAATTTCGTAGTCTCCACGAAAGGGAGAGCAACAGGGCCGAGACGTAGAGAAGGTGGCAGAAATTCCTTGTATCTCCAAAAATTGATACACACAGTTTTCTCAGTGGAGAATCGGAAGCCGTTTGCGATGCTCCACGAATATAGACGGTCAAGACAGTGTTGGAGAGAACGCTCCAAGAGACACGTCCGCTGGGCGCTACAATAAATTGCGAAATCGTCAACAAAAAGAGATCCGGAGACGTCGGCTGAAAGGCAATCCACGATCGGATTGATTGCAATGGCAAAGAGCGCCACACTCAAGACGGAGCCCTGTGGGACCCCATTCTCCTGGCAATAGGTATCTGACAAAACAGAGCCCACCCGTACCCGGAACTTGCGATCCGCCAAAAACGCTCGAATGAAAAGAGGAAGGCGGCCCCGAAGGCCCCATGTGTGCAATGTGCGGAGAATGCCCGCTCTCCAACAGGTATCGTATGCCTTCTCCAAGTCGAAGAACACTGCTACTGTTTGACGCTTCTTTAGAAAGTTGTTCATAATGAAGGTCGACAACGTAACGAGGTGGTCAGCAGCAGAGCGGTGTCGACGAAAACCGCATTGGATATTAGTCAGGAGACGGCGAGATTCGAGGAGCCAGACCAACCGAGCGTTAACCATGCGTTCCATCACCTTACAGACGCAGCTCGTCAGAGAAATGGGGCGATAACTGGAAAGAAGATCTTTGTCCTTCCCTGGTTTGGGGATGGGGACAACAATAGCTTCACGCCAACTTGTGGGAACATGACCTTCAGTCCATATGCGATTGTAGGTACTAAGAAGAAAGCACTTGCCCGCAGTAGAGAGGTTCTTCAGCATCTCAATATGAATGGAATCGGGCCCGGGAGCAGAAGACCGGGACAGGGCGAGAGCACGATCTAGCTCCTGCATGGTGAAGGCGACGTTATAATTTTCACGATTAAAAGAGCGGAAAGAAGGCGGCCGTGCCTCCTCTACCTGTTTGCGAGGGAGAAAGGCAGGGTGGTAATGGGCAGAGCTCGAAACCTCCGCAAAGAAACGACCCAATGCGTTTGAAACATCAGCTGGGTCCACGAGGACCGCGTTCTCCACGGTCAGGCCAGGAATCGGGGAGTGGACCTTGATGCCGGACAAACGGCATAGGCCACCCCAGACAACCGTGGAGGGAGTAAAACGGTTAAAAGAACTAGTAAAAGCTGTCCAGCAAGCTTTCTTGCTGTCGTTTATGATACGACGGCACTGCGCTCTCATACGTTTGTAATTGATGCAATTCTCCTAAGTTGGGTGGCGGCGGAAGGTGCGTAAGGCACGGCGTCGGGCTCTAAGCGCGTCGCGGCAGGCTGCAGTCCACCAAGGGACCTGGACACGACGTGGAGAAGAGGATGTACGAGGTATGGAACGTTCAGCAGCAGTGAGAATAACCTCTGTGAGGTATTCGACCTGACTGTCACAGTTGGGAAAATGCTGATTGTGAAAAACAGCCATGGAAGAATAAAGCCCCCAGTCGGCTTTAGAAATGTTCCAACTGGTGGGACGTGGCGATGGGGAATGATGTAGGAAGTGGATGATACAAGGGAAATGGTCACTCGAGTACGTGTCAGAAAGTGCATACCACTCAAACCGACCGGCAAGCTGAGGAGTGCATATTGCGAGGTCTATATGGGAGTAAGTGTGTGTTGTGTCAGAAAGGAAGGTCGGTGCACCGGTGTTGAGGCAGACAAGATGGAGGTGGTGGAGAAGGTCCACCAAAAGGGAGCCTCTCGGACAAGGTGCCGGAGAGCCCCATAGGGGGTGGTGGGCATTAAAGTCGCCTACCAACACGAAAGGTGAAGGGAGCTGGTCAACAAGGTTTAGCACATCTGCCCTAGTAAGGGCAGATGACGATGGCGAATAGATATTACAGAGGGAGGCAGTTGACGGTTGGGAAGCCTGAGAACGCAGAAAATCCTCACGGACGGGTTCCTTTTTCAAGGTCCGGGCATCTTGTTTAGGTGCCCGCGGTTTACTAGAGGTTGTTGAAGACTGTACCTTAGAAGCAGCAGTAGGAAGCGGGGACGTGGAACGGGCAATCTTCGGGCTGGCGGATCGCACAACTGTGTCAGCGAAAGTCAAGTCACATGTCTGGGTACTGGAATCCTTGGTAGGTCGAGTTGAGGTGAGTACCTTACTGTATGTACCCGCTGGGAGGACAGTGGGCTTTCGACTCGCCAACAACTTTCGAGCGGCAGATGTTGATACCTTCTCTGTAACCCGAATTTGCTGGATTACCTTCTCATCCTTGTATACAGGGCAGTCGCGAGAGGAAGCCGCATGGTCACCGTTGCAGTTTAGGCAGTGAGGGGACGGAGGTGGGCAATCCCCCTCATGGGCGTCCCTACCACAAGTGACACACTTTGCTGCATTTGGGCAATGTTCACGGGTATGGTTGTACCTGTGGCACTGAAAACAGCGCGTTGGGTTAGGTACATAAGGTCGGACGGAGATGACTTCATACCCTGCTTTGACCTTCGACGGGAGGTCAACTCTGTCGAACGTCAAAAACACAGTACGAGTCGGTGTCAATTGGTTATCGACCTTTTTCATCACCCTGTGGACGGCTGTCACACCCTGATCGGACATATACGATTGGATGTCTTCATCAGACAACCCGTCAAGGGATCTCGTAAAAACTACCCCCCGTGACGAGTTGAGTGTGCGGTGCGCTTCTACCTTAACTGGAAACGTGTGCAAGAACGTAGTACGTATCAGTTTTTGGGCTTGGAAGGCACTTTCCACTTCCAGCAACAATGTGCCATTGCGCTGACGTGAACAGGTTTTAACAGGGCCAGCAATTGCATCTACACCTTTCTGTATAACGAAAGGATTGACAGAATTGAAATCCTTTCCGTCGGTGCGAGAGACAACCAGAAATTTAGGTACATTAGGCAGAGTCTTTTTAGGCTGAGGCGAGTCCAACTTACGTTTGTGGGTCAACGTCACGAAAGAAGATAAGGAAGTCATCGCGGAAGTGTCCCCCGTGATTACCGGCGTCTCCGATGGCGCGCTCCTTCCTAGTGGGGGCCCTCTCCGAGGGCTTACCCGCCTTAGGTGATTGTTCACACCTCAGGTCACACCTCCCGAGGACTGACGGAGGGACCAATCGGCACGTTCGGAAGGTACCAGCTCGGGTAATCACCCCTCCCTGGGCCTGGCCTTTACCAGGGGGTACGTACGTGCCTTACTTGTCTACCCGGGGTGGGGAATTACGCGTTACCCCGTCACCTGCTACGCACGATAATGCGTGGGTCGGCCTTCAGACACGCACAGGGAGGAAAAGAAGAAGAGGATAGGAAATGAAGAGAAAGAAGGAAGAAGTGTCTCAAACGTCGAAGCGGAGACTAATGAGGAGAAGAAGGCTAGGAGAGTACAAGGAGAGAAAGACAAAACAAAGGGTAAGAAAGGAACGAACGAAGGAAGAAAAACCACAACAAGAACCACCGTAGCTCACGAAATATGCCCGTCTCCGGGCGAAGGCATAAACCGGGAGGGACAGTGAAGCAGCCTGGGGCAGAAAAAAGGCTGCTCCGGCTCGGGGCCCCGTGCGCGCCACACACGTACCCACAAAAGAACTGTGGGCCCCCTGGGGGGGGGGGGGAAGCAAGGCTATCGCAGACCACTGACATTGGCGATCGAGTCAGTCATCAAAAAGTAATAGGTAAGATGGATGGTTGGGCATCGACCGCAGGCGGAATGCTAAAGGTGAAGGAGGACGGCATGATCCGCTGCCCATGATCTGCCACTGAGGACACGAAGAACATTTATGGATTGGGCACAACGGGCAGCCAGTTAAGACACGTGTGGGTACCAGCAAAGTTTAGGATGCAACATTAGCTCGAAGAATTTTGTTACCTCCACGAATGGGAGACGTAGGGATGGTGGAAGAAATTCCTTGTATCTCCAGAAGTTTATACACACCGTTTTCTCAGTGGAGAAACGGAAACCGTTCGCAATGCTCCAGAAATATGGGCGGTCAAGACAGCATTGTAGACAACGCTCCAAGAGACACGTCCGCTGGTCGCTGCAATAACTTACAAAATCTACAAAAAGGGATCTGGGAACATCGACTGAAAGGCAGTCTACGATTGGATTGATTGCAATGCCAAAAAGAGCCACGCTCAATACAGAGCCCTGTGGCACACCATTCTCCTGGCGAAAGGTATCTGACAAAACAGAGCCCACCTGTACCCAGAACTTGCGATCCGCCAAAACGTTTGAATAAAAAGAGGGAGGCGGCCGCGAAGGCCCCATGTCTGCATGCCCCCCTCCACCAGCTATCAGAAGCCGTTTCTAAGTCGACGAACACTGCTACCGTTTGACGCTTCTTTAGAAAGTTATTCATAATAAAGGTCGACAAGGTGACGAAGTGATCAGCAGCAAAGAGGTGTCTACGAAATCCACATTTGTCATTAGTCAGGAGGCGTTGAGATTCGAGGAGCCAGACCAACCGAGCGTCAACAATGTGTTCCATCACCTTACAGACGCAGCTAGTAAGAGAAATGAGCGCAATAACTGGATGGAAGAGGTTTGTCCTTTCCTGGTTTGGGGATGGGGACAACAATGGCTTCACGCCAACTTGTGGGAACCTGACCTTCAGTCCATATGCTATTATAGGTCCTTAGTAGGAAACACTTGCCCACAGGATTAAGGTTCTTCAGCATCTCAATATAGATGGAATCGGGCCCTGGAGCAAAGATCAGGACAGCGTGAGAGCATGGTCTAGCTCCTGCATGGTGGAGGAGACCTAACGTTTACGATGAAAAGAGTAAAAAGAAGGCGGCCGTGCCTCCTCTACATGTTTGCGAGGGAGGAAGGCAGGGTGGCAATGGGAAGAGCTCGAAACGTCCGCAAAGAAACAAAAAATGTTCTTCGCGTTGGAACAATCAGCGGGGTCCACGAGGACTGCGTATTCCACTGTCAGGCCAGGAATCGGGGAGTGGACCTTGATGCCGGATAAACGGCGTAGGCCACCCCAGACAGCCGAGAAGGAAGTAAATCGGTTTTAAGAACTGGTAAAAGCAATCCAGCAATTATTTTTGCTGTTGTTTATAACTTTACGACATTTCGCTCGCAGTCATTTATAGTTGATACTATTCTCCAACGTTGGGTGGCGTTGGAAGGTGCGTAAAGCACGTCGCCGGGCTCTAAGAGCGTCACGGCAGGCTGCAGTCCAACAAGGGACCGGGACGCGATGTGGAGAAGTGGATGTATGAGATATGGAATGTTGGGCAGCTTTGAGAACAACCTCTGAGGTATTAGACCTGACTCAGTTGGAAAAATTAAGATCATGAAAAAACAGCCATAAAAGAATAAAGCCCCATTCAGCTTAAAGATGTTACAACTGGTGGGACGAGGAGTTGGGGAATGATGCAGGAAGTGTATGACAAGGGAAATGGTCACTCGAGTACGTGTCAAAGTGCATACCACTCAAACCGACCGGCAAGCTGAGGAGTGCATATCGCAAGGCCTATATGGGAGTAGGTATGTGGTGTGTTGGAAAGGAAGGTCGGTGCACCGGTCTTGAGGCAGATAAGATTGAGGTGTTGGAATAGGGCCGCCAAAAACGAGCCTTTTGGAGATGGTGTCTTAGAGCCCCTAGGGGGTGGTGGGAATAAAATCGCCTAACAACACGAAAGGTGAAGGGAGCTGGTCAACATGGTGTAGCAGGTCTGTCCTAGTAAGGGCGGATAACGATAGCGAATAGATATTACAGAGGGAAAAGGGAAAGGTGGATAGAGTGATGCGGACGGCAACTGCCTGTAGGTGAGTATGCAATGAAATGGGATGGTGATAGACGTCGTCCGGAATGAGGATCAGAACCCCTACATTGGATGGGGTACCTTCCACAGGTGGCAGGTCGAAACACACAGAAGTGTAGTTGAGTAAGTGTGCATGATTAAATATAAGTAACTGTTTCTTGGAGACAAACTAGAAGGGGCAGTGCAGTCTAAGGAGAAGTTAATTCCGATTGGAACGAAAGCCGCGAATATTCCATTGAAGAAGCATACGATAAAAAATCAGAAGAAAAGATGATAAAAAGGAACAGGCAGTTGGGCTCACCTCGACGGCCACTGAGGACCGGACTTCGAAGGAGCACTATTATCGCTATCTAAAGGCATAGAATCATGTTCCATAGGTTCAACTGATGCATCTGCCATCTCCCTGAGTTGATCAGTAGGGGCAGCCTCCGCCATCGGTAAAATGCCAGTTGCCCGGCTAATAGTATTGCATCCCAGCGAGACAGAAGATGATCGGGACCGAGTATTGTTGGGCGGCGTGACGGATGGGTCACGCTTCGGCGGGGAAGGAGAGGAACTTTTTCTTGTTGGCTCTTCTGGAAGAGTGACGGTGAGAAGAGGCAGTTTCGGTTGAGAAGCCCGAGTACGTAGAAAATCTTCACGGACGGGTTCCTTTTTCAAAGTCCGTGCATCTTCATTAGGTGCCCGCAGATTATTAGAGGTTAACGAATACTCAACTTTAGAAGCAGCAGGAGGAAACGGGGATGTGGAACGGGCAATCTTCGGGCTGGCCGATAGCACAACTGTCAGCGAAAGAGAAATCACAGGTCTGCGTATTCGCATCCTTAGTAGGTCGAGTGGAGTTGAGGACCTTACTGTGTGTGCCCGCTGGGAGGGCAAAGGGCTTTTACTCCATAACAGCTTCGAGCGGCAGATGATACCTTTTCCGTAACCCGAATTTTCTGAATGACCTTTTCATCCTTACATACAGGGCAGTCCAAAGAGGAAGCCGCATGCTCACCGTTGCAATTAAGGCAGTGAGGGGACAGAGGTGGGCAATCCCCTCATGGGCGTGACATTTTGCTGTATTAGGCCAAGATTGACGGGTGTGGTTTGATCTATGGCATTGGAAACAGCGCGTTGGGTTTGGTACATAAGGGCTGCTGGAGATAACTTCATACCCTACTTTGACCTTTGACAGGAGTTCAACTCTGTCGAATGTCAGAAACACGGTACGAGTTGGTGTCAGCTGGTTATCGACCGTTTTCAACACCCTAAGCACGGCTGTTACACCCTGATCGGACATGTGGGTTTGTATTCCTTTCTTCGTCAGACAACCCGTCAAGGGATCTCTTTAAGACTACCCCCCCTGACGAGTTGAGTGTGCGATGCGCTTCTACCTTGACAGGAAACGTGTGTAACAACGTAGTCCAGATTAGCTTTTGGGCTTGGAATGCACTGTCCGCCTCCAGCAACAATGTGCCATTGCGCTGACGAGAACAGGTTTTAACATGGCCAGCAATCGCATCAACATCTTTCTGAATGACTAAAGGATTTACAGAAATGGAATCTTTAACGTCTTACTAGGAATTTCGTATGATAGGGCAAAGTTTTCTTATGCTGAGGTGAATCGAACTTTATTTTTTGAGTCAAAGTCACAGAAGAAGAGAAGGAAGTCATTGCAGAAGTGTCCCCCATGATTACCGGCTTCTCCGATGGTGCACACTAATTGGGAACCCTCTGAGGACTCACCCACCTTAGGTGATTGTCCATACCTCAGGTCCCCTCAGGGGCTCAGCATTAATTTGCCGAGTACGGGCTTGGCGAACCTGGGGTCCTGAGCTGTGGGCTGTGTCGCGCCAACAGTCCGCTACACCGTAAGCTCTGTGCATGCCTCAACGACCATCGTTTGGCGTGACGGTGGAACGTTGTACGTTTCAGAGCCTGGGGATCTTGGCTTCATCGCCCGGGTCGCGAGAACGGTACAAACCTATATAAAAAAACCTCAATCTCTAGGTGTGCTACGTGCCAAGGAGATGCATGGCTGTTGAGGTTGAACAGCCGCTAGGGAGCAACCTCTGAGGAACCTGCCGCACCTCAGTTGTATAAGGCTTCCCCAGGCAAGCGGGGCTCTGTCTTGGTGGACGCTTATTTCCCTAGCTGCTCATGGGAACACCATGAAACGAACACGAAACGTTGGCAGACGTACAACCGCCGTCTCTAAGCGCGGTAGAAGTGAATACTATGCTATGCAGTATGACCCCCAAACGTTTTTCCCCCCTATCTACACCGTGGGAGGAACGTAGGGCCAAAATTCAAGGTGAGGCTTATGCCCCTAAGTATCTAGTGTGTACGCGTACAGATGTTCTTTGTGGAACATTTGGAAGATAAATATAGAGAGGTCGATGGTCTGTCGAAGCTGCGATCTGGCTCAGTTCTAATAACGACGTCATCCCCAGCCCAGTCACGGGCTTTACTAGCCTGTGACAAGCTGGGTGATGTTTCCGTTAGCATTACGCCACATAAGAGCTTAAATATGGTCCAGGGTATCATATTCCACAGGGATCTTCTGTTGCAATCTGACGACCAGTTACGAGCTAACTTTGAGCGGCGAGGTGTGCATTTCATCCGACGCATCTATAGGGGTCCGAAGGACAACAGGGTAGCCACCGGTGCCTTCATCTTGGCTTTCGAGGGCGAGTCATTGCCTGAGAAGGTCAAGGTGATGGTCTACCGGATCGACGTAAAGCCCTACGTTCCTCCCCCTACGCCTTGCTTCAAGTGCTGGAGGTTTGGTCATATGTCCTCCCGATGTGATGCCATCCCAACAAGTCGGGAGTGCGGGCGTGCATCCCATCCGGACGCCCCCTGTACCCCACCTCCAGTTTGCGTCAATTGCAACCAGCAGCATCCTCCGTGTTGTCCCAACTGCTCTGTACTCCACAACGAGCGTAAGATCATGGAGTACAAGACCCTGGACCCGCTGACATACACGGAGGCCAGACGTAAGTATACAAAGCTCCATCCATGACCACCTGATACGCCTCTGTAGATTCCCCATCCATCTCCAGACCACCTGTACCACTAACGCCAGCGGGCTCCCAGGCCCGAACCACAGCACCTGCCCCCTCGGCAGTTGGGGGCGCCACTCCTTCGGTTGCTCCCACACTTTTCGCGTTGGGAGCAACAGATAAACCATCTCAGGGAACGTCTGACCCCACTCCACAGCTGGAGAAAAAACAGCCTTCTCAGGCTCCTCTCGCCCGGAAGGGGTCCCATGGGACACTCCCTTCCGAGGCTTCTCGTGGGAAGGTGGATCCCAGCAAATGGCTGAAGGATCCCCCGGCTGCTGATCGAAGGGCCTCCTGCTCTTTGTCAGCTCCTGCCGCCCCGCCCCGTCTTAGAAGCCCCCAACGGCCTTCAACACCGAAGGGCCAGCAAGAGGGCAAGAAAAAAGAAAGAAAGAAAGAAACAAAGAAAAAAAAAGATTCTTTGGTGGCTTCCAAGCCACCCACACCCACATTCTCTGCCTCAGAGGATGAGGTCGAGATCCTCGCTTCTGCTGAGGATCTCGCACTTCTTGATTCACCCACCCATAGGAGATCTCCACAACCGGAATCGCCAGATCCTATGGTCATAGATTCTGTTGAGCCTGACCATCAGGCAGCAGACGCTCCTATGGAATGATCTTTTCTTTCCTTTTATGGCCTTAGAACGTGGAGAATGAATTATTCTCCAGTGGAATTGCGGCGGCTTCTTAAATACCTGGCCGAGCTGCGCCAATTAATGTGGCGCTACCCTGCACTTTGTATCGCCCTACAGGAGACATGGTTTCCAGCACAGCGCACCCCTGCCCTCCGTGGGTATCGGGGCTACTACCGCAACAGGACCCTTTACGACAGGGTGTCTGGCGGTGTCTGCCTGTATGTCCTGGACACTGTACCCAGTGCCCCAGTGCCACTCAACACCACTCTTGAGGCAGTAGCTGTCAGAATCCGGGTAACGCAGGAGTTAACTGTCTGCAGCTTGTACCTTCCTCCGGATGAGGCCGTGTCTCTCAACACCCTTACTGCTCTGGTCTCCCAACTTCCTCCACCATTCCTCCTCTTGGGGGACTTCAACGCCCACAACCGTTTGTGGGGTGGACTCTTGACCACAGGCCGCGGTAGGGATGTTGAGACATTATTGGCGCAACAAGACCTTTGCCTCCTGAATACAGGTGCCCCCACGCATTTTAGCGTGGCACAGGGCACGTATTCAGTGATCGACCTCTCCGTCTGCAGCCCCAGCCTTCGACCACACCTCAGTTGGCGTGTGCATGTGAACCTGTGTGGCAGTGACCACTTCCCACTCTGTGTCGCTCCCACAGTACCAAGCTGCAGACAGCTTACCCCGTTGGTGTCTCCGTAGGGCTGACTGGCCAATCTACACTTCAACCGCTGTCATCGCTGCACCACTGCCAGATGACATTGACAATGCAGTCCAGCAGGTGACTGATAGTATTGTCATGGCCGCTGAGGTAGCAGTTCCACAAACCACCGGTTCCACTAGGCGTAGGTCCGTGCCTTGGTGGACACCGGAGATTGCTGAGGCTATCCGGGAACGTCGGCGAGCGCTCCAGCGCCATCGACGCCACCCTTCCGTGGAGATTTTGGTGGCCTTTAAACGGCTCCGTGCGCGTGCTCGGCGACTAATACAGCAGAGCAAGCAGGATTCCTGGGAGCGGTATGTAGCCAGTATCGGCTCCCGCAACTCCCTGACTCAGGTATGGACTCAATTCCGACGCGTCT
The DNA here is from genome assembly GCA_026315105.1 of Locusta migratoria. NCBI lineage: Eukaryota > Metazoa > Arthropoda > Insecta > Orthoptera > Acrididae > Locusta > Locusta migratoria. The sequence goes on from CM048749.1 coordinate 415,733,730, forward strand.
TTGGATACCGCCCGCCGACAGGAATCCCATCCCTCACCATCCAGGGTGTGCTCTGCACGCTCCCGACAGCTATCGCCGAGCATATGGCAGAGCACTACGCACGATGCTCTGCGACTGTCACAGTGCCGACTTCCGCTCCCTCAAAGAGCGGGCCGAGCGGAGACAGTTATCTTTCTGCACTCATCGTCGGGAAGTATACAACGACCCGTTCAGCGAATGGGAGTTCCGAACTGCCCTTGCTGCGTGTCCTGATACAACTCCAGGACCAGATAGGATTCACGGCCAATTCCTCCGACACATCTCACCAGAGCTTCAACGCCGCATTCTCGCCCTGTTTAACCATCTATGGGCAGAGGGCACTCTCCCGTCGCAGTGGCGGGAAAGCACTATCAGCCCGGTGCTGAAACCTGGTGCAGATCCCCTGGTGTTATGTGGATCATAGAAGAGCGCGGACTCCTTGCTCCGCAACGGGGGGGGGGGCTTTCGCCAGGGCCGTTCTACCATTGACAACCTCGTGTCACTGGATCGGTCATTCGCACTGCCTTCGCTAGGCGTGAGCATTTAGTTGCTGTATTTTGCGACCTTCGAAAGGCGTATGACACCACCTGGCGCCACCATATTTTAACAACTCTTCATAAGTAGGGCTTACGGGGTGCCCTTCCTATTTTCATTCGCAATTTCCTCTCCCACCGCTCGTTCCGGGTAAGGGTTGGGGCATCTTTTAGCTCCCCCATATTCAAGAGAACGGTGTCCCACAGGGCTCCATCCTCAGTGTCCCATTGTTTTTAGTGGCAATTAACGGTCTTGCTGCAGCTGTGGGGTCATCGGTCAGTTGCTCCCTGATCGCCGATGACTTCTGCCTATATTTCAGCTCCGTTAGCTCGGCGTAGCTGAACGACGGCTGCAGGGTGCCATCCCAAAGGCCCACTCATGGGCCTCTACTCACGGATTTCAGTTCTCCGCGCAGAAAACCCGCGAGATGCATTTTTGTCGCCGTCGGGTAGTTCACCCTGGCCCAGATCTCTGCTTAGGTGGTGATCTACTTCAGGTCGAGGAAACATCGCTTCCTGGGCATGGTCTTCGATGCCCAGCTGACTTGGGTGCCACACCTACGTCAGCTGCGACAGAAGTGTTGGTGGCATTTAAACGTTCTCAGATGTCTCAGCCATACTGGTTGGGGAGCAGCACGTTCCACCCTTCTCCAGCTTTACAAGTCTCTTATTTTGTTGCGGCTTGATTACGGGAGCTTTGTGTACGACTCAGCAGTCCCTTCTGCCTTGCGGGTCCTAGACCCCGTTCACCACACAGGTGTGCGGCTCGCAACAGGGGCTTTTCGCACCAGTCCTGTAACGAGTCTTCTGGCTGAAGCTGGTGTTCCCCCTCTGCGGTTTCGCCGGCAACGATTGTTGGTGAATTACATTGCCCAGGTTCATGCTTCACCCCGTCATCCGAATCACAGGCTTCTCTTCCCGCTTTCTGCACTCCCCCATGACGTCAGCCCAGGTTGGGTCTCCCGATTGCGGTCCGTGTCCGTTCCCTTCTCTCCTCACATGGTTCCTTACCCCTTCCTCCACCTTACCATTACTCCCCTCGTATCCCCCCCTGGACATTTCCTCGCCTGGAGGTTCGGTTGGACTTGTCCCGGGATTCGAAGGCCTCTATCTCACCACTGGTTCTCTGTCGCCGGTTCTATGCACTGCTTGACACATTTCACGGAGCACACATTCTTTACACGGACGGTTCTTTGGTCGATGGCCATGCTGGATACGCCTTTATCTATGGTGACCACATCGAACAGACCTTGTGGAAGCAGCATCTTCACCGCAGAACTGGTCGGTATTTTGAGATTTGTTTAACACCTCAGAGCTCGCCCTAGGGTGTCGTTCGTAATCTGTAGCGGCTCCCTGAGTGGCTTACAGGCCCTCGACCAGTTTCTACCGAAACACAGTGGTGCGAGCCATTCAAGATGCTGTCTTCGCTCTTGGCGAGTCAGGCCGTTCTGTCGTTTTTGTCTGGACGCCAGGGCACATAGGTATACCGGGCAATGAACGTGTTTATCAGCTGGCCAAGCAGGCCACCACTATGCGGTCCCTGGATATTGGCCTCCCAGTTTCCGACCTCCAAACCCAGTTGACCCGCAAGGTCTTAGGGGTTTGGAATTCTGAATGGGCAGATTCCACTGAACCAAATAAGCTCCGTGCTGTCAAGCCATCTACCGCTGCATGGAAGACGTCCCTGAAGGCTTCTCGCAGGGAGTCGGTTGTCCTTTGCTGACTTTGCCATACTTGGCTTACGCATGGTCACCTGTGTCGTGAGGACCCTCCTCAGTGTCGATGTGGTGCGCCTTTGACAGTCGGCCACATCTTACTTGAATGCCACAATTTAGCCGCAGCACGACGATATCTTAATCCTCCTGACACTTTGCAGCTAGCATTAGCTCCACTGTTGACTGTTTTAAATTTTATGCGTGAGTGTGGACTTTAGGAGTCACTTTAATGTTTGTGTGTCATTGCTCTGTCCTCCACCTGCTTAAGTCTGTTAGGTAAGTGGTTTTAACGTGTTCCAGAGTGGCTGGGTGTGTTCCTTATATCCTTGTGACCACCCAGCAACAACACTTGTACTGTTTCAGCTGTTTTATCCCTTCTTCGTTTTTAATCGTATCTTTCTTTCTATTAGTCTGTAAGTCTTAAACTTTGACTTGTTTACGCCTTTACTTCGGATCGCTTAACAAAATGTTTTATCTCTCTGACTGGAACAAGGGACTGATAACCGTCGCTGTTTAGTCCCTTCCAAACCCCAACAACAACAATACCTCAGGTTACACCTCCCGAAAAACGGACGGAGGGACCAATGGACACGTTCTGAAGGTAACAGCTCGGGTAATCACCCTTCCTTGGGCCTAGCCTTTACCAGAGGGTACGTGCGGGAACTACATGCCAACCCAGGACTGGGACTTGTGCATCACTGAGTCACCTGTTATGCAGGGAGTGCGTGGTTGGCCGTCAGGATTTCACAGGGAGGAAGAAAGAGGAAAGAAGAAGGAAGTGGGAAAGGTTCAGTCTCCAACGCTGAGGAAGAGACTAAAGGAGAAGAAAGCTAGAAGTGTACAGTAAGGGGAGAAAGGTGCAAGTGAGGTTTAGGTAAAGAGAAAGCGAGAGAAGAGAAGCTGGCGCAGAAGACACCCGTCGCCAGGCGAAGGCATAAACGGGGAGGGGGGGGGGGAGGTAGGGAGGAGGAACAGAAACAAACAGCCTGGGGCGTGATGGAAGGCAGCTTCTGCTCGGGGCCCTATGTATGCCACACGCACCAACAAAACAGCTATGGGCCTCCAGGGGGGAGGATGGGTGGGTTTCTGGCCCTCCCTGTGAGCAGTAGGGTTTGGAGCTCTCCCCTCCTGCCGATTTCTATTTCTCCTTTTAACTTTATTTAAATTCACGTCGTTTCCCTTTTACATTTGTAGTCGTCTTATCTAGGAGCATACACATCTCCTGTATCCTGTTGCTCAGTTACCGGCGGCCAGTGCATACGTGACCAGCAGCAGCTCTAGATTTTACGGTAACCGGCTTCTTAATAGAAGCGACTTATTTACATTTCGTGTGTGCTTTCTTTTGCAGCTCTTTATACTTTAGTGTGCTCATTAGCTCGCGTATATGTTTTTCAGATTCGCCATTAATACAGTTCAGCGTTAAGTTTATATTTTTCAAAGCTCATTGTTTATCAAACTACTGTGTCCTCTGACGTACTTGGAAGAAACAAAGGTTTTTAGAATGGCTAGGAACTGTGACCGCTGCGAACGGATGGAGGCAGAGTTGGTGACTCTTCGCTCGCAGCTTCAGGCGGCGTTGGCTTCGCTGGCAACGCTTGAGACTGCGGTGGGTGGGCGCCGCTGTCGTGGGCCGCTCGCGGGGGTGCAGCAGTCGCCCTGTGCGTCTATTGTGCCCCCGGATCGGCCTGCGGCTGTGGCCAGCCCGCTCACTGCCCGCGAGGAGGTAGCCCCCCAATCCATGGTGGACTGGGAGGTCTCCTCAGCACGTGTCAGGCGGCGTAAGACTTCCCGAGGGACCGAAGTGGCGGCCCCTTCCCAATTAGTCTTGCCAACAGATTCGAGGCCCTGTCTGTGGCAGGGGATATTCCTGACGCAGATTGTGTCGCTGGTCCTGTACTCGCCCCTCTGCCTTCAAAATCCGGGCACTCGCAGAGGGTGGGTTTGTTGGTAGTTGGGAGCTCCAACATTAGGCGGGTAATGGAGCCCCTTAGGAAAATGGCTACTAGGGAGGGGAAGAATTCCAATGTGCACTCCGTGTGCATACCGGGGGGAGTCATTCCAGATGTGGAACGGCTCCTTCCGGATGCCATGAAGAGCACAGGGTGCAGCCAGCTGCAGGTGGTGGCTCATGTTGGGACCAATGATGTGTGTCGCTTTGGATCCGAAGAGATCCTCTCTGGTTTTGAGCGACTATCAGAAGTGGTTAAGACTGCCAGTCTTGCTTGCAAGATGAAAGCGGAGCTCACCATCTGCAGCATTGTCTGCGGACCTTTGGTTCAGAGCCGAGTGGAGGGTCTGAATCAGAGGCTCAGACGGTTCTGCGACCGTGTGGGCTGCAGATTCCTCGACTTGCGCCAAAGGGTGGTGGGTTTTTGGGTTCCGCTAAATAGGTCAGGTGTCCACTACACTCAGGAAGCGGCTACACGGGTACCGGGGGCTGTGTGGCGTGGACTGGGCCGTTTTTTTAGGTTAGATGGCCTCAGGAATACACAAAATGGGTTTCAGTCTCCAAGGGGGCAGGTCAGACACAGGAAGAAAGTAGATCTAGAAACCATTGGTATAACAATTGTAATTTGTCGTAGCTGTATTGGGAAAGTTCCAGAGCTCCAAGCGCTGATAGAAAGTACTGAGGCACAAATCGTTATAGGTTCTGAAAGCTGGCTGACGCCTGAGATTAATTCGGCCGAAATTTTTTCAAAGGGCCAAATGGTCTTCAGAAAGGATAGAATAAATAAAAAAGGGGGTGGCGTGTTTATTGCTGTTACAAACGGTTTATCCTGCAGCGAAATTGAGGCAGATACTTCCTGTGAATTGGTCTGGGTAGAGGTTATACCTGACCACCGGAATAAGTTAATAATTGGATCTTTTTATCGGCCCCCTGACTCAGACGATGCGATTGCAGAAATGTTCAAAGAAAGCTTGAATCATATTTCAAATAGGTATCCGAAGCATACTGTTGTAATCGGTGGCGACTTTAATTTACCCTCGATATGTTGGCTTAATTATGTATTCAAAACCGGCGGCAAATATAAAACATCGTCCGAACTAGTTCTGAATGCTTCTTCTGAAATCTACTTCGAACAGTTAGTTCATGAACCCACTAGAATAGCACGTGGTTGCGAAAATACTCTTGATCTCCTAGCAACAAATAATCCCGAGATAGTAAAGAGCATCAAAACAGATACAGGGATTAGCGAACATCGAGTTGGCGTAGCGAGACTAAATATCGACATTCCCAAATGCACCAAAAATAAACGAAAACTATATCTATTCAATAAAGCAGATAAAAATTCGCTTCACGCTTTCCTGAATGATAGTCTCCAGTCCTTCAAAACTAAAAATGCGAGTGTAGATCAGTTGTGGCTTACTTTCAAATACATAATATCAGTAGCAATCTAGAGATTTATACCAAATTAATAAAAGACGGGGGCTGACTCCCCATGGTACACAAAACAAGTCAGATCACTGTTGTAGAAACAAAGAAAAACGCATGCAAAATTTAAAAAGACACAGAATCCACAAGACTGGCAATCATTTACTGAAACTCTCAACTTAGCGCGGACTTCAATGCCAGAATCTTGTAGTTGTTTCCACAACGAAATCCTGTCTCTTAATCTTGCAGAAAATCCAAAGAAATTCCGGTCATATGTGAAGTACACTAGCGGCAAAACAAACAATACTTTCACTACGCGATAGCAATGGTAATACTACCGACGACAGTACTGCTAAGGCAGAATTACTAAACACAGCTTTCCGAAATTCTTTCACCGAAGAAGAAGTGAACACTCCAGTATTCAATCCAAGAAACTTTGAAGTAGATGTTCCTGGAGTAGTAAAACAACTTAAGTCTCTCGAGAACAAATCTTCCGGGCCAGATTGTATACCAACTAGATTCCTCTCAGAGTATGCTGATGCAATGGCTCCGTACTTAGCTATAATTTACAACAGATCACTCAGCGAAAAATCCGTACCCAAAGACTGGAAAGTTGCCCAAGTTACTCCAATATTCAAGAAAGGCAATAGGAGTGATCCCCAAAATTACAGGCCTAGCTCATTGACGTCGATTTGCAGTAGGATTTTGGAACATATACTTTGTTCGAATATTATGAACTACCTCTAAGGACGACCTATTAACCAATAGTCAGCACGGATTCAGAAAATATCACTCTTGCGAAACACAGCTTGCCCTTTATTCATTTGAAGTGTTAAATGCCATCGACAAGGGATCTCAAATCCATTCCATATTTCTGGATTTCCGGAAGGCTTTTGACACTGTACCTCACAAGCAGCTTCTAATGAAATTGTTTGCTTATGGAATATCTCCACAATTGTGCGATTGGATTCACGATTTCGTATCAGAAAGGACACAGTTCGTTGTAATTGACGGTAAGTCATCGAATAAAACAGAAGTGATATCTGGCGTTTCACAGGGAAGCGTTATAGGTCCCCTACTCTTTCTCGTGTTTATAAACGATTTAGGAGATAATCTGAATAGCTCCCTTAGACTGTTCGCGGATGATGCTGTCGTTTATCGGTTAGTGATGTCAGAGGATCAAAAGCAACTGCAAAGCGATTTAGACAAAATTTCTACTTGGTGCGAAAATTGGCAATTGACACTAAATAAAGAAAAGTGTGAAGTAATACACATGACCACTAAAAGAAATCCGCTGAACTTCAATTACGCGATAAATCAGTCAAACCTTAAGGTCGTAAATTCTACCAAATACCTAGGTGTTACAATTACGAATAACTTTGACTGGAGAGAACACACAGAAAATATTGTGGGGAAGGCGATCCAAAGGTTACGTTTCATTGGCAGAACGCTTAGAAGATGCACCAGCTCCACCAAAGAGACTGCCTATATCACACTTGTGCGTCCTCTCCTGGAGTACTGTTAACCCTTGTGGGACCCTCACCAGGTGGGACTGACGGAGGATATTGAGAAGGTTCAGAGAAGGGCAGCTCGTTTTGTTTTATCACGTCACGGGGGGGGGGGGGAAGCCTCACAGAAATGTTGCACGAATTGGGGTGGAAATCATTAAAAGAAAGACGTTATTCATTGCGGCGTGATTTGTTTGCGAAGTTTCAATCTCCGACTTTTAGTTCTGAATGTGAAAATATTTTGCTAGCACCCAGCTACTTAGAGAGAGACATGACCATCCCAATAAAATAAGAGAAATCAGATCGAAAACGGAACGATTTAGGTGTTCTTTCTTCCCAGGCGCTATTAGAGAATGGAACGGTAGAGAAAAGTTATGAAAGTGGTTAATAAACCCTCTGCCAGGCACTTAAATGTGATTTGCAGAGTATCTATGTAGATGTAGATTTATTCTTGTCAAACGGGAAACCTAGATATGTAGCGACGTACCTTGCAGAATTCCGCTTTTTCTGTTTTCGTCGTGTTCTTGATTTTAATCCTCCATTTAGTTCCTCTATTTTACTATTGGTACGGTATTAGCCGACCACACCCTTGCTTGCATTTCATACAGGTGTCATGGGACTGATGACCTAGCTCTTTGGTCACATCCATCTATCTACCAACCAAAGTATGTCGTAACTTCAAGCACAAAGCAGAACATAGGAAGGGATTTAACATCACACGAATAATTAACTACTGTGGTTATCTCAGCCAACTAATGGCGCTTTAAGGCGAAGATTAGGGCTTTGGTATCAGCCCGCTTGATCTCTTGACCTTTATTAACACACCGAATGTTGACCTCTGTTGACCTGCGCCTAATTACAGTAATAGGTCTCTTTGACATTTAACCATCTGGAGGAAATTCAAGCTGTTGTTGAGAGATTGCCATGTAAGAACCACTTAACACTGCATGTGAATGGGCCGCAAATATTGGCACAGACCCACAATTCGTCAGAAGTCGACATTGTTGCGCTTGTCCTCTACGGTTTTAACATAGACGAGAACTTTCTTATGAAATTTTCCCCGTCTCTGCTACGACATACGAATAAAATTTTGAGCTTAAGTTCGCATTGCGAGCCCTGTGTTCCTCTTATGGTGAGGACATTAACTCAGTTGTGGGTGGCCTTGGTCCACTGAGGTCTACCTTGTATTGCTTAGACTGGTTGGTTTCTATTCCACCATTTACGTGACTTTTCATGATGTGCCCATAAGCACTTAGGGGAAAATAGTCCGTGAATGAGCCTTGCATACCTCAATATGCATTTATACATATGATACTGGCGGGCACTGATTTTCAACCACAAACTACTACTCCCGTTACTATTCCAGAAACCACTGGCAGCCTGGCAGCTATCAATGCAGTAAGATCAGGGACACGACTTCATCTGGGGGAATATACCAAATTTTGACAGCCACTGCCTCGAGGGACATGAGATGTACATGGGTGCTGGGGAGACAGCCAGCTATTGAGTAATAACCATGGTTAATAGAGGAACAATTGCTTCATAATTGACGAATGATCAATAGTGTGATACCTGTTTATGTGATAACTATTTGAAGTAAAAATTTTTCACACGATTACATACATAACCTGTTGGTGGGTCTAGTGTTACGGTTCTATATTCGTATTCGCCTAACACTGTATCTGTGTTCAAAAATTGTTAGGTTTGTGAAGCTTAATGGAGTGAAATGCGGGATCATCAGACCTTAAACTAACAAATTACTTACGAACTACCGTACATTAAACTGAAGAAAGCACAAACATTTATCCCCGAGGGGGATTCGAACCCCCGTCGGGGAACGGTATTGTTACACAGTGCCTCAATACGCTCTGCCGTTTCGCCGCGGCGCATCTGATTCTTCCAAATTCGTCGTGTAAATAACGAAATGGTTTGACATAGTAAACTGATTTTTTGAGTACATAAATCCAGCTTCACAAGCATGAAACAAAGTATCAAATCATATCAATATTGTGATTGGAATAAAATATGGGGTAAACTAACACACTCATCGCTGTTATGAAAATTATTTTTTCTATTGCTTTACGCTATATTAGGTGATACCCAGATGTTTCGCACCAACATATCTGCAAAAGAAATGGCAAAGTATTTGGAGTAGTTGCAATACCCATGAGATAAAGTTACTACTCAAATAAGGTACAATTTTTACTACTCAGCATACGAAATGAAAAATAAAACAACTTATTAGCAATTAACTGGCTATAATAAAGATTGTAATTTCGTATTCTTTGAAACTTGTGTTAAATTGCGACAGGATGCAAGCAACAAAAACTGTATCAATGTCAGCAAATATGGAGTACATTTACGGGTACATAGGAATCATTTAGACTGTGTACATATACTGATTAGTACTCTTTCTTTCCTAATTAATCAAATAATCGGAATCTTAGAATTCGACTCCTTAATTTATATATTGTGAAATGTACTAATAGTAGTGGACATGGCAATATACATTTAAACGTCAGCAATATAAGGAGCACATACCGTGATAAATCTCCTTACATTTCCATAAACTTGTTATGTTATTATTAAGTATTTTCTTACTGGACGTAGAACATCAACTGTTGAGTTATATTTGAAACAACGAATATTTCATTGAAAAATAATTACATTTTGTTTTAAATACCAAACATACGACCACTAAGCATATGACTATATAAGCTCTTGGGCGTTGTGTTTATGCTACTGAACAATTGCAGTGTTTTATGACGAGCTACTTTCAATGCCCATCGATGCAGGTACTTTTTCACGGATCTGTTCAGACACTTTAGTAACAGCTAACATTACCTTCAGCCAACATTCCAAGCTGAACGATCATCCCATAAAAACTGGCAGTAAAAGACATTTTGTATTGATAGGGGAACATGAGAATTTTTAACGTAGCATCAATTTATGTCGAAACCGAAGAACGTAAATATTCGGGAACTTTTTCAGTTCTCATTCGATCTGTGAGTAATAAGAGAAAGATGCTGAAGTGCATACTCATGAAGTGATCCCAGTAGTGTGTGTCAATATGGGTATAATATTGGAGATTGATGTCAAACATGCGAACGAGACAATCCGTGTGAGAGGTTCACTTGTGGTGATTGAGAAGAATGCTTTGCTGTGACCGACGACCCTTGCATAAATGTTTTGCTTCGTACCGTACGTGTTTATCGTGAAAACGCCATGCATTAATCTTTACGGATAAAGCAGTGCTTTAGTTAATGCTTGGGGTGGAGAAATTTAATGTTAACAGTCAGCTGTCCTACACAATGGCAATTGGTATTTGTTAGTGAAATAGAACGTTGGTGCTGTATTAGTGATGAAAAAAAGCTGAACTATAAATATACCTCATAAGAAAAAATATCAAAATAAAGAAGCATGGATTCTTAGCAGTGAAAGCAGATGCTATATTAGTGTGACTTGCGATGCAGGGTGGCCAAGTACGAAAGTATCTTAGCATTGCCCGCAGACCATGTGTTAATACTTGCGCGACTTCAATGATAAAATGGAGATAACAAGAGAAGGTGTGAATCTTGCGCTAATTGCTCTTAGACACTTTGAATGAGGTAGTGAAAAGTTCATCGAAATACACCAGAGGATAATATTTGTTTGCTGATGAATCCGTTTCACTAACTCATTTAACTAATAACAGTTAAAGACATGGTGCAACATAGTGTCTAGGAGACAAGGTCTCTCACGCTTTCAAATCTCTTAAGACAACCGGTGTTGACACTGAGCAAAAGAAATCCTGGCATACCTAGTTTTCTTTAGGAGAGAAATGTCCGTTAAATGTAACTAATGTTCGGCTTCTAGCCATCTGTTCATACATGCGTATCGGAGAAACACTCATTTAAACATAATGTTGACCACTGTCCATGTCTCATACAGATTCATTGAAGACTGGCAATCGTGAATAGAGGTAAGGCCATGATTTCAACTACGCATCAAATGCTCTTTTCTAAGCGCCATTGATCGTATTACAGCGCGCGCACATACTGACTAGCAATGTGCGGTTGTGCCTGCGGCCAGTAATGAGTGATTTCTCCAGAGGAGATGTTTCTTGCGACAAAACCTTATCACTGAGCGAACTTCACACGCCTCAGGCGAGTTGATGGTATTAGAAACTTTTGGAAATCACAGAACAGAACCGTACAGGTTAGCTACAGAGCTGAAACTCAGCACTGTTCCCGACGGATGCCGGTGCACGACGCAAACGCTCGTTGCAGTATGCAAACTTACGGTCTACAACGAAGTGGAACTTAAAAATACACATCGTACATTTTATTCAAACTAATCCATATTCTTAACAGCAACACAGACTTATGAATACAATCTTTTCACCTTTTTCATGTCTGGTCTTTCATTGGTATTCTTAATTACACGAAGAAGACTTTAGTCACCAACAGTATTTATTACGTGGGTAATCAAGCATACTCATTTGATTACGTGCATATGAACACAACATACTAAGCAAATCCTTACAGCGTATCAACAAAGGGTCAAAGTTAACATTTTATCTGTGAAACCTACTATAGAAAATCAATTGATATGTTCCCAAAAGTAGTAACGGATCAATTTGAGGAAATTGAACGAATTTTGACCAACCCACGGTTACATGTTGATGTATAAGCCTATTCCTGTCACCACCTGATACACAGCCCACTAGCATATCATGTGTTGGAATGCGCACTTTGTCAGCATGACTGCCCTAAAGATCACTCTTCATGTCAGACTTGGGTCACAGCCATGTAAATCTACCTGATGCAATGATGTATCTTGGTTAGAGGCGTCGTGGAAATAACGAAATGGTTTGACATAGTAAACTGATTTTTTAGAGTACATAAATCTGTGGTGTCGCACAAGTCTAAAGTGCGCGCCACCTACTTTCGCTGCGCGCCGCCATGCACGCACGGCATGGCGTTCTTACGACGACAGCCACGAGCGCCCTCTGCTGCAACTCCGCTCGTGGCCACCACTGAACGACATCTTTCACTTGAGACTGAGATAGGAACCAGTTAACACTTCGGAATCAGGCACCAGTAAAAACTTGGCTATCGGATAGGCACTAGGATTTATCAGTAGGCAGGCCTCTAGATTATGTATCAGCATTCTGCAGTCAAGAACTATGTAAAATTATTACTACGTCTTTATGAAACAGATCTCGTTCTAATTTACTCTAGTGTTTCTAGTTTCTGCTGTCCCACTGGCTGCTCACCTCCGTAACTGCACAACCGTGCATCCTTTATTCCTGTGTGTGTGTTTCTCTCTACTCTGCCACGGACACCTACGACAACCGGCGGACGAGAGATAAAATATCCATCTTCACAAGCGTGAAACGAAGTATCAAAATATGCCAATCACAATATTAATATAAAACAATATGGTAAACGAGGACACTCATCGCTGTTACGGAAATTTCTTCTATTGCATTACGTTATGATATTCGGTGTTACACAGATGTTTCGTACCAATACATCTGCAAAAGAAATATATAATTTGGTCCCACGGTTTTGAGTGCCTAAGTGTCTAACTATTGAAGGGAACACTCAACAAAATGGTAGAAGGGATAAATACCTTTGTCAATACTCTACTAAATGTGTTCGAGGCAGTTGTCAACATTATTTAAGCCATACGAAACAATTTTATATCAGCCGTAACTATGCTATTACCATTTGAACGGTATCAGCATGTGGGTGACAACGAACAATGAATGTTTTGTTGAAATTTCCTAGCTTTGGGTTGTAGCTCTACCAAAATAAGGTTAAAATTTCGATTTGCAGAGGGACTGAAACTATGACCCAAACCAGCCCTCGCTTAAGAAGTAGACATCTCAGGGCTACTGACGCACTGCTACGTCTCGCTGCTTGTTCCACTCGAGGCTACAGCTAATCGCCCATTTCCGCATGGTATGACCTCCTTGCACTTTACGTAATTTGTCGATGTCACCACACCTTTAAAGAAATTAACTGAGATTATTCAACCAAACAGAGGTAAATATTAAGTGAATTGTTATCTTTCTGTGTCATCCTCTAAGTAACACTGTGGTCACACCGGTGCCGAAGAGTCCTCAAACTTGCACTGCACTCAAAACAGAGACTTAGCGATATTATAATAAGTTTAACGAGCTGATCGTTGAGTTCATTTTCCGTAGAGTCCTGCTGAGTCGGTGCACAGTGTTATCTGACTCCCTGATGGTACCAATTATGAAGGATGTGTCTACCCTGTCACAATATTCAAATGAGAATTACACTAAACGCCTATGATGGCACATAAAGGCAGACGTTTTATTTGTATAGACTACTGGTTCTTGACTTTCAACTACGTCGGATTACATGACTTATTTTCTGCCCGTGAAAGTGTCTCAGCAGTAAGTAAACATCAGTGTGTAACCATCCACATCAGGCTTGACTCCATGGTGGAACTTGTGCTCAACGACTATTTGACTTTTAGAATTTTTCAGCAATTAGTCATAAATGTTATTTATTTATTTGTAATTCTATCAGTGCTTAAAAACCATTAAAATACTTAAAACATCTCGCCCTCCATGTTGGAGGTTTATTTGAAGCACTGATAATGAGCACAAAGTGGTCGAAATCTAGATCGGCCAATAAATTAACATTTTCGACTGATAGCTGAAAATTTCTACAAACCATCCACATTCTGGTACCCCACAAATAATGTGGCAGTTAATCGCAGTGAAATACAATATGACCGTGTCTTTCTGGCAGCGTCTGTCTTTTCCGTTTTTCTATTTTCTGCTTACACACTTACTCCCTTCCCGGACAATGACTATTGCAACTGGAGATGTTTAATAAAATATGACACTCCATGCAATTTCATAGATACCCTATCTTCTGCTCGTTATCAGCTTGTTTTGAGAGATACTACTGTTATTCTGGAAAAACTGCATTCTTACAGCTCCACCAATCGAAATGCAGTTCATTGCCTCATAACTTCATTTTTGACAGTACCAATATTATAGTAGTAACTGGCGAATTCTATAAGTCATTTGACGATTACGAACTGGGTGTTAAGGTGTTTCGTAGGATTCTTGTAGTTGATGTTACAGTCGTACCCAATTAAAAAGGGTAAAACTCCCGGCTTTTGTAGTGGGATTTGACTGTATGGCTACAGTTGCAGCAGTACACATATGGTGATATATTATCGAGTCTGAAGATTCATTTATTTAGTACAAGGTAAGTTAGAAACATTTCGCTGTAAAGACGAACGCTGAGCCGCAGGGAGACAAAGCAAAGACACTCACATTCAGTCAATTTAAATTTTCGGTCGCAGTCTTTTTTCAGAAAGAGACACATTCAAACACACAATCACTCAGGAATAACTCATCCACACACGTCAGTCATCGCTGGCAGCTCAGCACACCATGACATACTACAACACATTTCAAGCACGTATTGCTCAACATCAGGCGTTTATGCGTCCTGATCGTTTAGTTAAAGGAATTGTTTTCACATCAGTTTTGTTCACTCTTCGCTCTAGTGTGGCTATTTTAGTCTCAGACGGAAAGCGGTGCTAGAAAGTGAACATTGAGGCGCTATGCTACGATGCGCGAGGCCGTTCCCCGTCGGGGATTCGAATCCTCCCTCGGGCATGTATGTTTGTGCCGTCTATAATATAAGATATTTCATAAGTAGTTTGTAAGTTTAGGGACTGATGACCCCGCAATCCCATAGGCTTTACAAAAGGGAAAAGTGAACAAATCTATTTCGAGCGGTGCCTTCCGCTAGCGTAAAAAAATGGCCATGATTTCAGTCAGGACACATGACTAGACTATATGTGTGGTGTCGCACAAGTATGAAGTGCGCGCCACGTACTTCCGCCGCGCGCTGCCATGCACGCACAGCGCAGCGTTCTTACGTCAGCCACGAGTGCCCTCTGCTGCAACTTCGCTCGTGGCCACGATTGCTGCATCGGCCACTTGGGAATCAGACACCAGTAAAGACTTGGCTATCGGATAGGCACTAGGAATTATTAGTAGGCAGACCTCTAAACTATGTATTAGCATTCAGCAGTCAAGAACTATGTAAAAGTGTTACCAAGACTCCACGAAATATATATCTTGTTCTGATTTAGCCTCGTGTTCTAGTTTCTGCTGTCCCACTGGCTGGTCACCTCAGTACCTGCACAAGCGTGCATCCTTTATTCCTGTGTCGGTCACTCTACTCTGCCACAGACACCTACGACGACCGGCGGAAACGAGACACAAAATTGGCGACTAGGCTGGGACACAAAAATATGGGTAGCGGACAGTGTTACTTCTGCTCTTTCGTGTGACATCGTCTATCATTTTGTAAGCCACTTTATCAATCATGATAACTGCATCCCAAAATTCATCCATGGCACAACCAATTATGGAAATAGGTTTCCATGCCGTAAATTACGAGAGACATTTTAATTTACTCTTCAGATGAGCTCGTTGTAGAAGAAAACGTAAACTTCCTAAGAATATTGCTTGTTACGGACGAATTATATTTAACTATTTATCAGACAAACGTCATGGCACTTCGACGGGATTCATTCGTCAGACATTGTTTGTGAAGAGGCTAAAACATGTCAAATACTGGTGTCTCCGAGTGGAAAGTGTATTTATCCAAATAACTAATGGGCCATACATTTCGTAACAGTGGAAATACAATTAAGTAAGTAGTTTGCTGCAGTAACATATGAACTTTTGTAATGGCTGTCATTTCAGTTGCGCAGCAGACGGTAATTTGCCTGAACAATTATTTGCAGAATTCATTATTTGCCATACGATTTAACTTTGTCTCTTATTTCTGTTCAGATAGGTGTATCGCATATTGGACTAGAGCAGTCTACCGAGTTTTTTTTTTCAAATGGTAAGAGTTTTTGGTTCCAGTCTCTGCTTGTTCTTTATGTCTGCTAGTCATAAGAAAAGAAGCCACCGACACGATGTTAGCGCTGGATTAAGCCCACCAGGAGAAGCATATAATAAATTTCCTTCTCTCGTATCACAGCCCTTGTATCAGTGTGAAATGATAAAAATCAATATGCTAGGGTTGCGAAGTCTTATATGATGTCTTTCCATAATAGTAGTCCTGATCGTAAACATCAAAAACTCCAGCTTCATTAGCTACATAAGAATTCTTCACATCCTTTATTTATGGAATTTCGGACATTAATTTTTCGTGTGATTGAACGATGTGTTCCTTTTCCTTACTACGGCACTAGCTGCACCCGTCCACTGCATTTCTGTGACTTGTTACACATTAAATGGAAAAGAAAGATAAAAGGAACCATACATTTCTTATATACGTCATATCCTACTGCCTTGTGGATGGGAATTGGATATACGCCGTACATTCTCTGCTCCCTTATCTCCTCTGCACCTCTCCTCGTTTCCTACTTTTTCCATAACTTCCTCCCCCTCAGGGGCTCAGCATTAATTTGCTGAGTACGGGCATGGCGAACCCGGGGTTCTGAGCCGTGGGCTGTGTCGCGCCAACAGTCCGTTACACTGTAAGCTCTGTGCGTGCTTCAACGACCATCGTTCGGCGCGACGGTGGAACGTTGTACGTTTCAGAGCCCGGGGATCTTGGCTTAATCCCCCGGGTCGCGAGGACGGTACAAACCTCTATAAAAAAACCTCAATCTCAAGGTGTGCTACGTGCCGAGGAGATGCATGGCTGTTGAGGTTGAACAGCCGCTAGCGAGCAACCTCTGAGGAACCTGCCGCACCTCAGTTGTAAAAGGCTTACCCAGGCAAGTGGGGCTCTGCCTGGGTGGACGTTTATTTCCCTAGATGCTCGTGGGACCACAATGAAACGAGCAACAGATAACGTTGGTGGACGTATAACCACCGTCTCAAAGCGTGGGAAGTTTCATGCCCTTCCTTGGCCACGCCCTGGGAGGAACGCAGGGCTGCTAACAAAAATGAACCATATTCGCCCAGATATCTATGTACGAGGACTGATGGGGAATCATTTACAACAGTCAAGCCTCAGTTCTTCGTAGAACATCTGGAGGAGAAGTTTGGAGATGTGGAGTCCCTCTCCAAGATGCGTAATGGCTCTGTCTTGATCCTCGCCACATCCCCAGCCCAGTTGCGGGCGTTGTTTGCTTGCGATAAGCTGGGAGATATCGCGGTCAACATTGCGCCACAAGTTCACTTCGTCCGGCGCATCCATCGTGGGTCTAAGGACAATAAGGTTGCCACCGGTGCCTTCATTGTAGCCTTTGAAGGCGATACACTGCCGGAGAAGGTGAAGGTGATGTGCTACCGGTGTGATGTAAAACCCTACATCCCTCCTCCTATGAGGTGCTTCCAGTGCTGGAAGTTTGGGCATATGTCGTCCTGTTGCCCTTCCAGCGCCACTTGCCGGGATTGTGGACGTCCAGCCCACCCGGACGCTCCATGTACTCCGCCGCCCATTTGCGTGAACTGTGGCCAGGAGCATCCTCCCTGCTCATCACAATTCCCTAAGCTCGGGAGAGAAAGAAAAATCGTTGAATGTAAGACCTTGGACCGGTTGACCTATACTGAGGCGAAAAAGAAATATGAGCGCTTACATCCAGTTGCCATGACGACTTATTTTGCAGCAATTGCATCGTCAGCACCATCTGCGGCGACACCTATCTCTTCTCATTCTTTTTCTTTGGGCCCCCAGGGCCGCAAACCTACATCTGCCCCCAAGGTGGTTGGGGGCTCCCTTCCTTCTTCCGCTCCCAAGGTAATTGCCTCGGGAGCAACCTCCACCCTTCTGCCGGAGACAACAACCTTCTCCGGCACCCCTCGTTCGGAAGGGGTCCCTTGGGACACTCCCGAGGGTTTTGCCCGTGTCGCTTCCGACACACGCCAGCAGCAAGCAAAACCGAAGGCTGCTGGACGCAGGGCCTCATGCTCCTCCTCAGTCCCTGAGGCTGAGTCTGAGAAGCCAGCCCTGCCGGCGAAGCCCCCGAGGGGCAAGAAGGATCGGAGGAAAATATTAACAACGACGTGAAGGATACCACGGTGGCTCCCGAGCCACCTCACCACTCCACCTCGACCTCTGGGGACGAGGTGGAGATTCTAGCGTCCCCAGACGACCTCGCCCTCGGGGACATCCCGGAAATAATGGATGCTGAGCCTGAACAACGGCAGTCAGCGGATTTGAGTGACGCTGATTTGTAATCTTAATGCCTTCCCAGTTATCAGACAGTATTATCCTCCAGTGGAACTGCGGCGGTTTCTTCCCCCATCTGGCTGAGCTACGACACCTTTTAAGCATAACACATGCTTTCTGCATTGCCTTACAGGAAACGTGGTTTCCAGCAATGCGGACCCCAGCCCTTCGCAGCTACAGGGGATATTACTGTAACTGTAGCTCATACAACAGGGTCTCAGGTGGGATGTGTGTGTGTGTGTGTGTGTGTGTGTGTGTGTGTGTGTGTGTGTGTGTGTGTGTGTGTGTGTGTGTGTGTGTGTGTGTGTGTGTGTGTGTGTGTGTCCTTACTTCTGTTCATAGTGAACCTGTGCCCCTTCGTACACCACTAGAAGCAGTGGCTGTCAGGTTAAGGACAACAAGAGTTTACCGTCTGCAGCCTTTATCGCCCTCCAGATGGGGATATTTCTTTGAATGATTTGGCTGCACTTATATCGCAACTCCCCCCGCCTTTCTTCCTATTGGGCGACTATAACGCCCATAATCCATTGTGGGGTGGTACTACACTTTCTGGGCGGGGCAGGCTAGTCGAGTCTTTACTTTCTCAACTCGACCTCTGCCTATTAAATACTGGTGCCCCCACACACTTTAGTGTGGCACATGGCACGTTCTCGGCCATTGATTTATCGATCTGCAGCCACAGTCTTTCACCATCTGTCCACTGGAGAGCCCACGACGACCTGTGTGGCAGTGACCATTTTCCCCTTTTTTCTGTCACTCCCATAACGTCAGTCCCCAGAACGCCAGTCCCCCCAGGTGGGCTTTAGGCAGGGCTAACTGGGAAGATTACACGTCCACTGCTATTGTTAGACATCCCCCACTCGATTCCATCGATGTGGTGGTCGAGGGCGTCACTCACACCATTGTTTCTGCTGCAAAAGCTGCAATTCCATGCTCCACAGGCTGCCCACGGCATAAGGCAGTGCCGTGGTGGTCGCCGGAAATAGCTGAGGCTATTAGAGATCGTAGGCGGGCCTTACAGCGCTATAAGCGTCACCCCTCTCAGGAGCATCTCATTGATTTTAAACGGCTTCGCGCTCGTGCTCGCCAGTTAATTCGAAGACGGATACAGGAGTGCTGGGAGAGGTACGTCTCCACTATCGGGACGGGTACCTCCGCCTCACAGGTCTGGGGTAGAATCAGGCGGTTAAAGGGAATACCGTCACCAGCGGGAAAACCCGGAATCTCCAAAAATGGAGTTCTATGTACGGACCCGGCCACACTTGCAGAGCTGTTAGCCGAACATTATGCCCGCGCCTTTGCCTCTGCAAAGTAACCACCGGCCTTACGTACATTGAAGGAGCGGGTAGAACGCCAGCACCTCTCCTTTCGTACCCGCCGCTCTGAATCCTACAACAGTCCTGTAATTGAGTGGGAGCTCCTCAGTGCTCTTCGACAATGTCCTGACACGGCGCCAGGGCCTGATAGCATCCATAGCCAAATGCTGAAACGTCTCTCTGTAGATAGTCGGCGTAATCTACTGGCAGTCTATAACCGCATTTGGTGTGATGGTGTTTTCCCGTCACAGTGGCGAGAGAGTATCATCATCCCTGTGCTTAAACCCGACAAACATCCTCTGAACTTTGATAGCTATCGGCCCATTAACCTGACAAACGTTCCATGCAAACTGTTGGAGCGGATGGTCAGTCGGCGGTTGTGTTGGATTCTTGAGACTCTGGGATTATTGGCTCCATGCCAGGGCGGTTTTCGCCAGGGTCGATCTACCACCGATAATCTGCAATCGAGTCTGCAATCCGCACAGCCTTTTCCCGGCGCCAACACCTTGTTGCCATCTTCTTCGATATGCACAAAGCATACGATACAACCTGGCGACGCCACATCCTCAACACTTTATATGAGTGGGGCCTCCGGGGCTCCCTACCGATTTTAATTCAGAATGTTTTAGCCATCCGTACCTTTCGTGTTCAAATTGGTGCTTCCCTGAGCTCCTCTCATATCCAGGAAAATGGGGTTCCTCAGGGTTCCGTTTTAAGTGCTCCATTATTTTTAATCGCCATCAACGGTTTAGCCACAGCGGTTGGATCGTCGGTGTCCCCCTCTTTATGCTGACGACTTTTGTCTCCCTTTTAGTTCCTGCAGCACCCAAGTTGCCGAGCGCAGGTTGCAAGGTGCTATTCGGAAGGCACAGACCTGGGCACTTACCCACGGCTTTCAGTTTTCTGCCTCCAAGACCAGAGTGATGCACTTCTGTCGGCGTCGGACTGTCCACCCGCACCCTGACCTTTATATTAATGACGAACTACTTACTGTAGTTGAAACTCATCGTTTTTTAGGTCTTTGACACCTGGCTGGCATGGCTCCCCCATGTTCGTCAGCTGAAAAGGAAGTGCTGGCGCCATCTCAACCATCTCAGACACTTGGGTCATATGAACTGGGGTGCCGACCGCTCCACACTGTTGCGGATTTACACGGCGCTGGTGCAGTCCCGTCTCGATTTTGGGTGCATTGCCTATGGGTCTGCGGCACCTTCGGCACTGCACCTACTGGACCCCATTCACAACTGTGGGGTTCGCATCGCAACGGGTGCCTTCCGCACCAGCCCAGTGAACAGCTTACTAGTGGAGGCTGGGGTTCCACACTTAAGGATACGCCGCCAACACCTACTTGCAGCTTATGCAGCCCATGTGTATTGCTCTCCAGGCCACCCGAACCATCATCTCTTTCCTGATGTGGTGGTCCGTCCCCATCAGCGCAACCCCAGATCAGGTCATACGATTGCCCATTGGGTTCAGTCCCTCCTGCAGGATCTTGTCTTCTCCCCTTCCATCTTCCTATCGGGTTGGTGCCCGTACACCTCCGTGGTGTTTGCCGAGGCCGTCTACTCGGCTGGACTTGGCCCAGGGGCCCAAAGACTCAGTTCCACTGGAGGCGCTCCACCATCAGTTCTCGGCTATCATAGCGGAATTCCGTGGTTATGACCTGATCTACACAGATGGTTCTCTGGTTCATGGCTGTGTGGAATTTGCGTATACTCATGGTGACCATGTGGAACAGCACTCTCTGCCGAATGGCTGCAGTGTTTACACTGCAGAGCTGGTGGCCATTCACAGAGCTCTCATGCATATCCGGTCTTGCTCAGGCGAGTCTTTTGTTGTTTGCAGCGGCTCCCTGAGCAGCCTCCGAGCTCTGGAGCAGTGTTACCCGCGGTCTCCCCTGGTGTTGGCCATACATGAGACGCTTCGTGCCGATGAACTGTCTGGGCGATCAGTGACGTTCATCTGGTCTCTGGGTCACGTTGGTATCCCGGGCAATGAACGTGTTGACAGGCTTGCCAAGCAGGCTGTCAGTATGTCCTGTCTAGAGATCGGCCTCCCGGCTTCTGACCTCCGTTCGTTGTTGCGCCAGCGAGTACGTCAGCTTTGGGATACTGAGTGGCGTAGCCTGCGCACGCCCAACAAGCTCTGTGTGGTCAAGGAAACGACGGCTGCATGGCGCTCCTCCATGCGCAGTTCACGACGGGACTCAGTGGTCTTGTGTCGCCTCCGCATTGGGCATACGTGGCTCACCCATGGACATCTCCTTCGGGGTGAGGACCCAGCCCAATGTCTGTGTGGCTCCAATTTGACAGTCGTCCACATATTGTTGGACTGCCCCCTTTTAGCCGCCTTGGAGACATTTTAACCTCCCTGCTGTTTTATCGGAAATTTTAGGTGACGATGCCAGTATGGCAGATAACGTTTTACGTTTTATTCGAGCAGGGGGATTTTATCGTTCTAACTGGAGATTTCTTTGTAAAACCGAGTGGTTGACTTTTCCTTTTTTATTCTTCTGGTCGGTCAACCACAGACATCGGCTTCTTTGTCGTCAGATGTCCTTGTGTGATCGTGTCTTTACGTTTTGTGTCTTGTCCATTTTTATGAAGTTTTATCGACTCAGTGGGACTCCTCTCTCACTTCGACATTTTAACCTCTGGGCGTATCTCTTTAACGTCCATGGAGCTTCTTTTGACGGCTAGGGATGGAATGAGTGACTGATGCCCATTGTAGTTTGTTGTCATATCACCAATGTGTCATATCACCAATGTGTCATATCACCAATGTGTCATATCACCAATGTGTCATATCACCAATGTGTCATATCACCAATGTGTCATATCACCAATGTGTCATATCACCAATGTGTCATATCACCAATGTGTCATATCACCAATGTGTCATATCACCAATGTGTCATATCACCAATGTGTCATATCACCAATGTGTCATATCACCAATGTGTCATATCACCAATGTGTCATATCACCAATGTGTCATATCACCAATGTGTCATATCACCAATGTGTCATATCACCAATGTGTCATATCACCAATGTGTCATATCACCAATGTGTCATATCACCAATGTGTCATATCACCAATGTGTCATATCACCAATGTGTCATATCACCAATGTGTCATATCACCAATGTGTCAAACTTTATAATTGGAAAAAGGCTTATACTGAAAATCGCTAAATACCTAAAAACCTTCCTGGGCTAGAATGCAACGTTGTCAGAATTTGAAAGAAATGGGTCAAGAACTTTCGGAGACAATGGCTATACTCTTAACACTTTTATACAGTATACAGACGTGGCGATATGAAGAGGGAAGTACACCAGCCCCCTCCTCTCATCGGTGAATATCGTTGCGCATGTGTTCATCACTGACAGTTGCCACAACGCTTTACAGCAGTAACGCGATTGACAGATCATTCAGAGACAGGAGATAGACTGTAATAAAACTGACGTTGCGTAACAAGCCATATTCATCCAAAAATGGAATATTACTTAAATCAGATCACAGACTTACCCTTTGATAATTCCTGTGCGTTTAATTTGATACCAGAAAATGTTTGTTATTGTGGAACTGCGTGGAATTTATTTAAAACTCAAGAATCGAGGCATTCTGAAACAAAAATTCTAATCTGTGAGGCACTTCTCACGTTTCGCGTGAAAGCATCAGCAGGAGTTATATTGTAATCATCGCTAATGTTGGACAGCATAATTTATGTATCAGAACAGTATGGATGCTACAGAGCGACACGGCGTCACGCTGTCTACCGGCTTTACAACGTGTACCACTATCGAGTGCAGTTTCCTGAATTTTGGTCTCACATAGGTTGTCTTTCTGTGCGGGGGTAAGAAGAGAGTCATCGCAATAGTTTGATTTTGGTTACGAGAAACCTGTGCTGTGGGGTGCTGTTTACTGATGCACGTGTTGCGATTCTCTACACCCGGAACGCACTGCCTTTGCCAACTATTTTACAAACTCAATACATTCTCCATTATTTCAATTTATGTAATTTACAGGAAATTGTTTGGGTAATTTTAATTTTGATGCTTTAGAAGTCATTAAAATATTCCACATTGATATTTTATGCATTTTCTGTTTGTCTTTTACGCACGCGCACACTGACTTTGAGAATGGACTATTCCTATAGCCTACCCATCCTGCATTTCGTAATATTTTTCTAAGGCGTCTTGGAACTGACTACTAACTGCCTTGATAATCTTTCATAGTGGTTTTCTTGCCACCGTGTATGTTCTTTATTTTCCCAAAGGACGCTTGCGTTTCTTGATCCAAGTAGCAACGACCTCGTTACTTCCGCCCACATATTCTTAATAGGATTAAGGTCCTGTGACCGTGGAACGAATTCCATCAGCTTTGTGTGATCTTTGCTGCGAAACCATTCTTGAACGGCGCAGCTTTCATTGATGGGCTGTGGTCCTGTAAATAAGTAGGTATCAAGCTATTTCATCTATATTTGAAGCACGTATTTGTAATTTACGTCCTGTATTAATGTATACGGTGTCTAACAAGTCAGGTTCAAATATCGCTAAGAGGCCTTTGTCAAACATTTCCGTCTCCATCATATACTAAACGATGCAGTTTAGTGCTGATAAGAAGACCATCGGACCAGTTACCCAACCAGGAGGAACCTCTACTGGCTACCAGGCTTCTAACCGAAGTAAAATGCGTATAATCTATACCACTAACGTGATCCCTATATTAACTAACAGAAGTGCAGCGCCTATGGTACGAAGTTATCATGCCGACAGTACAGATCAGAATCTGCATGAATATATGAGTAGCTTCTTGTATGTCGTTTGCAAATAGATGAGATAAACGCCAGTTTAATTACGAAACGTGTATTTCCATGCTGCTGTAGTGATCATTTGCAACTAAGTGGTGACCAAACTAACATCCATACGTATTAACTCCACGTTTCGTAATAAAAATGGCGTTTATATCAGTTATTTGCTAACGACAGATGTCCGCCTTTGATAACAAGCTACTCATATCATCGCACAGCAATAACACAGCAAAGTAATTTGAGCTAACACCAGTCAGCTTTTGAGAGAGCCGAAGAGTATGAAAGAGAGTAACACCGGCCCGTAGCTTCTTCCCCAATGATGTTGAATCTGTTCATTGGGCAGGCTGAAGGAGAGAAGTAATTTGGAGAAAGGATTAAAGTTCAGAATGAAGTAAAGACTGACAGAATTACTATGTCATCGGCAAATCGCACAGACTGCAATGGACCTAGAAGAGCAATTGTATGGAATGGACAATGTCTTGAAAAGAGGGTGTAAAATTGACATTAACAACAGGAAAAAATAGTAATGAAATTTAGTCAAAGAAAATTAGTTGATGTGGAAGATAATACTTTAGAAAACGAGACATAAAAAGTGGTAGATGAGTTTTGTTGGTTGGGGGGGGGGGGAGAAAGAAGGGGGGTTGGAGGGTTGGGTTGTGGTATGGAGGCACTAGACTACTATGTTCATCAAGCCTCCTTTCTGATAAGGATGGGAAAGCAAATCGGGCGTACCCTTTGAAAGGAAGAATCCTGACATTCGCCTGGAGTGATTTAGGGAAATCATGGAAAACCTACATCAGGATGGCCGGATGTAGATTTGAACTACCATCCTCCCGAATGCGGGTCCAGTGTGCTAACCACTGCGCTACCTCGCTCCGCTTGTTTTGTTATTTGGGTTGTAAAATAACTTTTTTGACCGGAGTAGTGGAGACTCCAAATGCAATGAAGAGAAATCAATAATTTAAGGGATATGGAGTCTTAAGACCTTTGTCCGAAGTGTGGCCTTTTACAGCAGTGAAGCGTGGACGATAAAGCAGTTAATAAGAAGAGGATAGCTTTCGAAATTTCTTGCAACAGGAGAATGCTAAAGGGTAGATGGGTAGATCATGTGAGTAATGAGGACGTACTGAACACAACTGGAGAGAAACCTTTCTGGCATATCTTGTCTAAAATACGGGATAGAGTGGTAGGGCACATTCTGAGACACCAAGGAATTGTCAGTTTAGTATTGGAGGGGAGCGTGTGGGGTAAAAATCTCCGGGTAGACGACGAGATGGATACAGCAAGCAAATTCAAAGGGATGTGGGCCGTCTTTCTTACTCAAAGAAGAATAATTTTGCGCAAGGTAGGGTAGGGTGAAGGTGTAGAACTGCATCAAACAAGTCTACTGACTTAAGACTACAACCACAACAACACACCACACCATTAAGTAGTGTATGTCGTTTAAGATTATTCAAAACCAGTTATTTTAGACACAGTAATATTAATAAAGCGCCATCATTACAGCAGACTTTCTTCAAATGTCTAGTCCGTTTGTTACGAAATGGATTGCAGTGTCTTCGTAGACATTATCGTTTACTGTATATGATAGAAACTTCCTTGAAATATTTTCTGTATTAGGCTTATTAAAGTTGCCTGTTTTATACATTTTTAATGAAAGCTTCAACCTGCCTGCATAAACACAGGTTCAGTAAAGTGGAGTACCTGTTCGCGGTATAATTCTACACTGCAAGAGCCTATGTTTCTTCTCTCTACAATGTTTTGATGGAAAAGTGCCTGATGGTATTTACTCAAGCGAATGTTAACCACAAACGTGAGACTGACTACCTACGAGAAATTTAATTCATGTCTGCTTTTTTTAATGATTTTTCCATGCCATATTATAACCAAGTTCTGTACACGCCCGCATGATATCCGTAAACCATAGGCACAACACCGCTCCCTCTATCTCAGAACACTACTCACGTTAATGCTATAGCAGATGCGCAATAACAATATCTTTCGTCTGAAAAGTCGGTAACCACGTACTGACTTACCGGCCTAATGTGCGCAGTATTGTTGCAAGCACAGAATATCAAAATGTTCAGCGTTTTATGCCTCCTTAGGAGACGATGTCTCCCATCGATGTCCTTACAGGTAACGACCGCACAATGGAAGCTGAAAATTGTAAGTAGTGCCAGCGTTGTATAAATACTTGGACTAATATTTAATATTCATTCTAGTATTACCACAAATAGTCAATGTATATGTGTTGCAAACATACGCATCAGATGTGCAGTCAACACGAAAAGAATAATATACGGATTAAAAGAAAGAAAATGGGTCCAAGAGAAAGTAGTCAGGTCTCATTACTATGGATTTTCCTAAGACAATATGGAGAAAATATCAGTCGGAGTGTTTAAGTGAGTTAACTTTTGTTGGACATGTATTAAATGAACGATAAAGGGCTACAGAAACAGTTATCTTAGAAAGACAACATCAAATAATCTGAACAAACCAGGATAAATAATGTAATTTTACAAGCTATTGAAAGAAGACGAAACAAGAAATTGAAAACCTGAAAAAGTAAAATACAACATGGGAGATGACGGATAAATCAATCTATACATTATTGTCCCTAATTCTATGTCTGGATAACAGACTCTTCTTATGTTGAACTCTGTTACGAAGCCTTTCCACACCTTTAAAACAATACTGCACTGATTTCGTTTGTTTGCGTCTCTTCGTTTGTGCCACTGACAACGATATCAAGAAATATATGTTGTTGTTGTTGTTGGTTGTTTTAAGGGGACTAAACAGCTAGCTTATCAGTCCCCAGTGCCTAGCTGAGAGTCAGCTGTCAATAACTTATAGATAAAACAATGCTCTGAAAAGGACAACGCACATAAGGGACAGGTTGACAATGGACAAACCACTGACAATACAAAACGAAGACACACACAAGTGGTAAAATAAAGTCACGAATAAAACTGGATAGCAGAGTACCTTGGCTGGCTGATCACAAAGAAAAAACAGGATGAGCCAGCCATACTGCACACACTAAGAAACTAAGAACCCTTATGGGTGTGAAAATGTAAAAAGCTGGAATGGTGGTGGCCTAAGAGTTCAGACTACAGCACCCACCACTAAATAGTCATAAAAACCAGCAGCGCGTTAGCCATAGAGGCGTCGTCTCCTAAAGCTAAAGATAGCGCGTCTAGAATATTAAAAGCTAAAAAGGGACAGTCCATCAGAAGATGGGCCACTGTCAACTCTGCACCACATCGACACACGGGTGGAGCCTCACGCCGAAGGAGATACCCATGGGTTAACCACGTGTGCCCAATACGGAGGCGGCAGACGACTGACTCTCGGCGAATCGGCTGCAGTGAAGATTTCCATAAGACTGGACAGCTTCACTGCCTGAGGCTTATTTGGTGCATCTGCCGTATCCCAATCGGTACTCCAAGCCTCGCGCACCTTCCGGTGCAACCCCAGTTTGACATCCGGTTCCGTAACTCCAATATGGAGAGGTGGTCCCATAGTGGCCTGCTTGGACAATCTTTTTTTTTTTTTTTTTTTTTTTTTTTGTGGTTTTAGGGCGCACAACTGCTGTGGTCATTAGCGCCCAACACTGCCCAAAGTAAAAAAGAACCGGGGTTAGAAATTAAATGGCTTTCGCCATATTTGCACGATGTATAAAAAGTAAAACTCTGTTAACCGATTGCGGGTCATCAGCTAAAATGTCAGACAATTCAAATGGGAAACACAGATCATGACGGAGACGGTTAAAAAATGGACATTGCACTAAAAGATGGTTCACAGTAAAAGGTGCATCACAGTGCTCACATAAGGGAGCAGGACCACCACGTAATAAATGCTGGTGGCTAAAACGTCAGTGGCCAATACGAAGCCGAGCTAGAACAATCTCCTCTCGGCGGGAGGGTCGAGATGACGTTGACCAGAGATCAGGCACAGGTTTAATGGCTCGCAATTTGTTCCCTGACAGGGATGACCAATGTAGATACCAACGGGAGATAATACGCTGGGAGATACTAGCGCGAAGGTCATCAGCGCTGGTGGAAAAGGTAGATAGCCGAGGAAGGAGAACTGCTTCCTTGGCAGCCATATCCGCAGCCTCATTCCCCAACACTCCCACATGGCCAGGGACCCACAGAAACGTCACCGTAGTTCCGCTCGTTGAAAGAGAAGTAAGGCAATTGCGGATGCTTTGTACCAGGGGATGGGCCGGATATAGGATGCGAAGGCTCAACAAAGCACTCATAGAGTCCGAGCAAATGACAGTCTTACTGAGCGAGTGGCGCCGGACGTATTGTGTGGCTTGGTATAATGCATACAGCTCAGCTGTAAAAATGGAACTCCACTCAGGAAGACGATATTTAAAAGAGACGTTGCCAAGTACAAAAGCACACCCAACACCCTGGTCTGTCTTTGAGCCATCAGTGTAAATGAACAAATTGTCATCAAATTTAAACCGGAGTGCGTGAAATTCTCTCTGGTAGACGAAACGAGGTGTGGAGTCCTTTGGAAGAGAATGAAGATCAAAGTTAACACGGACTTCGGGGCTTCGCCACGGTGGAGAGGTGCTCTCTCCAGCCGAGAAGATAGCAGGCATTGTAACGCCAAGCTGGCCGAGTAGCGAACGCAAGCGTACTCCCGGTGGTAGCAGAGCAGACGGGCGCAGAGTGAAGAGACTGTCAAGTGAGTCGTTAAAAAAAACTGCGTACGTCGGGTGTCCTCGCATGGACGACAAACGACTAGCGTAACGGCTAAGCAGGAGTTCCCGACGGTAAGAAAGGGGTAGTTCGGCGGCCTCGGCATAGAGGCTCTCAACGGGGCTAGTATAAAACGCTCCTGTCGCCAGACGGAGACCTTGGTGGTGGATTGTATTAAGGCGGCGCAGTATGGACGGTCGAGCCGAAGAATAAACGATGCTACCATAGTCCAGTTTGGACCGAACTATGGTGCGATACAGATGGAGGAGAGTAGACCTGTCAGCTCCCCACGAGGTGCCACTTAACACCCGCAGCACATTGAGAGAGCGGGTACAGCGAGCTGCCAAACGGGATATGTGGGGAGACCAACTTAACTTCCTGTCGAGAACAAGTCCCAAGAACGTCGTGGTATCCACAAATGGAAGTACGATGGGGCCCAGACGAAGGGACGGGGGAACGAACTCCTTCCGCCGCCAGAAGTTCATGCAGACTGTCTTGTCGGCTGAGAATCGAAAGCCAGTGTCCATACTCCACGCGTGGAGATTGTCTAGGCACCGCTGGAGGCGCCGCTCCAGGAGACCCGTTTGCTCAGAGCTGCTGTAGATCGCGAAGTCGTCAACAAATAGGGACGCCGACACTCCCAGTGGGAGGTGATCGGCTATAGAATTGATTGCCACTGCAAATAAAACAACGCTCAGGACCGAGCCCTGGGGGACTCCGTTCTCCTGAATAAAAGTGCTCGATAAAACCGAACCAACACGCACTTTAAAAACACGGTCTGTTAAAAATTCGCGGATAAAAATTGGCAGGCGACCCCGAAAACCCCATGTATGCAGAGTGCGGAGGATGCCCATCCTCCAGCAGGTGTCGTATGCCTTTTCCAGATCAAAGAACACCGCTACTGTCTGGCGCTTCCGTAAAAAGTTATTCATTACTGAGGTAGATAGGGCAACAAGATGATCCACCGCAGAACGGTGCTTGCGAAACCCACATTGGACATTAGACAGGAGATGTTGCGTTTCAAGCCACCATACCAGGCGCCCGTGAATCATGCGTTCCATCACCTTGCATATGCTACTGGTGAGGGAAATGGGGCGGTAGCTGGAAGGGAGACATTTGTCCTTCCCAGGCTTTGGTATGGGAATGACTATGGCTTCACGCCAGCGTCGCGGAAAGGTGCCTTCTATCCATATGCGGTTGTAGGTGGCCAGTAGGAAGTGCAAGCTCGTTGGTGAAAGGTGTTGCAGCATCGCCACGTGAATGCCATCTGGTCCTGGAGCGGAGGACCGCGAAGACGAGAGTGCGTGGTGAAGCTCTCGTACAGTAAACTCGGTATTGTAGCATTCACGGTTCTGAGAGGTAAAGGGCAATGGAGTCGCCTCCACCGTCCGTTTCCTAGCTATGAAAGCGTCAGTGTAATGTGAAGAGCTAGAGACCTCTGCAAAATGTCGACCCAGTGCGTTGGCTATTTGTGGAGGATCGACGACGGTGTCAGTTGCGACACACAGACCGGGAATTGGGGAATGAGCCATAGTGCCCGAAATTTTTCGAAGGTTACCCCAAATGATGGAGGAAGGGGTAGACCTATAAAAGAGCTCGTGAATGAGCGCCAACTGGCGCGTTTACAGTCGCGAAAGAGGCGACGACAATAGGCCCGCAGCCGTTTGTATCGGATGCAGTTGTCGAGCGTGGGCCGTTGTTTGAAGATTCTAAGGGCACGTCGCCGTGCTCGCAGAGCGTCACGGCATTCCGCGGTCCACCACGGGACAAGGGGACGACGTGCGTGGGAAGTCTTGCAGGGGATGGAACATTCTGCGGCTGTCAGAATAACTGTGGTAATGTGTTCCACTTGGTCGTCTATACTAGGATAATGGTAAGTACCAAAATCCGCCAGTGACGTGTAGAGCTCCCAGTCCGCTTTCGTTAACTGCCAGCGGTGTGGATGCTCAAGGGTGTCAGGCATCATTAGGTGAATTACACACGGAAAATGATCGCTCGAATGTGTGTCTGAGAGAGCAGACCATTCAAGACGCCGTGCCAGCTGAGCAGTGCAGATAGCTAGATCTATATGGCTGAAAGTATTTGTGGTGTCTGAAAGATAAGTTGGTTCACCAGTGTTAAGGCAGATGAGCTGAAGGTGGTTCAGTATATCTGCCAGGAGGGAGCCCCGTGGACATGGTCGTGGGGAGCCCCAAAGGGGGTGGTGGGCATTGAAATCTCCCACCAACAAAAACGGACGCGGAAGCTGGTCAATAAGATCTAGGAGATCTGATCTAGTGACGGGAAAAGAGGAAGGAGCGTAAATATTGCACAGTGTGAAGACAAATCCAGGAAGGTATATCTTGACAGCAACAGCTTGTATTGGAGTACACAAAGGGACCGGTGTACTGTGTACGTCATCCCGAATAAGCAACATTACGCCCCCGTGGGCTGGAATTCCTGCCACTGGAGGAAGGTCAAAGCGAACGGTAGTGTAGCGTGGGAAAGTAATTCGAGTACCAGGGAGCAATTTTGTCTCCTGTAGAGAGAAGATGATTGGATGATATGTTCGCGTTAAAAGCTGCAGTTCTGTCCAATTCGACCGGATACCACGAATGTTCCATTGAAGAATATCCATAATGGGATAAAATGAGATGAAGGTGGACATCAGCCCGACGAAGGCGGCGGGCCACAGTGCGAATGTTCGCAACTGGTGGTGTCTGAGACAGGAGGGTCTTGCTCCATATTCTCAGAGGTTACCACAGCAGCTGCCTGAGTGTGGTCGGCAGCCCCATCTTTGGCTGATGCACCTGGAGAGACTATAGGCTTCCAGGGGATGCCATCGTCACATTGTGAGGTAGGAGGGGGGAGAGTTTTCCCCCTATTTGATTTCTTGGAGCCCTGGTGAAGCTCTTTGGTTGGCTCAGATGTTTTGGTAGGGGTGCGGAGGAAATCCTCGCGCGAATGCTCTTTCTTAGACTTTCGCGTCTCTATCTGTGGTTTCACAGCTGAAGATGAAGATGAAGACTTGGAAGAGGTACTCACACTTTTCGTTGAACGTGACGCCATTGTCGATGTAGACTGTTTGACAACTAATGTCGTAAACTGTAGGTCACAAGTCTGTGTGGCCATATCCCGTGTTGTTGGAGGCGTTGCAACTACAGTACTGTAGTTACCACGCGGCGGGGTCTTGGGCTTACGACTGGCGTACATCTTACGTGCAACTGGTATGGGAACCTTTTCCTTTACACGGATTTCCTGGATGGCTCGTTCATCGGCAAACACGGGACATTCCCGGGAGGAAGCAGCATGATTCCCGTTACAATTGATGCAATGAGGGGACGGTGGTGGACAAATCCCCTCATGGGCCTCTTTACCACAGGTGACACATATGACTGGGTTCTTGCAAGACTGGCTTGTGTGGTTAAATCGATGGCACTGATAACACCGAGTAGGGTTAGGGATATAAGGTCGTACTGTGATGACCTCATACCCTGCCTTGATCTTCGGCGGCAGAGCCACTCGGTCGAAGGTCAGAAACACTGTGCGAGTGGGCACTACAACATTGTTTTTTTTTTTGTCACCCTGTGTACTGCGACGACGCCTTGAGCTGCCAGATATTCTTTCAGTTCATCCTCAGTCAGACCGTCCAAACTGGCCGAGAAGACTACCCCTCGGGAATAATTGAGGGTCGGATGGAGCTCAACACGGACCGGGTAGCTGTGGAGCAGAGTAGCCTTAAGCAGCCGCTGTGCCTGGGAGCCACTTTCTGTTTCTAACAGTAGTGTTCCATTACGTAGGCGGTTGCAGGTCTTAACTGGGCCGGCAATGGCATCAACCCCTTTTTGAATAATAAATGGGTTCACCGACGAAAAGGATTGTCCTTCCTCAGTACGGGTCACCACAAGGAACTTTGATGTCTGTAAATTTTTCTGTTCAGACACACTATTGTCTAGTACATCATTTTCTAAAGACTCTTTACATTTTCTTTTTTTTAGAACCATCGCGGTTGTATCCCCCACGATTGCCAGTGTCTCCGATGGCACGCTCCTTCCTGCTGGGGGCCCCCAATGGAAGCACACCCGCCTTGGGTGATTGTTCACACCCCAGGTCACACCTCCCGATCTACAGACGGAGGGACCAATCGGCGAATCGGGAAGGTATCAGCGCAGGCAATCGCCCCTCCCCTGGCCTGGCCTTAACCAGGGGGTACGCACGCACCCTACATGCCAGCCCGGGGCTGGGACTTACGCATTACCCAGTCACCCATATGGGTGGCCTTCAAGTGCGTACAGGGAGGAGGAAGAGAGAAATAGTAGGAGGAGAAGCCTCAAACGCAGACGCGGAGGCAAAGAAAGAGGTGAAAGAAGACTGTAAAGCCAAAAGGGTCAGAACTTCGGTTCCCCGAAGGATGCACAGACTCGGTTCCCAAGAGAGGGGGAAAAGGACAGTAGAAGCAGCGTCATATAGCACGGAAAGGAAGGAGTGCTACAAGGGCTGGGGCCCCGTGCACGCCACGCACGTACTCACCACAGAGCGGTGAGCCCCCTGAGGGGTCGTGCTAAGTTATTTACGGGACAAAAATCATTTTTGTGTATATTGATGCTACCTGAACCTTGCTACTGTTGATAATTCACAAGAGAAAAATAGTATTCCCGAACATATCAAAACAGAAAGAAACGCCATGCGGTACGGGAATTGCGCGTTCTTGGTCACTCATGATTTATAAGGAACATTCATAAGAATAAAGAATGGTATTAAGAAATGTAGGTTTACTATTACCCCTATTTGGGCACAAAGCCCATTGAATTACGGTAGTATTGGGAGGGGGCAGGAGACGTAACTTATGAAATCTTTGAAAATGTTTAGAAAATAAAAAGAAATAAAAAAAAGGAGAAATAAGGGAACAGAAGATTCAACCTAGGCGCTGTTTTCACAACTGCAAAACGTGGTAGTGTACTTCACGTATTATTCACCTACCATCTATATCAGCAGTCATTCACGTAACATTCATCTAGTAGTAGCTGAAAACCCGGCGTTGCCCGGGTATTTATTTATTGCTGCCCTTTTTCCCTAGGTATATATTCATTTGTATAAGGGCTGTATGTGAAATCTCTTGGGAATGCAATTAGTAGTAAAGACGTAATTGATTGCAACTTTGTGCGTGATGGGGCGGTTTTCCATGAACTTTACTGTTTATGTGGCCATCTCAAGAACTGTGTGTCACACTGTGATACAATTTAGAAGGTACATTCAATTATACGTTTGTATACTGTCCAAGATTTCCTGCAGCTATAATTGAAACTGTACAAATTACAAATTGTAACGTCATACCGAGAGTCTTAGTTTTATTCCATAAACAGCGGAAAAGTAGCAAGCGCGACACTTTTTTCCTTTCATCGTTTTACTATGGTTGTCAGCGAGAAAAAGTTTAATAAATGTCTGAAATTATGTTAAAAGTTTGTTGCAAGTCGCTAAGTACTATTATGCTCATACAGTGCATTTCGAAAGTCTCGCCGCATTATGGCATTTTTGCGATTTTTATTCGTTATGACGTATTATCTTTTGAACCATGTGCCGTATGTCATTCTTAACCATGCAGCAATTGTTACCTCACGGTAATGAATGTGTGTACCAAATTTGGTTAAAATCGGTCTAATGGTTTAGGAGAAAATTAGCAGCATTGTCGCAAAATGCAGCAGTTTTTCCCACATCTTGTTTATGACGTTCTCTAGTGAACTATATACCTTCTGTGATTCTTACACTTACGGCGACCGTCCTCATGGATTGAAGCTTACGTGTACAAAATTTCATAAAGATTGCAACGAAACAGTAGATTTGTATGCAACACGTACAAACATGCGGACATTCTGCTTTACATATTAGATTTGGTATGCATACTGCTTAATGCAGATAGAACTAAAATCATGACCCGCACAACCTACGTATTGGCAGAGTGTGACTTATCCACGAGTATAGACAGGGCCGTTCCTTCGATGCGGATTAGTTTCGAGGAATGAGCAAGCTAAGTAAAGGTAACCGTAACTGTGTCGATGGTATCGTGGCTTCGCTTCAAAAGTGGCAGCTGCAATGTGTTATGGTTTCAGGTTTCCAAGCAGCGCTTGTCACCAAGAGATGATTGGTACGCTTCTGGTTTCAAGGTCGCTTCGTTCAAATTTCAGAGATATCCCAAATACATAGCCGAAGAAGAAACTTGTCACCATAATTACGGACACACGAGCACGAACGGATAGGTTTAAGGGCGCGAGAGAGGACTCTAGGATCTACAGAAGACAAGGAGAGGTTGTGTGAGAACAAGATACAACGCAGTAGTCCACTGCCGAGCAAAAGCAATTCATCAGAACCGTTGAGTGCACGTAGAGACGATAGAACCTCAGAGTGAACTCTTGGGCTTTGTGACAAATCTCCTCAGGTGTGGGGTCTTATAAATAACGAAGGTTTACACGTTTCGACTTGCGGTAGAGGGGGTCAGGAAAAAATATTCGAGAGCAGAGGAAAAAGAACGCTAACTGCGAGCGTAGGTGC
Organism: Locusta migratoria; assembly: GCA_026315105.1. NCBI lineage: Eukaryota > Metazoa > Arthropoda > Insecta > Orthoptera > Acrididae > Locusta > Locusta migratoria. The sequence goes on from CM048749.1 coordinate 415,769,432, forward strand.
TAACTGTGGCGGTTGTTGCTAAATAATTGTAGTGTTGTAGAAGATTTGGATTGGAAAACATACATGTGAAAAATAATTGCCACGAATGTGTTAGCGAGGGATTCACGATCCAGAGACGCAACGTTCTCAAGCATGGTGAACTAAGAACTCATTGGAAAGCTATCACAAAACAAACCTCACAATGCTGTTTTGTATTCAGAATCCGCAACGCTGAGGGCGATGCTGAACCACGTGTCACACACAGTCCGGGTCTGAAAAGCGCTTACTAGAGCCTTAGAAGGGTTTAATAAACGGCATTATGGGTATGTTAGACAGGTCAGGAAGTTTGACCGGTTGCTGCCAGAACATTTGCTTCAGTTGACTAAGATGCCAACTCAATTGGTCGTCTAAAACCGAACATACAGAGTGAAAGTTCTCCACCTCAGCGAGTGGTTTGTCAAAGGTGAAGTTCTTGTTGTGGATGAAGAGTTTTACGGCACACTAAGTCATATATTGAAGCCAAGGACTTGACAACTTAAGTTGCTGCCCATGACTTCAGTTCTTATGGCAACCTGCCACCAACACGTTGGTAGCCCCGCGGAAGGCCACTCGTGCAGTGTCAGTGAGATCGGAAAAGACAAGTAATTTAAGTAGAAATAAAACGTAGTTTAACACTTAGTAGCTACAAACATTGATTAGTGTGCTCTTAAAGCTTACCATTAACGTTTTTTCTTTTAGTCACGTATTGATCCAGTAATCACTAAAAGTTCGGTTTGTTTACATACGTCCTTGTTAGGCCTAAATTCCTAGTGTGCATATTTAGCGTTTCTCCATAATTTTAAGTACATTTAACACAACTAACTGAATACGTTTATTACTGTCGTCTTCAAGCTCACCATTAAAAGGTTTCTTTTTTCGTGCATTGTCTCAGTAATCGCGAAAAGTAGTTGTGTACATTCGTAAGCCAAATTCGCGAGTGTGCAAATTTAGTGCTATACCGCAATTTTATGTGCAATTACTAACAGCTTGCACGTATTTTGGTGTCCTTAACAAATCTACTAACCCCTTTTATCTGTACTTATATATATTGTCGATACACGTAACAACCATGGATGCAATGTGTTTGAGCTGCAGTAGGTTTGTTCGTTTTGGGTTTCAATGCAGCTGTTGTGGCAAGTGGTTTCATTGTTTTGCAAAGTGTGTTCAAGGGACAGAAAAATGGCTGAACAGGAAGGGAAGATTAGAGCCCTTCAGGCTGAACTGGATAGTGCTAGGGAGGAACTAACGAGGTTAATGGGGGGGGGGGGGGGTAAGCAGGGGTGAGACGTGGTAGCAGGGAACAGGGGCCACAGAGTATAGTTCCTGACAGCTTCATAATTGGCACAACCAACAGATTTGCCTTGCTACCACAGACAAGTAATGAAGAGGCTCCTTTAGAAGTAGGTGCAGTTAGGAAACTGACTTTCACAAGGAAACCATCGATTTCTAAAAGTATATAGGAAAGTTCTGTTAGGCAGTAGCCATGGGAGAGGTGTGGGCCAGATTTTGCAGGAGAAACTATGTGACAGGTACCAGGTCACGAACTTTTTCAAGCCCAGTGCAGGTCTTAGCCATGTGGTAGAGGATATAGGTTCCTTGTGTAAGGGTTTCACAAAACAGGATCATGTGATAGTGGGTGGGGTGGGAAACAGCATTGATAGGGATCAGGGCTACAGTATGGACTGTGACCTGGTTAAAATAGCTTTTGCAACGACCCAGACAAATGTTGGACTGTTGCCTGCTTTCATGCGGTATGATTGACCCCAATTGAACTGCTCCGTAATGAGGGTCAATATGGAGATTGATCAACTGCTTAGGGCGGCAACTCTGTCGGACATGTGGGATTTTACTAGGCATGGCCTGCATCTCAATAGGAAAGGGAAACTAGCTGGGTTGATAGCAAAATCCTTAATGGGGACACATCAATTCATGGAAGTACTTTAGGCTAAGAACAGTGTCCAGTGAGAAGCTCAGGTGCTAAAAATGTTGAAAAATCAAATGTTTCTCAGAAAAGTAAAGTAGAAAATGTCAGCATTTTTTACCAGAATATTGGGGACTAAAAAATAAAATTGATGAGTTTTTAGTTTGTTTAGATGATATAGAAATTGATAATGTAATAGATATACTAGGCCTGTCTGAGCATCACATTGTCACTGGTATGGAAAATGTGAATCTGTGGATATAGTCTAAAATTTAAGAAGAGACACTAAGATAAGAGGAGTTGCTATATATGTTAAAGCTATTACAGTGTAAAAAATTTAGAAACAAAAATGTTTTGTATAGAGCAGCATATTGAAGCATGTGCCTGCCAGCTTAAACTCGATGATTATCTTATAATTTTAACAGTATATAGGTCCCCTTCGGGGAACTTTGTTATTTCTGGAAAACTTTGATGCCTTGTGCTACCTGTCAGATAGGTGGAAGCAAATTATTATTTATCGTGATTGCAATGTAGATTGACAGAGTAATACGAAGAAAGACCTGGAAGTCTTACTTGGCTCATTCAATCTGATATCCGTTATTGATTTTCCTACCAGAGTAGTAAAGGACAGAAGTACAGGATAAGATACGTTTAACAACATAAATGCTTGTGCCATTGAGAATGGTCTCTCTGATCATGGCGCACAGCTAATAACAGTATGACATAGCTCCGTTCATTAATTCAAAACAGTCCTCCACAATTGTGCACTCGATTAATGACAACTAGGAATTTAAAAAAGTCTACATCATTTGGACTGGGATGAGGTTTACAAGGAACAATTTAAAATATAATTTCAAGATACATTTTAAGGGCATTTGATAACTATTTCCCCAAGAAATTAGTAAAATTTACATTTTAATTTAAAATTGTAACGAACCATGCCAAAAACCATGGCTTACTAAAGGAATAAACATATCGTGCAACCGAAAAAGGGAACTATCTGTCCGCAAGAAAGAGTAATAACCCAGAAACAAAAATATAAAAACTACTGTGCATCATGTCTGAGATTAGCCCCTCTGATAATAAAATTAATACAATTTGGAATATTAATAGGGAGACGGGGGAACCAAGAGCAGAGGAAGAGGGTATTACCATCAAAACAAATGAAAACTTGTTAATAAAGTCAGAAGATGAAAACTTTAATGATTACTTTTCAAATGTTGTAGAGACTGGATCTAAATGTTCATTAGAAGGTGGAAGACAATGGAAGAGGCCATACCCACACAATTTGATACAATTTAAATTCCACCCACCTCTCCTCCAGAAATTAGGAAAAAACTCTAGAGTAAACGGTCACATGGAATTGACGGCATTTCAAGAAGGGTATTACAAACTTGTTCCCAGGTGATAAGTAGGATTGTCATATTTGTAATAGCTCATTAAAGCAGGGTATTTTTACGAATAGACTGAAATATGCTATCATTAAATCCTTGCATAAACAAGGGGGATACATCCGATGTCCAACAACCGCCCCATTTCACTTCTGAGAGCTTTATCTAAAATTTTTGAAAAGTTATGTATTCTCGAGTTGCTTCACATATTAGTAAAAATAAAGTTCTAACAAAATGTTAGTTTGGTTTTCAAAAAAGCTTTTCAACTGAAAATACTATATATATCTTCACTGATGAAATATTAAATGCTTTGAATAACCGGACATCACCAATAGGGATTTTTTTTTTATGTATCAAAGGTTTGATTGTGTATACCATGGGTTTCTTTAAGATGAGAATGATAAGTATTGTATGAGTGGGACAGTGCACAAATGATTTAAATCATATTTAACTGAAAGAGTGCTGAAAATTGAAGTAAGCAGTTCACATGATATATATGAAAATTCTAACTGTGAAGTTATCAAAAATAGGGTCCCATAAAGTTCGGTCTTGGGTCCTTTGCTATTCTTTATATTAATGACTTGCCATTCTACATTCACGAAGATGCTAAGCTAGTACTTTTTGCTTATACAAGTATAGCTATCACACCTAACAAGCAGGAATTAACTGATGAAAATGTAAACGATATCTTCCTGAAAGTTATTAAGAGGTTCTCTACAAATAGACTCATTAAACTTTGATAAAACGCAGTATATACAGTCTCATACAGCAAATGGCGTGATACCATTAATAAATTCAGACTTTGATCATAAATCTGTAACTAAGGTAGAATATTCAAAATTTTTAGATGTTTGCATTGACGAAGGACAATTTGAAGAAACATTCAAGATCACCTGAAACGTTTGAGTTCAGCTACTGATGCTGTCAGAGTCATTGCAAAATTTAGTGATATACATCTCAGTAAATTAGTTTACTACGCTCATTTTCATTCACTGCTTTCATATGGGATCATATTCTGGGGCAATTCAACATTGAGTAAAAAAGTATTCATTGCACAAAAGCGTGTGTTCAGAATAATTGCTGGAGTCCACCCAAGAGCATCTTGCAGACATTTATTTAGGGATCTAGGGATCCTCACTGTAGCATTACCACACACACACACACACACACACACACACACACACACACACACACACACTCGTGAAGTTTGTCATTAACAATCCGGACCAATTCAAAAGCAATTGTGTGCATATCTACACCACTAGGAGAAAGGATATTCACTATTCAAGGTTAAATCTAACTTTGGCTCAGAAAGGGGTGAATTATGCTGTCACAAAAGTCTTTTGTCACCAAGTAGTATCAAAAGTGACAGCCAACTAGTATTTAAAACGAAATTAAAGGAATTTCTGAATGGCAATTCCTACAATGTAGATGCGTTTTTAGATAAAACTTAAAATAAAAATGAAAACAAAAGTCTTTAAAATATTGATTGTCAAGTCTAGTCAACATTTACTAAACTGACGTTGCAAATCTACGAAATGTATGCATGATCTATGCAACAAGTATTAATCTAACCTGCGGTTGTCTTGCAACAATTAGCGGAGCAAAAATGATGTTTTATGGATACAAGGTAACTGATACCCAGGGCCCAGAGCTAACTCTACCGAATTCCTATCAACCAAAAACTAAGGAAAAAATTGAGCTTTCTGGGACACTATGCTCTTGGATATGTGAAGACACATAGAAAGCACTGATTTGGATTCGGAAATAACGGAGAAACGATGTTCTTTATGAAGATACAGAAGAGCGTGTGGAGACTACAACCCTGTACTGTAACGAAGTTATGTCTCCATGTTACGTCGTAAATGTGGCGCAAAACCAAAAGGGCTACTACAAAAAGAGGGGGGGGGGGCAACTACAATAGGAAGGGGGGGGGGGGGCGCAACTACAATAGGAAGGGGGGGGGGGGGGGGCGCAACTACAATAGGAAGGGGGGGGGGGGGGGGGGGGGCGCAACTACAATAGGAAGGGGGGGGGGGGGGCGCAACTACAATAGGAAGGGGGGGGGGGGCGCAACTACAATAGGAAGGGGGGGGGGGGGCGCAACTACAATAGGAAGGGGGGGGGGGGGCGCAACTACAATAGGAAGGGGGGGGGGCGCAACTACAATAGGAAGGGGGGGGGGGCGCAACTACAATAGGAAGGGGGGGGGGGCGCAACTACAATAGGAAGGGGGGGGGGGGCGCAACTACAATAGGAAGGGGGGGGGGGCGCAACTACAATAGGAAGGGGGGGGGGGGCGCAACTACAATAGGAAGGGGGGGGGGGGGCGCAACTACAATAGGAAGGGGGGGGGGGGCGCAACTACAATAGGAAGGGGGGGGGGGCGCAACTACAATAGGAAGGGGGGGGGGGGCGCAACTACAATAGGAAGGGGGGGGGGGGCGCAACTACAATAGGAAGGGGGGGGGGGGCGCAACTACAATAGGAAGGGGGGGGGGGGGCGCAACTACAATAGGAAGGGGGGGGGGGGCGCAACTACAATAGGAAGGGGGGGGGGGGGCAACTACAATAGGAAGGGGGGGGGGGGGCAACTACAATAGGAAGGGGGGGGGGGCAACTACAATAGGAAGGGGGGGGGGGGGCAACTACAATAGGAAGGGGGGGGCAACTACAAAAGGAAGGGGGGGGGGGCAACTACAATAGGAAGGGGGGGGGGGGCAACTACAAAAGGAAGGGGGGGGGGGGCAACTACAATAGGAAGGGGGGGGGGGGCAACTACAAAAGGAAGGGGGGGGGCAACTACAAAAGGAAGGGGGGGGCAACTACAAAAGGAAGGGGGGGGCAACTACAAAAGGGGGGGGGGGGGGCAACTACAAAGAGCAACTACAAAGAGCAACTACAAAGAGCAACTACAAAGAGCAACTAGAAAGAGCAACTAGAAAGAGCAACTAGAAAGAGCAACTAGAAAGAGCAACTAGAAAGAGCAACTAGAAAGAGCAACTAGAAAGAGCAACTAGAAAGAGCAACTAGAAAGAGCAACTAGAAAGAGCAACTAGAAAGAGCAACTAGAAAGAGCAACTAGAAAGAGCAACTAGAAAGAGCAACTAGAAAGAGCAACTAGAAAGAGCAACTAGAAAGAGCAACTAGAAAGAGTAACTCAAGGAGCCAACTCTGTCCAACTTTAGTTGGTTCTTTGTACATTTTGCCACTTTGACGATGTTTCCTCTACCAGGCGAAGAGATCACGCTCTCACTACATATCCTATTCAAGTCCAAGGTACATTGTAACAACATGTGTTTTTAAAAATTTATAGTGTTCTATATCTAGGTATCATAATGGGTAAGGGCTTTGTGGAATTTTGACTGGCTTGAGAACTGCACCTTTCGAAGTAATTTGTCTTAAGTTGTCTTGCATTCTCTCGGCGTTCTTTAAGAGTGTTAAGAATTGTTTCTCAGATGCACAATTGCTGACAAAGCTAACTGAAGTATTCATCCTTCACTTCTGGGTCACTACGAACTAATTGCTACATGGAAATTCCAGGTACGCTCATAGGTTACCTGTAAGTAATTTTTTACTTTGTGTAGAATTCAGGGAGCGAGACATTACACCCATCGGAAGAAAAGTACTCGCCAAAACTTTCCTACTTTCATCTTTGTGATTAACAGTTAGGGCTATGCACTGAGACTTTTATGCCAATGACATGCTGCAGACAACTCGTGTTCTTCAAATGTGGGTACGACCACTGGTTACACTCAACGGACGTAACTGTACCAGGGAGATTTCCATTTATTATTCAGTTGACTCTGCAAACCTTTCTTTGAAATGTTTAAATTTTTGACCACTTTGTTGTAACCATACCGCGTGTATCTCAGTGGTAGCAGCAGTGAAAGCTTTAAAGTCAACCTTTTTAAGAGCTCATGTGGGTGTCAAGGGGGACTAAACTGGGGAAACCATTTGTGTGGTAGCGACTTCATTATCTTTTCACGACTCAACCGCGGATACAATGTGGAGGGCCAGGGCTGTAAACGACGAATCAGGACCGAATAAGTTTCATAAGCCACGAATAAAGATGGGACTTCGTAGTTTGTAAATTAAGGAGCCAAATTTTTGGAGTCATCAGTTCTATGCTCCATAAATAGACATATCTCAACTAAACCATACAGAAATTAGGCATACAGAAGGGCAAGAATGTTCATTACGAAACAGGAGAATGAAGTATTTGGGGAAAAATATTACCACAATACAGCTGATGGCTATGAGTCGCTCTCAAGGATGACCTAGCCACTCTTGACACTAGGAACACTGAGCTAAAACCTTAGGCTGGACTCCAGCAAAATAAATTCATGTCACCTACAATATAAAGCAGAGTATCCGTATGTTTGTACATGTTGGATACAAATCCAAATTTTTGTTCCAATCTTTATGAAATTTTGTAAGTTTCAATCCATGGGGACGGTTGCCCTAAGTGTAAGGATCACATACGATACATAGCTCACGAGGTATGACGTCATAAACAATGAGATGAGCGAAAAACTGCATTTTGCGACAATGCTGCTCATTTTCTCCTAAACCACTGGACCGATTTCAACCAAATTTGGTACACACATTCCTTACCGTGAGGTAACAATGCTGAAGGGTTAAGAATCATGACATGCTTTAGAAGATGACGTCACAAACAAAACTGCCTTATAATGCAGAGAGGCTTTATAAATACGCTATATGAGAATGAGAGCACTTAGCGACTGGCAACAGGCTTTAAAAATAATTTCAAACCTTTATTAAACTTTCTCGCTAACAACCATAGCAAAACGATGAAAGGAAGAACGTTTCTTGCTTACTTTTCCGCTGTTTATGTAGTAAAACTACGGCTCTCGGTATAACGTTACTATATATAATTTGAACACTACAAATTGTAGCAACAGTAAATACGTAGATGAATGTAGCTTCTAAATTGTATCATATTCCGACACCTAGTTCATGAGATGAGCATGTAAACAGTAACGTTCCTGGAAAACCTCCCATCACGCACCAAGTTTTAATCTACTACTTTACTACTAATTGTATTCACAAGAGATTTTTTCAGATATACAGCCTTTATACAAATGAATATATATATGAAAAAATGGCACGAATATATAAATACCTGGGCAACGCCGGGTTTTCAGATACTGTAACATTACGAACGTGAGTGGGGAGGGGGCGGCTGAACGTGGGGGTGGATAGGAAGGTTGAGGGACTGACAAGCCCGGACTACAACCCTTAGATGTAGAAATAAAGCCTTTCATGAATAAAACAATCCGCCGCACTGTCTTCTAAAACGAGGTTTAAAACCTCGGAGATGACAAGGACGGCTAAATGGCGACTCGGGGGGGGGGGGGGGGTCATCACGAAGGAGAGGCCCGTGAGTAAGACCTTGTGCTGTGTGTGGTGCAGGAATGGACATGAGAAAGTGTCTACGATGGACACGAAATCTGCAGTGAAGACACTGCTGCTGTTCGGCAAGTAGCTTAACTTTGCCCTGCATGTGCATAATGGAAGACTACACCACTATCAACGAACAAGCAAAGAGTGTGAACCACATCGGAACCACGAGACCAATCAAGAATCTACAATAATTTGTGACAAAAGTCCCAGTTCTACTGGGCTCTTTGTCCATTGTCTAACGTCAGTCTTGGGCCACACGTGCACCATAATAGTGGTGTACGTGATTAGAAGTTGAAAATGGTGGTAGGGGAAAAGACATTCCCCGTTAGGGAATGGACGCAAACTCCAATTGAATTTTCCTTCTCATTCGCTGATCCGGAAAATACATGGCAGCGTTCGGGGAAAATAGCGTGGTGCGTATCGCGAGGAAGCCACGAATGTGGGAAGCGTTGTTTCCTAGCAGTTACTGTCCCCTGGTTCGTAGTAAAGTCCTGCCTACACGAGTCAATTGTACACAGGACTCTTTCCCATCACAAACCTATCTCCAGTCATGTCTGTTACAGTAACCAAACCGTTGAGGGAGCTACTGTACTCTACTTTCGAGGCTGCCACTTTCAAATTTGGCTGAAGAATCGTTTGTAAAGCTGCAAATGAATACCGCAGTGTGCACACCAAGTGACCCTGTTGAGGCCGCGGATGGCGTGAAGGTGACAACAGCTCGTTTGCTAAAGCTGATGCCCTTTTTAGCCGATCATAAATTACCTCTCCCAAAAAGCGGCAATTATCTACTTCATTCAAGAAGTCAACCTTAAAATGTAGTTAAGGGTGTGAGTGAACTATCCAGGACTACAAAATTGCGAACCAAAGGTCTTACAAGGACACCAGATGAGTATCGGATTATATTATTTCTTTATATTTATGGGAAGGTAAGTTCAGGACATAACCAGCAAAAGCCATTCGACACAACTGTCAATTTTCGATACAATCGACTTTAAAGTATCGCAAATACACATTTGGACTAAATAGCAAGAACTAAAATGGTAGCCTCGTCTTTTCGTGTAGCTCAGGTGGTAGCGTTCTGGCCTTCCAGACCTGGGGTCGGTGGTTCGAATCCTATCAGCGCAGTTTTTTAATTTTTTTTTCCGTTGTGTTCGAACGCTTACACAATTTTAACATATAGTCGCGACTTTTACGAAATCGTCATGTGGTTTTGTTTATTCAAAATTTTAAATACTTTATGGAAAATGGTTAATTATAGTCAATCAAAAACGTAGGTTAAATTTTTAAATTTTTGGCTTTACTATTAGTTGACGACGGTAGTCTGTTCAGTTTGTGAAGAGATACGGCACTGTATTTGGAAAGTCATCGCCATAGCTACTAATGGCTTTTCAATAAGCTACTCTTTCGACCATTGTCTTACGTGATAATCAGGATTTCAACTCGTCTACATACACAAACAAAAACTGAAAAGTGGAATTAGAGATCCCAAAATATGTTCTATAACTGAATGGGAAAGTTTGCGGAAGGGTGATAGAGAAATTTTAGCTCAGCCAAGCGGGGGAAAACTATCGCAATTCCACTAAAACACTAAATTTTCATTTGAGTAGGGATCCATGAATAGATGGCAAACAAGTTCACTCTTATTCGATCATGGGTTCTGCAGATCCAGTGAGGACTAAGTCCTCCAGTGATGCGAATATCACCTCCTGCAGCAGATGCAAAAGAGCTGTGGCGTAGAAACCTCCAATCTTTATTTCTCTATTTTACTTTTTCTTGGCCTTTATTCTTACAGGGGCTCGTAGGGGTTCTCCGAGATTATTTCACGTACTTTTGACGATCGTAAGTCTTTAACAGAAGAGTCTAGATCCCTTTGCCACTGAATTCCACCGATGGTGGAAACCTCTGTAGGTAGTGGCCAATGAGTCCCCTTCCTAGAGATTATGTGGACCACAGGAGACCTGTTTGTAAACGTGAGGGGGTGGAGACATGTCCTCAGTTGTTGGTGGAGGAGAGGATTTGTCCCAAAATGTCTATTGGTGAGCAATAAGAGGAGAAAAGGATCCACATAGAAGCCATGAGGACCAATTGCGTGCAAATATCAAGAACGTCGTCCCTGAAGAAGCTGGTGATGACTGTAGCAAATGTTAAGACCGTACACAATTTGTAGATTCGCTTGTATTTTTCCTTGCCCGAATGTAGCATTATTTTATCTTCTTCCTTTCTGAAGGATTGCGCCGTTAGGTGAGCATGAGGGGATGGTACTGCCCTCAGTCTACAGACATGGTAGATGGAACCAACAAGCATCCAGGATGACATTACGAAGGAAAAATCCTGACAGCCCTCTGTGTAATTTAAATTTGTTTAAGTAGTTTGTGAGCCTACGGACTAATTACTGCAACAGTTCAGTCCATTAAGTTTTCGAACATTTGATCCTGAATTCGAAGGCTTCCCTATCAATATTTCCACACAGGGTATTTGTGAGACCATGGCTCATCCTCATCTTTGGTCTGAAGTACCTGTCATGACAACGAAGGAAGGGAACGATTTGGTGGTCATATATCGGTATGAAATTCTGTCAGCATTATCAGATTTCGGTCGCTTCATTGATGAATAACCACCCTAATACTACCCAATTCGACCAACCACCACCCTAGGGGTTGCACCCAAGCTACAGTTAAGGGCATCTGGTGGCATCAGTACCGTAATACTTGATACCCCAGGTAGATTGGGATCTACTCGTTCGGAAGGGTGTGGAGATGGCAGCTGTACCATGTCTAGTTCGACAACTGTGTTAGGGGCTTTACATGGGGGCATAAACTACGAGAAACATAAAGGCGGCTCCCATTTGTGATGTGTGGGGAAACATGCTAGGCATTTTTGACTAAATGCCGAAAATTGGGTACTAAGCATGTTCAATCACTGCCGAAAAACAGCCGGACGTCAGAACTGCAAAATTTACGATTTTCAGTTTTCTTAACACATGTGGGTTATTTATGCCTCACCTTTACTTTTGATGTTAAATAAATTAAGCCGGCTTCACCAGTATATTTTGAGAGGCAATTTCCTCCGTAATATTTAATTAAAACTCATTAAGACTAAGTACACGTATTGTCTTATGTTCAGGTAGCAAAACTAACCGCAGCAGCTATGTGCGCTCCTGATGTAGACAAAATATTTCTAGGTACCATCAACTTTCAAATATCAGTCCTAGCAGAAACCACAATACTGCCTCAGTTTATAAGGGTAAAGATTCGCTGGATGAAGTAGAAGATCGGCCTCACAAGGAAATGTCGACACCATCCTATTTGAGATGAACGAATGACCAGCCAATACCCCAAACAAGCAAGACATACTATGGGTATCATAGCGCAAGGTATAACCTTTGCAGAAATAGAGCTCTGTCTGATGTCTCTAGTAACTTCTGAACATGACAACGCCCCCCAATCGAAACCTAACGTAAGTTTCATTTCCATCTTAACATACGATTTTCAAATAAAAAGCTCCACGGTCATTGGAATGAAATATCCATTGAGCGCACAGACCGTCTAAGACTGGATAGGTCCCTCATGAAATCATTACGGAAAACTAAGTATCTGCAGGGAACAAGGTATACTTTAAAATTTGTCAGTGTGTAGGTCGTACCTATAGAGCTTCGACCCTCAACCATTGCACTTTGTTTTTCCGCAGGTGAATACAGATATAGTGTCTCGTCCAAATCTGAGCATGCTAAGAAGATCGACGAACACCTTAAACAACATCCACGGTAGGCGCAGGATACATGAAGACTCCATTCGCAAAGTTCTGTTAAGATTGAGGTATCAATATTACTAGGTCTCTAAGGCCTCGTATAAAGAACGTGTAGTTCATAAAGCTGTTTGACGAGCATCCACTACACAGCATTTATCGATTGAAAATAATGAAATTCAGACATCGGTTTCCTCACTGCAGTTCGTTTTTGATGAATCCCTTGTCTGCCACCCAAATTAAGAAGTCCACCAATCAAACTTGTTCATCGAAAATGCTAAACGACGTAAGAACTGTTTTAGAACCTTTAAAAACTATACGATAATGTCGAATGTGAAACACAGAACGCAGAACATCTTTTAAAATGCCGAAATTGTCCACGGTGTAACCTTAACAACTCCGAAGCACCTCACTGAACCCAGTATTGAGCCGAAACATCTGTAACTTAGGACACGAATAAGTGAAATTGTGGAAACAAGCGTAGATTCCCGGCAGGGGAATGTTAAATTTCCCTCGACATATTGCTTCGGCGGATAAAGTAAAACGCGATCTGCAGACCGCGCGTCTTCTAAGTTATCAGGCAACGCAGATGGGAAAAACAAAGTGGCGTAGACTTAAAAAGTCATTCCACCAAGAGATGGCGTACAGTCAATTGTTGAAAACCGTGGCCACAAATAGAAGGGCTACCACTTGAGTGAAATGACACTGTCCTATAGGTAACCGGGCGTAAAATACATCTCGCGACGTTGGGACGGGAAGACTTCAGCCAAACGAATGGAAGAAGTTTAATGTCTCAAAATTTGTTCCCTTCAGATTAGAGCAATGGAAGCGCCAGGGCAATATCACCTGACACTCTACGCAGACATCTGAGGGAACAAGAGGTAGCAAATCAAGGAATGAGGGCTGCATCCTTTGTGCCAGAATCCGCCTTCTCGTTCCGCGACACACCGACGTGGCCAGGAACTCCAATTTGGTTCCACTGTCATTGAGGGAAAGGTGTGCATCAGATGACATGACACTGCGAAGTTTACTGTTAAATTACGTGAAGTTGCTTGCCTGGATTGAGGTTATTACAAGTCTTTGGAAATAAGGTGGCAGATTATGCAAGATAACTAAGAATGACAAACAAAACGTCCTTCCACATACTGCCCCCACTTCAAGGTAAAAAGGGAGTAAGTCACCGTAACTGTAGAACTAAAAATTTCATACAAACGTCAGTGTTTTATTCCAGGCATAAATTTCTCCGGCCTATTCAAACGCTCTAGTCTGCAATACTATCTTTGTGTGATAGTACCACTAACAAAGGAAAAGGAAAACTGTGCCAACACTTTCTCGACTGTTACCTCAGCCAGTGGTGACAGTTTGACCTCACGAAGAGTGCACTGATATCATCGCAGAAACATAGCTGTCTAAACAACTTTTAGGCTACTTCACCATTCGGACCATGTCATGTCCTCCAACCCGACAGCCAGGGCGTGCAGTTTTAGGTAGGAAGTTCATTATAAACGTGCACTCCTAACATATCGACTGTGCACTGAACTGATCAACACTGCCGGAACAAGAATTAGAAGGCGCCGCGTCGAGCGCCAATCAAGGAGACGCTCTGCCACGTCCATGGCCGACGAGACGTTGAGAGCACTCCTGCAGCGCTGCTACAACGAGCCGCACATTGGTGAGGTCAGTTAGTTGGTCTCCATACTCCACAGCAGTAGAAAGAAGAATTGGGATCAACAGTGAAAACCTGTCCTAGTCTGGAAAAGATACGTAAATACTTTAATTCCAATAAATTTGTGCTTATGAGTATTATTCTAGCTTACCTTCTGCAGCTGCATCCTTATTTCTGTGCCGGCTGCTGTTACTTCTGCAAGTAGGTAACATTCCGACTAGGTGACATTTGGAAAGGTATGGAAGACCAACGCAGGCTTCGCCCAAGCAATGCAGGGCTTGCTAACAACTATTCTGTCAACTGCCTCTGGAAGCTGCTGGCCGTCATCTGATGCAGCTAATTCATCGCGAGACCAATCAAATGATCCAGGTCTCCAGGGCCGTGAGCAGCTCTTCCCTTTCCTTTCATATTTTTATGATACATAATAAACGAATTTTATGACTATGGGTCGTGCTATTATACAAGTGTACATCTATTTTCTTTACAAGTATGAATATGTGTTATACTTAGCTCTAATTTATCTACTCAATGTTTTAGTTGTTAATTTGTTGCAACCTGCAGTGTAACAGGTTGTACCAGATTTTACAAACCTACTTGTTTTCTGTTATGTCCGCCACGCTAAACCCGACGGACGTGCCCCTGGCACTGGGCTGCCCCCTCCCTCACTGCAGGTGCTTTCAAAACTCTTCCCCTGTTTTTGTATTCTACATCTACTACCTACAGACAAACTACAACTACTAACCTAGGAAGTCTAAAGACTTCATGTTTTCCATTCGAGTTTTCCACACTCTCTTCCAGATCCAGGTCACGGCTGATTGCGGCCAGAGGCGCCCAGTCCGTGTCCGGTGGCATGGCTACGTGTGGAGTCCAGTCTGATGTTTTATCATCACATTAGGTATTAGGGTTGATGGATGGATATGATGTTATGGGCGCACGACAACTAGGTCTTTAGCGCCCGTACAAGATAATTAGGCGATACGTGTGACCTGATTAAAATGAAATGAACACAAATAGGGAACAGACATTAGGTATTAATCTTTATGATTTTATATATGGACATCTTGGATAGGACTTCAGTGAGTTTAGTACATGGGAAGTTTCTTCGCCACGTATTAGTTTGTTAGCGTCTAGGTGAGGCAGCTGGAGACGCAGATCAGCGCATTCTTTATCATGTGGGGGCACAAGTACACATGCTGCTCTGGAGTTCCGGAGCCCCACAGTCACATGCCGGTGTGGCTCTCTTCCCGCAGCTTATCAAGGCGCAGGCTGTTGCTGCTGCTGCTACTGCTACGTCAACCATACCGTCTATGCCAGGAGAAATCACGACGTAATCTGAATGCATCCACTATTTCGCGCTTGCGAAAAAAAAAAAATGAATTTCAATGACATGACATACCCAACTCTAGTTCATATCAGTTGGAACCAACTTAAAATTACGTCTTGGCGACATCTGGCACTTCAATATATAGGTTCGCAGATATTGTTTCCGACTTCCCGTTTGATGACTCAAATACTGCTCTTACTGAATACTGCTTGTAGGAATGTTCATCAGTGCAGAAATGTGATTCAGAAAATTCTTGTGAATACTTCAGTCAGCTACAACGAGTGGCTATTTAGCTTTAGGGCATATTAGGAATTAGTCCATCCTCAACTGATATCCATGAATAGTGAAGGATCTATATATTTTGAAGGTACAGAGCATACTTGGGATTTCTTTTACAAGAAAAATATAGACGTGGTGAGCTAGTATGCTAGTGTGTTGGTTCCAATGCAGGTAAAATTTCATGAGCAAGCGTATCAAACAATTCTATTTTAACAAGGTGTCATGAAAAGGAGGAAGATGACTCAGTGCTTAATGTGATGTCAGCACTGCCTGCAAGTGTACAAAAAATGCGTTTGGAACGTGATATGATAGACGCCGAACATGTGAATGTGACAATCCGTGTGAAGGCTTCACATTCGGCGAGAAGAATGTTGCTGTAAAGGACGATATAAGCACATATCGTATGTCATACATGACCTGTCTCCAGTAGAAACGAGAGATTCATGAATGTATCTAGACGAATGAAGGAAGATCCAGTCACAGTCTGTAACTGATAACGGAGCACTCTTAAATTAATTAGGTTCAGAGAAAGACCTCGTACGTTCCCTAGAATGGAAATTTTTCTGCGTGTGCCTGGAGTGATTTAGGAAAAACACAGGAAACAATGTCCGGAGGCTGCTTGAAACTACAGTTTTCCAGAATTTGAGTCCATTGGACTATCACTGCACTACCATGCACCGTATCTGTAGAGGTAACGATTTTCGGTGAGACTTCGAAGTGCAGAAATAGTAAAATGTGAAGTAACATTAAGTGTCATACCAGTTGTGAAAGTCCGTGTCATAGTGATTAAGAACTTTTCGTGCTGTCTGTGACTAGGTTAGTTACAATACGTAAGTAGCTGTAGTTCCTTCAGTAGTACCAGTGGAATGCAACGACAGGAGTACGATAGCTTATGGATCTCCAAAGCATCTGACGGGATAATAGTAATTTAGCTGAACTAGTGCTATCATAAAATTATATTCAGCTGCGTTCGGAATTCACAAACGCATAATATCCTTTTAGACACACCAGGCCCTAAGAGCCAAATTGTGGACCATTACGCCGTTTATATTGTTCGCCTGAAGCATAAAATGTTCATTGGTAAGAGTAGAGAAGAATTTGTAGGTGAATTTTTAGATGAATTCTGTTGAGGATCACCCGATTTCTGGAACAATGTCTGCACAAATTATGTTGCACTGTAACACGCCTAAATTTGAAATATAGGCTTTAATGTCTTATTAAATAGGGTGGCAACCTTTTCAGTTGAAATTCTTGCATGCTATTTCCTGCATGGCTTCGTTTGTCATCTGCGCTGGCTTCTGCAGGGTGGCTAGAGGCTTACTTGGGAAGATGGCGATGTGGCCGTGTTTTTAGTGTCTTAGACGAAAGAGGTGACTCGAGATCTCTGGGCGCTATGTTCAAAATTAAGAAAACTTTAATGGGGTGACCGGTATCACCCGTTATCCCACCCGACTAATGGTGGGAGTGACCCAGTCAAAACACAGCGGATCTGCTCACGGGAGTGATGTCTGCAACAACGCTTATCGGCGCTGAGGTGACATGGTCCATCGTGGCTAACCGAACCTCCTGTAGTCTGTCCACATAAGTCATCGTGTTCGTCATTGCCAGAAGCTCTAAAGATCTTTCAGCAACATCAACACGGAAGAGCCCATCTTTAATTTCACGCTATAAATTTCATACTGGAAGACAATATGTAGAGGGTTGTGTCTTACGGTATTTGCATCAAGATTAAACGGGCTGTAATGGTACACTTTAATCACAAGAGAAATATTGATCTATCGGTGTAACAATTTATTGTAGCTGTGTCGGGAAGTACCAGAACTAAGCGTTAATATAAAGCACCGAATCAGTTAGGAGAAGTTGGCTTAAGCCGGAAGTAAGTTCGGCCGAAGTATTTGCAATTGATCTGACTGTTCAGAAAGGACTGATTAAAATAGGTGGAGGCATATTTGTCGCCTTCAAATGTCTATCGTGTAGTGGAGTAGAGGTAGTATTCGACAATCGTAAAAAGTTGAAAATTGGTTCCTTTAACCGGCCCCCTACTGACGATTCAAAAGCAGGAACGTTAAAGGAAAACCTGAGTAACTGCAAACACACTGGACTCCCAATAGTAGGCAGTCATTTTAATTTGCCCTCAATCTGTTAGCGAAATTTTTCTCAGTACGTAGCTGTCTAAGGTAGGATATTTGCAGCCTTGGCCGCGGCATCAACAGCCTCGTCACCAGGCACGTCTGCGTGGCCAGGTACCCACAGGAGTTGAACGCGAGGGCAGTCAGAAGCTAATGACAAGGGAGCGGTTGATTCGTTGCACAACAGGATGGTCCGAAGGGGTCTCAGACTGGTTGGCTCTGAGTCAGAGCAGATGACATAGGAAGGAGAGCGGTGTCGGCAGGTGTATATAGTACAGCCTGATAGAGGGCAAAAAGCTCAGCAGTGAAATTCGAGTAGTGGTAATTAAACCTGTACTGAAAACACTCATCCGCCGACAAACGTACATCCGACACCTTCATTGGTCCATTAGCCATCCGTATATATGAAGACTGAAATTTCGAGCCGTGCAAAAAAAGTTCAAGAAACCTCAAGAGGTGAACAGCATCCGAAGTACTCTTTCGGGAGTGAGGTGAGTTGGAGATGAACGCGAACTTTAGGCTGAAGCCGAGGTGGCACTGGGCTCTCACCTATTTGTAATGTGGAAGGGAGGGTAAAATCGAGCTGCCGAAGTAAGCGACGAAAACTGACTCTAGAAGGGAACAGGGCAATTGCAGACAGCCCATAATGACCACTGGGGGGATTCATTAAAAATGACTAGTCATGCATACTGACACAGCAATATTTCACGTCGATAGGGGAAGTTAATTCGGCAGAGACTGTCAACAGGGCTAGTGTAAAAAGCTATCGCCAGGCGTAACCCCCGATGGTGAATCGAGTTTGGGTGGCGTAAAATGGAAGGCCGTGCAGAAGGTGTCAGACGTAACAGAGCTCACTCGTACCCTGAACATAAGATTTTTCAAAAAGGCACGAATAAAGAGGGGGAGACTGCCCAGAAAACCCCATGTATGCATGTTGAGGAGAATGCCAGCCCACCAAAAAGTGTCGTAAGCCTTCTCCAAATCTAAGAAAATATCCACCGTCTGACGCTTCCGCAAAAAGATATAACTAAGGTCGACAAGGTAACGAGTTGATCAATAGAGCGATGCCTTCGAAACCCACATTGGACATTAGTGAGGAGATGTCGAGATTCGAGAATCCAAACCAGCTGAGCATGAGTATTGACCACGCGCTCCGTTACCTTACAGACACAACTGGTCAGGGAAATGGGGGCGATAACTAGAAGGAAGATGTTTGTCCATTCCTGGTTTGGGTAAGTGGACAATTGCTTCACTTCAACGAGGGGCAACTTCATTTTCAGTCCAGACGCGATTATAAGTGCAAAGAAGAAAGCATTTATCTGCAGGGGACAGGTTCTTAAGCATCTGAATATGGATGGCAATGGGCCCAGAGCAGAGGATCTGGAGATAAGGGCACGTTCAAAAGAACGTGTTCGTGCCTCCTCGGCCTGCTTTAGGAGGAGGAAGGCAGGATCATAATTAGCTGAGCTTGAGACCTCTGCGAAAGAGCGGCCGAAAGCATAGCTGATAACAGGTTCCACAAGAACTTTGTTTTCCATGTTAAGGCCGGGGATTCGGGAATGTACCTTAGTACCAGATAACCGGCGTAGGTTACACCAGAACACCGCCGAAGGAGTGGATCTGTTGAAAGATCTCGTGAAAGCAGTGAAGGAAGCTTTTTTGTTTCTATAATGACAACATTTCGCTCGTAGTCTTTTGTAATTAATACAATTTTCCAAATTTATGTCGGCAGTTAGAGCACGTCGCGGGGATTTAATACCATCGCTACATGCTGCATTCCACTAGGGAACTGGGACCCTACGTGGAGATGAAGTTCGGAGTATAGAATGTTCGGAAGCGGTGAAGATGACGTCTGTGAAGTAGTTAACGTGACTGTTACAGCTAGGGATATCTTTCTTTTTTTCGTGGTTTTAGGGCGCA
This sequence comes from Locusta migratoria, assembly GCA_026315105.1. Taxonomy (NCBI): domain Eukaryota; kingdom Metazoa; phylum Arthropoda; class Insecta; order Orthoptera; family Acrididae; genus Locusta; species Locusta migratoria. The sequence goes on from CM048749.1 coordinate 415,789,251, forward strand.
CAACTTCTACGATCATTAGCGCCCAGACAAGAACAAAGAATAGCTAGATCTCAAAAAAATTGGTAACTGCCAGTTAGAACACCAAGAAGAGGCTAAAAACGAAAGATAAAAGACAATTAAAAGGGTTAAATATCCTTTGATAACTTGGCCAATGTGATAAAACGCAAAACTCTAGCAGCTGCTCGTGTGTCATCAGCTCAAATTTCCTCTAGAGTAGACGGAAAGTGAAGGGCTACACGGAGATGAGTAAAATTAACGCAAGACAATAAAACGTGTCGCACCGTCAGCAATTCACCGCAGGAACACAGCGGTGCAGGATCGGCGGTTGGCAAATGACGGTGGCTGAAACGGCAGTGACCGATCCGCAACCGGGCCAGAATGACCTCCTCCCGCCGAGAGGGGCGTGAGGTGGTCCTCCAAGCAGTCGGAATCAGTTTAACAGTTCGCAGTTTATTGTTGTACAGTGAAAACCACGCACTGTGCCATGACGACACGATACTCCGGCGAAGAGCCCGTTGAACATCGTTCGATGGCCATGCGAGGCAAAAGAGCTGCGGCCTTGGCTGCTATGACGGCGGCCTCATTCCCGGCCACACCCACATGGCCAGGGACCCACAGGAAAGAAAGGTGACAGCTGTCATCTTCTAGCAACTGGAGGGAGCGTTGGATCCGATACACGAGAGGATGGTTCGAGAAAGGGTCCGTAAGACTCTGCAGGGCACTAAGGGAGTCCGAACATATGGCATAGAAAGGTTGGCGGTGGCGGCAGGTGTACAAAACGGCCTGGTGGAGGGCAAAGAGCTCAGCCGTGAAATTCGAGCACTGGTCAGGGAGCTTGTATTGGAAACGGTTGTCCCGACGACGAAGGCAAATCCGACACCGGCAGTGCTCTTGGAACCATCAGTGTAAGTAAATATGGGATTATCGAACCGCGAACGGAGTTCGACAAGCCTCGAGAGGTATACCAAATCCGGAGTGCTCTCCTTGGGCTGTCGCTCAACCCAAAGATGAAAGGAAGGGTAAAATCAAGCCATTGTAGTAGGCGGCGAAACCGAACTCCAGGTGGAAGCAAGGCAATTGCAGACAACTGATATTGGCGATCGAATGAGTCCGTCAAATAATAATCGGTAAGATGGATGGTTGGGCATCGACCGCAGGCGGCATGCGTACCGACACAAGAGTATGTCACGCCGAGTGGTCAAGGGTAATACAGCAGCCTCGGCATACAGACTTTCAGCAGGGCTGGTATAAAATGCACCGCTCGCCAGACGTAATCCCTGATGGTGGATAGAGTTGAGACGACGGAGAATCGACGGCCGTGCAGAACAGTATACAAGGCTTCCGTAGTCGAGCTTCGACTGAACAATGGCCTGGTAAAGCTGAAGCAGGACGGTACGATCCGCTCCCCATGACGTGCCACTGAGGACACGAAGGACATTAAGGGATCAGGCACAACGGGCAGCCAGGTAGGACACGTTTGTGGACCAGCATAGTTTCCAATCCAACATTAGCCCCATGAATTTCGTGGTCTCCACGAAGGGAAGAGCAACAGGGCCGAGATGTTGGAAGGTGGAAGAAATTCCTTGTATCTCCAGAAGTTTATACACACAGTTTTCTCAGTGGAGAATCTGAAGCCGTTTGTTATGCTCCAGGAAAATAGACGGTCAAGACAGCGTTGTAGACAACGCTCCTAGAGACACGTCCGCTGGGTGCTGCAATAAATTGCGAAATCATCTACAAAAAGGGATCCGGAAACGTCGGGTGAAATGCAATCTAAGATCGTATAGATTGCAATGGCAAAGAGCCACACTCAAGACGGAGCCATGCGGTACCCCATTCTCCTGGCAAAAGGTATCTGACAAAACAGAGCCCACCGGTACCCGGAACTTGCGATCCGCCAAAAACGATTTGATAAAAAGAGGGAGGCGACCCCGAAGGCCCCATGTGTGCAATGTGCGGAGAATGCCCGCTCTCCAACAGGTATCATATGCCTTCTCCAAGTCGAAGAACACTGCTACTGTTTGACGCTTCTGTAGAAAGTTATTCATAATGAAGGTCGACAACGTAACGAGGTGATCAGCAGCAGAGCGGTGTCGACAAAAATCGCATTGGACCTTTGTTAGGAGGCGGTGAGATTCGAGGAGCCAGACCAACTGAGCGCTAACCATGCGTTCCATCACCTTACAGAAGCAGCTCGTCAGAGAAATGGGGCGATAACTGGAAGGTGTTTGTTCATGCCTGGTTTGGGGATGGGGACAACAATGGCTTCACGCCAACTTGTGGGAACATGACCTTCGGTCCATACGCGATTGTAGGTACGAAGAAGAAAACACTTGCCCGCAGGAGAGAGGTTCTTCAGAATCTCAATATCGATTGAATCGGGCCCGGGAGCAGAAGATCGGGACAGGGCGAGAGCACGGTCTACCTCCTGCATGGTGAAGGCGACATTATAATTTTCACGATTAAGAGAGTGGGAAGAAGGCGGCCGTGCCTCCTCTACCTGTTTGCGAAGGAGAAAGGCAGGGTGGTAATGGTCAGAGCTCGAAACCTCCGCAAAGAAACGGCCGAATGCGTTGGATACATCAGCGGGGTCCACGAGGACTGCGTTCTCCACGGTCAGGCCAGGAATCGGGGAGCGGACCTTTATGCCGGATAAACGGCGTAGGCCACCCCAAACAACCGTGCAGGGAGTAAAACGGTTAAAAGAACTAGTAAAAGCAGTCCAGCAAGCTTTCTTGCTGTCGTTTATTATACGACATTGCGCTCTCATACGTTTATAATTTATGCAATTCTCCAAAGTCGGGTAGCGGCGGAAGGTGCGTAATGCACGGCGCGTCGCGGCAGGCTGCAGTCCACCAAGGGACGGGGACATGACGTAAAGAAGAGGATGTACAAGGTATGGAACGTTCAGCAGCGGTGAGAATAATCTGTGAGGTAGTCGCCCAGACTGTCGCAGTTGGGAAGATTCTCATTGTGAAAAACAGCCATGGAAGAATAAAGCCCTCAGTCGGCTTTAGAAATGTTCCAACTGGTGGGACGAGGAGATGGGGAATGATGCAGGATTTGGATGATACAAGGGAAATGGTCACTGGAGTACGTGTCAGAAAGTGCATACCACTCAAACCGACCGGCAAGCTGAGTAGTGCATATTGTGAGGTCTATATGGGATTAAGTGTGTGTTGTGTCTGGAAGGAAGACCGGTGCACCGGTGATGAGGCAGACAAATTTGAGGTGTTGGAGAAGGTCCACCAAAAGGGAGCCTCTCGGACAAGGTGCTGGAGAGCCCCATAGGGGGTGGTGGGCATTGAAGTCGCCTACCAACACGAAAGGTGAAGGTAGCTGGTCAACAAGGTGTAGCACATCTGCCCTAGTAAGGGCAGATGACGATGGCGAATATGTATTACAGAGGGAGAAGGTAAATGTGGATAAGGTGATGCGGATGGCAACTGCCTGTAGGTGAGTATGCAATGAAATGGGATGGTAACAGACGTCTCAAAGGAGCATCAGAACCCCTCCATGGGCTGGGATACCTTCCACGGGTGGCAGTTTGAACCGCACAGAGGTTCAGTGTGGAAAGTCTGCACGATCACTTGGATGTAGCTTAGTTTCTTGGAGGCAGAGTAGAAGCGGGCAGTGCAATCGAAGGAGTAGTTTTAACTCCTCCCGATTAGAACGAATGCCGCGAATATTCCATTGAAGGAGCGCCTTGATAAAAATGAGATAAGAAATAAGATAAGAAATAAGGATAAAAACCAACTAGCAAGCGGGGTCACCTCGACGGCCGCTAAGGACCGGATTTCGAGGCAGCACTGCTATCGCTTTCTAGGGGAAAAGGGTCGTGGTCCATAGGTTCGACCAACGCGCCTGCCACCTTCTTGAGTTTATCAGGAGGGGCAGTTTCCACCGCCGGTAAAGGGCCGGGTGCGCGGCAGACGGAGCGTCCTGGTGAAACAGAAGACGGCCGAGGCCGGCAGCTGTTCGACGGCGCGACGGATGGGTCATGCCTCGGCGGGGAAGGAGAGGAACTCTTTGTCAGCTCTTCTGGAAGAGTGACGGCGAGAAGAGTGACGGCGAGAAGAGTGACGGCGAGAAGAGTGACGGCGAGAAGAGTGACGGCGAGAAGAGTGACGGCGAGAAGAGTGACGGCGAGAAGAGTGACGGCGAGAAGAGTGACGGCGAGAAGAGTGACGGCGAGAAGAGTGACGGCGAGAAGAGTGACGGCGAGAAGAGTGACGGCGAGAAGAGTGACGGCGAGAAGAGTGACGGCGAGAAGAGTGACGGCGAGAAGAGTGACGGCGAGAAGAGTGACGGCGAGAAGAGTGACGGCGAGAAGAGTGACGGCGAGAAGAGTGACGGCGAGAAGAGTGACGGCGAGAAGAGTGACGGCGAGAAGAGTGACGGCGAGAAGAGTGACGGCGAGAAGAGTGACGGCGAGAAGAGTGACGGCGAGAAGAGTGACGGCGAGAAGAGTGACGGCGAGAAGAGTGACGGCGAGAAGAGTGACGGCGAGAAGAGTGACGGCGAGAAGAGTGACGGCGAGAAGAGTGACGGCGAGAAGAGTGACGGCGAGAAGAGTGACGGCGAGAAGAGTGACGGCGAGAAGAGTGACGGCGAGAAGAGTGACGGCGAGAAGAGTGACGGCGAGAAGAGTGACGGCGAGAAGAGTGACGGCGAGAAGAGTGACGGCGAGAAGAGTGACGGCGAGAAGAGTGACGGCGAGAAGAGTGACGGCGAGAAGAGTGACGGCGAGAAGAGTGACGGCGAGAAGAGTGACGGCGAGAAGAGTGACGGCGAGAAGAGTGACGGCGAGAAGAGTGACGGCGAGAAGAGTGACGGCGAGAAGAGTGACGGCGAGAAGAGTGACGGCGAGAAGAGTGACGGCGAGAAGAGTGACGGCGAGAAGAGTGACGGCGAGAAGAGTGACGGCGAGAAGAGGCAGTTGACTGTTGGGAAGCCTGAGAACGCAGAAAATCCTCACGGACGGGTTCCTTTTTCAAAGTCCGTGCATCTTGTTTAGGTTTACTAGAGGTTGACGAAGACTGTACTTTAGGAGCAGCAGGAGGAAGCGGGGACGTGGAACGGGTAATCTTCGGGCTGGCGGATTGCACAACTGTGTCAGCTAAAGTGAAATCACAAGTTTGGGTACTGGAATCCTTAGTAGGTCGAGTTGAGGTGAGGTGAGGACCTTACTGTATGTGCCCGGTGGGAGGACAGTGGGCTTTCGACTCGCCAACAACTTTCGAGCGGCATATGTCGACACCTTTTCCGTAACCCGAATTTGCTGGATGACCTTTTCATCCTTATATACAGGGCAGTCTCGAGAGGAAGCCGCATGGTGCCTTTGCAGTTTAGGCAAACGGTGGTGGGCAATCCCCCCTCATGGGCGTCCCTAACACAAGTGACATTTTGCTGCTTTAGGACAAGATTGACGGGTGTGGTTGTATCTGTTGCATTGACAACAGCGCGTTGGGTTAGGCACATAAGGGCGGACAGAGTTGACTTCATACCCTGCTTTCACCTTCGACGGGAGTTCAACTCTGTCGAACGTCAAAAACACAGTACGAGTCAGTGTCAGCTGGCTATCTACCGTTTTCATCACCCTATGGACGGCTGTCACACCCTGATCGGACATATAGGATTGGATGTGTTCCTCAGACAACCCGTCAAGGGATCTCGTAAAAACTACCCCCGTGACGAGTTGAGTGTGCGGTGCGCTTCTACCTTGACTGGAAACGTGTGTAACAATGTAGTCTAAATTAGCTTTTGGGCTTGGAATGCACTGTCCGCTTCCAGCAACAATGTGCCATTGTGCTGATGCGAACAGGTTTTAACAGGGCCAGCAATTGCATCAACACCTTTCTGGATGACGGAAGGATTTACAGACGTGAAATCTTTACCGTCGGTGCGAGACACACAAGAAATTTAGGTACATTAGGCAGAGTCTTCTTTTGCTGAGGCGAATCTTGCGTTTCTGGGTCAACGTCAATGAAGAAGAGAAGAAGTCATCGCGGAGGTGTCCCCCGTGATTACTGGCGTCTCTGATGGCGTGCTCCTTCCTAGTGGGGGCCCTCTCCAAGGGCTTACCCGCCTTAGGTGATTGTTCACACCTCAGGTCACACCTCCCGACAACTGACGGAGGGACCAATCGGCATGTTCGGAAGGTACCAGCTCGGGTAATCACCCCTCCCTGGGCCTGGCCTTTACCAGGGGTATGTACGTGCCCTACTTGTCTACCCGGGCCAGGGAATTACGCGTTACCCCGTCACCTGCTACGCATGATAATGCGTGGGTCGGCCTTCAGACACGCACAGGGAGGAAAGAAGGATAGACGAAGTGAAGAGAAAGAAGGAAAGAAGTATCTCAAACGCCGAGTTGGAGACTAATGAGGAGGAGAAGGCTAGTAGAGTACAAGGAGTGAAAGAGAGAAACAGAGGGTAAGATAGGAAGTAACGAAGGAAGAAAAACAACAAGAACCACCGTAGCTCACGAAATATGCCCGTCTCCGGGCGAAGGTATAAACCGGGAGTGAAAGTGAAGCAGCCTGGGGCAGAAGAAAGGCTGCTCCGGCTTGGGGCCCCGTGCGCGCCACACCCGTACCCACAAAAGAACTGTGGGGGCCCCTGGGGGGACACCGAATGTTGTCGACTCTTGACCTCTCAACTGGTCTGCATTTCATCGTTTAATTCCATTAACAGGTCTGACATTTTATCCTCTGTTGGAAGTACAAGCTGTTCAGAGATTGCAATGTAAAAACAACTCAACAGTGGCTGTGGCTGGGTCTTAATATATTGGGACTGACCCACAATTCATCGTCTGATGACAATGTGCTTGTTCTCTCCATCTTCAACATAGTCGAGAACTTTAAATTTTCGCCGTCTCTGCTAGGCCATACGAATAAAATTTTTAGCTTAATTCCCCATTGAGAGCTCAGAGTTCGTCTTATGCTTAGGACATTAACTTAGTTGTGGGTGGTATTGGTCCACTGAGGTCTACCTTGCCATGGCTAGAGGAGTTGGTGGCTACTTAACCATTCACGTGACTTTACACTATGATGTACCAATGAGCCGTTAGGTAAAATAGCCCGTGAATGAGTCCTGCAAGCCTTCTTGTGCATATATACATATGATACTGGCGAGCACTGATTTTCAACCACAAACTACCACCCTCGTGACTATTCCAGATACCACTGGCAGCCAAGCAGCTATCAATGCAAGAAGATCAGAGACGACCTCATATGGGGGAAGAGTTGTTTTTCAGGTAAGGGCCGTTCGCGCGTGTAGTTCCGTAGTTAGTGCGGACGCCGCAACAAGCCACCGCGCCACTTGCCGGCATCCTTACCGTTCACACAGATTCCAGTTGCAGCTCTGTAGCTGACGTGTACGTATCACTGCGTTACTTTATATTTACGATTATTGAATCGCCGGCCGCGTTTGAGATACGGTCAGTGACACGTTTTTTGACCGCGAGAAGCCTATCAGCTGCAGAAATTAATCGTCAGTTAACAAAAATTAATAGCTTGAATGCAATGAGTGAAGGGGAAGTGCGTCAATGGGTTAGAGTTTAAAAATGGCCGCCAAAAGTCCATGAAGAACGCTCAGGCCAGCCCTCTTATCACTGATTTAGTGGCTGTAGTCTAAACATTCGTGAGGACGGAAGATTCACAATTTCTACTCTTTCTTTGGAATTTCCACAAGTTTCAAGACCGGTTTTGTACAAAATTGTCTGAAAACCTTAACTTTAACAAACTGTTCTCGGTGGGTACCCAGACTCACCACAGAGGACCAAAAAGGGAAGATATTTTCCACTTTATTGGTCTTTTTGATTCGTTACGAGGAAGAAGGGGATGACATGTTGAGTCCAATTGTCACTGGAGATGAAACAAGGGTATCGCATATCACTCCCGAAAGCAAGCGACAATCTATGGAATGGCGACACACAATCTCACCCGTCAAGGTCAAAGCCAAACAGACGCTGTCAAAGCGCAAGATTATGCCAACTGTGTTCTGGGACCGGCGCGGTGTTTTGATAGAGGAACGACAATCAACTCAGATGCCTACAGTGCAACTCTAAAGAAGCTCCGCAGAGCAATTCAAACCAAAAGGCGCAGTAGGAGTTTTGCTCCTACACGATTACGCTAGGCGTAACACCTCTCAAAAGACGGGACTTGATTCTTTTGGCTGTGAAGTTTTGGACCATGCAAGATACAGCCCCGACCTTGCTTCTAGCGATTTTCACCTGTTCCGTTATCTGAGAAACAATCTTGGCGGGCAGCCCTTCAATGACGACGATGAAGTGAAAGCGGCCGTGAACCCTTGGCTGCCCGAGCTGGAGGCTGAATTCTTTGAAGAGGGAATTAAAAACTTAGTTGTAGGGTATGAAAAGTGCTTAAACAACGCAACTATGTAGAAAATTTGGTAAAAGTGTAGAATCAGAAAATAAAAGTTTACAAAAGTATTTGTATCTTTTTTGACCCACTTTAGTTTACGGTAGTAGCACTAAAAGTGGGCCTTTGCAATCGTCTTGACAGCTCGACATGTAAATGAAAATAACGGATTAACTATTCATCTGACAAGAAAATTGAATAACCGAATTTGTAGAGGAGAAAATTCTCTACAACTGTGATCCCTTGTGGTGTTCTCGCATCCCTTATCGTTTGAGAGATATTTGTAAAAATAACGGAGTTTTGACACCCTCCATTAAATTAACTAACACCAGCCGTTCGCAGATGTCAAGTGACATTCCTCGCCCAGAACAGTTCTCTCGTATACGCCATCTTGCGTTGCGTATTTGATGATTTTCTTATTGTAACTTAGACGTTGTCATTTCGAAGCAATGGTGCACTGAAGAATTAAAAAAAAGGACGTAGTTCTTCGTACTATGATAATCTAGTGTCTACAAATGCCATATTAACGTCAGTTAAAAACGACCATCAATAGTATTAGATTAAAGAACGCATTTCCTAACTGTTAGCTGTAGCGTACTAGGCAATGTGTTGGACTGTGACGCTAAAGCTCAGTGGTTCGGAACCCGCCAGTACCTAGTTCTTTTTCCCTACAAGAGTTTCAGACACCTAATTTTTTTTATTATTTAAATTATTGTTTTGTCCACAATGTCTGCAGAAACTTTAACTACTAATGTAAAGTGGGCCGTAAAACATGTCAGTGTTATTTAAATAAAAACGGCCCTGAAAAACAACCCTCGTATATATGCATAAAATTGTGAGTTCGTGTATTTGGCCGACTGACAGCCACTCCCTCGAGGAGTTGTACATGAGATGTACATGGGTGCTGGGGTACACTTCCAGCTATTTAATAACAGATATGGTAGAGGAACAATTTCTTCATAATTGACAAATGATCGATAGTGTGATATCTGTTTATGTGAGTGAACATTTGAAGTTATCAAGTTTCAAATGATCACATACATAGGCTGTTGGGATCTATTGTTACGGTCGTTTGTTCTATATTCCTATTCGCCGAACACTGTTCAAATATGTCAAAATGTTTGTCAAGCTTGAACAACTGCGGGATCATCAATCCCTAAACTAACAAACTACTGATGAACTACCGTACCTTATACTAAAGACAGCACAAACCTTTATGCCCGACGGGGAACGGTCTCATTGTTTCACAGCGCCTCAATGCGCTCGGCCGTTCCCCCGCGGCGCATCTGTTTCTTCCAAATTCGTCTTGTAAATAACGAAATGGTTTGACATAGGAACACTGATTTTTTGGAGTACGTAAGTCCAGCTTCACAGGCATGAATCGAAGTATCAAATTATATCAAAATTGTGATTGGCACAAAATATGCTAAACTAGCACCCATCGCTGTTAAGGAATTTTTTCCTATTGCTTTACGTTATGATATTAGGTGATACCCAGATGTTTCGTACCAACATATCTGCAAAAGAAATGGCAAAGGATCTGGAGTAGTTGATATACCCATGGGATAATTAAGCTACTACTCAAAGATGATACAATTTTCACTACTCAGTATACGAAATGAAAAAAGTAACTTTCGGAATTAATTGGGTGTAATAAAGGTTTTTGGTGTTGGTTGGTTGCATCCTGTCGCGAATATGGAGCACATTTACGGGTACATAATCATTCAGACTGTACATATACTGATTTGTACTCTTTCCTAATGAATCAAATAACCGGTATCTTGGAATTCGACTCCATAATTTACATATTGTCAAATGGACAAGTAGTAGTGGACATGGCAATATACACTGAAACGTCAGCAATATAAGGAAAAAAACACCATGAGAAACAACATTACATTGCCATTACTTTGTTATCTTACGATTGAGTGTTTTCTTACTCTATGTAGTATGTAATTGGTTATATTTCAAACTATAAAAATATTTAAAAATAATTGTAAAATTAAAACTTTAACGGCCGGAATGGTCAAAATTACTAAAAATTTTCGGGCTGTTATGCCTTGGTCTAGTGGATTTACTATTAAAACCCAACGTTTCGTCCCCGACTGCAGGGGACATTCTCATGGGGGATCGTGGCACTTTAGGATGTACGATTCACACCCTGGCTCGCTATTGACTTAAGCCAAATTTTGTTTACAAGGGCTCGGGCGCAGTGGTGTGACGTCAGATGTTTTTGACATGCGCCCGCGCAATTCGTTGTTGCCGATTGCCTCCGTCCACCATGGGACGACATTAACGGACGGAGGCAATCGTCAACGACGAATTGCGCGCGCATGTCAAAAACATCTGACGTCACACCACTGCGCGCGAGCCCTTGTAAACGAAATTTACCTTCAGTCAGTAGCGAGCCAGGGTGTGAATCGGACATCCAAAAGTGCCACGATCCCCCTTGAGAATTTCCTCCGCAGTCGGGGACGAAATGTTAACAGCCTGGAAATTTAGTAATTTTGACCATTCCGGCCGTGAAAGTTTACATTTTACAATAAGACGCCTCTACGGGGAGGATATGTCAAGAAATGTGCGACGCATGGGATGCCTCCAGAAGAAGAGTGCAACTTTTGTGTTCCCTCACATTTCTGTCTCGTTGCAGATCGTCCAGTGTTATTCCGAAATTTCTGAGGATGAAACGATTATGTGGCACAGCCAAGGCACAGCGTATTTACAAACGGACGGAAGTCTCTACTACGGTAGCGGATTCAACAGACCCGGCGGGACCTGGCAAGCACTAACTGAAAGTTATTGTCTGTCCATATTACTATCCGTAATGGTGTGTGTGTGTGTGTGTGTGTGTGTGTGTGTGTGTGTGTGTGTGTGTGTGTGTAGTAGTGACGGATAGAATTGACAGGTTGTTGCACGATGCCATTAACAAGCGTGTGTTGACAACGTCTACTAGACAGCGAAAGAAATTTGACAGTTTGCGACCGCAACCGACCATCAGCAATTAGATTATTCCCGACATTTGCTATCTGACGATGTGATATCGGTGCTTGCCAGGGGCGGAAATTTTCCCGTTAGTGCGCGGGTTGTGCCTACAGAGGAAATTATGGCCAACATAGAAGCGGGTATTCGCAATTTAGATAAAGTTACAGCTGATGAAATACGTATAGAAGCTGTCAGAGTATTGGCTCGCGCAAAGCCTCCTAAAAGTAATTTAACAACGGGTGAGAAAAATGCTATAAAAAGCTTGAAGGAGGACGATAGTATTATCATTCTCCCTGCAGATAAGGGAAATTGTACAGTGGTTTTAAATGTGACTGATTACCAGTCCAAGATTGTTAGATCCGCAGATCTACAGGAAACTTAGTAAAGATCCCACTGAAAGTTCTTAGAACTGTTACACAGTTAAAGTCTTCCATTGAGCAGCGTGTTCAAAAAAGTCTGTTCAATTCAGTTGCACTACCGCCAAGACTTTATGGGTGGCCGAAAGTCCACAAAGAAAAGGAAAATGTTCCTCCTCTGAGACTAATTGTTAGTGCAATTGCTTCACCCACCTATTTGATTGCCAAGTTCTTGACAACACTTACGACCACATGTGGGGGCGATCAGATTCATACATCAAGAATTCGAAACATTTTATAAATAAATCGAATGATATATTGGTCAATTCGGAGGACATTTTAGTTAGTTTTGACGTGGTATCCCTATTTACTATGGTTCCAGTCAATGAGGTGCTGCAACAGCTAAATCTCTCTTCACCAGACATTTCAGATCTGTTCAAATATTGCCTCACGACCACTATTTCAAATGGAACGATGATTTTTATAAAGAGACATGTGATGTGGCTATGGGGAGCCCTTTAAGCCCGGTTATAGCAAATTTCTATATGGAAAAATTCGAGGAAGAGGCATTGAAAACAGCAAACAAATAACCTATTTGGTTTCGCTATGTAGACGATACGTTTGTTGTGTGGAGGCATGGTAGAGAGGAACTAGATCGTTTTCTCCAACACCTCAACGGGATTAATTCCCGAATCCAGTTTACTATGGAGAAGGAAGTAGACGGAAAACAATTTTCTTGACGTGCCAGTTTTCAAAAAGGGGAATGGCAGATTGGTCCATACAGTTTATCGGAAGCCCACACACACACCGTTATCGGCACCGGGATTCAAACCACCACCCACAGCAAAAGCGGGGCAATGTAAAGACTTTGGCGGACAGAGCAAGGAACATCTGCGAACCGGAATTACTCGACGCGGAATTTAAACACCTGTGTAATGCTTTACTTAAGAATGGCTATTCGTCTACAGAGATAAGGAGAGCTTTGAGACCGACACGTAGAATTAAAAACGATGAAAGGGCTCCTGTGAAATCTAAAGTCTTCCTACCTTTTATTAAGGACGTCACCGACCGCATCGGTACAATTTTGACGAAACGAAATGTTGCCGTCATTTACAAACCTACTCGGTAGATACAGGATCACCTGAAATCGGCATAGGATGCTCGCAAACCGCTGAAAAAAGCAGGAATTTATAGGATTACGTGTAGCTGTGGGGACATACGTGGGCACCACAAAAATAACAGTCAAAAACGACTAGATGACCACAAGGGGAACTGTAAAAGGAGAGAGAGAGAGAGAGAGAGAGAGAGAGAGAGAGAGAGAGAGAGAGAGAGAGAGAGAGAGAGAGAGAGAGAGAGAGAGACAGAAAGATCAGCTGTTGCTGAACATGTTTTTCAACCAATGGACCACCTTATTCAATTTGATAAGACTCAGGTTTTAGCAGCCACAAATGGAAAACACGAAAGAGAGGCTATAGAAATTGTAAAACAATTTCAATAGGATGGAGGAGGGCGTGAAACTAAATGATATCTGGATTTCGGTTTTGAAGAAGAAATGTAAGAGTTTTCCCGATGGGACGACATTAACGGACGGAGGCAATCGACAACGATGAAATGCGCGCGCGCGCATGTCTAACATCTGACGTCACACCACTGCGCGCGAGCCCTTGTAAACGAAATTTGGTTTCAGTCAGTAGCGAGCCAGGGTGTGAATCGGACATCCGAAAGTGCCACTATTCCCCTTGAGAATGTCCTTCACAGTCGGGGACGAAACGTTGGGTTTTAATAGTAAATCCACTAGACCACGGCATAACAGCCCGGAAAGTTTTAGTAATATTAAAAATAATTACATTTTGTTTTAAATACCGACACATACAGCCATGCAGATACTACTTCGTTCACGGATCTGTTTAGATTGAGAGCAAACATTACCTTCAGCAAACATCCGAAGTTAAACAATCATCCTATAAAAACTGGCAGAAAATGACATTTCGTATTGATAAGGGAAGATGATTCTTTGCCCACCATCAATTTGTTATGTCGACACCGTAAATTTTTGGGATCCGTGTCAGTTTTCATTCACTTTGGACACAGGTGAGTGATAAGAGGAAGATGCTGAAGTTTATACTCATCAAGTGATCCCAGAAGTGTGTAAATATGGGTATAATATTTGACGTGGATGTCTAACATGCGAACGAGACAATCCGTGTGAGAGGTTCACTTGTGGTGATCGAGAAGAATGCCTTGCTGTGACCGACAACCCATGCAGAAATGTCTTGCTTCGTACCGTACTTGTCATGAAAACGTCATGTATTAATCTCTGCAGGTAAAGCAGTGCTTCAGTTGATGCTTAGGGTGGAGAAATTTAATGTAAATCAACAGTCAGCTGTCTTACAGAATGGCAATTGGTATTTGCTAGTGATATAGAACGTGGGGTCCAGTCATGAGAAATACAACTTGAGCTATAAATGTACCTCAAAGCTAAGAAGTTCAAAATAAAGAATCATGGATTCTGAGCAGTGATATAGCAGATCCTATATTAGTGTGACTTGAGATGCAGGGTGGCGTAGTACTAAAGTACCTTAGCACTGTCCGTAGACCATGTGCGAATACTTGCGCGACTTCAATGATAAAATGGAGACAACAAGAGAAGATGTGAAGCTTGCGATAATTGCTCTTAGACACTCTTTGAATGAGGCAGTGAAAAGTTCACTGAAATATACCGGAGGATAATAATTGCTGATGAATCTGCTTCACTAACTCATTTAACGAACAGATCAAGACATGGTGCAACAATTTGAGTGTACAATACAAGACCTTGCATGCATGCTGGCCGTGACGCTTTCAGATCTATCAAGACAATCGGTTTCGACATTTTGAGCAAAAGAAATCCTAGGATATTTGATTTTCTTTAGGAAAGAAATGTCCGATGAATGGAACAAATGTTTGGCTTATCGCCATCTGTTCAGACATGCGTATCGGAGAAATTTTCATTTAAACATAATGTTTACCACTGTCCATGTCAGATACAAATGCATTGTAGACTGGTATCGTGAATAGAGGTCAGGCAATGATTGCAACCTAGCATCTCTATTGTAATCGTCGTTTACCGTAATTCAACGCGCGCATATACTTACGAGAAATGTGCGGTTGTGCGTGCAGCCAGCAATAAATGTGATTTCTCCAGCGGAGATTCTTTTGGTGACAAAAACCTTATCACTGAGCGAACATCACACTCCGCAGGCGAGTTGCTGCTATTAAAAACTTTTTGAAAACACAGAACAACTCCTTGTATGTGCGCGAACTATTCACTGTCTACAACAAAACGGGCCTTAAAACACGCCTCTTACATTTTATTCAAAATAATCCCTACTCCTAACAGCAAAACAAACTTATTACAATCATTTCATTCTTGTTTTTCGTGTCTGATGTTACATTCGTATTCATAATTACACACAAAATGTCGTTAGTCACCAACAGTATTTATTACATACGTAACCAATTACATTTGATTAAGTGCATTTGAACACCACATACTAAGCAATTCCTTTTTACAGTGTACAAACATGACGCGTCAAAGAAATATTGTATCTGTGAAACCTATTCTAGAAAAGCACTGGTGTGTTCCATACAGTAGTGGTGGTGATAGATCAATTTGACGAAATTCAGCGAATTGTTACCAATCCCCCTTTATATGCTTATCTGTAATCCTATTCTTGTCACCACCTGATACAGCCTTACTGCAGTTCCCCACTTGCTTATCACGTGTTGGAATGCACGCTTGTCAGCACGACTGCCCTAAGAATCACTCTTAATGTCACACTTGGGTCACAGACATGTAAATCTACCTGATGCAATTAAGTATCTTCTTGTCTCACCCAGTACACCTATATGCTCGTCACAAGAAGAGAACCCATGTCTTTGCGGATATTATGAGAAAACCAACTAACGTTATGTTCTTTAGTCCCACGGTGTTTAGTGCCAAAGCGAGTAACTATTTAAGGAAACACTGTCAAAATGGTAAGAAGAGCAAATACCTTTGGTCAGTACTGTACGAAAGATATAAAAAAAATTTTGTGGTTTCAGGGGGCAAAACTTTTAAGGTCATTAGCGCCCAAATCTGAAGAGACATTCGCTAGGTCTCGAAAAAATTGGTAACTATCAGATAAAGTATCAAGAGAAGGCTAAAAACTAAAGATAAAAAACAATTAAAAGGGTTAAACATCCTTCGATAAATTGGCCGAGTTGATAAAATGCAAAACTAGCACCTGCTCGTGTGTCATCAGCTACAATTTCCTCCAGAGTAGACGCAAAGTGAAGGGCTACATGGAGATGATTAAAATTAACACAAGACAATAAAACGTGTCGCACCATCAGCAATTCACCGCAGGAGCACAGCGGTGCAGGATCGGCGATTAGCAAATGACGGTGGCTGAAACGGCAGTGACCGATCCGCAACCGGGCCAGGATGACCTCTCGCCGAGAGGGGCGTGAGGTCCTCCAAGCGGTCGGGATCGGTTTTACGCTTCGCAATTTATTGTTGTACAGTGAAAGCCACGCACTGTGTCATGACAACACGATACTCCAGCGAAGAGCCCGTTGAACATCGATGGGAGGCAAAAGGTAGCCATGCGAGGCAAAAGAGCTGGGGCTTTGGCTGCTATGTCGGCGGTCTCATTCCCGAGCACACCCACGTGGCCAGGGACCCACAGGGAAGAAACGTGACAGCTGTCACCTGCTAGCAACTGGAGGGAGCGTTGGATCCGATACACGAGAGGATGGTTCGAGAAAGGGTCCGTAAGACTCTGCAGGGCACTAAGGGAGTCTGAACATATGGCATAGAAAGGTTGGCGGTGGAGGCAAGTATACAAAACGGCCTGGTGGAGGGCAAAAAGCTCAGCCGTGAAATTCGAGCACCAGTCAGGGAGCTTGTATTGGAAACGATTGTCCCCGACGACAAATGCAGATCTGACACTGGCAGTGCTTATGGAACCATCAGCATTATCGAACCGCGAACGGAGTTCGACAAGATTCGAGCGGTATACCAAATCCGGAGTGCTCCCCTTGGGGAGCGAACAAAGTTCAAGGTGAGTGTGAACCCGGGCCTGATGCCACAGTGGCAATGGGCAGTCGCTCAACCGAAAGATGGAAGGAAGAGTAAAAATCAAGCCGCTGTAGCAGGCGGCGAAACCGAACTCCAGGTGGAAGCAAGGCAATCGCAAACAACTGATATTGGCCATCGAGTGAGTCGTCAAAAAATAATCGGTAAGATGGATGGTTGGGCATCGACCGCAGGCGGCATGGATACCGACACAGACATTCAACAGGACTGGTATAAAATGCACCGGTCGCCAGGCGTAATCCCTGATGGTGAATGGAGTTGAGACGGCGGAGAATCGACGGCCGTGCAGAAGAGTATACAAGGCTTCCATAGTCGAGCTTCGACTGAACAATGGCCTGGTAAAGGTAAAGCAGGACGGTATGATCCGCTCCCCATGACGTGCCACTGAGGACACTAAGGGATCGGGCACAACGGGCAGCCAGGTAGGACACGTGTGTGGACCAGCAAAATTTCCGATCGAACATTAGCCCCAAGAACTTCGTTGTCTCCACGAAAGGGAGAGCTACGAGGCCGAGACGTAGAGAAGATGGGAGAAATGCCGTTTTCTCAGTGGAGAATCTGAAGCCGTTTGCGACGCTCCAGGAATATAGACTGTCAAGACAGCGTTGGAGAGAACGCTCCAAGAGAGACGTCCGCTGGGCGCTACAATAAATTGCGAAATCGTCTACAAAAAAGGTTCCGGAAACGACGGGTGAAAGGCAAGCTACCATCGGATTGATTGCAATGGCAAAGAGAGCCACACTCAAGACGGAACCCTGCGGTACCCATTTTCCTGGCAAAAGGTATCTGACGATACACAGGCCACCCATACCCGGAACTTGCGACCCGCCAAAAACGCTTGAAAGAAAGGGGGAGGGGGCCCCGAAGGCCCCATGTGTGCAATGTGCGGAGAATGCCCGCTCTCCAACAGGTATCGTATGTCTTCTCCAAGTTGAAGAACACTGCTACTGTTTAACGCTTATTTAGAAACTTATACATCATGAAGGTCGACAAAGTAACGAGGTGATCAGCAGCAGAGCGGTGCCTACGAAAACCACATTGGGTATTAGTCAATAGGCGTCGAGATTCGAGGAGCTAGACCAACCCAGCGTTAACCATGCGTTCCATCACCTTACAGAAGCAGCTTGTTGGAGAAATGGGGCGATAACTGAAAGGAAGATGTTTGTCCTTCCCTGGTTTGGGGATGGAGACAACGATGGCTTCACGCCAAGTTGTGGGAACATGACCTTCAGTCCATATGCGATTGTAGGTACTAAGAAGAAAACACTTGCCCGCAGGAGAGAGGTTCAGCATCTCAATATGGATGGAATCCGGCGCGGGTGCAGAAGATCGGGACAGGACGAGAGCACGGTCTAGCTCCTGCATGGTGAAGGATACATAATTTTCACGATTCAAAGAGTGGAAAGAAGGCGGCCATGCCTCCTCTACCCCCATAGGGGGTGGTGGCATTAAAGTCGCCTACCAACACGAAAGGTGAAGGGAGCTGGTCAACGAGGTGTAGCAAATCTGCCCTAGTAAGGGCGGATGACAATGGCGATTAGAAATTACAAAGGAAAAAGCAAAGGTGGATAGTGATGCGGACGGCAACAGCCTGTAGGTGAGTATGCAATGAAATGGGATGGTAATATACGTCTCGAATGAACATAAGAACCCCTCCATGGGCACATGGACGTATCTCAGTTTCTTGGAGACGAACTAGAAGCGAGCAGTGGTACCGAAGGAGTAGTTGTTATTCCTCCCGATTGGAACGAAAGCCGCGAATATTCCATTGAAGGAGCGCCATGATAAAAAATAAGAATGGAAGATAAAAAGGAACAAGCAGGTAGCTTTACCCCGACGGCCGCTGAGGACCGGATTTCGAGGGAGCACTAATGTCGCCATCTAAAGGCCGAGTCATGTTCCATAGGTTCGAACGCTGTATCTGCCACCTTCTCGAGTTTATCAGGAGGGGCAGCTTCTGCCGCCGGTAAAATTCCGGTTGCCCGGCTAACAGTAGAGCGTCCCGGTGAGGCAAGATAAACGGGGCCGACTACTGTTGGGCAACGTGACGGATGGGTCACGCCTCGGCGGGGAAGGAGAGGAACTCTTTGTCAGCTCTTCTGGAAGAGTGACGGCGGGAAGAGGCAGTTGACGGTTGGGAAGCCTGAGAACGCAGAAAATCCTCACGGACGGGTTCCTTTTTCAAGGTCTGGGCATCTTGTTTAGGTGTCCGCGGTTTATTGGAGGTTAACGAATTCTGAACTTTAGAAGCAGCAGGAGGAAGCGGGGACGTGGAACGGGCAATTTTCGGGCTGGCAGATCGTACAACTTTAACTGACAAAGTGAAGTCACAGGTCTGGGTACCGGAATCCTTAGTAGGTCGAGTGAAGGTGAGGACCTTACTATATGTGCCTGCTGGGAGGACAGTGGGCTTTCGACTCGCCAACAACTTTCGTGCGGCAGACGTTGATACCTTTTCCGTAACCCGAATTTGCTGAATGACCTTTTCATCCTTATATATAGCGCAGTCCCGAGAGGAAGCCGCATGGTCACCGTTGCAGTTAAGGCAGTGAGGGGACGGAGGTGGGCAATCCCCCTCATGGGCGTCCCTACCACAAGTGACATTTTGCTGTATTAGGGCAAGCTTGACGGGTACGGTTTTATCTGTGGCATTGGAAACAGCGCGTTGGGTTTGGTATATAAGGGCGGACGGATAAAACTTCTTACCCTGCTTTGACCATTGACGGGAGTTCAACTCTGTCGAACATCAAAAACACAGTACGAGTCGGTGTCAGCTGGTTATTTACCTTTTTCAAAACCCTATGCACGGCTGTGACTCCCTGATCGGACATATTGGTTTGTATTTCTTCGTCAGACAACCCGTCAAGGGATCTCGTAAAAACTACCACCCCGTGACAAGTTGAGCGTGCGATGCGCTTCTACCTTAATAGGAAATGTGTGTAACAATGTCGTGCGTATCAGTTTTTGAGCCTGGAAGGCACTGTCCGCTTCCAGCAACAATGTACCATTTCGGTAACGCGAACAGGTCGTAACAGGGCCAGCAATCAACACCTTTCTGAATGACAAAATGATTCACAGAAGTCAAATCTTCACCGTTGGTTCGAGAAAACTAGGAATTTTGGGCAAATTTTTTTTATGCTGAGGCGAGTGACTACTGTTGATAATTTACTACCGAAGAAAAGTATTCCCCAAGATATCAATAAAACGCACAGAAAGGAACGTTATACGGTACGGGAATTACGCGTTTTTGTTCACTCATGATTTATAAGGAACATTCGAAAGTATAAAGAGTGGTATAAAAAAGTTGAGTGTTGCTATTACCCGTATTTGGGCACAAACCCATTGAAATACACTAATATTGTGAGGGGGCATGAGACGTAACGTATGAAATATTTGAAATTTTTTATTAAAATCGGGAACTAAATGAACAAAAGGTTTAACCTAGGAGCTGTTTTCACAAATGCAGGAAATGACATGGACACGCAAATTCACCAGATTCATTTGGAAACTTGGTAGTGCATTTCACGTATTATTCACCTCAAATCTGTATCAGGAGTCATTCACATTACATTTATGTAATATTTGGTTTGCTTTACTGCTTAATGCAGATAAACGGAAAATCTTGTCCCGCACAACCCACGTATTGGCAGAGTGACTTATCCAGTGGGAACAGACACGGCCGTCCCTTCGATGCGGATTAGTTTCGAGGAATGAGCAAACTGAGTAAAGGTAACCGTAACTGTGTCAATGGTATCGTGCCTTCGCTTCGAAAGTGGCAGCTACAATGTGTTATGGTTTCAGGTATTCAGGTATCCAGGTATCCAGGCAGTACTTGTCACGATGAGATTGGTACGTTTCTGGTTTCAAAATTTCAGTGATATCCGAAATACATTGAGAGAAAACCTACTGTCACCGTAATTACTGACACAGGAGCAGGAACGGATACGCTTAACCCTCCTGCTACCAGAATGTTTTTGTTACACTGAGTACCGTTGGGGTCGATATGACCCCAAGTAATTAACACGGGATATATTGGCAGTATTTAATTTATTTTAATGAACTGACACAAAAGCATACATTATTGATTGATACCAGGTGAAGTAGATATATAAGCACTTACAGATCTTGTCTCAACACTTGATCTTATAGATCCTTACATGTAAAACAAAGCAACTCTTTACATTTAAAACAAAGAATGTCTGAATGGTGTTTACAGACAAAGGAAAAGCATCTTCTGCACGTTTATGAATGTTTTCTATCCACTGAACGTTCGCACAGGTAGCACCGTCCACGTTTTACCCCCTAATGCACTTGTGCTGAAGGAGGAGGACGAGGCAGAGAAGCTTTGCTGCGCTGACTTCTGTTTTTCTGTACTAGACTTGTTCCCAGTTCCAGAAGAAATTCTCTTTTGTAGTTTTTTTTTTATTTATTTCAGTTAGGATTTAAGTCCAACCAAATTATGAAAGCATGCAGGGAACTAAAATTTAAAATATTATAAAAAATCACCATGGGCAATCTTTTTGTCATACGTTTTGTGGTGTAGGTTCTGACTAACTTGTCCATAGTGTCTACACCTGATTTTGTTGCATTATAGTCTAGGATTATAATAGGTTTCGCTGCTTTGCCGTCACCTATTTCCTCCCTGAAATGCATAGTACTCAGCAATGTCACTATCTTACCCTTTTTTGGGCAATATGAGACTATCGTAGCTGATTCCTGGAATCCGAAGAGAGATGAACCTGCAGTTCTTCCCCTTGCTTCGATAAATTCTGCAGGTAGTTCACTTCGACTTTTTCTTAGTGTTCCTAGCAGAGTCATTTGCTTTCGTTCTAATTCCTTTGCCAACTCCAAACTTGTAAAGAATTTATCTGTTGTGATATTTCTACCACTTCCAGATAAACGTCTTCATAAGAATCTTCAGTTGATTCACTACCTCCAGAAATAACACCACCAATCTCTTCGTCGTCATCAGACGCTGTATCTCCTAATTCCTCTTCTTCATTCAAAATTGCTTGTATTTCAGCACTACTCAGACATTTTCTAGACATAATGTAGTTCTTGCACACGCTGAGACAAAACACTAGCAACAACTGAGGCGACACACAACAACTGCTGAGGCAAGAAAAGACAACAATGGGTATGAATTAGAAGTGGAAATGTTAGTTTCATTGTTGCAGGTGTTTCTTATGACATCCGTTCAACGTAATATTCACTGTTCTGTTTTCATAATGTTGTATTCAAGAAACAAAACAAAAAAAATTTGATTGGGGTCATGATGACCCCAGTGGTACTCAGTGCATAGGCCATGAATAAATTTTAATATGTAGTAAATGTAAAACTGAATAATATGTCATTGCATACAAGCAAGTTAGAGAGACAAAGTAATAAATTTTGAAAATAATTGCATTGAAAATAAGGGAGATATATATTTCAAATGTGCTTATGGGGTCATATTGACCCCAGTGGTAGGAGGGTTAAGGGCGCGAAAGATGACTATACGCTCTACAGGAGGCAAGGAACGTTGCTAAGTGTTGCGTGAGAACAAAATACAACCCAGTCGTCAGCTGCCGATCAAAAGTAATTCATCAGAACCGTAGAGTGCACCTAGAGACAGCAGAGGGCCTCAGTAAACTGTTTGGTCCCTGTGACAAATCAAGCCAGGTGCGGCGTCTCTTTATAAATAACGGAGGTGTACACGTTTGGACTTGTGGTAGAATGGGCAGAGGAAAAATATTCGAGAGCCGAGGAAAATGAACGCTAACAGCAATCGTAGGTGCTAACTGTTGCTAATTAAGGTGCTGTAGGAAACTAATTTGAATGCTTGCGCGCTATACAAATGTGTGCAGAATATTTGTCACGAAGTTGGTAGTGATGGATTCACGATGCAGAGATCCCAACGTTTCAAGTATGATGAACTCATCGGAAAACCAGAACCTCACAATACTGATTTGGATTCAGAATCCGCAACGCGGAGGGCGATGCTGAACTACGTGTCACACACACAATTGAGGCGGGTCTGGAAAGTGCTTTCTAGAGCCTTAGAAGGGTTTAATAAACGGCATTCTGGGTGTGATAGCCAGGCCAGGAAGTATGACCGGTTGCTGCCAGAACATACGCTTCAGCTTACTAAGATGCCAACTCCATTGGTCGCCTGAAACTGGTCAGAATGAAAGGTCTCCACTTCAGCGACTCCTTTGTCATAAAGGTGGAGTTCTTATTGTGGATGAGGAATTCGATGGCACACTAAGTCATATTCAAGCCAAGAACTAGAAACCCTAAGTCACTGCCATGACAGTAGTTCTTATGGTAACCTGCGGTTGTCTTGCAACAATTAGCGGAGCAAATTTATGGTTACAAGGTGATTCCCAGTACCCAAAGCTACCTCTACAGAATTACAGTCAACCAAAAACTATGGAAAAAAATATGCGCTTTCTGGGACACTATGCTCTTGGATATGGGAAAACACGTAGAAAGCATTGATTTGGATTCGGAAATAACGGAGAAACGAGGTTCTGTATGAAGATACAGAACAGCGTCTGGAGACTAGTCATCTACTGTAACGAAGTTTTGTCTTTATGTTGCGTCGTAAACGTGGCTGGAAACGGAAAGAGCAACTAGAAAGAGTAATTGAAGGATCCAACTGTCGACATACCAGCAAGCGTTCAAGCTGTGCACGGAACGGTGATGAGGCAATGAGGTGGTACTGTAACTTTAGTTGGTTCTTTGTACATTTTGCCACTTTGATGATGTTTCCTCTGCAAGGCGGAGAGAACACTCACTACATATACTATTCAAGTTCTCCAAGGTACAATGTAACAAGTCTCACGTGTTTAAAAAAGTTGTAGTGTTCTTTGTCTGGATATCAGTATAATAGGTAAAGGCATTGTGGAATTTTGACTGACTTGAGAAATGCACCGTCCGACATAATGTGTCTTAAGTGATAACTTCCATTCTCTCAACGTCTTTTCAGAGTGTTAAGAACTGATTCTCGGGTGCACAATTCCTGGAAATGCTTACTGAAGTATTCATCCTTGACTTTTGGGTCAGTACGAACTGCTTTCTTCATGGGAATTCCAGGTACGCTCGTTAAGTGTGTTACCTGTAAGTACGTTTTTACTATGTGCACAAGTCAGGGCGTGCGACATTTCACCCATCGGATGTACTTGCCACAACTGTACTTTCATATTTTTCATTAACAGTTACTGCTATGCACAGATTTTATGCCAATGACAATGCAGACAACTTATGTTCTTCAAATGTGGGTACGACCACAGATCACACTCAAGGGACGTAACTGTAACAGAGATATTTCCATTTATTATTTAGTTGACTCTGCAACCGCTTCCTTGAAATGTTTAAATTTTAACCACTTTGTTGTAACCATACCGCAATTCTATCACAGTGGTAGAAGTCAAAGCTTCAAAGTCAACCTTGTTAAAAGGTCATGTGGGTATCAAGAGGGACTAAACTGTAGGAACCATTTGCATGGTAGTGACTTCATTATATTTTCACTACTCAACCGCGGATACATTGCGGAAGGCCAGGGCTGTGAACTAAAAATCAGTGACCTAGTGTCATAAGCCACCAATAAAGGTGGGACTTGGTGGTTTGTAAATTAAGAAGTCAAACCTCTGGAATCATCCGTTTTATGTTCCGTAAATAAACTTACAGCAACAAAACCATACAGAAATTATGCATACAAAAGGGCAAGAAGGTTAATTGCCAAACATAGAATTATTTCAGAAAAATATTACCACAATACAGCTGATTGCTTTGAGTCGCTCAAGGATGAACAAGCCACTCAGCACACTAGGAACACTAAGCTAAAACCTTAGGCTGGACTCTAAATCCAACAAAAAATCATGTTATTTGGACATATTACAAACGTGGGTGGGGAGTGGGCGGCGGGACGAGGAAGGTGGATAGGAAGGTTGAGGACTGACAAGCCCGGATTACCACCCTTAGATATAGAAATAAAGCCATTCATAAATAAAAATGAATCCGCCGCACTGTCATCTAAAACAAGGTTTTAAACAAAGATGACGGACGGCTAAATGGCGAGTGTCAAAATACTGGGGGTCTTCACGAAAGGGGCCCGTATGTAAGGGCATATTCTCAACGTGGCGCAGGAATGGATATGAGAAGGAACGTCTAATATGGACACGAGATCTGCAGTGAGGACACTGCTGGTGTCCGGCAAGTAGCTTAACTTTGCCAGCATGTGCATGAGTATCAACGAACGAGGAAACTGTAAATCACATCCGAGCCATGAGACCCGTCAAGATTCTGTAATAATTTGTGACTGAAGTCCCGGTTGTACTGGCCTTTTTTTCCATTGTCTAACGTCAGTCCTGGGCCACACGTATACCATAATAGTGATGTACGTGATTGGAAGTTGAAATTGGTGGTAGGGAAAATCACTTTCAGTGAGGGACTGGACACAATTGAATTTTCCATTTGAATCGCTGATCCGGAAAATGCATAGGAGCGTTCGGGGAAAATAGCGTGGTGCTCATCGCGAGGAAGCCACGAATGTGGGAAAGCGTTGTTGCCTAGCAGTTATTGTCGCCTGGTTCGTAGTAGAGTCCAGCCCGCACGAGTCAATTGTACACAGGGGACTTTCCCGTCACAAGCTCATCTCCACAGTCCTGTCTCAGTATAGTAGCTGCCTCAACGGTTTGGTTACCGTAACTATGTTCCAGGCTGCCACTCAAATCTGGCTGAAGAATCGTTTGTAAAGCTGAATACGAGTACCGCAGAGTGCACACCAAGTGATGCTGCTGAGGTCGCGTATGGCGTTAAAGTGCCACCAGCTCTTTTGCTAAAGCTGACAAATTTGAGGATGCCATTTTAGCCGATCATAAATTACCTGTCCCAAAATGCGATGATTATCTACTTCATTCAGTAAGTCAATCTGAATATAATGTTATGCGTGTGGGTGAACTATTCAGCACTACAAAATTGCTAACCAGAGGTCTTACAAGGAGACCACATGAGTATCGGATTATAGAATTTATATTCATGGTAAGTGAAGTTCAGAACTTAACACCCAGCCAAAGCCATTCGACACAACTCAAATTTTCGATATAATCGACTTTAAGGTTTCGCAAAGTACACGTTTGGACTAAGTACCAAGAAGTAAAATGGTAGCCATGTCTGTTCGTGTAGCTCAGGTAGTAGCGTTATGTCCTTCCAGTCCTGGGGTTGGCGGTTCGAATCTTAGAGCATATTTTTAATTTTTTCCGTTGTGTTCTAACATTTACACAATTTAACATATAGTAGCGATTTTTTCGAAGAGTACACATTTTGTTCAGTGGTAATTTTCAATACTTTATAGAAGGTCAGTAATAATGAGTCAATAAAAAACGTAAGTTACATTTTTTACAGTATTGGCTTCACTATTAACGACGGTAGTCTTCAGTTTGTGAAGAGAGACGGCACTGTATTAGGAAAGTCATCGCCCTGGCTACTAACGGCTTTTCAAGAAACTACCCTTTCAACCATCGTCTTACATGATAACCAGGATTTCAACTCTTCTATGTACACAAAAACTGACAAGTGGAATTATATATCCGAAAATTTTCTATATAACTGAATGGGAAAGTTTGCGGAAGGATGATGCTGAGAAATTTTAGCGCAGCCAAGCGGGGGAAAATATCGCAATTCCACAAGAATAATTTTCAGTTGGTCAGGGAGCCATGAATAGATGGGAAACACTTATTCGATCATGGTTTCTGCAGATCCAGTGGTGACTACGTCCTCCAGTGATGCGAAGATCACCTGTTCTCCAGAAGATGCAAAAGAGCTGTGGCGTAGACACCTCCAAACCATTTATTTAAATTTCTCTTGGCCTTTACTTTTCTCTTACAGGGACTCGCAGGGGTTCTCAAATTATTTTTAGTACCCATGACGATCGTTAATTCCTTTGGGCACTGCTTAGAGGTATCCATCGGTGGAGGATTGCAATGGAATCTACACCCTTCTGGTCAAAGAGTCCCCCTTCTTAGCGAGGTGGCCCACAGAAGATCTGTCTATGTGAGGGTGTGGGTACATGTCCTCATTTGTTGGGGAGGAGAAGATTTGTCCCAAAATAGGTGTTGGTGAGCAGTAAAATGAGAAAAGGGTCCGACTTAGAAGCCATGAGGTCCAACTGTGGCAAATGACAAGACCGTAAACAATTTGAGGCAAGCAAAAATACTAGCGAATCTACAATGTAGCTTTACATTTATCTTCTTTCTCTGAAGGATTGCACCATTAGGTTAGCATGAGGGGATGGTACTGCCCTCAGTCTACAGGAGTGGGAGATGCAACGCAAGAAGCACCCAGAATGATATGATGGAAAAATCCTGACGGCCCTCTACGTAATTTAGTTTAAGTTGGTCGAAGTAGTTTGCAAATCAACGTAATTACTGCAGCAGTTCAGTTTTCAAACATCTGATCCTGAATGCGAAGGATTCTCATCTTTGAACACAGGTTATTTGTGAGACCATGGCTCATCCCTATCTTTGTTCTGAAGTACTTGTATGACGATGGAAAGGAACGATTTGGTGGTCATATTGTCGCGTTGAAATTGGAGCAGACTATTTCTGAGGCAACTGAACAGAGCACTTATACTCAAAGCACGTTCATTTACGAACTCAACATACACGCAGCACTGACTGCCTCTCGGACAGTGCGCTTGGCTATTTATACAGACAGAATTTACCAGAAATTAGAAGAACAATTAACATAAGAAACATGTAGAATTTACAAGTAAACGTAAGAAATATGTAGAACTTTATTGAATTGTTAATTACAAAGAAATTTTTGTCGGTGGGCGGGATTGAATCGGCGACCTTCAGGACCGGAGTGTCCGTGGCGCTATCCCCTGCGCCACGCCGGCAGTTCGTATACGTGGTCTCTCGCGGCATTGCTCCCTCTCCTGGAGAAACAGTGACCCGCTGTTATGATCCCTGTGGAGCCAGCTGCAATGTCCTGGATCTTGACCGTGTCAAGGGTCCTCTGTATGACAGTTAAGAGAATCCTTCCCTTCACGATTGTCGACGACAGACGTTCCGGTCGTGGCTTCATCAGGAACATTACTGTCCTGAAAGTCCTTGAACAAGAAGCCATTGTCTACCTGCTCTTCAGGATCGTAGTAAGGCTTCATGCACAGGACGTGAACAATATATCTTCGTTTTCGACGTCGGCTCAATCCTCAACTTCGTATGTGACGTCTGACAGGCGGCGTATGACACGATACGGATTAAAGTATCGCTTCAATCACTTTTCTGACAGTCCAACCTTCCGTACAGGGGTAAAAATCCATACCAGATCTCCTGGGCTCTATACAACACGTCGGTGCTTGTTACACCGCTGACGGTCCTTCTCCTGGGCGTCCAGTGTCCGTATGCGAGCCAGCTATCTTGCTTCGACCCTGGTGATGAGCTGTTTAACATAGTCATCCTAATTGTCGTCCGGTTGGAACGGGAACAGGGTATCCATTGTCTCAGCTTCACGGCCATGGAGCAGGAAAAACGGAATGAATCCTGTGGTATCTTGTCTTGCGGTATTTTAAGCAAAGGTCACGATGGCAAAATTGTGTCCCAATCCTTCTGCTTAACATCAATGTACATCGACAGCATGTCGGCTAACGTCTTGTTAAAACGTTCCGTAAGACCATTTGAGGATGGTACGCAGTTGTCATTCTGTGGACAATTTGACATTACCTAAGATACTAGTTTTGACTAGAATACTTTTCCACGATCAGATATCATGACACGTGGTGCACCATGCTTCAAAATAATGTCAAGGTAATTTTGCGATCTCTGGAGCTTCTGCAGTCGGCACAGGTTTTCTGACAGCTTAGCGTGTGAGGTAGTAGTGCGGACTTATCCATCTGTTACCGCTTGTCGACTTCGGGAACCTCCCTGAAACATCGATCCCAACTCTGTGGAATGAAGCTGCTGCCGGCGTAATCGGTACGAGATGCTCTGGAGGTAATTGCGGCACATGCTTCCGTCGCTGGCACTTTACAGTGACTCATAGGGCTTGACAGAGCGGTAGAGACTTTTCCAGTCATACGTGCGTCTGATTCTGTCTAGGGTCTTCACCAATCCCAGATGACCGGATATTTGAGCATCGTGAAAATATTTGATAATAGCTGGCTGGAGATGAGCTGGAACAACAAGTAGCCATTTGGGGCCCAGTGGATCGTAGTTGCTGTTGTACAATGTTCCGTTTATAAGTTGGAATTCTCCATTGGTCGGTTCTCCTTTCTCCAAGGCTTCCATCGTTTTTAATAGTGTTGGATCTTCCCTCTGTTCAGCTGTAACGTCATCTAATTCAGTTAGAGCTGAAATTTCATTAATGCTGTTGTGTTCCACTAATGGATTCCTCGAAAGGCAGTCGGCAACCTTGTGTTTGCGCCCGTTCTTGAATACCACTGTGACATCGTACTCTGAGTCTTAGTGCCCATCTTGCTAGTCGACCTGATGGATCCTTCAAGCTAGTCAGCCAACAAAGAATGGTGGTCTGTCACGACGGTGAATGGTTTGCCGAATGAATAGGGCCGGAACTTGTTGATAGCCCAGAAAACCGCGAAACATTCATTCCCAGTTGTAGAGTACTTTATCTCTGACTGATAGTACTCTTGATGCATAGGCTATCACTTTTTCAGCACATTCTGGAACTTGTACAAGCACTGCACCAATCCCATAACCACTGGCGTCTGTGTGACGTTCCGTTTGTGCATTCTCGCCGTACAAGGCTAGCACTGGTGCAGAAGTTAGAGCCTCCTTAAGTGCCCGGAAAGCTTTCTTTTGCCTCATCCCAGTAAAACTTCGCGTCTCCCTGCAGAAGTACTTGTAATGGACGTGCCTTGTTACAAAATCCTTTTATAAAACGGTCGGTAGTATGAGCACAGCCCGAGAAAACTTCTCACATCACCAATGTGCTGAGGAGTTGAAAATTCTGTGACTGCCCTTACTTTATCTGGATCAGGACAGACACCATCTCCGTTGACTAGGTGCCTCAGGATTTCTCTCTCTTTGGCGACGAAGAGGCACTTCTTTGGATTGAGGCGGAGACCTGCAGCCTGAACACACTTCAACAAAGTTGACAGGCGACTCAGATGTTCTTCAAATGTTTTCGAGAAAACGACAATGTCATCTAAATAGCAGGTACACTTCGTCCACTTATGGTGTGTAAGCAAGTTGTCCATCATGCGTTCGTATGTGGCTGGAGAATTACATTATCCAAATGGCATTACTTTAAATTCATAGCGACCGTCAGGTGTAATAAAAGCCGTCTTCTCCCTGTCAGCTCCGTCAACCTCGATTTGCCAGTAACCTTTCTGCATATCCCTAGTTAAGTATGTAGCTCTTTTCAAGCAGATTAGGTGTCAATGCGCGGCAATGGGTAGACATCTTTCTTTGTGATTCTGTTCAGCTGCCGATAGTCAACACAGAATCGCCACGTGCCATCCTTTACGAGGACCACCGGAGGCGACAAAGGACTCTCCGAAGGTTGAATTATGTCATCTCGCAATATCTTCTCCACTTCCTCCTGAATTATGCGTCTTTTAGCTGGCGACACTATACGAACGCTGGTTAATTGGCGGATGATCCCCATTATTGATACGGTGCTTTATCGTGGGCCACTTCGCCTGACTTTTCACCTGCCGAGGTGGGAATGCACCCGAAATTTGGCGTAGTATACGTAACACCCGCTGGCGTTGTTCCTTGGTCAGTCCAGGCCCTATTGGCAGTTCCACGTTTGTTTCCTCCAGCGTGTTGTCTGTACTAACAGCAGGGCATGGGTCTTCATTGATGACGTTGAGCTCACCGTCCGGGATTGGTTCAGCTGTCCCGATACAAATTCCCTTGGGTATAAGTTTTGACTGCTCGTGACAATTTGTGAACCAAATCTCTCCTTGACCACCGGTAATGCTTATGATAGCCGCTGGTATGTGAATTTCTTTTCTGAGCCGGATAAACTTTTTACTGTCAAGTAGAACTCCACAGTTTAACCAGTTATCTGTGTTTGTGACTGCAACTCTTCTCATTGTCAACGGCGGTATCGTCACATTGTCAACGACGAATAACTTCCCAGATAATTCCGTATTACGTGTATCCGTCGGAACAACTTCAGTTTGCAGCTCCGATCTTCCACAGTCAATGAGAGCTTGGGATGCCTGAACGAAGTCCTATCCGAAGATGACGTTGTGAATACACTGTTAACGCGACAAATTCAAACGGCTGCGTCCTGTTGATGGTTATTCTTGCGACAAGTTCCTGCTGGATGGACGTACTTTCCATTCGCGACCTTCAGCACAGTTGCCCCCGTATCAAAGAACGTTTTCTTTAGTGTGCGGCGGTAATTATCAGACAATACAGAGAGACACTCCTGAATCAAGTGCCCGGACTGGTTGGCTGTATTATGACGTCGATGAGATTTCCCGACATCTTAGCGACTGTCGTCCATGGAGGATTTTCATTTTCGGCGGCCTCTCTTCCATCGATGGTCGCCTCGCTTAGTTTTCCTGGGCGCGGCGGCTAGGGGAGCGGCTGGTATCTCTTTACGGCGATGGTGAACGGCTGCGACACGTCGGGGAACGACCTCTTCTAGGGTACGGCGATGGGCTTCCCATAGGTCGACTGAACTAAGCAGGTGATTGCCTGTGATAGAACTGCTCTGATGGTTGACGTCTTGCGGCAAAATAATCGTCTAATACTCGCCTTTCTCTGCAGTAGCGTACAAGATGCCCAGGGCGTCCACAGTGGAAACGTTGTGTTTTCTGTCCTCCAGACGTCTGTTCTGCGAGGCGTGATTGTTGTTGGCGTTGTGGCCGCGTCGGCCGGTTCATAGGCTGCCGCTGACAGCTGCAGAGTAAGTCATAGTAGGGCGACGCCATTCTTCACATTGGGTGCGAGTGGCGGGGCAGACAGGATCTAATGTCTGAAATACCTCTTCCTCAGCGGCGTCGGCTCCCTTGTGAATTACGTGGCTTACATTCATCGCCATAATCTGATGCTCTATTAGTTCCGGCTGCCATGCACTTTTAATTCTCACAATTTGTCGTACGAGAGAAGCGAAGTCGTGCTGGTTTTCCACAACGGCCATAGGGATTACATTGGGGAGTCTGTCATACTTCTTGCGTCCAAATCTTTGTTGCATCTCTTCAATACGTTGGCACCACTATGAACTCTTCTGTCGTAGCGACGTCTTATCAGAAGGGCTTGGTACATGTCTTCTGCTATACCCTTCATCAGGTGCGTGATTTTGTCGGCCTCAGTCATGTTCGGATTGACAGTGGTACACAGGGCCAAAACATTCTGCATGTAACATTGTGTCGGCTCACCATTTCGTTGGGCCCGGTTCTTCAGTTCTTTCGCCGAGCGGATTTGTCGCTGTCCGTCTCCAAACGCCTTAAGTTCCTCCTGGAACGTTTCCCAGTCATTCAGATTGTCTTCTCCCACCTGTTGTACTTTGCGACTCGGTCGAATCCTTTTAGCCACTTGTTGGGGTCCTGTCCAGCGTCTCCGGAGAACACCGACGGGTGTCTGATGTGTAGCTGGCCTACCGATGATTTCGTGTCCATGGTTCTGATGATACGGACATTTGGAAGGATGTACTATGTGTATGCCTTGTATTCCGGTGCTAGTCCGTGTAAGCGACGGCTTCTACGTTGCCTAATCGGAGCCACGGTGATGCAGCTGTTGCACAGGGTACCCGGCGCCTCCACCAAACAATGCCGCGTTGAAATGGGAGCAGGCTCGACTTCGAAGGCAACTGAACACAGCACTTAACCAGGAAGCACGTTTATTACGAACATACACGCAGCACTGACTGCCTCTCAGGCAGAGTACTCTGCTATTTATACACAGACAGAATTTACCAGAAATTAGAAGAACAATTAACATAAGAAACAAGTAGAATTTAGAAGTGAACATAAGATGTAGAACATTCTGAAATTGTTAATTACAAAGAAATAAATTTTTGCCGGTGGGCGGGACTGAACCGGCGACCTTCAGTACCGGAGTCCGTGGCGCTATCCCCTGCGCCACGCCGGCAGTTGGTATACGTGGTCTCTCGCGGCAATATATCTAATTAAATTCTGTTCTGTCAGTATTATCAGATTTTGATCGCTTCGTTGTGGGATAACCACCCCGATACAACCCAATTCGACTAACCACCACCCTCAGGGTTGCAACCGAGCTACAGTTAAGGCCAGCTGGTGGCATCAGTACCATAATACTTTATACCCCACGTAGATTGGCATTTACAGTGACAACTGTTAGGGGCTTTACATGAGGGCATGAACTATGAGAAAGGTAAAGGCGGCTCGCATTTATGATGTGTGGGGAAATAAGGCTAGGCATTTTGGACGAAATGCCGGAAATAGGGTACTAAGCATGTTCAGCCACTGCCGAGAAATATCCGGAGGTCAGAAGTGCAAAATTTACGATTTTCAGGTTTATTACATGTGGTGTTTTCATGTCACCTTAACTACATTCTTAAATTAAGAAGTGTATTTTGAGAGGCAAAATATGTAGAGCACAATCTCCGTAATATTGAATGAAAACCCTCATGAAGACTAAGTACGTGTATAGGCTAATGTTAAGGTAGCAAAAACAAGCTGCAGCAGCTATGTTTCCTGATATAAGAAAAATCAATATCTCTAGTGACCAACCACTTTCAAAAACCAGAGTATTTAGCAGAAACCATATTTCTGCCTAAGCTTTTAGGGGTAAAGTTTCACTGGATGAAGCAGAATATCGGCCTCGCACAAGTTAATGTCGACACGATCCTATTTGCGAAATGTACTTATGACCATCCAATACCCAAAGAGGCAAGACCTACTATGGGCATCATAGCGCACGGTATAACCTTTGCAGAAGTAGAGATCTGTCTGATGTCCCTAGCAGCTTCTGAACATGACTCTCCCCAACCGAAACTGAACTAAACGAAAGTTCATTTCCATGTCCACAAATTATTTTCAACTAATAATTGGAATGAACTGATATCTTTGGCGCAAAGACCATCCGACATACCTTTAGTGAACACTGGATAGATCCCTCGTGAAATCATTACGGAAAAGTATCTGCAAGGAACAAAACATACGTTAATATTTGACTGTCAGCATGTAGGTGCTTCGAACCTCAACCTTTGCACTTTGCTTTTCCGCAGGTGCTTTGTGCCTCGTCCATATCGGCGCTTGCAAAGAAGATCGATGAACATCTTAAGCAACATCCAGGGTAGGCGCAGGATACATTTAGACTCCATTCGAAAAGTCCTATTAAGATTGAGGTATCAATATTCTTAAGTCAAAGATCTTGTGTAAAGTACGTGTAGTTCATAAAGCGACACCGACCTGGCCAGGAACCCACAGGAACTAATTTGGTTCCACTGTCATTGAGAAAGAGGTGTGCATGAGATAACAGGACACTACGTAGTTTACTGTTAAACTACGTTAAGTTGCTTGCCTGAATTGAGGTTATGACAAGTCCTTTGAAATAAAGTTGCAGATTATGCAAGTGAACCGTGAATGACAAAACGTCCCTTACCATATGGCCCACACTTCAAGATGAAAACGGATAAAGTCACCGTAACTGTATAACTAAAACTTTCATACTACCGGTAGTGTCTTAATCCAGGCATAAATTTCTCCGGCATATTCAAGCGCTCCAGTCTGCTAGACGATCTTTGTGTGATAGTACCACTAACTACAAGGGAAAGGTCAGGCTGTGCCCACATTTTCTGGACTGTTACCTCAGCCACTGGTGACAGTTTGACCTCACGAAGGGTTAGGTGCACTGGTAGCATCGAAGAAAAATAG
Source organism: Locusta migratoria (assembly GCA_026315105.1). NCBI lineage: Eukaryota > Metazoa > Arthropoda > Insecta > Orthoptera > Acrididae > Locusta > Locusta migratoria. Next base: position 415,823,909 of record CM048749.1, read on the forward strand.
CTGGTTAACAAGTTTTAGGCTACTTCACCATTCGGACCATGTCATGTCCTCCAACCCGACAGCCAGGGCCTGTAGTTTTAGATATGCAGAATTATAAACGTGCACTCTTAACATCTCGACTGTGCACTGACCAGCACAACACTGCCAGAACGAGAATTATAAGGCGCCGCGACGAGCGCAAACGAAGACGTTCTGCCATGTCCGACGAGATGTTCAGCGCAGCCCTGTAAAGCTGCTACAACGAGCAGCACATTGCTGGTGAGGCCAGTTAGTCGGCCTCCAGCCTCCACAGCAGTAGACAGAAGAATTAGGACGAGTTGTCTTAGCGCCGTAACGGTGAAAAACCTGTCCTAGTCTGGAGAAGATACGTAAATACTTTAATTCCAATAAATGTGTGCTTATTAGTATTCTTTTAGCTTTGCTTCTGCAGCCGCATCCTTATTTCTGTGCCGGCTGCTGTTACTTCTGCCAGTAGGTAACAAAATTCCTATTAAGTGACTCAACATTTGAAAAGGTATGAAGGACCAACGCAAGCTTCACCCAAGCAGTGCAGTGCTCGCTAATTAACTATTCTTTCAGCGGCGTGTTTGCTACTTCTCATTTCCTCTATCACCACACCTCTCGCACAAAATATGCAACTGCCTCTGGAATCTGCTGGCTGTCATCTGATTCAGCTTATTCAGTTCGAGACGAATCAGATGATCTAGGTCCTAGTGCCGTAAGCATCTAACTTTTGATACATAATTACCTTCTGTGACTATGGGTCGTGCTATTATACACTGAATATTGTAGTGTAGTGCAAAAGTTTGATTGTGTGTTTTATACTTATCTAATTTGTATACCGTTACTTTAGTTGTTAATTTGCTGCAACCTGCAGTGTTACAAGTTGTGCCAGATTTTACAAACCTACTTGTTTTCTGTTATGTCCGCCGCGCTAAACCCGACGGACGTGCCCCTGGCACTGGGCTGCCCCCCTCCCTCACTGCAGGTGCTTTCAAAATTTCCCCTATTTCTTGTATTCTATGTTCCTCTACTACCTACAGAATAAGAACAACAATTTCTAATCTAGGGAGTCCTCAGTCTTGTTGTCCATTCGAGTTTTCCACAGGAAACCAGGACTTCAACGACATGACATACCCGATTTCAGCTGATATCAGGATAAAGCACCTAAAATTACTGCTTGGCGACATTTGGCACTTCAATATATAGGTTCGCCGATGTTTCCGACTTCTCGTTTGATGACTTAAATACCGCTCTTACTGAATACTATTGTAATAGGTCCTAGTTGAGACTGCTCTTTATACATTTTTCCATTTCCTAAGCCCAGTATTTCTGTCACTGGCAGTATGTCTGATTAGTCTGCTTTCACGCAGTGTCACAGTTTGTGGACAGTGTTATATAGACTCCATGCACCATGATGCAATTACAATGTTCTGGACACTCATTTACGAGCATATTCTGAAGTCTGCAGATCCCATTTCACAGTCAACGGATTTATGAACGTAACTTGCTGGCATCCTGGCTTGTGTGCAAGTTTAATTCGTGCACCCTATCAGGTGTTATTGACTATTGGTTTTATCTTCCGTGTAATTATAGTTCCAACATTGTACTAGGTTCCAACGTTTAATTTCACAATAGGTACATGACGCATCGTGTATGGCGTTCTTCCACAACTGGTCTGTCAAAAGATTGTTTACACAAGAAGACGTGAGCTAGTGTGTTGATTCAAAAGCACGCAAATTTCATGAGCAAGCGTATGAAACTAAAGTCATCTGTAACGAAGTGTCAGGAATAGGAGGAAGATGGCTCAGTGCTTCATGTGAAGTCAGCGCTGCCGACTAGTGTGCAAAAATGCATTTAGAACGTGATAGGATAGATGCCAAACATGTGAATGCGACAATCCGTGTGAAGGCTTCACGTGCGGTGAGAATGTTGCTATGAAGGACGATCTATGTGCATATCGTGTCATAAATGACCTGTCTGCCGTAGAAACGAGAGATTCATGAATGTCTCGAGGAATGAAGGAAGATCCCGATTATACTACCCATCGACATACCTAATTTATTAATGAGCATTCTTTCGTAATCTTTTGTTAGGTTCCGACAGACTGTATGTTCTCCTTGAATGTAACATTTTCTGCGTGTGCCTGGAGTGATTTAGGGGGAAAAAACCACAGGAAACGATGTCCGGAGGCTGGTTGAAACTAGTTTTCCAGAATTTGAGTCCATTGTCCTACCACTGCATTACATTGCACCGTGTCTGTAGAGGAAACGGTTTTTTGATGAGACTTACGTGCAGAAATAGTAAAATGTAAATTAACATTGAGTGTTATACCAGTTGTGAAAGTCCATGTTATAATGTTTAACTTTGCCTGCTCTATGACTAGGGTAATTACAATATATTACTAACTGTAGTTCCTTTCATAGTACCAATGGAATCTGGTGACAGTGGAATGCAACGACATGAGTAGGACAACCTATGGATCTCAAAAGCATCTGACGCGTTTATAGTAATTTAGCCGAACTAGGGCTATCATGAAAGTAATTACATTCAGCTGCGTTCGAAAGTAATTATCGCATAATGTCTTTAAGACATACACCAGGCCCAAAGGACTAAATTGTGAAATCCTACGCCATTTATATCGTTCGTCTGAAGCATAAAATGTTCATTGGGCAGAGTAGAGAAGAATTTGTAGACGAATTCTATTCAGGATGACCCGATTTCTTGAACAATGGCTGCACAAATTATGTAGCGCTATCATACCTGAATTTGAAATATAGGATTTAATGTGTCTTAAAAAGGGTTGGAACCTATTCAGTTTAGATCTTTTTTGTTGTTCCGGCATGAATGCTGGAAATAGCATGCAAAACAAGTAGCCAATAAGCTAAGAACGGTGGCCCGGTCAGCTACCCATGAAATAAAAGATGTAAGATTTCACTCTAACCTTAGTGGTCGGAAATCTGGTGTCTTTGCAGATGTGGATGGTTTGGCGGGTTGGTTAATATGGGAAACCTCTCGGGTTAGGTACCAGTAACAAAAACTGTCATGTGGGGAATACCACACCCGGTGCTATTTGGAATTCCCGTCCTCGCCCTACCGACTGAAGTTAAATCTGACAAGATTGTACCACGACGAATTCAGATGTCAGGATGATTTTATATTTTAAACGTTTCTTTCATCATCGTGCACTAAAGTGCTAGATCATCGTCCCCTGTTCCTAGCGAAGACTTCGCCGCTAAGGAACAAAGGTACAGACTGGTGCCTAACAACCTGAGGGGACAATGACCGCTACACTAACAGCAGAACACAGACGCAAAAGCAGGGAGGGTGCTCTGGATATCGGGCTAAGGCATCCACCACTAAGCAGAAAGATAAAATCCAGTTTTTCGAATGAACCGTAAAACAAAATGTTTTAGGGGCATCGTCTCTAAGACAAAGGAACCACATCGAGCAGATTTATGGACTGCCATAACGCGCCTAAGAGTGGGCAGATCAGAAAGTGGACCACTGTTACGGAAGCGTCACTTGCGAGACAGGCCTTTCTACAAGAGGCCTTCAGTGAGAACATTATGCCATAGACAGCATTACCACAAGCAGCTTGTTCCGTCCGTCGGGACTTTTTTTGTGGTTTTAGGGCGCACAACTTTTATGGTCATTAGCGCCCAGCCAAGAACATTGATTCGCTATGATCTCAAAAAAATGGTGACTGTCAGAACATCAACAAGAGGCTAAAAACGAAAGATAAAAGACAATTAAAAGGGTTAAATATCCTTGGATAGGTTGGCCAAGTTCAAAAAACGCAAAACCCGAGCAGCTGCTCGTGTGTCATCAGCTAAAATTTCCTCCAGAGTAGACGGAAAGTGAAGGGCTACACGGAGATGATTAAAATTAACACAAGTCAGTAAAACATGTCGCACTGTCAGCAGTTCACCGCAGGAGCATAGCGGTGCAGGTTCGGCGGATAGCAAGTGACGGTGGCTGAAACGGCAATGACCGATCCGCAACCGAGCCAGGATGACCTCCCGCCGAGAGGGGCGTGAGGATGTCCTCCAAGCGGTCGGGATCGGTTTGACAGTTCGCTATTTATTGTTGTACAGTGAAAGCCACACACTGTGCCATTGCAACACGATACTCCGGCGAAGAGCCCGTTGAACATCGTCCGATGGGACGCAAAAGGTAGCCATGCGAGGCAAAAGAGCTGCTGCCTTGGCTGCTGTGTCGGCGGCCTCATTCCCGGGCACACCCACATGGCCAGGGACCCACAGGAAAGAAACGTGACAGCTGTCATCCGCCAGCAACTGGAGGGAGCGTTGGATCCGATACACGAGAGGATGGTTCGAGAAAGGGTCCTTAAGACTCTGCAGGGCACTAAGGGAGTCAGAACATATGGCATAGAAAGATTGGCGGTGGCGGCAGGTATACAAAACGGCCTGGTGGAGGGCGAAAAGCTCAGCCGTGAAGGTCAAGCACCGGTCAGGGAGCTTGTATTGGAACCGGTTGTCCCCGACGACGAAGGCAGATCCGACACCGGCAGTGCTCTTGGAACCATCGTCCGTCGGGACAGCCCATTCAGAGCTCCGAAACCCAAGGACCTTGCAGTGAAATTCCAGTCGGTGATCCTTTCCTGGAGACTATCTTCAAGTGGCCTTCTGTGCCAGCTAATCAATGCTTTTGTGCCGTAAGATGGAAATGTGGACCAAGGTCCAAACAAGGACCACAGAAGGACCGGACTTAACAAGGGTGGAAAACAAACTAATAGCTCGCACGAAAGGATGTTGGGAAAATTACCATTCAAGAGGTTGCAAGCCATGATGAGTCACTACAGTTGACAACTCCTGAAGCCCACAGTACAGTGTACTGTACTTTACATTTTTTTTTCTTCTAGATATCACAGTTCAGGAAATACTGTATGTTGTTCAAGAGCTCAAGGTATAGTGATCTGCTCGTCAGAAAAACTATCCTTCCACAGGGCAAGGAATGGTATGACATGGGCAACATGGACATATGCATACCTAGCACAGAATTCCATAATGGAACCATGTGCGAATTACCGATTTCAGGGTCTCCGCACTTTGTCGTATCTTTGTACAGTTCTTTGTTATATCATTTGTACTGATCTGTGAGAAAACTAAGATTATAGACTGTCATATCGTACGACTTTCCAGTGACTTACTCCAGACACTGGCACTGACACTCAGGAATTTTAGTGCGAACTAACTGGACCTGTCTTCACCACCTTCGAAACATTGCGACACTGAGGAAAGAGGATGGTTCCAGACTAGCTTACGAGTGGGAGCCGCCGTGACTACAGATAACCTTTTAAGATTAAGTGCAATTAGCTAAGCTTCAAGCTTTCATCAGTCTTACGCACAGCAGTACGCCCTTGTATACAACTGAATACCATTATATCTCAGACTGAAGAGCAGTAGTTGGATAATTCAAAATTGAACTTCATCTTGCGTGTCACGTAGTGGCTTAACAAACGTCATGCTTATCTGCACCTGCGCAACGTATTGTCAGATGACTAAAATGCATGCCAATTTGCCGCAGACTGAACAGTTTTACATAGAAAGGATGCCTAATCATCATTGCCGAATTCGTCCAAATCAATGTTAATGTAGGACGTGGTGCGATATTTATGTGCACCAAGTAGGAGCTCCCGATGGTTAAGCATTTAGCAAATAAAGGTAATTTTGATATGGATTTACCACCTTATGCACCTTAACTGCCCTTTAGAGTTTTTTTTAGATAGGCGTCTACGGCTCAGCGTAAAAGATCCGATTATTGAAACGTTCGCGGGTTCGATTCCACTGGACAGCAAACGCTTTCGCTCCTTGGCAATGCGCACACTACTGACCATCATTAAACGCAACATCATGTTATTTTTTTATTTATATGTGCAAAATATCTTCATGGGTCAAAATTATTACTTCCCCTGTTTTTTTTCGATGAATATCACCCCGGAACATGTAATTAACTGCTGAAGGAATGGAAATATCGATTTATATACACGTCCCAAGTAGGCGTTAACTACAGTGACTGATGTTTGTAGTTCCGATTTTAATCCAATGCCATTTTTGCTTATATAAATCAATAAAACAACCTATATGTTGTTGAACTGTGAAGTTCATGGCACAGGATACGTGCAATTGTAGCAGTTATTAGGGATTTTTCCCATTCCATTTAGGGAGCGTGGGAACAACTATTGTTTAAATGCCCCGTGCGTGCTGTAATTAATCTACTTTTGTCCTCACGATACCTACGGCAACAACATGTGTGTACGTATTGCCAATGATCAGAAAAACATTTGCTGCAGGATGGAATTGAATCCGCGACCTTACCAAAATGAATCCGATCTTTACCGCTGAGCCGAACACCGCTTCCTAAACACGACGCCACAGGGACAGTTCTAAGATGCACATGTTGATAGATCAGTATCGATTTTTTATTTCCTAAGCGGTTGACAATCTGGAGTTGCAATTGCGGCATTTACGTATACCATAAATTTGGACGAATTCGGCGATGAGTAGGCGTACTGTGTTAGCCCCACAACCCCACAGACGTGCTGGCTACAAAAACAATTTTCTAGCTCCATATGCATGGATTCCACCGCTTTCTAGCAGTGAACAACGGAACTGCCTGTAGCAGCTACTAGGTATGAACATCACACTTGCATCTTATTACAAGGAACTGCATAGGCTCACAGTTTACGCCACCGCTCTTTTTTTTGTGCTTTTAGGGCGCACAACTTCTACGGTCATTAGGGCCCAGACAAGAACAAGGCTCGATAGATCTCAAAAAATTGGTAACTGCCAGTTAGAACACCAAGGAGAGGCTAAAAACGAAAGATAAAAGACAATAAAAGGGTTAAATATCCTTGGATAATTTGGCCAAGTTGATAAAACGCAAAACTCGAGCAGCTGCTCGTGTGTCATCATCAGCTACAATTTCCTCCAGAGTAGACGGAAAGTGAAGGGCTACACGGAGATGATTAAAATTAACACAAGTCAGTAAAACATGTCGCACTGTCAGCAGTTCAGCGCAGGAGCACAGCGCTGCAGGGTCGGCGGAGAGCAAGTGACGGTGGCTGAAACGGCAGTGACCGATCCGCAACCGGGCCAGGATGACCTCTCGCCGAGAGGGGCGAGAGGAGGTCCTCCAAGCGGTCGGGATCGGTTTTACAGTTCTCCATTTATTGTTGTACATTGAAAACCACGCACTGTGCCACTGTGACACGATACTCCGGCGAAGAGCCCGTTGAACATCGTCCGATGGGACGCAAAAGGTAGCCATGCGAGGCAAAATAGCTGCGGCCTTGGCTGCTGTGTCGGCGGCCTCATTCCCGGGCGCACCCACGTGGCCAGGGACCCAGAGGAAAGAAACGTGACAGCTGTCATCTGCTAGCAACTGGAGGGAGCGTTGGATCCGATACACGAGAGGATGGTTCGAGAAAGGGCCCTTAAGACTCTGCAGGGCACTAAGGGAGTCCGAACAGATGGCATAGAAAGGTTGGCGGTGGCGGCAGGTGTACAAAACGGCCTGGTGGAGGGCAAGAAGCTCAGCCGTGAAATTCGAGCACCGGTCAGGGAGCTTGTATCGGAACCGGTTGTCCCCGACGACGAAGGCAGATCCGACACCGGCAGTGCTCTTGGAACCATCAGTGTAAATAAATATGGCATTATCTAACCGCGAACGGAGTTCGACAAGCCTCGAGCGGTGTACCAATTCTGGAGTGCTCTCCTTGGGGAGCGAACTAAGTTCAAGGTGAGTGTGAACCTGGGCCTGATGCCATGGTGGCAATGGGCTGTCGCTCAACCGAAAGGTGAAAGGAAGGGTAAAATCAAGCCGTTGTAGTAGGCGGCGAAACCGAACTCCAGGTGGAAGCAAGGCATTGGCAGACAACTGATATTGGCGATCGATTGAGTCCGTCAAATAATAATCGGTAAGATGGATGGTTGGGCATCGACCGCAGGCGGCATGCGTACCGACACAAGAGTATGTCACGCAGAGTGGTCAAGGGTAATACAGCAGCCTCGGCATACACACTTTCCACAGGACTAGTATAAAATGCACCGGTCACCAGACGTAATCCCCGATGGTGGATAGAGTTGAGACGACGGAGAATCGACGGCCGTGCAGAAGAGTATACAAGGCTTCCCTAGTCGAGCTTCGACTGAACAATGGCCTGGTAAAGGTGAAGCAGGACATTACGATCCGCTCCCCATGATGTGCCACTGAGGGCACGAAGAACGTTAAGGGATCAGGCACAACGGGCAGCCAGGTAGGACACGTGTGTGGACCGGCAAAGTTTCCGATCCAACATTAGCTGCTGCTGTTGGGATGTTTTAGGGGGACAAATCTACGGACGTCATCAGTCCCCCATTCCATCGTTAATCATCACAACAAAAGGTGTTAACACATAAAAGAGCCTGAGTGCAGAACTACGGGGGAGGAATATCCCCGAGTCAGTCAAAGGACAAAAAAGTCGGCAAGAAACAACTAAAACAATGACAATCACAAATTAGAATAGAGTAACGACAAGCAATAAAATGTAAATGCCGACGTCTGTGGCTGACCGACTGTGTCACTAATAACAGGAAAAGTCAGCCACACGAAAACAAAGGGAAACTTCCAATCGGATGTCATGACAGGACGAACACAGACACTGAAGAAAAGCTTTAAATGGAGGGGTAAAAACCACTGTCCCGAATAAAACCTAAAACAGTATCAGCCATTGTGGCATCGCCAATAAAAACTTGGGATAAAAGCGCAGGAAAATTGAAACTCCGCCGCAGAGTGGCTAAAACCGGGCATTCAACTAAGATGTGGCGCCTGGCGCCACAGTGACACAGGCGGTTCCTCGCCACGAAGGAGACGGCCGTGAGTCAGCCAGGTTTGGCCAATGCGGAGCCGGCACAAGACTACAGAGTCCCGTCGGCAGGCCCGCATTGAAGAACGCCACACAGCCGTCGTCTCCTTGATAGCCCTGAGTTTATTGGCCGTTGCCAGGCTACGCCACTCGGTAGCCCACTTTATGTCGCAGCACCGTCAGCAGATCAGCAGCCGGGAGGCAGATCTCTAAAACATGCGCCTCAACAGCCTGCTTGGCCAGCATGTCAACATGTTCATTGCCCGGAATACCGACATGGCCCGGGGACCAGAGGAACATCACTGATCGACGGGACCTGTCAAGGGCAGATAGGGCCTCCTGAATTCCTAACACCAGGGGAGACCGTGGATAGCACTGGTCAAGGGCTCTAAGGCTGCTCAGGGAGTCACTGCAGATGAGAAAGGACTCACCTGACAGGACCTGGAGTGCTCGAGGGCGCGGGAAATAGCCACCAGCTCTGCAGTATAGACACCGCAGCCAGCCAGCAGAGAGCATTGTACAACATGGGTGTCATGAGTGAATGCAAAACCAACCCGGCTCTCAACTTTCGAACCATCCGTGTAAATTAGGTCGTGTCCAGAAAATCTAGCTACGAGTGCTGAAAACTGGCGACGGAGAGCTGCAGGTGGAACTGAGTCTTTGGGTCCACAGGCCAAGTCCAGGCAAATACACGGCATTTGCAGGGGCCACGGAGGCGTGAGTGTGGGCCCGATATGGATGTAGTACGGGGTAAGACTCAAGTTCCTGCAACAGTGACTGGACCCTGAAGGCGATCGTATGACCCGACGTGGGTCGTCGTCGTTGGTCATCGATGACGATGCAGGAGGAAAGAACACGGTGGTTCGGGTGGCTTGAGCTGTGCACGAGCACTGCATAGGCTGCAAGCAGTTGTCGGCGACGGATCGACAAAGGTGGTACGCCGGCCTCAGCAAACAAGCTGGTCACAGGGCTGGTACGAAAGGCACCTGTCGCGAAGCGAACACCACAGTGGTGGATGGGATCCAGCAATCGCAATGCTGAGGGTGACACAGAACCGTAGGCGACACATCCAAAATCTAAACGGGACTGCACCAGAGCCTGATAGAGACGCAACAGGGTGGTGCATTCAGCTCCCCAGGTCGTATGGCCCAGGTGGCGGAGGACATTGAGGTGGCGCCAGCACTCTTGTTTTAGTTGACGGATGTGGGGGAGCCACGTCAGCCCTGAGTCGAAAACAACACCCAAAAACGACGAGTGTCTACTACAGTAAGTAATTCGTCATTAAGATTAAGTTCAGGGTGCGGGTGGACAGTCCGACGCCAACAGAAGTGCATCACTCTGGACTTTGAGGCAGAAAACAAAGCCGTGGGTAAGCGCCCAGTTCTGCGCCTTCCGAATAGCACCTTGCAACCTGCGCTCGGCAACTTGGGGGCTTCGGGTACTAAAAGAGAGACAAAAGTCGTCAGCATAAAGTGAAGGGGACACCGACGATCCAACCGCTGTCAATAAACCGTTGATGGCAAAGTAATGGAACGCTTAAAACAGAACCCTGAGCAACCCCGTTTTCCTGGATATGAGAGGAGTTCAGGGAAGCACCAATTTGAAGGTATGGACAGCTAAAAAATACTTGATAAAAATCGGTAGGGAACCCCGAAGGCCCCAGTCATATAAAATGTTGAGGATGTGTTGTCGCCAGGTGGTATCGTATGCTTTGTCCATATCAAAGAAGACGGCAACAAGATGATGGCGCCTGGAAAAGGCTGTGCGTATTGCAGACTCGAGATGCACTAGGTTGTCGGTGGTAGACCGACCACGGCGAAAACCGCCCTGGCATGGAGCCAGTAAGCCTCGAGTCTCCAGAATCCAACACAACCGCCGACTGACCATCCGCTCCAACAGTTTGCATGGAACGTTAGTCAGGTTAATGGGCCGATAGCTATCCAAGGAAAGAGGATGTTTATCTGGTTTAAGCACTGGAATGATGATACTCTCCCACCACTGTGACGGGGAAACACCATCGCACCAAATGCGGTTATAGACTGCTAGAAGATTACGCCGGCTGTCTGCTGAAAGGTGCTTCAGCATTTGGCTATGGATGCTATCAGGCCCAGGCGCCGTATCGGGACATAAGAGCACTGAGGAGCTCCCACTTAGTGAAAGGAATGTTGTAGGATTCAGAGCGGCGAGTACAAAAGGAGAGACTGGCGTTCTACCCTCTCCTTTACTGTACGGAAGGCTGGTGGATAATTTGCAGAGGCAAAAGCTCGGGCATAATGCTCGGCAAACATCTCTGCAAGTGTGGCTGGGTCCGCACAGAGAACTCCATTTGTGGAGATTCCGGGTATTCCTGCCGGAGACTGTATTCCATTTAACCGTCTGATCTTACTCCCTATAGTGGAGACGTAGGTCTCAGCACTCCTGTTTCCGTCTTCTTATTAACTGGCGAGCACGAGCGTGAAGCCGTTTAAAATCAATGAGATGCTCCTGAGAGGGGTGACGCTTATAGCGCTGTAAGGCCCGCCTACGACCTCTAATAGCCTCAGCTATTTCCGGCGACCACCACAGCACTGTCTTACGCCGTGGGCACCATGTGGAGCATGGAATTGCAGCTTTTGTAGCAGAAACAATGGTGTGCGTGACGCCCTCGACCACCACATCCACGGCATCGAGTAGGGGAGGTTGAAAAATAGCAGTAGACGTGTAATCTTCCCAGTTAGCCCTGCTTAAAGCCCACTTTGGGAAGCGTCCTGGGGACTGACGTTGTGGGAGTGACAAAAAGGAGGAAATGGTCACTACCACACAGGTCGTCGTGGGCTCTCCAGTGGACAGATGGTGGAAGGCCGTGGCTGCAGATCGATAAATCACTGGCCAAGAACGTGCTATGCGCCACACTGAAGTGTGTGGCGGCACCAGTATTTAAGAGGCAGAGGTCGAGTTGAGAAAGTAAAGACTCGACTAGTCTGCCCCGCCCAGAAAGTGTAGTACCACCCCACAATGGGTTATGGGCGTTGAAGTCGCCCAATAAGAAGAAAGTTGGGGTAGTTGCGATATAAGTGCAGCCAAATCGTTCTAAGAAATATCACCATCTGGAGGGAGAAAGGCTGCAGACGGTAAACTCTTGTGTTGTCCTTACCCTGACAGCCACTGCTTCTAGTGGTGTACGAAGGGGCACAGGTTGACTATGAACAGAAGTAAGGACACACACACCTGAGACCCGGTTATATGAGCTACGGTTACAGTAATATCCCCTGTAGCCGTGAAGGGCTGGGGTCCGCATTGCTGGAAATCACGTTTCCTATAAGGCAATGCAGAAAGCAGGAGTTATGCTTAAAAGGTGTCGTACCTCAGCCCGATGGAAGAAACCGCTGCAGTTCCACTGGAGGATAATGCTGACTGGTAACTGGGAAGACATGAAGAATACAAATCAGCGTCACTCAAATCCGCTGAATGCCGTTGTTCTGGCTCAGTATCCATTATTTCCAGGATGTCGCCGACGGGGACGCTAGAATCTCCACCTCGTCCCCAGGTCGAGGTGCAGTTTTGAGGTGGCTCGGGAGCCATATTGGTATCCTTCAAGTCGTCACTTTCAACTTTTTTCCTTCGATCCTTCTTGCCCCTCAGGGGCTTCGCCGGCAGGGCCGGCTTCTCAGACTCAGCCGCAGGGACTGAGGCCCTGCGTCCAGCAGCCTTCAGTTTTGCCTGCTGCTGGCGTGTGTCGGAAGCGACATGGGCGGAACCCTCGGAAGGGAGTGTCCCAAGGGACCCCTTCCAAACGGGGGGTGCCAGAGAAGGTTCGTTCTTCGGCAGAAGGGTGGAGATTGCTCCCGAGGCAATTACCTTGGGAGCAGAAGGGAGCCCCCAACCACTTTGGGGGCAGTTTTAGGGGTGCGGCCCTGGGGGCCCACAGAAAAAGAATGAGCCGACAAGATGGGTGTCGCCACAGATGGTGCTGACGATGTAATAGCCGCAAAAGAAGTCGTCACGGCTACTGGGTGTAAGCACTAGTATTTCTTTTTCGCCTCAGTATAGGTCAACCGGTCCAAGGTCTTATATTCAATAATCTTTCTTTCCGGAGCATAGGGCATTGTGATGAGCAGGGAGGATGCTCCTGTCCACAATTCACGCAGATGGGCGGCGGAGTACATGGGGCGTCTGGGTGGGCTGGACGTCCACAATCCCGGCAAGTGGCGCTGGAAGGGCAACGAGACGACAAAAGCCCAAACTTCCAGCACTGGAAGCATCTCATAGGAGGAGGGATGTAGGGTTTGCCATCGCACCGGTAGCACATCACCTTCACCTTCTCTGGCAGTGTATCGCCTTCAAAGGCTACGATGAAGGCACCAGTGGCAACATTGTCTTTAGACCCACGATAGATGCGCCGGACGAAGTGAACACCTCGCCGCTCGAGGTTGGCGCGCAGCTCCATCAGATTGTAAGAGAAGATCCTGGTGGAAAATTCCATGGACCAGATTAAGGGACTTATGTGGCGCAATGTTGACGGCTATATCTCCCAGCTTATCCCAAACAAGCAATGCCCGCGACTGGGCAGGGGATGTAGTGAGAATCAAGACAGATCCATTACGCATCTTGGAGAGGGGCTCCACATCTCCAAACTTCTCCAGATGTTCTACGAAGTACTGAGGATTCACTGTTGTAAATGATTCCCCATCAGTCCTTGTACATACTAAATATCTAGACGAATACAGTTCATTTCTGGTAGCAGCCCTGCGTTCCTCCCAGGTCGTGGCAAAGGAAGGGAACGACTTGGGGTCATAAGAAGCGGCATGAAACTTCCCACGCTTTGAGACGGCTGTTATACGTCCACCAACGTTATCTTTTGCTCGTTTCATTGTGTTCCGACGAGCAGCTAAAGGTTCACCCAGACAGAGCCCCGCTTGCCTGGGTAAGCCTTTTACAACTGAGGTGCGGCAGGTTCCTCAGAGGTTGCACGCTAGCGGCTGTTCAACCTCAACAGCCATTCATCTCCTCGGCACGAAGCACACCTTGAGATTGAGGTTTTTTTATAGAGGTTTGAACCGTCCTCGCGACCCGGGCGATTAAGCCAAGAACCCCGGGCTCTGAAACGTACAACGTTCCACCGTCGCGTGGAACGATGGTCGTTTAAGCACGCACAAAGCTTACGATGTAGCGGGCTGTTGGCGCTACACAGCCCACGGCTCAGGACCCCGGGTTCGCCAAGCCCGTACTCAGCAAATTAATGCTGAGCCCCTGAGGCTCCAACATTAGCCCCAAGAATTTCGTAGTCTCCACGAAAGAGAGAGCAACAGGGCCGAGATGTATTGAAGGTGGAATTAATTCCTTTTATCTCCAGAAGTTTATACACACCGTTTTCTCAGTGGAGAATCTGAAGCCGTTTGCGATGCTACAGGAATATAGACGGTCAATACAGCGTTGAAGAGAACGCTCAAAGAGAGACGTCCGCTGGGCGCTGCAATAAATTGCAAAATCGTCTACAAAATGGGATCCGGAAACGTCGGCTGCAAGACAATCTACGATCGGATTGATTGCAATGGCAAAGAGCCACACTCAAGACGGAGCCCAGCGGTACCCAATTCTCCTGGCAAACGGTATCTCACAAAACAGAGCCCACCCGTACCCGCAAAATGCGTTCCGCCAAAAACGCTTGAATGAAAAGACAGGCGGCCCCGAAAGCCCCATGTGTGCAATGTGCGGAGAATGCCCGCTCTCCAACAGGTATCGTATGCCTTCTCCAAGTCTAAGAACAATGCTACTGTTTGACGCTTCTTTAAAAAGTTATTCATAATGAACGTCGACAACGTAACGAGGTGATCAGCAGCAGAGCGGTGTCGACGAAAACCGCATTGGATATTAGTCAGGAGGCGGCGAGATTCGAGGAGCCAGACCAACCGAGCGTTAACCATGCGTTCCATCACCTTACAGACGCAGCTCGTCAGAGAAATGGGGCGATAACTGGAAGGAAGGTGTTTGTCCTTCCCTGGTTTGGGGATGGGGACAACAATGGCTTCACGCCAACTTGTGGGAACATGACCTTCAGTCCATATGCGATTGTAGGTACTAAGAAGAAAACACTTGCCTGCAGGAGAGAGGTTCTTCAGCCCGGGAGCAGAAGATCGGGACAGGCCGAGAGCACGGTCTAGCTCCTGCATGGTGAAGGCTACATTATAATTTTCACGAATAAAAGTAGAAAGCAGGCGGTCGTGGCTCCTCTGCCTGTTTGCGAGGGAGGAAGGAAGGGTTGTAATGGACAGAGCTTGAAACCTCCGCAAAGGAACGACCCAGTGCGTTGGAAACAACGGGATCCACAACGACTGCGTTCTCTACGGTCAGGCCAGATATCGGGGAGTGGACCTTGATGCCGGATAAACGGCTTAGGCCACCGCAAACAACCGTGGAGGGGGTGAAACGGTTAAAAGAACTAGTAAAAGCAGTCCAGCAAGCTTTTTGCTGTCTTTTATAACTTTACGACATTGCGCTCGCATTCGATTATAATTTATACAATTCTCCAACGTTGGGTGGCGGCGGAAGGTGCGTAAGGAACGGCGCCGGGCTCAGAGCGTCACGGCAGGCTGCAGTCCACAGGGGACTGGGACGCGACGTGGAAAAGGTGTACGAGGTTGTACGAGGTATGGAATGTTCGGCAGCTGTGAGAATTACCTTTGAGGTATTCGACCTGACTGTCACAGCTGGAAAAGTTCTGATCCAGAGAAACTGCCATGGAACAATAAAGCCCCAATCGACTTTAGAAATGATTAACTGGTGGGACAAGGAGATGGGGAATGATGCAGGAAGTGGATGACAAGGGAGATGGTCACTGGAGTACGTGTCAGAAAGTGCATACCATTCAAACCGACCGGCAAGCTGAGGAGTGCATATCTATATGGGAATAGGTGTGTGTCGTGTCGGAAAGGAAGGTCAGTGCACCGGTGTTGAGGCAGACAAGATCGAGGTGTTGGAGGTCCACCAAAAGGGAGCCCCTCGGACAAGGTGCCAGAGAGCCCCATAGGGGGTTGTGGGCATTAAAGTCGCCTACCAACATGAAAGGTGAAGGAGGCTGATCAACAAGGTGTAGCACATCTGCCCTAGTAAGGGCGGATGACGATGGCGAATAGATGTTACAGAGGGAAAATGAAAAGGTGGGTAGAGTGACGCGGACGGCCACTGCCTGTAGGTGAGTATGCAATGAAATGGGATAGTGCTAGACGTCGTCCCGAATGAGCATCAGAACCCCTCCATGGGCTGGGGTACCTTCCACAGGTGGCAGGTCATAACGCACAGCGGTGTAGTCGGGCAAGTCTGCACGATCACTTGGACGTAACTTAGTTTCTTGGAGACAAACTAGAAGCGGGCAGTGCAATCGAAGGAGTAGTTTTAATTCCTCCCGATTGGAACGAAAGCCTCGAATATTCCATTGAAGTAGCGCCATGATAAAAAATAAGAAGGGAAGATGAAAAGTAACAACCAGGTGGGGTCACCTCGATGGCCGCTGAGGACCGGAATTCGAGGGAGCACTACTGTCGCCATCTAGAGGCAGAGAGTCATGTTCCATAGGTTCCAACTAGTCATCTGCCACATTCCCGAGTTTATCAGGAAGGGCAGCTTCCGCCGCTGGTAAAATGCCGGTTGCCCGGCTAACAGTAGTGCGTCCCGGCGAGACAGAAGATCAGGGCCGACTACTGTTGGACGGCGTGACGGATGGGTCACGCCTCGGCGGGGAAGGTGAGGAACTCTTTCTTGTTGACTCTTCTAGAAGAGTGACGGTGAGAAGAGGCAGTTGATGGTTGGGAAGCCTGAGTACGCAGAAACTCCTCACGGACGGGTTCCTTTTCAAAGTCCGCGCAACTTGTTTAGGTACCCGCGGTTTACTAGAGGTTGACGAAGACAACTTTAGTAGCAGCAGGAGGAAGCGGGGACATGGAACGGGCAATCTTCGGGCAGGCGGATCACTCAACTGTGTCAGCGAAAGTGAAATCACAAGTCTGGGTACCTGCATCCTTAGTAGGTCGAGTGGAGGTGAGGACCTTACTGTATGTGCCCGCTTTGAGGACAGTGGGCTTTCGACTCGCCAACAACGTTCGAGCGGCAGATGATACCTTTTCCGTAACCCGAATTTGCTGGATGACCTTTTCATCCTTATATACAGGGCAGTCTCGAGAGGAAGCCGCATGGTCACCGTTGCAGTTAAGGTAGTGAGGGGACGGAGGTGGGCAATCCTCTCATGGGCAGAGAGTATCTGAATAGCTCCCTTAGACTGTTCGTGGATGATGCTGTCGTTTATCGGTTAGTGAAGTCAACAGAGGATCAAAAGCAACTGCAAAGCTATTTAGACAAATTTCTACATGGTGTAAAAATTGGCAGTTTACACTAAAGAGGAAAAGTGAAGTAACACATGACCACTAAAAGAAATCCGCAGAACTTCAACTACGCGATAAATCAGTCTAACCTTAAGGTTCGTAAATTCTACCAAATACCTAGGAGTTACAATTACGAAAAACTGACTGGAGAGAACACACAGAAAATATTGTGGGAAGGCGAACCAAAGGTTACGTTTCATTGGCAGAACGCTTAGACGATGCACCAGCTCCACCAAAGAGTGCCTACATCACACTTTTGCGTCCTCTCCTGGAGTACTGTTGCCCCTTGTGGGACCCTCACCAGTGGGACTGACGAAGACATTAAGAAGGTTCAGAGAAGGGCAGCTCGTTTTGTTTTATCACGTTACGGGGGGAAAGCGTCACGGAAATGTTGCACGAATTGGGGTGGAAATCAAAAAGACGTTATTCATTGCGGCGTAATCAGTTTGCGACGTTTCAGTCACCGACTTTTACTTCTAAATGTGACAATATTTTACTTAGCACCCACCTACTTAGGGAGACATGACCATCCTAATAAAATAAGAGAAAACATCGAAAACTGAACGATTTCGGTGTTCTTTCTTCCCGCGCGCTATTAGAGAATGAAACGGTAGAGAAAAGTTATGTAAGTGGTTAATGAGCCCACTGCCAGGCACTTAAAGTGATTTGCAGAGTATGTCGATATAGATCTAAGCCGTCTGTCAACTGTTTTGAAGTTTTTTCACACAGCAGGATTCCTGCCTTGTACTAAGGTAGTATCTTTGCTTTACAGGTTTTGTCCGCCTTGAGCAAACACACACATTTGTGTTTGCTCAAGGCGGACAAAACCTGTAAAGTAAATTTATTTGTAAGCAAACACGGTAATTGAAGAGCTTTCAAACCCCAAGATAAGGTAGTATCTCTTTGTCGCCCTGGAGACAATCCTTGGGCACGTGTAGTGAACAGAGATGGTGCCCATTCTGATCCAGAAAAAGGTCAATCACAGAATTGGCAACTCATGATCCGTTATGCGATTTTTCTGACTACCGTCGTTTTATGAAAGGTTTTTTTAACAAGGCACGTCCTTTGCTAGAACATCTGCAGGGAGACGCCAGGTTGTACTGGTAATATACGAAAGAAAGCTTTCCAGGCATTTAAGGAGGCTCCATCAACACCAGTTAGAGCCTTAGACACTTAAGAATGCGGAAACCGTACTTCACACTGACGTTAGCAGTTATGGCATTGGTGCAGCGCTTTTACAAATTCAGGAAGGTGCTGAAAAGGTGATAGCATATGCATCAAGAGTTGTCTGGAAGTCCGAGAAACTATGCAACCGACAAGGCGTGTAATATGGGCTATCAAGTTCCGGCCGTATTTAGTCGGTGAACCATTCATATTGGCTGACCAGTATGAAGGATCCATTGGGTCGATTAGCAAGATGGGCACTAACACTTCAAGAGTAAGATGTCACAGTGGTATTCACAAACTGGCGCAAACAAGAACGCCGACTGGATTTCGAGGAACCCTCGGATGCAGTTTCAGCCCTCACTGAGTTAGGTGACATTACAGCTGACCAGTGGGAAGAACCAGTACTATTACAAACCATAGAGGTTTTTGAGAAAGGTGAACCATCCATTGGAGAGTTTCAGCTTATAAACGAAAAATTGTACAACTACGATTAACTGGCCGCAAATGGCTACTGGTTGTTCCAGGTCATCTCCCACCAGTTTTACTCTAGTATTTTCACTATTCTCCAATATCCGGTCATCTGGGATTCATGCAGACCCTTGACAATCAGACGCAGGTATTACCGGCAAGATCTCTACCGATCTGTCGAGCACTACGTGAATCACTAGTGTCCGAGACGATATGTGCCAGGGCATCCGGTACCAATTCCACCTGCTGCAGCTCCATTCCATGGGATTGGAATCTACATTTTAGGTAGGTTGCTGACATCGACAACTGGTAACCGATGTTGAAGTCTGCAGTGACTACCTTACCCGCTACGCTGTCACCGAACATGTGCCGATTTCAGAATCTCCAGAGATCACAAAATTCCCGAGGAGACATTTTGAAGCATTGTGCACCACATGATATATGATCCGAGTTTAAGTATTTATGTTAAAATTAGCATCAGAGGTAATGTCATGTTGCGACATTGCCAACAGAATAACAGCTGCCTACCATATGCAGACAAATTGTCTTACAGAACGTTTTAACAAGATGTGCTGTCGATGTAAGTTGATGTTGAGCATAAGTATTGGAATGCAATACTTGTGACATTTGCTTATAATACAGCAGGGCAAGAGCCCACAAGCCCACGCCGTTTTTTTCTGTTCCATGGTCGTGAAGCAGAGGACAATGGATACAACGTTCCCGTTCCAACTGGGCGACAGTTTGACTATTTGAAAGTTCACCAGCGTCGAATAATCAAGACATCTGACTCGCATATGGGGTACTGTACGCCCAGAAGAAGGAAAGTTGGCAACACTCACTTAACTAAGGCATGCGAAATGCTCTGATCTTCAAATTATTCGGGCCAGGTAATGTCCCCCCATTGTACGATCGTCAATCTGTACGATTTCAAATTCAGTTTCTTAACAATCCAAACAGGCCTATGTGCCATTTCCAATACGAGAGATTTACGCCGGGTCGATTTCGCGGGGGCTGTTGACAGAACGTTTGATCTCACAATGACGCCGACAGATTTGCTTTGACGACCTGCTCTCGCATGCCTTATTGAGCACACTATTTTCACGAAATATTAATGCCAGTAATTATATGCCCACGTTGAGTATTTTAGGGTACTTGGTACAGAAATTACGCTGTTCTACATAGCAGAACAGTACGCTTGGGTTCAGTGAAGGCAGCAATCTTAAGCAAATGCAGCTAGAGATCATGTGCTATTCGCCACAAACGACCTACGAGAAAAAACTGTCTCCTACGAATTGACACTACAACCACTAATGTCGGTACTACGATTTCATATGAATTTTTGAAGTTTAGTCCGTTGAAACGCATAATTTTCCACCGATACACTGGGACGTATATCAGTATTCAAGCCGCGTGTTATTTGCCTTTACTGTTAATGGTCCAACATTTCCAGCTGTTAATAGTGCATTGTGTAGCACATATAGAAGCTATTCAACGTTTGCCGTTGCTAGAGATCATTGGGATCTCAGTCAAATTCTAAGCGCATACAAAAGTTCCTTTTATTATTTTGTCTTCATGTTACCAAGCAACATTTATGGAATATATGTCAAGATCATATTGCCACATATCTATCAGATATGTCTTAGAACAGTGAGTGCAGTTAGTAACTAAACCAATAAACACTGCAGCATTAATTTTAATTTAACTGTATGCGATTGTTGCTTACCAACTTAGGATTAATGCACTTAGGTATAAGAAAACATGCACGCTCTCACTCCAATAGACGACGCCTTTTAATCTTAAGTTGGGAAATGATTCCGAGGTACAGAATGTTGAAAGAAAGTTTACCCTTTTAAGTCAACAAAAATGACCGATACACTGAAATAGTGAATTTTTTTTTTAGAAATTACCAATGGACAACATTTTTATAACGATCAGAACGTGAAACCGAATTGCATTTGCTTCATCTATTACTGCAGCTACATTGCTCGAAGGCAGTCTAACAGCTCTTTGAACTCCATGTTTAACACGCTTACTACGAACTCCAATTTCTAACCTTTCGAGGAATTGGTGATGCTCGAAATGTTGCAGCAAACTTTACCTTTTGACATGAAACAACGATGGCACACAACATTTGGAGGCATTAGAGCACACGATGAACTATGTACGAAACAAGCAAACCTGGGTTTTGGTGGTGCGATGATTCTCTTGGCAAGTGGTTTTTGACAAACATTACCAGTGATTCTACTAAACTCCAGCCGACAAATTCCATGTACATGCCCGGACGACGTTTCGATTCCACGCATACCTGTAATTCCGAAAGCCATACTATTCGACTAAAAGACTAACTTGCAGTGAGGCGTGCATTGCAGCGTCGATAAATCGCAGTGGCAGTCGTTAAGTGTTTGCGACATCAATCTTGAAAACCTTGTTATACACAGGGCCAATTGTCTCATTTTTCCGTGTGAACATTTACGCGCCACAAAAATTAAAATCATTGTCAAAAAGGACAAACAGTATAGTTTACTAATAAACATTCAAATTGAGTATTCATAATTAAGCCCGTACACCTTTGTCGCATAATTTTGGATCTGTATTCAGTAACAGATGAAAATGGAATGGTTGATGCAATCTCAGCTATTGTCAAAATGTAGCAATATCAGTGGGCGCGGTACATTTTACCAACGTCGAAGTAAGGCGCTTTTTATCACTTCGAATCTGACTCGGGCCTTTAGAATAGTGTTGGTAATGTTTTAAACCTTTATGCGCTAAACTTTTGCAGTTCTTGGCTTTTCTATGATCCGCCTTGTTGGAATGATTAAATTTTGTAGTAGTATAGCCTCTGAAGAGGCAAACTGACAAAATAGTTTATTTGTACCTAGCTTATATGCCCGTGCTTTACAACGGTTGTTAAAGAAGGGCCTCAGTAAAAATAGAATCCTTGTTTGATCGCTTTATCAGAAGACTCAGTTCTAACCAAAATGTCAAACGTAAAAGTGTCTAAAACGATGGATATTCATGAAGATTTTTATACGAAAGGTAAAAATTTACGTCTGTACACTGTACACGATCCTCAACGGTTTTCTGTGACCGCCAATCTGTAGCTTTGTAGCTGCTCTGGTGTGTTTCGAAAGTAACGTTTTCTAGAGATTTCTACACGTTCCTTTAGTCACCGGAATCAAAACTGCATACACTGGATTGTCCTTCCTAAGAACTCTAAATGAAAACAATTGAGACACGAAAGAATGTCATGTTTTTAAAAATAATAAGCGCGAAAGAAGCAAATTACAAGTATGTAATACACAAAGCGACATCAGTAACTCTTCAGTGTTTGTTGGTATTCTTAGAGATAAAATTGCGTTGCTTAATTCTGTCACACGTACGTTTCCATGCTGTAATACGCAATACTTGTGCAGCAGCAGGGTCTGTTAGACCTTTGGTGCACTGAAGTGCCTCTAGTATCAATTTACCGCGAAACTCCATAAAATCTGCTGAAGCGCTTTTGGAGATTGGCCTTTGCAGATACACTGACTGGTTTTACACAAATTTAAATTTTGTTTTCTCAGATCCTATGATAAAATGAAGCGTGTATCCAACTGCACGATATGCTCGAGTTACGGCTCAAAATCCTAAGAAATTTCGTCAGGTTGTTTTGGATTTAGACGTATTTAAAGAGACATGGCGGTCGTAGATACAAAACTAAATTACGATACCTTTTTTCCGTGATTCCACTTATGAAACGAATTTGCCCCATGTAAATCCGTGTAGTTTAGGAGATTAGAGATTATGTAATAGCTGTTCACCCGTGTGTTGCAACGTTATATTGAAGGATACCATCACTTGCTGCAGATAATTACACCATAGTTATGAGCATGAAAAACATTGCCGTCTGTTATTTGTTGTACAACGTAATAGGGCCTACTTGTTCTTTACTGTACTAAATTGTTTTGTGGGCATTTTTAAACAGAAGGTATTCAAAATATAAGTAGGCACCAAAATCAGAAAGATAACTACATATATTCTATTTTCCTTATTAAATGAGAGTATCGATAGAAGGAATGTCTTTACTTAAATTCAAATTCTATCCGTCGAAAGATGCACTTTTCTTTCCTTAATATTGATAAGCATATGAGATACAGATAGGGATATAAATATTGTGTCTCCTACCTGGGTTAAATTTTACTTGCAGTGGCAGCGGTTTAGTTTGCTCGCTTTAGGAGGCGGCTTAATTTACTGACCAGAAAAGCATATATTATTTCATGTGAACATAAAGAATTATTCCCTAGTTCTAAGCGAGTTATTTTTGAAAAAGCGTTCAACGGCCGACGCCGTAAGTAAAATTGTACCCCTTGTAGTGTATCATACACCATAGTTAAGAGAATGAACAAACGCAGCAACGCCGGAATTCGTTGTACTATGTAACTAATACCGTCTCACTTTGTCCTGTCCTATAGCGTTTACGAAGAATTCCTAAATAGGACGCATGCAAAATGTAACGAGGCTACACCGAAATGAGAAAGGGAACTACATAAATCGTTTTCCTTGCAAAGAATTCTCATGTAAGTTAATCTATAGATGCGAAGGAAATTTGTTTTAAATTCCATTGTTCCAGTTCAGAGGAAGCAAACGACCATTAAGCTTTGAATATACAAAGTAACCAGCAACTTCTGTTCAGAAACTTCCTGGCAGATTAAAATTGTGTGCCGGAACCGGGACTCGAACCTGGGACCTTTGCCTTTCGCGGGCAAGCGCTCTACCACTGAGCTACCCCGACACGACTCACGATGCCGCCTCACAACTTTACCTCCGCCAGTACCTCGCCTCCTACTTTCCAAACTTCACAGAAGCTCTCTTGCGAAACTTGCAAGACTAGCACTCCTGGAAGAAAGGATATGGTGGAGACATGGCTTAGCCACAGCCTAAGGGATGTTTCCAGAATGAAACTTTCACTCTGCAGCGGAGTGTGCGCTGATATGAAACTTCCTGGCAGATTAAAATTGTGTGCCGGAAGTTTCATTCTGGAAACATCCCTTAGGCTGTGGCTAAGCCATGTCTCCACCATATCCTTTCTTCCATGAGTGCTAGTCTTGCAAGTTTCGCAAGAGAGCTTCTGTGAAGTTTGGAAAGTAAGAGGCGAGGTACTGGCGGAAGTAAAGTTGTGAGGCGGCATCGTGATTCGTGTCGGGGTAGCTTAGTGGTAGAGCGCTTGCCCGCGAAAGGCAAAGGTCCCAGGTTCGAGTCCCGGTTCCGGCACACAATTTTAATCTGCCAGGAAGTGTCATATTAGCGCACACTCCGCTGCAGAGTGAAAGTTTCATTCTGGGAACTTCTGTTCAGTGTTTATGCAGAGAAGACTGCGCCTCAATTCAAAATACTTCTGTTACTGAGGGAACACGCACACCATTATGTATTATTTCTTTGAAGCACTACAAAACCAACAGCACCTCTACTGGTTCTCTGCTGTTCTATCGAATAGCCATCGAAAATTAAAATGCAGCAGCCTCTACCACTTTTTGGTGCATTACGTAACTAAGGATCTATTCTGTACTGTACTATACCGTTTTCTAGGCATTCGCAAACAGAATAAAGCTATAACGCACCGAAATCAGGGAAGTACATAAATTCGTGTTTCCTTGTAAAGAGTAGTTCTTAAAGGAAAGCAACGTCGTAATGTTTTAAATTTAAATGATACCCGCGGAATGTAGCAAATTTTTTCCGCAAGGAATGCGGGATACAGTTAGTAAAAAAGTTTCGTACCTGGTTAAGTTTTATTTGTAGTGGCAGTAATCTAGTATGTTAACGTTGGTAACATATTCGCTTCAGGGGGATCATTTACTGATCCGAACAATTATTTCATTAACACAATTATTCCCCTGATTGTGAGTTTTTCAAAAAGGATTCAACGGCCGTTGCCAACACCAATACACTACACCGCTGCAGTAAGGGAAATCGTAGCGCTTGTTTGAGTGTATTACACCTTATAGGAATAAAAATGCAGCATCGCCACCTATTATTTGGTGTGCTACGTATCTACACGTCTATCAGATCTTTGCTATGCTACGCTGAAATCCAATCATAGCATACACCAGAAACTTCAAATTACGGTATCTCTCCTTCCTCTGATCTGATTTTGATGAAATTAAGCCTACGTTAATCTCCAATGTATTCTCAATTTACCTGTGGAAACCCATGAATGTGTTCTACTTCTGGAGCTTATCCTCAACTAATACACATCCACGATGGCTTTTAAACAAATGATTAAATTACGATTTTTCTTTGATCTGATTTTAGTTATTGAAGCCTTTACGTAACCGCATGATATGCTCAAGTTGCGCGGTTCGCGTTCCGTCCGATTACTAGGCGCCCTCCGTGACATAGCCAAGAACTCAGGTCTATGTAAAGAATTTCAACTATCAACCTTCCTATTTCCCAAAAATTTAGTAAAGTGTAATTGATCAATGAATAAACTATTTTAGTATTGATGTTACACTCTTTTCCAACAGATTACAATTTTTGAAAAATGGCAACAATTAGCAACAAATGACTTGGCATTTGTGAAAATGCATTAAATATAAAAATTACAGACTTCAGTACGAAATTACACCAAAACACCATATTTGACTAAACTTCGAATATGGCTAAAATAACTAGATCAAAATTACTAAACATCGCATTCTTCTCTCAGCTTATACGTTCCTTTAAGCTGGAGACTATAGACATACCAGGTGGAGGTCGATGCAATTACAAATACATGACTTCTATGACCAAATGTCTGCTTAAAGATTCGACTATTACAAAATGGACTCTTGAAAGCTGCGGAACGTAGGAAACCCACACATGCACAATTTGTAGCGAATTAAGGTTTAAATATTTACGTATATCTAAAATTTAGAAAGCAGAAAAACATTCGAACAAGCGTGTCTTACGTTCAGAAGCTGTCAGTAAGCACTCCGCTACCAAAGTAGGTGTGAAACGCTCACTACTGTAGTAATTTTACTTTAGCCATTTCGCCCGGCTGGAATAATGATTAAAAAATCATAGGATGAGGAATTAAACAATTTGAACATTTACTCCATAACTTGTTTTGCTTTATTTGCTAATATAAAAACCAAGATGTTCCACAGACCACTACAGTTGGCAACACTAGCACTTCTGAAATTTGGCATTTACAATGCTCAGCTCGACTGAATTATTCGGGACCAACAAACTTCGCCTCCCATTGTACATGGACTGATGTTCCAAGAATTGATACCGGAAAACGTCAGGTATGCGCTACTTTTGAAGTTTTCATTTTCTTGAAAACTATGCACACTGGGAATTTCTCTGGTTGGTATTGGATACAGCAGCACCACTGCCAATACATTCGTAACTTGCAGTTAAGGCGACAACGGGGCTGCCACCCAATCCAAAAGAACTTTGGGACGACTATATAAGCGGAAATGTTCTCCGAACATGCAATTCGCATCCACGGTTTATAATAAGGCTTAGTTTTTGATCGAGGATATTTTTGGCAATCGATAAATTACTGGTACGACATTGAATGGCTGCTCCAAATCAACAAACGACCTTTTCGATCGTAATTTGCGACGAAAATAACCGATTTCGACGAATCTGCTAAATCTTTTCAAACTGATATTATGAATTTTGTTCCATAATAACGCATAGCGTATGATTTTATTATGTCTTTAGTAGAACGCTTGCTAATGACGCATATATAAGGTGCAAATTTACGTAGCGATACTTAAAGAAACTAATGTTGGCCACTGTTCTACCAAGCATTTTCCATAACGAAGGATCAGTATTTTAAGGGATTAGTGTTTATTAAAACATGGCGGTAAGGTAGGTGACCCATTTATTTTCACCAACCTACACGAGCCCCATGTCTTAAATAAAAATTATCCGTTATGGGAACTGCTTGGAGATACAATATTACTGAAAGTTCTAGAAAGGGTGAAGTACCCAAGTAATAACATATGTACTACGGAAACTTAAATAGGATTGGAAGAGAAGGCTTTCACGACCGGCTGAAATAATTGCAAGACTCACCGCATCAGTAGCACCTCTGAGGATGTCCAGCGCAGCTCTGAACGAAACGCCAGGAGCAGATACGTTTCTTCGACCACGACAACATAACCCGGAAGATTCAACAGCAATTAAGGATTGGAAGAGCTTAATGGTATAGTGCAAGACATTAGAGGGGAAGTACAGCTCCTTGGTAACGTAATGTTTGGTGATTTTCGATAAACTAGTTATATCACGTCCATAATATGTTGATAACTTAGTGCACACCTGAAATCGATTATCTCACGACACGTACAGAAAATTCTTTAAAGAGTACTACGTTTTTCAACTTACGAAACACTTAAGTACTTATTGAAAGATCTGTTGGGAACTGGAAAGTGAGTGAGTGATTCTACATTGTACCGGACTAAAACTATTGTAAAATCTCAACAAGCGTAAACGAAGTTATTCAAAGTTATCTGAAATATACCATCGAACTATCAAAGTCACCAGTTGCTCAATGGACTATGTACATTAGCAGCTAATAACAACTATGTCGTCAATATAAATTACAAGATTCCATCAATTACCAGGCCAGTCTATTTTTTAAATATTGATACAATAATGAATGACGTCAAATTTTGAATCATCCGACATGTTTCCTAAATTCACTTAGTTTATAATGCAGCCACATGCATTAACATTTCAACCTCAGAGTTAGTCTGTTTTTGAAACTAGAAGTCCACATCTTTACAAAAGTAGGAAACTTTCATTTAACAGGATGAACAAGGTCACAGCAGCTATAATATTAAAACCAAGTTTAATAGACGTACTGTTACCGTTTATCACTATGATCCTATCACACAAGCCTTTAGATTTCAAATTCTTTCAGTTTGCAGAGCGACGCGTTTGCTGTGAGCTTTAAGGTAGCACAGACAATCCAAGCGGGCAGTACGTCTGGAAAACTAACGGCTCCACCAGTGCAACTACGTGGCTTTAATGGTAGGCACGGACCCTCAGTGTATGTACCACAAAAATGTTTTGTTTCCAAAAGCACTTTAACATTCGTAAACAAAACACGGTAATTTCTTAGAAGCTTACATCGAATGAAACTGCAGAGCGATCGATATATATCGGACGGCGTATCTTATAGAAACAATGGGTATCGATCAAGGGAATTATTTTTACGAATATATCTTGAGTTTTTAAGAATGTGGTTAGGTAGGAACCTATGAGTACAGCTTTTATTGTTGCTAGTGAAAAAGCTGCCTAAGAACATCCTTTAAAATCATGACATTCGTAAAATTCTAAAATACCCGTGTTCGATACCTAACGTTTCGATGCCTGTAGTTTTAGTTACATACCTTTGGTTGAATACATTGACAAGTCGTTTATCAAGTGAATGCGGTCAATTTACATTGCGTAAAACTTATACCCATGTAGTTAACTGGATCTGATTTACTTTTCCGATTCACTATATGGTTGCAATTTGTATTAGCCGAGAAATTTCATACAATCTTCATATCAAGAATCAACACCGGTATTAGCTGAACAGATCAGCTATTCTGCCACCATAGTTTCAAGTCACCGCTAGCGGAGCAAGAGTAACGTTCGATAGGAATCGATTGAGCTGCCGTTTCATTCGATGTACACAGCTCTTAGGAAATTACCCTCAAACGTTTCGTTGCCATGTCCCTGCAACGCATTCCTTTAAAAATGCAAAAGGTATTGCTTAAGTGATACCCCACACTACTACTGCGCCGAAGTAGATCGATAAGCCTGTGGATACAATGTAATTGTTGCTATAATGTATAAACCAATATTTCTTACTGATATGGAATTTGATATAAGGAAATAGCCAAAACTATAAAAATTACATTTATAAAGCTTTGATTCCATAAGAAAAATACTGAGATTTGCACCATGTATTAAAAACATCCAACTATCTGCATTTAATCGATTAAAAAGAGATATTAAACCCAAATTCACGTGCTTGTGTAGCGACGTTACGATTCGTGAGACACCAAACCATCCACTTTTATTTCTAAGCGAACTTGGAATGTGCAAAAATATGAAACTCAATTCTACGAAGATACTTTATAACAGTAAAATTACATTCTATACACTTGTACCGACGCAAACTTGATAAAGGTTGGAACTGACAAACATGGACATAATACATGGAGCATCCATTTTGCTCAATACTTACATATTGCAGGAGCCTGAAGCATGCGATGGTGAGAGAACCAGAGCTGACCGAATCTCCCAGTCACTACGTTAACATGCAGCACATCTTTCGGACGACGAAAGCCGATTTTCGTAAACCGTTTTTCGCTGACGTGTTTACATGGCATAGCCAGAATCGGATTTCCTAGCCCACTTGATATGGCGGCTGAAAAACAGCTGATTCAGTTCCTGATTTAGTCCGCACAATCGCTATTTTTTCTTTATTTTAATACACAAATTTATGTTCACTCCAATATTTATACTTCTATTTCACATTGGAAAATATCACTCTTTCCATATGTGCAGAAAATTATTAAAAAGAAAACAATCTGACAAGCCAAAAACGTTTCAAAAACGGTTGCGTCTACATGGGCACGAAAATAGATTGTGGAACTGTAAAACCGCTTTAGAGAAGCGGATTTTCAGAATAGATTTTGCAGTGTTTACATGACTAACCAAAGCGGATTTGGGAAATCTGCTTACGAAATCCGGTTTTGGGAGCTCATGTAAACGGGGTGAGTAACATTCGCTATAGAAATGACATCCTCCGTCGCTTCGCTAACACTGAGGTGTGGATCGCGGCAGTCGGCTGTGGACGGAGTGCAGACGGGGCACAATACTGCTCACGGTACGCCACGACTCGTCACACACAAACACACTGAGCGAGTCCTGCACCACCAGCCACGCACTCTGCTGGGGCAAGATACGCCCTCTGGCGACCGCTCTGTCCATCACACCCATGTAGGGTAGGTCGATATTGCACTACCAAAGTTTCTTTGTATCATACTTCCACCTCGTTTACATGGGCTCCCAAAACCGAATTTCGTTAACCGATTTCCCAATTCCGCTTTTGGTTGGTCATGCAAACACTCCAAAATCAATTCTAGAAATCCGCTTCTTTAAAGCGGTTTTCCAGTTCCACAATCGATTTTCGTGCCCATGTAAACGTAACCGGTTTTGAAGCGTTCACCCCGTTTACATGGGCTCCCAAAACCGAATTTCGTAAATCGATTTCCCAAATCCGCTTTTCGATGGTCATGTAAACACTCCAAAATCGATTCTGGAAATCCGCTTCTCTAAAGCGGTTTGCCAGTTCCACAATCGATTTTCGTGCCCATGTAAACGTAACCGGTTTTGAAGCGTTCACCCCGTTTACATGGGCTCCCAAAACCGAATTTCGTAAATCGATTTCCCAAATCCGCTTTTCGATGGTCATGTAAACACTCCAAAATCGATTCTGGAAATCCGCTTCTCTAAAGCGGTTTGCCAGTTCCACAATCGATTTTCGTGCCCATGTAAACGTAACCGGTTTTGAAGCGTTCACCCCGTTCACATGGGCTCCCAAACCGAATTTCGTAAATCGATTTCCCAAATCCGCTTTTCGATGGTCATGTAAACACTGCAAAATCGATTCTGGAAATCCGCTTCTCTAAAGCGGTTTTCCAGTTCCACAATCGATTTTCGTTCCCATGTAAACGCAACCGTTTTTGAAGCGTTCTTGGCTTGTCGGATTGTGTTTTCTTGTTAAGAATTTTCGACTCATATGGATGAAGTAACATTTTATTTATTGAAAGAGATGTATAAATATTAGAGTGGGCACTGAATCTATGTATTTAAGTAACGAAAAATAGGTAATGTGGTGACCTAAACCAGGAGTCGTATCAGCTATTTTTCAGCCTCCATGTTAAGTGGAGTAGGAAATCCGCTTCAGGCTATACCCATGTAAACACAACAGCGAAAAACTGTTTACGAAAATCGGTTTTCGTCTTCCGGAAAATGTGTTGCATGTAAAAGTAGTGTTTGACGTGGTGAAAAGAGGACATTACACTATCCAATTTTCTTTTACGAACAATCTGTCAAAGTGCATCGAAAATAGCTGATTAATATTTGTTATTAATCTCTATTGTTGGTTACAGAGATCATAAACATCTGTTCTACACTATGATTGCATGTAGGCCTACAGTAATTGCAACGGCTAGACGTTTAAAAGACTGACAACATTGCTGACCTTTCGGTCCGCAGTGGTACTCTGCTCTAAAAATTTCAAAAGTTGGAATTAGTAAATTTGTGGCTTGCAGGGAACATGTTCCCTGTTTCTGCCTTTTGCTAGTAAGCCACTCTATCGCGTCTGCAGTAAACAAAACGTTTAAAATATTTATATCTGGTGTAAATACATTTCGTGGAATTGTATTTGTCTGAATAAATATATTTAGATAAATTAAACAGTGCCATTATATACTTTTGCTTTTTTCCACTGAAGAAATGGCGCGGAGGCCATTAATTTTCTATTTTACTTCGTCCACCATGCAACTAGTCATCACTTGATCGTTAATGAACTCCGCAATTATCTACTACCTTATTGCTCTATGCAGACTGTTTATATAATCATTCTCATTCCATTGCGGAAATTTTGTTGTAGCGGCGACAACATACGAATTTCGCCCTCATGTTTTCAAACACTACGTTAAAAACTGGTACTCTTCAAGCGGTCACATTTCTCACCGAAGTTAACCTAAACCGAACGCTTTCTTTGATCAGATCTACGATGAACTCCTATATTTAGTCAATGTATTTTTGACGAAAGGCAACTTTGACAAACGATCCATATTAGTCTGTCCAATTTTGTAGGACAAAGATTCTTCATGAAAGAAAATTATTAGCGGGTGGCCGAGGGGACTGAGGCACTCCAGTCACGGTCTGCACGGCCACTACGGTCGGGGGTTCGAATCCCCCCTCGGGCATGGATATTTGTGCCGTCCTTAGTATTAGCTAGTTCATAAGTAGTTTGTAAGCTTAGGGACTGATGACCCCGTAGTTAGGTCCCATAAGCTATACAAACATTTGAACATTTTTATTAGCGGCCGTAGCGCGCAACAGTGACATTTGACATCGCGGCTGTTTTGTCACTCTTGTGAAGTCTATGGATACGTACTGAGAGGTGCGCACGTTACGACCTGACAGGACGGTGATATTTTTGTCCACATACCCGCGAACAGGCCCGTAACAAAACTGCCACTGCGTGGCTCGGGTTTAATAACTAAGCGTATAAGGGTGACAATATTGTCACTTTCCCGGATTCTCCGCTCCACATTTTTTTTTTTTTTTTTTTTTTTTGCCGAATGTCACCACAGACACATGCAGTCATGGGCATCAACGTCTTAGCATAACATGACTATATACGAAGGCGACATTAATAATGGTGTTTTTAGTGATGAAGTAAAAGAATAAATAAATACTTCGCTGTGGTGGAGTTGCCGAGCTGTCTAAGGCGCCTTGTACCGGAGCGCGCGGTCGATCGCCGTCGGAGTTTCGAATCCTTCGCGTGTGTGTTGTCCTCCGTGTTTGTTAGTTTAAGTAGTTAGTAAGTCTAGGAACTGATGAGCATAGCAGTTTCGTCCAGCTGGTTTACAAACATCTGATTTGAAAAAGTACTGAAGACATTAAACGATAACCAATTTTCACAGTTACTAATTATTCGTGTAAATCTGTTCAAATATTCAAATGTTTGTAGAACTTATGGGACTTAACTACGGAGTCATCAGTCCCTAAGCTTACAAACTACTTATGAACTAGCTAAGACTAAGGACGGCACAAATATCCATGCCCGAGGGGGGATTCGAACCCCCGACCGTACTGGCCGTGCAGACCGTGACTGGAGCGCCTCAGTCCCCTCGGCCACCGCGGCCGGCCGTGTAAATCTGATTTTTACAATATGCAGGACGCTCACTTTGAAGGAGTTGGTCAGAACAGTATTAAACACATCCAGTGGCTAATCAGTGAGTAAAAGTGTATCAAACGATAGTAAATTTTGCATGTTATCTGGTATTACATTAATCCAGCTTTTACAAGAAACCAACGAACGACCAGGACAGATTGTTTCAATAATAGGAATGGTCTACAAAGCCGTTAGGGTGTCATTCAAAAGGAAATAGGAATCTTTGGAGTTTGTTAAAACAAACAGATTTCCTCAATTTCAAACTTATTTTACAAAATACACGATGGTTTTGACACATTTCGTAAGAAAAAAAGTAGAAGCTAATAATAAACTTCTTATTGAGCTACCTAACAAAACTAAGTCCACGTGGAAAGCTGTGTGGGATCGTGCAAGAGAACACAACTCAAACACATTAATAAAAGTCAGAGATCTCAGGGAATTGCACGTAACTTATATTTTTATTATGTAGCCGATTCAGATAATGTAAAAATTCGGAAATCAGACGAAAGCAACAGTGAAATAAACAATACTGGAATTAACAATCTGCCCGTATTTGTAGTATATAAGGCCGAACTGCGCACCTCACTACCATTATTTCACTGACAATTTTCAGCTAGTATTGATAGCTTTCAAGAATTATTTTAAAATATCGAAAAGAAAAGGTTATACGTTGTCCAAGACTAGGGTCAAAAGATTAAATAATATAAGAGAAGAAAACAAACAGCTTCAAAATGAAGGAAAACGTAAGAAAAAAGAGGACGCACAAGACATACTTTCAACATTAATAAATGGGTTTATTGTTAATATACAGAACACACATTCCTTAAAAATTATTTGATACTTTACTGAAGGTGCATTTTCTAAAGATTTTTAAGCTTTCTCAGCAGATAATTGTTATATGGTACACATGAAAATTCTTTTAAATTATTTTGAACCATCAACATAAATTGATTCAAGACTCAACCTATTCTTGTCATCATTGCACTTTGTGGTAATTACTGAAAATATGAGCAAGCAATTTTGCAAAATTACTCGTAAAAATAATTGTCTCCACAAGACTGAACTGTTTCCAAAGCGAAATACGAAAAGATAATTCACCACCCATCATTCATAGCGCCGCTACCAGCATCTACAAGTCAAGCAGCAGCTTCATTTTTAACCTTGAAAATACAAATAAATTAAATGACTAAGAAACCGTGAACTAAAATCAGGACTGTAAAACAGTCTGTCGAGATATTTCTTACCTTTATTTGCCGTTAGTTCCAGCTCCGAGCATTTTACATTTTTCTTCGAATTTATTTCTCCTATTCATGAAGCTAGGGTTTTTGCAAGTTTTTGCACATTTTATGAAACTCGCTCGCTTACAATGAACAACAATTTACACTCTCAAGTTACACGTGCCTGACATGAAATCTATGATGCCAACTGCCAAGCCAAGATAATTTGAATGACAACCTGAAGATACGGAAAAGAAATTTTAAGTAATTGATATTTGCATTCGCTTAAGTGTCGATGTATGACTAAATCAATGAATCTGCGACCACATGTAGCACTGCCGTCGTGCGTAATTATGACAAAATCAGTGCCTGTATATAAAATATTAAAAAGAAAACTGTAATAGAACGGTACTATTTGTAAATGTAATTTTATTAAGCGCAACGTTGCGAAGAAGGACGACAGTGTAGTAAGCCGCCCAAACCCCGGACAAACAGCTAAAAAGGAGGACATGTACGGATTAATCCGGATGTCTGTTCAACCTATCCAAGACTATGAAACATCGAGTGACAAGATAATAAACGGAAGGTTTTGTATTCTTGTCCATGATTTTTTTTTTTCTTTTTTGTCTCATGGGTTCACAAATAATGACCTTTCCTTACAAATCCATATCGACAAATAACGCTTTTATTTGCAGACATATTCAGTGACTGTGTTGTGATCGCACTCGACTATAATTACGTGACGTGACTGTGTACAAAACATTTTTGTTACGGTGACACAAAAATCTCTCTTGCGCGTTAGCCTATACTCGGGTAATTTTTGTCACCGTGACTGTTTTGTCAGTCTTGTCCAACCAATTGAAATATAAAGAGAATCGAGCGCGTTACGATGTGACAATACGCTGACAATTTAGGTCGCTGTCCCGCGAACAAATCCATCACAAAATTGTCACTGCGCCGCTAGGTTTTGAAAGCTGACCGCGCACAGGTGACAAAATTGTCACTCACCCTGCTTTCTGTACTGCGAATTTACTGCCAGATTGTCAACCGAGCCACACACAAACATATAATAAATGTCTAAGAGTAACATGATTGCGTACAAAGGTAACGCTGATAACTGTCTTCTTATAGAAGAAGCTGTAAAAATAGTTTGATGTTGTTGTTGTTGTGGTCTTCAGTCCTCAGACTGGTTTGATGCAGCTCTCCACGCTACCCTGTCCTGTGCAAGTCTCTTCATCTGAGAATACGTTCGACAACCTACATACTTTTGAATCTGCTTACTATATTCGTCCCTCGGCTTTCCTCTACGATTTTTACCCCACACACTTCCTTCTAATGCTAAGTTGACAATTCCTTGATGTGTCCAAAAAATCTATCCCTTCTCTTAGTCAGGATATGCCAGAAACTCCTTTTCTCCCCGATTCGGTTAACCCTTTCGCTACGGTGAACTTGTGCAGAAGTCGGGAGCGAATGTGCTCCACAGCCGGTGGACTGCTGCAGCAGTCGAGTGCTGCCTGTGCCGCCCAGCCGGTGGACTGCTGTAGCAGTTCCGCCTCGCGTCATACATCGTAATGTGATGCTACTGAAATGTAACGTAACGCAATTGTAAATAAATATTATTTAACAAGCGAAATATGCGTTTATAATAATAAAGTTCACACCCCACCGAAGCTGAATCCAAAACTTGGATCTTTTAGAATTTACGAAAACATTACGCGAATTACCTGAAAGAAGGAAGGTAACTGTTTCTATTCCAAATGAATTTTCCCTAATAAATATGTAGTATAAAGTCCAATAATTGCGATAACACTAAGAGTGTGATAGCAGGACAGAGTAGCGCCGTGGGGAGTGCGGAAAATGCGCCGTACAGCGGGCACGGCCGGGCTCGACTGGCGCTCGTCCACAGCGCACGGCGCAACAATCACGGCGCCTGAGTGAAGGGGTTAAGCACCTCCTCATTAGTTACGTGATCTACCCATCTAATTTTCATCATTCGTCTGTAGCACCACATTTCAAAAGCTTCTGTCATCTTTTTATCTGAACTCCAAATCGTCCACGTTTCACTCCCATAAAATGCTACACTCCAGACAAATGCTTTCAGAAAGGACTTCCTAACATTTAAATTAATATTGGATGTTAACAAGTTTCGCTTCTTTAGAAACGCTTTTCTTCCCATAGCCATTCTGCATTTTACATCTTCTTTACTTCGGCCATCAGAAGTTATCTTGCTTATTGTCTCATTACCTAGTCTAATTCCTTCAGCATCGCCTGATTTTCTGATATTACATTCCATTACCTTCGTTTTATTCTTGTTAATTTCATCTTATATCTTCCTTTCAAGACACTGTCCATTCCATTAAATTAATGTTAGCTAAAGCAAAAAATTATCTCAATTAGTACTAACTCTACCTAACATTTAGAGGTTGTGGCGATGGAAGCTAGTGGTATTTTAGGTCGCAAAACGGCAGGGTCATCAGCGCCCTTTCTCAAACAAGAAATTGACGAAATCAAGGTGTAACATGATACAATGACACACAGAAATTAATAGTACGCCATCGTGACGCGAGAAGTAGTAATGACCAACTTTAAAATTAATTAAAACACACGAAAGTGGAGTACCCTACAAACACAGATAAAGGGTTGAAAGATGTCTGTGACTAGGTGACACGTAGAAATAAAGGGTGACCTAGCCTCTCTGCCACACATTAAAATCGTGTAGGAAATATTTTAGGAAGAAATCCAAATATTAAACAAAAACTTAAAAAACAATCCTCACTCGTATCGTCATGTGTTAGAACAGAGGAGAATCCCTGTGGGAGACCCAAGGCTGCCCTCAGAACATTATATAAAACACAGTCAGTTAAATTTTTCCGTACCGACAGTTGTATTCCACATACGTGACACTGTAGTTCCTTGTGGCATAAAAGACAGCCATGCGTCAGTGGGCAGCGTCGTATTCAAAGACGAGATAGGGCTACTTCATGAACTTGTCGAGAGCGGAAGGTGGTTCGCCTTGGACGTATGGAACGTTTTACTGAATGGAGATTATTAAATTCAATTGTAGCCGCTGAAGAATCCACAAAAACATGGTTTTCCAGGCGACTCACACTTCGACAATCTGAAAGACGTTACCTATGAAAAGTTGTTAAGAACAATATCGAACACTTCCAGTATCTAATTAGTGAAGAATATTGGACGAAGGTGTATGATTCCCACCCCTCAGGGGCTCAGCATTAATTTGCTGAGTACGGGCTTGGCGAACCCGGGGTCCTGAGCTGTGGGCTGTGTCGCGCCAACAGTCCGCTACACCGTAAGCTCTGTGCGTGCCTCAACGACCATCGTTCGGCGCGACGGTGGAACGTTGCACGTCTCAGAGCCCGGGGATCTTGGCTTAATCGCCCGGGTCGCGAGGACGGTACAAACCTCTATAAAAAAAACCTCAATCTCAAGGTGTGCTACGTGCCGAGGAGATGCATGGCTGTTGAGGTTGAACAGCCGCTAGCGAGCAACCTCTGAGGAACCTGCCGCACCTCAGTTGTATAAGGCTTACCCAGGCAAGCGGGGCTCTGTCTGGGTGGACCTCTTTTCCCTAGCTGCTCGTGGGACCAGGATGAAGCGAGCAAACAACAGCGTCGCCATACGCAAACCTGGCGTCTCAAAGCGTGGTAAAACTGAATATAATGCAACTACTTATGACCCTAAGACTTTTCCTTCCCTTGGTACCCCAGGGAAGGAACGTCGGGCAAGAAACCAGGGTGAGGCTTATGCCCCTAAATATCTCGTTTGTACCCGCACTGATGGAGACTCTTTTAAGACGACTAAGCCCTTGTTCTTCGTTGAAAACTTGGAGGACAAGTATGGTGAGGTGGAAGGCATGTCGAAAATGCGCTCTGGGTCGGTGTTAATAACGACGTCATCCCCAGCCCAGTCACGGGCATTGCTTGCCTGTGACAGGCTGGATGATGTTTCCGTTAGCATAACACCACACAAAACCTTAAATATGGTGCAGGGAATAATATTCCATAAAGACCTTTTGTTGCAGTCAGACGACGAACTGCGTGCGAACTTAGAACGGCAGGGTGTCCATTTTATTCGCCGAATCCATAGGGGTCCGAAGGACAACAGGGTTGCCACCGGTGCCTTCATCTTGGCTTTTGAGGGCGATTCATTGCCTGAGAAGGTCAAGGTGATGGTCTACCGGTGCGACGTCACGCCCTATGTTCCTCCCCCTATGCGTTGTTTCAAATGCTGGAGGTTTGGGCATATGTCCTCCCGATGTGATGCCAACCCTACATGTCGGGAGTGCGGACGTGCTGTACATCCGAACGTCCCCTGCACCCCTCCTCCAGTATGTGTTAATTGTGGCCAAAATCACTCCCCTTGTTCATCTGTCTGCACAGTTCTGCACCAGGAAAGGAAAATAATGGAATATAAGACCCGCGATCGACTGACTTACACAGAGGCAAAGAGAAAATATCAAAAGCTCCACCCTGTGCGCCTGGTTAACACCTATGCCACGGCAGCCTCGTCATCGTCTGCAGTGCCTCTTCTACCATCTGTTGCGCCTATGCCAGTGGGCTCTCAGGCCCACTCAACTGTCCCTGCCCCCTTGCCAGCTGGGGGCACTTCCTCTTCGGTGGCTCCCACTCCTGTTGCAGTGGGAGCATCCACCCCTCAAACATCGGGGACACTGGTCCCCACCTCCCAGCCGGAGAAGGTGAAGCCTTCTCCAGCTCCTCTCGCTCGGAAGGGGTCCCTCGGGACACCCCCTTCCGAGGCTTCTCAGGGTGTCTCAGAGGATCCTGGCCAAAGGCTTACGGATCCCAAACCTGCTGGTCGAAGGACTTCTCGCTCTTCTTCCACGCCCAGCGCCACTTCCGAGAAGCCCTCCCAGCCCCTCAGATCGAAGGGGCAGCGAGAGGGACGTGTCAAGAAGACAAAGAAGAAGGACTCTTTAGTGGCTCGAAAGCCACATCTACCCTCATCTTCTGCCTCAGAAGATGAGTTAGAGATCCTAACCTCACCTGCGGATCTCGCCCTCATCGACTCCCCAGAGCCGATGATCTTGGACTCGGTCGGTTCAAAATCAGCGGTAACTGGTGAAACGTCGAAGTAACCACTTTCTTTTATCTTTTTAATCATGGCATTTATTGACAATAGCACACTCCTCCAGTGGAATTGCGGTGGATTTTTTCCCCGCTTAGCTGAGTTACGCCAACTCCTCAGCACTTCACCTGCGTTTTGCATTGCCCTGCAAGAAACTTGGTTTCCCGTGATGCGCACCCCTGCCTTACGTGGCTATCGGGGTTATTATAGGAACCGCACAGAAGGTGACAGGGCGTCAGGTGGCGTATGCATTTACGTCCTTACATCTGTCTACAGCTCAGCTGTTCCACTACGAACGCCTTTGGAAGCTGTAGCTGTCAGGGTAAGAACTGCAGTGGACATTACTCTCTGCAACGTCTACCTTCCTCCTGATGGTGAAGTACCACAACATGTCTTGGCTGCACTGATAGCGCAGTTACCCCCGCCTTTTGTTTTATTGGGTGATTTCAACGCCCATAACCCATTGTGGGGTGGTACAGTGACTACTGGCCGTGGTAGATATGTCGAGTCCTTGATCTCTCAACTCGACCTCTGCCTTTTAAACAACGGTGCCCCCACGCATTTTAGCGTGGCGTATGGTACTTACTCGGCCATCGATCATTCTGTGTGTAGCCCTAGCCTGTTCCCCTTAATCCACTGGAGTGTCCACGATGATTTGTGTGGTAGTGACCACTTCCCGATTTTCTTGTCACTACCCCGACATCGGGCCCCAGAACGCCCGCCCCGATGGGCGTTAAATAAGGCTGACTGGGACGCTTTTACTTCTGCTGCCATCATTGGTTCTCCTCCACTGTCCAACATAGATGCGGTGATCGACAGCGCTACCTCAACCATTCTTTCTGCAGCTAATGGTGCAATCCCTCGCTCTTCGGGATCAGCCCGGCGGCGAACAGTGCCTTGGTGGTCCCCGGAGATTGCTGAGGCGATTAGAGAGCGCAGGCGAGTTCTGCAGCGCCACAAGCGGCACCCATCTATGGAGAACCTCATTGCTTTTAAACGGCTTCGTGCCCGCGCCCGACGGTTGATTAGACGAGCCAAACAGGAGTGTTGGGAAATATATGTCTCTACCATTGGATCGCGTACCTCTCCATCCCAGGTGTGGGCGAAGATCAGACGTGTTTATGGCTACCAGTGTCCTCTTAGTGTGCCCGGGATTTCTGTGAATGGAGTAGTTTACACAGATCCAGATGCAGTTGCTGAACTGTTTGCTGAACACTACGCTCAGAGTTCTGCATCTGCGGCCTACTCCAGGGCCTTTCGCGCCCTGAAAGAGCGGGAGGAACGACAGCGCTTATCCTTCCAGACTCGCCGTACTGAACTGTACAATGCTCCATTCAGTGAATGGGAATTTCTCAGTGCCCTGGCACACTGTCCTGACACAGCGCCTGGGCCAGATCGTATTCATAATCAGATGCTGAAACACCTGCCACCTGCGTCTCAGCGTAACGTTCTGGCTATCTTCAACCACATCTGGAGTTCTGGTACGTTTCCTTCACAGTGGCGTGAGAGTCTGATGGTCCCGGTGATCAAACCTGGTCAACATCCACATCAGTTGAACAGTTACCGACCAATCAGCCTCACCAACGTTCTTTGCAAATTGCTGGAGCGTATGGTGAGTCGACGATTGTGTTGGCTCCTTGAGTCCAGGGGTCTTCGCACTCCATGTCAGGGTGGTTTCCGAAAGGGGCGTTCAGCTGTGGATAACCTGGTTCACCTAGAGTCCGCCATACGGACAGCCTTCTCTCGCCGCCAACACCTGGTGGCAGTTTTCTTCGATTTATCTAAGGCTTATGACAAGACCTGGAGACATCACATCCTTACCACATTACATAGGTGGGGTCTCCGGGGTTCGCTTCCCATTTTTATTCGAAATTTTTTATCTTTTCGTACGTTTCGTGTACAAGTCGGTGCTTCTTGTAGCTCTCTGCATGTACAGGAGAATGGGGTACCTCAGGGCTCGGTCCTAAGTGTTCCTCTGTTTTTAGTGGCGATAAATGGTGTAGCGGCAGCGGTAGGTTCCTCAGTCTCCACCTCGCTGTATGCAGATGACTTCTGCTTATATTTTAGCTCTAGCAGTATGCGTGTTGCTGAACGACAGCTGCAGGGAGCCATACGCAAGGCGCAGAAGTGGGCCCTTGCCCATGGGTTTGAGTTCTCTGCTACCAAGACTTGCGTTATGCACTTCTGCCGGCGTCGGACAGCCCATCCACATCCTGAGCTTTACATCGATGGCCATCTGCTCAATGTGGTGGAAACGCACCGTTTCTTGGGGCTAGTGTTTGACGACCGGCTGACATGGCTTCCTCATATATGTGAGCTCAAGCAGAAATGCTGGAAGCACCTTAATGTCCTCCGCTGCCTCAGTAACACCACTTGGGGCGCAGAACGCAGTAGGCTGCTGCAGTGCTATAAGGCGCTTGTTCTGTCTAGACTGGACTACGGCAGTGTTGCCTATGGCTCGGCATCACCTTCAGCTCTGCAGTTGTTGGACCCCGTCCATCACTGTGGGGTAAGGCTAGCAACAGGAGCCTTTCGTACAAGTCCTGTGACTAGTCTCCTTGTGGAGGCTGGTGTGCCTTCTCTGCATATCAGGCGACAACAACTGCTTGCGAATTATGCGGCTACTATCTGTGGTTTACCTAACCACCCAAACCACCGTCTACTCTTTCCTCAAACTGATCTCCACCTTCCACAGAGGCGACCGAGATCAGGGTTGACGGTTGGTGTTCGTGTTAGGTCTCTGCTGAGCCAATTGGAGTCTGTTCCTGTCCCCTCTTTATTCAGATACCAGTCGCGTACACCACCATGGTGTATACGACGGCCTCACCTTCGGCTGGAACTGTCACGGTACGCTAAAACTTCAGTCCACCCTGAGACCCTTCGTCGCCACTTCATATCAATTATTGATGGTTTCCGAGGCTCTACGGTGGTGTACACAGACGGCTCGATGGTAGATGGTCATGCTGGTTTTGCCTACACGCTTGCAGGACACAATGAGTTGCGCTCCCTGCCAGACGGCTGCAGTGTTTTCACTGCAGAGCTGGTAGCCATCCACCGCGCACTTCAACATATATGTTCCTGCCCCGGGGAGTCATTCGTCATCTGTAGCGACTCCCTGGGCGGTTTACAGGCCATCGACCAGTGTTTCCCGCGCAATCTTCTGATTGTTGCCATACAAGAGTGCTTGTACACCATTGACCAACGAGGGCAGTCAGTGGCATTTCTTTGGACTCCGGGACACGTCGGGATAGACGGCAATGAGCTGGCTGACAGGCTGGCCAAAGAGGCCACCCACAAGCCTGTCCTCAATATCGGCATTTCATGCTCTGATCTCCGTTCTGCACTACTCCGTAAAGTGCTCGGTTTGTGGGGTAGTGAATGGCGCGCCCTACATGTGCCCAACAAACTGAGGCGTATAAAGGACACTACGAACGTGTGGAGGACCTCTCTGCGGGCCCCTCGCAGAGACTCTGTCGTTCTCTGCCGGCTGCGTATCGGCCATACTTGGCTTACGCACAGCCACCTTCTCCGTCGCGAGGATCCTCCCGAGTGTCGATGTGGTGCGCGTCAGACAGTCGCCCACATCGTCTTGGAATGCCCGGACCTAGCAGCGCAGAGAAGGAATTTTAATCTCCCTGACGATTTGAAAGTTGTTTTAGCTGACAATGCCTCTATGGCTGCCACAGTTTTAAATTTTATTCGTGTAAGTGGTTTGTACCGCTCCCTTTGATTTTTAATACTGTGTTCATTATGTGTTTGTTCTTCGTTGCCCTACCGTTTTAGGCAGGTCTTTTTAAATGTGCAAAAGCGGTCAGATGCCCTACTTCCTAGTCTGTGGTTACCTGGCCAGGATACTGGCATCGTCTTTCCGCCTTTCTCTTTTTTTATTAGTTTTTACTTTGGTTCTTTTATTTTTTGACGTAACACCCTTTGCATGGTGAGTTTTAACAAATCGTTTTCTATTGCGTTGTAGTGCTTTTTTTTATTCTACCCTCTATGGTTGGAACCAGGGACTGATAACCACAGTCGTTAAGTTCCTTTAAAACTCAAACCATCCATCCATCCATGTATGATTCCCATATTCTCAAAGAAACAATGGAAATTTTGTAAATCTATACTTGAATTACAGTTATACGGATTCCAGAAGAAAAAGGTAATTTCCAAAACAGATAATTTAGACAACTTGATTTCATCAGACTTTATGGTCTATTGCAAATGGAAGTGTGAACTCAAGTGTTCCCCAAAGAAAACGGAAGTCCATCATTTGAAACTTATTAAAAAAATTGTTACTTTAGAAAATCGTTGTAAAAGGAATATGATTAAAGATAACTGACAAAAAAAATTACTGAAGCATAGAATAAAATAAAGTAAACGAGGAAAGCTGAGTAGTATCATATAGCAGAGATGAAAACTCCTAAAAAAGTTGTAATAGCATATGATGGAAAAATGTCACAAATGTCAAGAAATTTGCAAACAATTTCAGATTTTATTCCACAATCGGTGCTGTTAAATTTTAATAGGATTAATTCGGATAAAATTACTCAGAGTACGGCGTCTAGCAAATTGTGGGCCACTGACAAATGCAAACCACAGCGACACTGCAGACTGTCTTCGCAGCTGAAAAGGTACCCTTATGTCAACCTCTCATGGCTAGAAATAGATGACAGAGTTGTTGTGATTGACCTGCATGGAGGACTTCGACACGTACGTTGATAATTTAGTAGGCATGGATCGGCTGTGTCATTCGGTATCTCAAAATAGGAGACCCGAATTACGTAGTTCTAAACTGAGGTCACTTGCGGTAAACCGATCTTCTGAGTCCATTTATGGATAGCCTCTTTGCCTAACCTGTCGTCATTTCCAGCTATTCCGACGTGTCCGGAGGATAGGAAGACTTCCAACCGCCCGCTTCAAGTGGCTAGTACCAAGATATGGCGAGAGTAGCTATGGTCAGAGCACTTATACATTGCTCAAGAAGTCGCTGCTGATGACAGACAACTCCCTAGTGCAGGATAGGGTGTAAGCAAGTACACGCAAGGTTACCAGTTCCGCAGTACACACTGCAGCCATCTGGCAAGTAGCGCGACTGCGTGTGCATAAGCGTGAACCATTATGTGTGTGGACCATTTCTGAGCACCGTGAAACGATAATAACAGACAGGAATGGTCAGTGGAGGGTCTCACGGGAAGCTGAATTTTTCGTGCTTTGAGACAGGTCCTGTCTAATCGCTGGGCAATGTATACGCCATACTGTTCTCAGTAAATAGGAGCTTTTTCTGCTACCACCTTTCTTCCGCTTCTATGGCGTATACATTACCCAGCGCTTAGAATGGACCTGTCTCAAAGCACGAAATACTCAGTTTCTCATGAGTCCGCCCGTCGACCATTCACCCACAGCCCGAACTTCATGTTGTCGACCGGTTACTAGAGGTAGTGGAAACCCATTGGTTTTCAGGGTTGGTCTCTAATTTCCGGCTGACGTGGCTTTCTCACGTCAGCTGAAAAAGAAGTGCTGGTGCCGTCTTAACGTTCTCCACCAACTGCGTCATAAGACCTGGAGTGCTGGTCGCTCAACACAGTTGCAGCTATATAAAACTCTTATCCAGTCTCGTTTCGGTTTGGTTGCCTTGCCCGTGGTTCTGCGTCACCCTCGGCAGTGCATTTTCTGGACCCCTTTC
The DNA here is from genome assembly GCA_026315105.1 of Locusta migratoria. Taxonomy (NCBI): domain Eukaryota; kingdom Metazoa; phylum Arthropoda; class Insecta; order Orthoptera; family Acrididae; genus Locusta; species Locusta migratoria. The sequence continues at coordinate 415,868,706 of CM048749.1, forward strand.
ACCGCTGTGGGGGTCGCATCGTAACGTGTGCCTTCCCTACCAGTCTGGTGAACAGTATACTTGTAGAGGCTGAGATCCCACCTTTGTGGGTTCGTCGCCAACAACTGCTCACAGCCTATGCAGCCCATGTGCATAGCTAGAGAGCTCGCCAGATCATCTGCTTTTTTCAGACTTGGTCGTCCGTCCCCAATGAGGACTACCCAGATCATATTGTACGCCTTTAGCATCTGGTCGGCTCTGTTGGAACTTGAGTCTTTCCCTCTTCCATCCCCTTTTGGGCTCGCACACCTACATCTCTGTGGTGCCATCCAAAACACCATGCTTACGGATATGGGGAAGCCATGTCAGCCAGCAGTCAAAGACCAGCCCTAAAAACGCATAGGTTCCCACTAATTCTGCTAACTGGTCATGAAGATAATGTTCGGGCTGTGGGTGAATCGTCCGGCGCCGACAGAAGTGCATAACACTTGCCTCAGTGGAGGAAACTGGTAGCCATGGGCAAGCGTCCAGCACTGTGCATTCCGAATGACTTCCTATCTGCGTTCGGCGATGTGGCTGCTGGAGAAGCTAAAATAGATACAAAAGCCTTCAGCATAGAGGGAAGGGGATACTGACGACCCAACTGCCGTCGCTAAGCCGTTAATGACCACTAAAAGTAATAGAACGCTCAAAATAGAGCCCTGAGGAAACCCATTCTCCTAGACATGAGAGGTACTATGGGAGACACCAACTTGAACACAGAGGGTACGGACAGCTAAAGTTTCTTATAAAAATCGGGAGCCAGCCTAGTAAATCTCACTCATGCAACGTAGTGAGCATGTGGTGTCGCCTGGTTGTATCATATGCTTTGTATGTATAAGTAAAAAGGCAGCTCCAAGATCTTGGCGCCTGGAAAAATCTGTGCGGTTTATGGACTCAAGGTACGCCAGATTATCGGTGGTAGAGTGACCCTGGCAAAAAGCGCCCTGGCATGAAGCAAGTAAGCCCCAAGTCTCAAGAATCCAACACAATCCCTGAATGACCATGCATTCCAACAGTTTACACAGATTGTCCGTAAGGTTGATGGGTCGATAGGTATCCACGTGGAGAGGGGTTTTGCCCAGCTTAAGCACCAGGAGAATGATACTCTCCCACCATAACGATGGGAAATTACCGTCGCACTAGATGCAGTTAAAGAGAGGAAGAAGATTACGATGGCTCTCCGCCGAGAGGTGTGTCAGCATGTGAGCATGGATACAATAAAGCTCAGGCGTCGTGTCGGGATATTGAGCAAGAGCACTGTGGACCTCCCACTCACTGAATGGAGCGTTATGTCTCAGACCGGCGGTTGGTAAAGGAGAGGGGCCAGCGTTCTACCTGCTCTTTCAGCGTACGGAAAGCTGGTCATTTAGAGAGGTAGACGCGTGAGTGTAATGCTCAGCAGACATCTCGGAAAGTTTGGCTGTTTTCATACATATAGTCCGCATATATAGAACGATGGATCGTGTGGCACCCTCGACCATCACATCAGTGTTATTGAGTGAGAGAGGCCCAACGAGAGCAGCAGAGGTTTAGCCTTCCCAGTTAGCCCACTTTAGAACCCACGGGCTTTCTGGGGACTGGTGCTGTGGGAGTGAGAGGAAAATCGGGAAATGATCACTGCCACAGAGATTATCAGAGGCTCTCCAGTAGACTGATGGTGGAAGGCAGTGGCTGCAGACTGATAAATCAATGGCCAAAAAACGTGCCATGCGCCACACTAAAATGTGTGGGGGCACCAGAATTTAAGAAGCAGAGGTCTAGTTGAGAGAGCAAATCTTCGACAACTCCGCCATGGCCAGAAATCGTGGAACCATTCCACAAGGGGTTGTGGGCGTTAAAGTCACCCAATACCAAACAAAGGTGAAGGGAGTTGAGAAATTATAGCAGCGAAAACAATCAGAGATACATCACCATCTGGTGGGAGACAGAGACTGCTAACAGTGCTCTCCTGTGTTGTCCTTTCTCTGACAGCCACTGCTTCTAACAACGTTTGAAGGGGCACTGGTTCACTATGTACAGAAGTAAGAACATACAGACACACTCCACAACAGACCCTGTTATATATGCTAACATTTCAATAATGACCCCTGTAACCACGAAGGGCACGGGTCTCCATTGCTGGAAACGAAGTTTCTTGCAGGGCAATGCAGAATGCAGGTGTTATGCTTAAAAGCTGTCGTAGCTCAACCTGGTGTGTGAAAAACTGCCGCAGTGGCTCTAAAGTATGACATATTCCGATAGTTGGAAAGTCATGAATGATCGGAATGGGCTAGTTACACCTAAGCATCACGATCATCCATCGTTTGAGGCATGTCTGTTTCAACGTCCCTCATTTCTAAGCCGTCCCCAACAGCGAGGTCCTCGGCAGATGCAAGAATTTACACCTCGTCCTCAGAAGCAGAGGTGGAGGTGGGTGGTGGCGTGGAAGCCACCTGGGTGTCCTCGGTCTTCTTTTTCTTGTACGACTTCTTCCTATCCTTCTTGTCCTTTGGGGGCTTTGCCGGGGTGATGGCTTCACACACTCAGTCTCAGGGACTAAGGAGGAGTGTGATGTCCTGTGTCTGGCAGCCTGTGGCTAAGCCTGTTTCCTGATAGTGTCGATACCGACATTGGTGGGACCCTGGAAATGGAATGTCCAGAGACAACCCTTGTGAACGAGGACAGCTGGGAGCCGTAGAAGGAATGCAACGTCCAACCACCATGAGGGCAGGCTGTTTTGGCGGCCCTGGGGGCCCACAGAAAGAGATGTACCTAGGAATGCTGCTGTCGCTCAAGAGAACAGTGACGACGTGACTGCCACAAAGGAGGCCATCAGTTTGATGGTGTGCAACTGATGGTATTTCTTTTAGGCCTTAGTGTAACCAAGGTCCAATTCCATTATTGATAGATTTGAAGCGTCTCTAATATGTCAAAGACATATGTCAAAAACATATTAGAGACGTAAATCCGTCTCAGTGATTCTTTAATTGTATTAATTGATATTTATATCACCATAACAGGATTGTTCCACCATGTCCATTGCTGAGGTGCTATTCCGCTGCATGGAGAGCCTTGGCAGTAGTGGCAGTTATCTTTGGAACAAAGAAGCTGAATTAAAGTTTGTGTTGTGGAGGGAAATCGTACATAGACTATTCCGAGGCGCCTTAATCGTTAGTGGTGTGGTAGTCTAACGGTTAAGACGTCTGCCTAGTAAGCATGGAGGTCCGGGTTCGATTCCCGGCCGCACCACAAATTTTAATTCAATGCTTCAAATCTATCAATAATGTCTTTGACATATTAGAGACGTAAATCGTCTCAGGGATTCTTTAATTGTATTAATTGATATTCTAATTCCATTATTCAACGCTTCTGGCGAAGAATGGTCCAATCCAATGAACAAGGAAGATGGTCCAGACCCTAGTTCACACAGATGGGTACATGGACCATCCGAGTGTTCTGGAGAATCACAGTAGCTACATGTAGCATTGGAATTACAACAAGAGGTCTTTGGCTGAATTTCCAGCAGTTGAAGAACCTCATAGAGGGGTTTTACATCACAGCGGTTAATCATAACCTTGACCTTTCATGCACGCTACCGCCGTCGAAGGCCCAGATGAAAGCACTGGTGGCAACCTTTCGCTCTTCCGGTCCCCTATGGCACGTCAAACGAAGTGGAAACCTCGTCGTCCTAAGTCGGCGCGCAACTAGTCGTCGGACTGTAGGAACAGATCTTTGTCGAAAATTACGCCTTGGACCATCTTTGGACCATATTTGGTGTGATGTTGACAGGTACATCACCCAACTTGTCACAGGCTAGTAACGCCTGCTATTGAGCTGAGGATGCTGGTTCTATGAGCAATGCGCCGCTTTGCATCTTGGACATACTTGTCTTCGAGATTTTCAGCAAAGAAATGAGGCTTAGTAGATGTAAATGACTCACCATTAATACGATTATACACCAGGAATTTAGGAGAGCATGGCACACCCCTATTTCTAAACCGACATTCTTCCCACGGTGTAGCCAGGGAAGGGAACGTGCGAGGGTCATATGTCCCTGCGTTGAAGTCAGCTCTTCGTCTCTTACGGACGGCAGTTACACGTCCACCAACGTTACTGTGAGATCTTTGCATGGTGACCTCACAAGGAGCTAGGGAAGTAGAATTGCACCCCGGCAGATCCCCGGGTAAGACTAATACAACTTAGGTGCGGCAAGTTCCCCAGAGGTTTCTCTCTAGCGACTGTTTAACCTGAGCAGCTATGCTTCTTGTGAGCATGTAGCACATCTTGAAGTTGAGGTTTTTTTTTATAGAGTTTTCTACCTTCCTCGTGACCAGGGCGATTAAGCCAAGAACCTTGGGCTCTGACACGTATTGAGCGGTACGGTGGTCGCTGAAGCTCAAGCAGAACTTACGGTATAGAGGATTGTTGGCGCGACACAGTCCACAGCTCGGGAACCCAGGTGCGCCAAGCCCATACTCAGCAAGTTAATTCTGAACACCTGACGGGCACGATGCCCTCTGTGAGGACATATGTGCAGCTGTAGAGAGCCTATCGTGAGGAGCTTGTTCGGCATGTTTTATTCATTCTATCTGGAGCGCAAGACCACAAGGGCCTTACGTTTCAACGACAGTCTACTAACTCTTTCTGGGAAACAAATCTCCAAGCAACGTGAAGTCGTTTCCTGAAGGCCAGCCGATCGACACATTCTATCTATGAGATGCCGGTTAAAGCTCTATTCCACATAAAGGCCACTGAATGGCTAGATGTGTTAAGGGTAAAAACAGAGTCATGGCCGCACCAAAGGATCTTGTAGGGAACACTAGTCAAGAACTTGCCAACAAACTCAGGGACTCACTACAAAGAACAAAAGGTTTTCAGGGGTAGGCTCGGAGATATTACAAAGCACAAGGAATAGGAACCATCTCCACAGTGATAACCCTCTGCCACGAGGCAAGGAAGTAACCGCCGCCACGTGTGAACAAGCACTGGCGAAGCAGGCCAAAGGTAGCGCCATATTCATTATTTAGACTTGACTATTACGTCATGCAGCCAACGGCGATGCCGCCGAGTGAAAATTCAAACCACCACAGCAAACGGTTCCAAAAAACTGGACATAAAATTCGTATAATGGACATATCAAAAACAGCATCTACGGCATTACACTATCAAAGAAGTATGCTGTGTTACTTTTAAAAAAAAATCGTATTCACTAAAATGTAATGTTATGAAACTCATACCTGCATATATATTCAATCGCTTTAGATATTTGCTTTTAAAGTTCAAAGCTCACACTTGCATATCAATTACAATCTCTTCGTTAAACAACCGTGAATAGACATTTGACTAAACAACATGCAAAATTACTAATTTGCTCTCTCATTCAGTGACCAAACCTGTAACTTCTAGTAAAGTGATAAATTTTAATGCAGTATGTTCATTCTTCATTACATATGAAACCACACCAAAGCGTTTCGAGAAAAGCAGTCCGTGCTATGTAAAAGGGCACCTACTCTTGACGCCGCACCACACTAGCGCCGAGACTGCGGCGCATTCCACCGACAACAATCGGCGTGCCGCCTCGCGTCACACCGCCACGCCAAAGGGTCAACAATCCTGGCGCGCTAGGGACCGTTCACTACACCGCTAGTGCACCCACCGACGACTCGCATCGTACAAATTAAAAATAAAAACAATAATTTATCTCAACAAACTAAATGAATATGTTAAAAATATGTGTATTCTCACTTTATCAGAAATCTAACAAAAGCTCACACACTATCAAATAATCTGCTTTAAAATACATCTTTATCTTTTTATCAAAATTATGTCTGCAACTCTTGTCGCTAGCACCTCTTCTCTCTGCCAGTATATCTCTGATTATTGTGTTTCAAAGGAGACTCAATTTTTTTTCAACGGGCTGGAGAGAAAACGGAATCGCTTGTCGTCTTCAGTCTTCTTACTTTTGAATAGATCAGACGTCTATTTTTTGGTCTCTCCACATAGACTATGTAAGTGTGAGTTCATTTGAAATTAGTTAATTCAAAATATCTTTCCCCATTTACATAAATTTTGTAATCTTTGTTTTCAGCATAGTTCATCCATGCAGTCCACTTAACCTCCTCTATTATCTTTCAGAATCATATTTCTAAACATTCTAAGTATTGTGATATATGGTCTAAAAATGAGAGTGAATCTTTCTTTAGTGCGGCAGCGCACTAGGCTCGAAATCAAAGCAGACACTTTTAAAATACCGTCCAGCAAAAATTTTCATGTTTTCGCAGTTATTTAATACTAAGTACACTGGCAGCTAAAGTAGAAAATTACTTTGTGTCTTGCTTTAATAAAGACCGAGTACACAATTTGGTCGAAATTTGCTGTAAATTGTATGAATTTTAACACCTTCTTTAATACCACTATAGGATCCAAATAAGCTGGGTCTGAGATATCCAGTACCAAGAACGAGTTGTGACATAGAAATTAAATGCAAATTAATCATCTTCCAGTAGTATTCCTACTTTCTGTAGGAAGTTGACTTGAAAAGTAAGAAAGCAACATTGTTATTTATAATTTTTTTTCACCAAATAACATTTCACAAATCCCGATATTCTGAAATTTTCCCAGATATATTACTCTTCAATGGGGCACGTTTAATTATACCGGCGGTGAAAAACTTGTCCCTATTACATCAATGTAAATTAAATCATATAATCGCGAATTACAACAAATTATAATGCGTCAGACTTTTCTCAAGATTAGGAAAAGCAATAAAATTGCGTGTATTTGGTCTTGACTCCTTCGTCCAGCTGCTTATAGGAATTCTCTATTAAATATTAATAAAGAATGCAACAATTGTTAGAACAGTACATTTAAAAATACGGGCTACTACTGGAAACACAAATTTAATCATATTCATGAAATTTTAAACAATTTATTTGAAATTCATAACAATAGCCTAGACCGCAAAGTGACTTTTTATTTTTTATTAACAAAGTGGTGATTAGCTTCGACTTTTCTGTCATTTATGAATCTGCTCGTCTTTTTAAAAGCGTATTCATTTTGTTAAATAGGCTATTTAACGCCCCATACAGTTTATAAAATTGATATCTTCAACGCTTTGCAGTTAATAGTCTCTTGCCAACTGGAACAGACTCTTCTTTTATGCTGTTTTAATGAATTGTTATTAATTTTAGCTCAGACGAAAGATTGTAAATGCATTGTTTTACAATGTGTGACGTTTCATTCAACCCTGTAAAAGTCACTATTTAACACATTACGTAAACTACTGAGATATTCTCCTTTGTTTGTTGACAGGTTCGTAAATGACTAAAAAGTTGAAACTTTGTAAATAAATAACTGAAATTTCACTTTGCGATGTAGGCTATTTTCACCAATGTCAGATAAATTGTTAAATACTTTATGAATTTTAACTAATTATAAGACCGCCCAATCTCCATGCTGACAATATCAGATTTTACAGACAGCTTTCATTAACGCCACAATGGCTACTCTCAAAACAAAGAACTGGGATGTCATAGAATTGCCATTCGCCTCGTCTAGCAGGGACTGCCGAAACTGCCGCTTCCTTTGTCTGGCGCTTCCTTTGCCCTGCGCCAGCCTTGCTCGTAGTTTCAATAAACATTTTTTTTCCAGCAGTGAGAAATAAAGTAGAGCAGAAAAATCTTCCACTGAATGGTGTCCTTATGACTGACAATTCTCCCTGTCATCCTTACGATGTTTCAGTAATGTTCCATGGTATACAAGCAATCTCTGTCCTCTTCCTGTATGAACTATTTATCATCCATGTATCACTCCCCTACAAGGCTACATATCAGACAAATGCCTTCAGAAATGACGCCCATAGATATAAATTAATATGTGACATTAAAGAATTTCTCTTTTTCAAATACGCTTTTCTTTCCAGATTCATACAGTACACATGCGAATGGTTGTCTGACAGCCTTGATTCAGCACATGGACTAGGATATTTTGAAACCAATTAAACGTTCTTATAGATATTGTAGCGGAACAGAATGTGTAAAGGGTCTGTTGCTGGGTTCTTTTCGAGTTTTTGCTTCAAATTATTACGAAATATTTCAGAAGAAATAATAATACTTTCGATTTTCTTTATAATATGATTAATGAATGTGTATAAGTCTATTTAATGTAGGTTACAGAAAATTATCTTGAATGGAGCTAATGTGGAGATGAAAGAAAGAGAGACTGATTTTTCGGATTGAAGATCGAAACAAATATGAAGGAAAAAAGGTGTGAGTGGAATAACGAATACAGAAAACGCCGAAGAAATACTGAGAAATCAGAGAGAACATTTATATATATTCTTTGTACGGTAGAATGAAAATATCTCTGTAGTTCCTTTGTTGGTTTGTTGTAGTTACCAATCGGAGGAATGATTCGTCTAACTTGAAATACCAAAGACGTAATTTCTGTATAACAAAAATCCGTCATAAATATTAACAATGCACTAAAGAAAAGAATATTTGGTTCGTAAGTATATGATTACGAACTTCAGTCGATTTTGGTTGCACGGAACTGAGGTATGTGATGAAAAAATGTAATTTTCTCTTGTATGGTGATAATATGCGTAATAATACGGATGATTAATTCTTACGAATAATTATCGTGGTAATTTGTAATGAAAATTCAATCCTGAGGGGATTTGAATGTGCATTGTGGGACAGAGCAGTCGTTATTTTTGTCTGAAATTTACGAGAATCCTGCTGGGAGTTCTCTAAATTAATCTGGTGGTGTGTTATTGGATGGTCTAGACTGGCTCTGGTCGAAAATATGCACGAATAAAAAACATTTCTTACCATATATCAACGTAAGAATTACCCATTTTAATTATGCTTAATCAAGGTTAAAATGATGAATTTTTATTATATAAGTATGCTCATTGAAATGTAGGATGATGTTTGACATGAACCAATAAGGGTATGTGGAGTTATTTTCGAGTAAACCAATAAAAGAAAAAGTGAAGAGTGACTTAGGTGCTGGTGGGAAGTAATAAGTTTACCTGGGACAGACGTAGGTCAGACAACCACGCCTGAAGAGAACCTTTAATTTATTTTTATGTTATTTCTTCATGGTTCGTAAGTGGCGAAGGCGTTGTAGGGTTTATTTTTTTATATAACCAAAACAACTAATACATCAAGAAGTTGGATATTGATAGGAGTACTCTCTTACACTGTAATTGTATATAATTAAAATAAAAGACATATTTATCTATATGATATCAAACATAAATATTTGAAGAAGCCTACAGGCATAAAACATAAAATTCGTGTTTTTTGTTTTATTTATTAGTCATTTGATATAGATGATAGAGATCCATCTCTCTAATTGAAACAGCAGTTGATTTATTTTTATAGAAAAAAATATATAATTGGTTTTGACAATAACAAATAGACGTCAAGTTATTAATATATCTATAAACACAAATGTACTGTCGCGAGATATTAATAATTTTGACGTCATAACCAATTGATAACTATTACCTGACATTATAAAGAAGTGACAACTTATTGGCAAACATAACAGGGCTAGTTGAACTTTAATAAGGATAAGCTACCCATAAAATTATAATATTAATAATTTAATATTTTTAACAGCGACAATATGCACTTTTCCTGTCCTTGTTGAACTAAAATTGAAAATTACTATCTAGACTGGGCTGAAGGTTTTCCAAGCATCCAAAGTGCAGGAAAAAGTGGAGAGCTGAAGAGCTGAAGAGAACTGTGGCAATCCATTGATGCAGAGTTGGATCCTATAGTGAGTCAAAAGGATTAGCGAGTCAATATCTGATTATTACTTTCTACACTGTCATACACAACAAACTTCCAGAAGGGGAAGAAATCAATGATGAAAATGCTGCTAAGTGGCAGAATGAGGACCAATCTTTAATACGTTGCTGTTGTGGTGTTCAGTTCGAAGACTGATTTAATGCAGCTCTCCAAACTACTCTATTCTGAGCAAGCCTTTTCATCTCTGAATAAGAACGTCAACCCACATCCATTTGAAGCTGCTTACTGTACTCATCTCTTGGTCGCCCTCTGCGATTTTTACCCTACACATTTCCCTTCAATGTTAAATTCACGATTCCCAGATATCTAATAATGTCTCCTGGCAATCGATCCCTTTGCATAGACAAGGTATGGCGAAATTTCCTTTTCTCTTATGTTCAGTACCTCCTCATTAGTTACGTGATTTACACCTAATCCTCAGTATTCTTCTGTAACACCATATTTCGGAAGCTCTGTCCTCTTCCTGTATGAAGTATTTATCATCCCGTACAAGGCTACACTTCAGACAAATGCCTTCAGAAATGACGCCCATAGACATAAATTAATATTTGACATTAAATAATATCTCTTTTTCAAGTACGCTTTTCTTTCCAGATTCATGCAGTACACATGCGAAGTTGTTGCATGATAAATCATGCCACCGTTGCTCATAATGATTGCGAAAGTTATTAATTAGAGACGTGTTTCAAACTGATACTACCGTATAATTATGTATATATTAAAGGACAATTATTATTATAACTAATATATATTTTGATTTAATAAAGTACACCTACCTCTATTCACTAAGTTATAAAATGAATGAAACAAATAAAAAACACGGGACGAAGAAGCGAGCCCCATTGACGTCACATCCAGCAGTGAAAAGCGGATGCAACCGACTCTGGGTGTAAACGTTACCTTGTATGGCGAGGCAGGTAGTTCCAGTGACGTCACAACAAGTGGCGCAGCAATGTAACAGCAAGGCAACGACGATGTAGCAGTCATTAACTCCTTGACAATGGCCAAGGAGAGCTTGGGCCATAGCTCGTGCTATTCTGACCACTTGACGCGGCTGGAGACCCGACAAGATTTTATTCAAATAGACAAAATAACTTTCAAACACTCCCAACAATCCGTTACTTCTCTTAATCGAGCACCAATATCTGCCACGAATGACCGGATTTGCGAGAGTCTACTGTACTTCTGACTACTGACAGCTGGACAAGCGCAGAGATTTTCATACACTCTGTTTCCTCTACTCTCTTATCAACGTACACTGTCCCTCATATCTTTCCTCGACCTTAACAGTCTTATCTGATCAACATAACAGAACTACTCGTTCCTGTCGGAGCATAACCGTTTCTGTCCCTATCCATCACTCAGCCTGTTTCTCAAAATCCTTTTCAGTAGCAGGAACCAGGCTCCGGAACAATCTACCTCAGTATATCAGAACTGAATAACACTACCAGCTTCAAACGACAGTTAATGGATTATCTACTAAAGCAATAAATACGCCAGTCTTTAATACCCTTCGGTCCAGGTACGTCACATCCATTCCTCCTCCCAGATATTCTCCTACTGCCATTGCTCTCGCCGGGCACAGCTTTCTTAACTTCCTTCTGTCAGAATTCGCCATGCCTAAACCAGTCTCGATATATTTTAAAGTACATCGTGTATCTGCAAATATCAATGTTGTTACTTCTATTATTACAACCAACAGCAGCAGAAGGTGTCTCAGTAGTACTACTAGTATTAATCCTATCAGTGTTAAATCAATACCTTTTATTTACATCCTTTTACATGTAATCAACTAGTATAAATTATTTTATTAATTGTTTATCTGTAAAAACCATTGTTGTGGTGTCGCAAAAGTCTAAAGTGCGCGCCACCTACTTTCGCCGCGCGCCGCCATGCACGCACGGTGCGGGGTTCTTACGACGTCAGCCACGAGCGCCATCTGCTACAACTCCGCTCGTGGCCACCACTGAACGACATCGTTCACTTGGGACTGAGATAGGAACCAGTTAACAATTCGGAATCAGATAGGCACCAGTGAAAACTTGGCTATCGGATAGGCACTAGGCAGGCCTCTAGCTCAACTATGTATTAACATTCTGCAGTACTGAGCTATGTAAAAGTTAAGTATTACTAAGTCCTTAAGAAATATATATCTCGTTCTAATTTACTCTAGTGTTTCTAGTTGCTGCTGTCCCCCTGGCTGGTCACCTCCATACCTGCACAAGCGTGTATCCTTTATTCCTATGTCGGTCTCATTCTACTCGGCCACCGACACCTACGACGGAAACGAGACACAAAAGCGGCGGCGAGAGGCTGGGACACAAAAATTGTTATGTTATAGGTAACTCACATCTAAAGAAATACAGTATGTGTAAAACCCTGGTCCGATGTAAGAGACGGCCTGATGGCCCTAATCTGATCAGGCTAAATAAACAAATAAATAAATAAAACGAACACATTTCAGTTGGTAGAATGAAGAGGGGTTAAACTTGTGAATTCCTGAACTGCGATTTATATAGTGTAAGAAATCGCAACTAAAAATCACTGCTACCGAAAAGCTGCAGTCTCAGAAAGCAATGATATAAAGTCTGAGCTGAGCCCATCACTACTTGCTACACCTCTGCGACGGCCGAACAAACAAGGTGGAAGCCATCGCCGTTCACGGGTGTTTGGGGTGGCCGGGCTACCTGGCTGGCCGGAGGCCCGCTGCTGAGTCGACACTCTATTAACTGCGCAACGGCGCCATTTTGGGGCCAAAGTTGTCCTCACCCCCGGCGGGGGCAGCGCAGTGCGGGACGTCTTGCAGCGGTGTGAAACTTAATGAGCAAACTTTTAAAAGCACTAATTCGGTTATTAGTATGCATGAAGAGTTATCAGCCGGCGTCTTCCTCCATCCGCGCCAGTCTGAGAATAATAATAATCGTATAATTTTCTCCATATCACCGGCTGGGCGGGGAGGGAAGAATAAGAAGAAGGCGAAGAAGAAGCGGGAGGAGGACGAAGAGAGGGAGTGGGGGAGCTCTTGAGCGTATATTAAAGTCGAATTAGACGAAGCCGGCCCTTTCGAAAAGAGAGAGGCCACGGAAATAATTTCCTTAATTAATTGAGCCGTGGTTTATTATTTTTGTTTCTTGCGCACTAATTAGAAATGCGAGAGGAACAAGTAAGGTAATATTTTTGAGTTTTCTGAAGAGCGGAACTTGCGTTGTTAAAGATTGTTTTAATTAAGGCGAGCCACCTGCATTTCTTTCACGAGTCCGGCAACTGCAGCCTCTGCTCTGTTTTGCCCGACTTATTCCATGGAAAATTGTGGCAGAAACGCAGGATGAATTGCATGTGGATGCCCGAAGCAAGAATTGTTGTCAATCTTGTATAATTACCGTTACATGATAAACATTGTAACGGGATATATATATATATATATATATATATATATATATATTACTTTTGGTTCGGAGTTCTCGAACGGTTTCTTTCCAATTTATTACGTAAATATGGTATATTAATGATTTATTCTGAAATTTTCCTTAATGAATAAATGTATGTAATATTCCTAAAATTACAATGTATTTGTTTGTTATACGTTCTAGTGTTTTTTTTTTTTTTTTTTTTTTTTTTTTTTTTTGCACTGAAAAAAAACGAAAAATTTGTATGGAACTCCGGGCATGACATCAAAGATTGTATTTACAAGCAAAGAAATATGAAGAATACTGATTAGAAAAGAATATTAAAACTATTGTAAGGTGAAAGATGAAGAGCTCCGAAATGTGTTGGGTCCTAACGGTATTGACAGTTAGTTGGTTGAGAGACTTGCTTGTGAGAGTTCCATCTGTGAGCTTGAATAGACAGTCATTACGAAATAATCATTTTGTGAAATAATATTTGTCAAACTGCTTAAACTCAATTAAGAAATGGAAATAATCAATTCTCGTTATAAAAAGTATTCGGAATAATTTTGAAGTGGCTTAAATGCAGTTATTCCTTGTTTAGAAGGGTAGCTGCGGAGAGTGAAATTTTATTATGCTGTCAGGGTTGAAGCTAATGGAAGTTAGGTTGGCAATACTGATAGCTTTGTAAGTTTGAAGCGATTTGTCGGAGATAGTAACACTGGTACTTTGACATTGTAATTTGGTTTTCCGAAACTATATTCGGAATATTTGCTGTGTAACAGCAAAGATTAACTCAATTAAGGAACGTGTTTCTTTGGTTTATGTGTGTGTGTGTGTGTGAGTGAGTGTGTGTCAGTCCCAAGCGGAGTTGACGTAACAATTGTTGAGAGCAGTTTATTGACATTGAAACGAATCCTGTGGGAGTTCGTTTGGATCTCTCAGGTAAATCAGCTAAGGTTTGGTGGGTAAACTTAGTTCATTTACGTAGAGTCGTGTAGAAGTCAACACCTGAAGAAGGCTCCAAGCTGTTTTCTCCAGATTTCGTGAAGTTATATATGGAGCTGTAACCAGTGGTGACTACGTAAGTTTTATTTTCCTATACTTTTTTTTTACTCTCCTTAGAAAGATAGTTTTTGGGGGGGGGGGGGCTGGAATAGCATATAGGAATTACTAGAACGCTAAGATCTGTAACTGAAATGACTTTTCAATAATACAATGTACTAAGCCTGGAAGCAGAAAATAAAAATAATTTTTTTTGTCCTTACTTTAGTAGATTGCATGTCATTCTAAAAGATATGATATTGAATAAGATCTCGACGTATAGTAAATGATTAAAACGGATTTAAATAAATAACATCTATGGTAAAAGGAGATAAATATCTGTAATAACTGTTTCTTTTAGAAATAGAAGGTACTACAATTTAACGAGCGCTGAAAAAAAGGAGGTTTTTAAAATCAAAGAAAGTATTTAAAGAAAAGTAAGGTTTAAAAAAAGACTATATTTTATTCACAAGTTATTAGTTGAGAGTGCTACAACTTGAATCTTTGTTATGGGAAAATAAACGTAATATATTTCAGAATTAAGAAGCCTTAATTACATTGCCCAAATTATATCTTTTAAAGGAGATTATTTCGTCAGGGAAAGTATTACCAAACAATTGTAAAGTAAAGAAGAAAAGGAATTGATTTTTATATCTGTTATTGGAAGCCACTTGTAGTGAGTTCCTTGGTAAAAACTATGGTTGTATCGTTCCTATTATTAACGAATGTAAGTTAATATATGTCTGATAGTCTTGTAGACTTACAAACGCTAAAGAAGACATTCATTTCATTAATATTGTAGTATATTAAGTAGGTGAATGTTAACTTTAAATGGTAACAACGTTACCTTACGTGACGATAAATTTAGTTGAGTGACCATGGTATTTTTTTTTTTTTTTTTTTTTTTTTTACGATATAGTGACTCTATATCTCTCTAAGGTTGGTTTCGTGTTCACAACAGAAGTAAATATATTCATCCTGGGTGGTGTCTGATCCTTTTAGAACCTTTGATTTTCTGGGATAAAAACGAGTCAGATGTGTAACATTTACAACATCGATACCGCAATATTGTAACTTTGTCATTAATTTTAACTTAACAGGCGACTATAGGGCCAACTAATGACAATTTTAACGTAAAGGACGTGATAATAATCAGGTTTATGATGTTATAAGCTTGGCGAAACTTTCCAATCAGATTTTATTAAGAGGGCGATACAACATCCATGGTCAGAAGACTATTTTTTCATCCTC
Source organism: Locusta migratoria (assembly GCA_026315105.1). Classification (NCBI taxonomy): domain Eukaryota; kingdom Metazoa; phylum Arthropoda; class Insecta; order Orthoptera; family Acrididae; genus Locusta; species Locusta migratoria. The sequence goes on from CM048749.1 coordinate 415,884,208, forward strand.
TTATTGTGATCTTAACGCCTTATTACTCTGGATAACGCTGCTGAAACTTCTTCTTGTCTTTACTTTGGAGTATATGTGTTAGTGCATGTTTCATGATGACATCTCAATTGATCGTGCTTTTCGTTGGTAACTGCCCTATTGGGGATCTGCATCGGAATTGATACTGTCAACTTCATATGATTTGAAACATAGCTTGTGTGGAAGCAACAATCGTAAAATCTATTTACTGCAAGAAAAAACTATCAGCCCACAAGTTATGTGATGAAATTAAACACTTTACCAGGTTTCGACACCTACTAGTGGTGTCTCCATCAGAAGTATTGATAAAATTATTATATCAGACGTTTTAAGGTACAGCACATTGTGCTCAAGTCACAGAAAACTATCACTTGGTCAGTAAAAAAAAAAAAAAATGCATACGGGGCAGCTACTACCCAATCACGGTCTGCACGGCCACTACGGTCGGGGGTTCGAATCCCCCCTCGGGCATGGATATTTGTGCCGTCCTAGTTCGTAAGTGTTCATAAGTAGTTTGTAAGTTTAGGGACTGACGACCCCGTAGGTAAGTCCCATAAACTATACAAACATTTGAACATTTGTTTTGCAGGTCCTAGCAGGTTTTTAAAATGTTAATAATAATGTAGCAAACCACACAGGGCTGCAATGACCAGCATAGAGTGCTCTAGGTTGACACATCAAATTCAAAAACTTTATCAATATTTCTGATGAAGACACACCTTGTAGGTGTGGAAACCTGTTAAAGTATTTTATATTTTACCACGCAACTTGTGGGCTGCTGTTTTTTACTTGCCGTAAACTGTCAACTACATTTACCATTCAAGAAATTCATTACTTACACCAATTTTACTTTAGTCGTCTACAATCATAATCTGTCATTTTAACTACGAATGTCTCTGGAGAAACAGCTTTTAAAGAGCGTGTATTATTGATTACTTTTCTCCTTTACGTTTACTGTGTGTGCATCGGTGGCATGATTCGGCAATTCAGGAAGTCTCTTTTGAATGATGACTTCATAGCTGTGTTTGTAATTACCCCAAAGTATTTTCCATGCAGTAAAAAGCACATAAATAGGGATGGAATATTATGTAGTGTATAATTCCGTTTCCAATTCCAGTTCTTATGAGTATGAAAACTCATAATTTTGAACATTTGCTTTAAGATATTCTGTTTTAGATAACGTTTGTTGTCAGTGCTGATTATATATTTTCTTTCCTCCTCAGGACACTTCAGTACGAGAGATTAAAAGTCAGGAAATAAATAGTCCAATAGTAGAGGTATCATTTGTATACATCCACTTGCGATACTGATTGTCGAATGGTCCTAGATTTCTTAGGACTTTTATGCTAGTTATCCAATCAAGCTCAACCTAATGTACAAGTATAACAGATGGTTCAAATATAAGGACTTTGTTTTCATTGTATAGATGCCTGAGATGTAGTCGAAAGATATCAATGATCCCTATGTGTCAGAGTTTCCCATGTACTCAAATTGTGAACTATGTAACAGTATGGAACTTAAAGAAATATTCATTTCATCTTTCTTCTTAAATCTTAGTATCCTATTAAATATAATATCCGATATTTTTGTGCTTCTATCTTCAATATGAACATTGTTATAAGAACGTAATACCATGATGCAGATATCTATACACAAAATAATATTTGTAAAGATTATTTGCTAAAATTAGGAACATTTGGATTTGTTTTGTAGAAGAAATCCGTTCTGCCTTTTGGTTCTCGACATTTTTTTCCGAGTATTTTCCTCTATTGGATTCATTCTGCAACACATATTTTTTTCATAGAAGGTAAGTGAGTTTCTTATGACGTTATTGTTTATGGTTCTAAGAAATATTCTGTTTGACTTCTTCTTATTTAGGAGAAAATTCTTTCCGGTAGATGTTTTAATCGTTTTTAGAACGGTTTTTTTTACACGTCTAAGAAATAGTAATCGTTCCCTTTGACTCACATCCTTATTGTAACACTTTCTAACCTATACAAAGTCAACGACCACCCCCATGGACCACAGACATTGCGGGGTGGGGTGGCTTGCGTGCCTCAGCGATACAGATAGGCGTAGCGTAGGTGCAACCACAGGAGAGGGGTGTCTGTGGAGAGGCCAGACAAACGCGTGGTTCCTTAAGAGAGGTAGCAGCCTGTTCAGTAGTTGCAAGGGCAAAAGTCTGGATGATTGACTGAGCTGGCATTGTAACATCAGCTAATGTGGATTTGCCACACAGTTACTGCGAACGGCTGAAAGCAACGGGAAACTACAACAGCTCTACTGTCTGAATGTATGGTGGTAAAATAGTCCCCCATTCGGATCTCCGGGCGAGGATTACTGAGGAGGATATGGTCATCAGGAAAGACAACGATGGAATTTTAGGGGTCGGAGAGTGAAATGTCAGATTCCTTAATCGGGTAGGGAGGTTAGGAAATTTATAAAGGGAAATGGATAGGCTGAAGATAGACTTAGTGGGTCTTAGTGAAGTTCGGTGGAAAGAGGAATAGGATTTCTGGTCAGGTAAGTACAGGATCATAAATCAGTTTGGTGTATTACAGAAGTAGGTGTAACAATGAATAAGAAAATAGGAACGTGGGTAAACTACTATGAGCAAAGCAATGATCGCATTATCGTAGTCAAGACAGATACGAAGCCAATACCGGTCATAGTAGTACAAATTTATATGCCAACTACTTCTGTCGATGATGAGGAGATCGAAGAATTTTATCAGCAGGCAAAGGAAATTGCGATGGGAGACTGAAATTCGATAGTAAGAAACGGAAGGAAAGGAAAAATAGTAGGTGAATATGGACTGGGCAAAAGAAATGAAAGCGGAAGCCACTTGGTGGAATTTGGCACCTGATTAAAAATCATGAAAGAAGGTTGTATACGTGGAAGAGACCAGGAGACAGCAGTAGCTACCAGATAGACTTTATAATTGTAAGACAGAGATGTAGAAACGAGGTTTTGAACTGTAAAACAAACCCAGGGGCAGATATAGTTTCTGAGCGTATCTTATTGGTTATGAACTGCAGACTGAAACTAAAAAAATCTGCAGAAAGGTAGGAACATAAGGAGATGGCACGTGGATAAATTGAAGGAACCTGAAGTTCGTGAGACATTCAGAGGGAGAGGAAGACAATAATTGAGAGAAAAAGGGGGAATAAAATAGTAGAGCAGGAATGGATAGCACTGAGAGATGAAATAGTGAAGGCAGTAGACGACAAAATAGGTACAAAGGCCAGACCTACAAAAAAATCCTTGGATATCACAGGAAACACTAAATTAAATGGATGAGAGAAGAAAATTTGAAATGCAGTAAATGAAACAGACAAATGGAATACAGACGATTAAGAAATGAGAATTACATGAAGTGTAAAATGGCTAAGCAAGAGTAGCAAGAAGCCAAATGTAAATCTGTGGAAGAATGTCGAAATAGTGTAAAAATAGATACCGCCTACAGGAAAATGAAAGCAAAATTTCAGACAAGAAAAACAGCTTTATGAATATAAAGAACTCAGATGGGAAACGAATATTCAGCAAATAAGGGAAAGCTGAAAGTTGGAAAGAGTATATAGAGGGTCTACAAAGGAAATGAACTTAGAGACAATATTGTAGGAAGGGAAGGGGAAGAAGATGATGATGAAATAGGAGATATTATACTGAGAGAAGAATTTGACAGAGCTCTGAAAGACCTAGGTCGAAAAATGGCCCCTGAAGTGTACCACATTCCCTCAGAACTACTGAACGTTCTGGGAGTGCCAGCCATAAGAAAACGATTTCACCTGATGCGTAAAATGTATAAGACAGGGGAAATACCCTCAGACTTTAAGAAAAATGTAATAATCCCCATTCCAAAGAGAGCAGGTGCAGACAGATGTAAAATTACATAACCATCAGTTTAGTAAGTCATGGTTGCAAAACTTTAACACGAATTATTTACAGAAGGATGTGAAAAATCTGGCAGAAGCCGACCTCGGTGAAGATTATATTGGATACCGGAGAAATGTAAGAACACGTGAGACATTACTCACTTTGCGGCTTATTTTAGAAGATATGATAAGGAAAGGAAAACCTACATTTCTAGTTTCTGTAGATTTAGAGAAGGCCTTTGATAATGTTAATTCGAATACACTCTTTCAGGCTTTCAGGTCTTGCAATCAGCAGGAGCAAAATATAGGGAATGGAAAGTTATTTATAACTTGCACGAAAACCAGACAGCAGTTATAAGAGTTGAAGGGCATGATAGGGATACAGATGTTGGAATGGGAGTACGACAGGTTTGTAGACTTTCTCCAATGTTATATAATTTGTACATTGAGAAAGCTATATGAGAAAGCAAGGAGTAATTTGGAGAAGGAATTAAAGTTCAGGGTGAAGAAATAAAAGCATTGCCTTTTGCCGATGACAATGTAATTCTGTGAGAGACAGCAAAGGACCTGGAAGAGCTGCTAAACGGAATGTAAAGTGTGTTGACAGGTGCGTATAAGATGAACATTAACAAGAGCAAAACAAGGATAACGGAGTGTAGTCTAAGAAAATAAGGTGATGCTCAGGATATTAGATTATCTAACGAAACAATACAGGTGGTAGATGAATTTTGTTACCTGCGCAATAAAATAACTTATGATGGTCGCAGTACAGAGGATATAAAATGTAGAATGGCAGTAGGTAAAGCGTTTTTGTAAAAGAGAAAATTGTTAGCATCGAATATTGATTTAAGCCTAAGGAAGTCCTTTCTGAAGGTATTTGTGTGGAGTGTTGCCTTGTATGGGAGTGAAACAAGGACGGTAACCAATGCGGACAGGAAGAGGATAGACGCTTTTGAACGAGTAACACTTTGTATAGAAGCAGCTACAAATGAATTTGTGGTAAAATGTTGATCATCTTCAGAGATAATCAGGTATGTAGCTGATCTGCTACACTCTTCATTACCACACCACTTCTGAATGACCTCTGCCTCGGTTTTAGTAAATGTATGTGTTGGGCATACAGGGCGCTATGTTACAGCAAAGCATATCCACAAGCTGGACATAGCGACAATGAATATTTCAGTAACACCACAAAGGAGAAAACACAAAAGGAATAGACGAAGTTTTTAACCGAACTAAAAGTCTGCAACAGAATACCTTGGCTGGCTGAACTCTAGAATCATAAAGGATGAGCCAGTCACGCTGTACAAAAGTCTGACAATTACATAAAATTGTTGTAGAGGTGCGTACCTGAGTCATCAGGCTAAAGCCTCCACCATTAAATGGAATGATAAAAACCAGCTGCTTGGATAAAACGTAAAACAGGAGGCATCGTCTCCTGCAACTTAAGGGAGCTCTCTTGGTAGATGAAAAGATTGCCGCAATTTGGCTGAAATGGAATAGTCCATTAGGGAAATGACCACAGCGAATCTTGGCCAGGGCCTCACGAAGAAGGAGATAGTTGTGGGCCAAAGTTGTATGCCCAATACGGAGGAAGCAGAGGACAACCGAGACCCGACATGAGGACCTAAACAAAGTTTTCTATGCGACTGTGGATAGTGTGATCGCGAGAAGCTTAGGCGCACTCCAGGTAGACCATTCGGAGCTCCAAGCTTCACGCACCGTTCGGTGTAGCGCCAACCGGAGATCCGTTTCCATGGAATCAACATCCAAACTGACGTAGTGACTTAGTGATCTGCTTGGGCCAACCGACAGACATGTTCATTTCCTAGTATGCCAATGTGGACTGGGGTCCAGAAAGGGACTACAGAAAGGTCGAGATACGAGACAGTATTTGAACAGACCTCACTGAAGTATGTTTGGAGCAACACTCGTCAAGTACCAGAAAACTACTCAGTAAGTCACAACTGATGACGAATTACTCCCCAGGGCATGCCCGAAGATGATCAAAAGCTTGTAAATTTCCAACCAGCATTCCCATAAATCGAGAAACACTGTTCGATGTGGTCACCATGGATACGGGCATCTACTAGAGGACCGTCTGTGTAAACAGCCTCTGCGCCTTGGAACGAATCGAGGAAGGCTTGTATGTGGTGACGTATTTGAGGGAGATATCCAGTCAATGCTGCAAATGAGGAATATACCAAGGAGGTGTTTGAAAAGAATAGTGTTACATGAGAGGAAATGGATGGGATTCTAGGGATGAAAGAAGACAATGGACACGGACCAAAATTGGGAAACCAATTCGTGGCGGTTGTGGAGGGTAAGGAATTGCCACAGCTGGAAAAAGAAGCCTGCGATTCAGGCGGTGGGACGAGACTCCAACACGGGAAACAAAGGCAGCTAGCAGATGTAGCCGGCGGATCCACATGGGAGGTATCGCAGCTTTGACTAGGAGGCTTGTCACTGGACTCGTGCGAACAGCACCCATCGGCGAAACGACACCACTATGTAGAATTGGGTGCAAAACTTGCAATGTTGAAGGCAGTGGCGATTCATAGACTACGTTTCTGTAGTGTAGGTGCGATTATATGAGGGACTTGTACAACCGCAAGAGTATTGGACGTGGGGCTCCCCAAACAGTGTGACTGAGGCATATTCGACAGCAATAATGTGAAGTAGTTCTGCTGCCCAACAGCAGCTTAGAATGCTCTGAAAAACGACAGTATGCTTAAATAATGCATTGGTGTATTACGGTAGGCTTGCGTTCTTCGAATTATCTTTTAAGACCGATGCAGTGGAGACAATTCTTTATATCGGAGAAAGAAAATTCCATCACGTAAGTAGATTCGACACCAGCATCTTTTATATCATAATGTACGAAGCAGGCACTGAAACACCCTCACGCCCACCTATTGCATACTCCTTGACTGCATATCGAGAAAAGCATAGTAATGTCTTAATCAACAACCCCATGTGCATGGACTTGTTATCCACATGATGTGTTCAATAGTCACAGTAGTTTCATAGGCTGCACAGTTTCTGCTACTCCAGGTCAGAGAACACATATGAGACGATGGATTGTACTTGGGTGCTGTTCACCACAAATATTCATTACGAGCAGTCACAGAACTTCAAACACGTCCAATGAATGAAGTGGTCGTGTTCAATTTGAATTGTAAAAGTTGTTTATGTCCCCAAATAAGATACTCAGTGCCCTACTTTATTAATTTAAAAATTCTAAGATATACTTTCCCTGTGTGTAACTGAATCCGAGTGTACTTGTGGATTTAAACTGTTGCATTAATGTTAGATGGATATTCTGTGATGATTTGCCATCAACGCTTTGCCGCTAGCGCCTCGATTTAAGGTACTTCCGTGCCTCCCGAGGGATTTGTACGCTTTGTCGTCTGCTTTTCCGCTAAAACGCTACCCTTTTGCTGGGTAAATATCAGTCGGCATAGTTCGCGGCGGTGTTACCAACACAGTCTCCGGTCCAGAGGCATTACTAGGGTAAGGTGGTACAAATTCGATATAGGTACAATTCCGATCAACATAAGGTTTCGCGCCATTTGTGAGTCTCGTAGTGTTGGTAGCACTTGCCTTTGTGTGGCGTCGTAGTGTAGCAGGTTTCTACAGCTCCTCCTGTGTTTTCAAAGAATACACCAGTTTGTACTACGGAGATATAAATTTTTTCGTGTTAAGAGGTAAGTGAAGCTACTTAGTCTAACGCGCTCTTATAAATTTTCTAGATTCCACGCGCTTACAAATTCTATATTAGTGAGGTTAGAAACGTGTTTTCCATTCGGGCGTATTCTACGGTACCTACAGAGAAAGCCTCTGTAACATATGCTGCCATTTCTTGGCAGAATTCACTACTATTTACTCGTGAATTCACTCACGCCAGTAGTACATTTTCGATCAGAAAAATGGTACAATTTCGATACCCTAGTACAATTTCGATCAATGTAGTTTTTCAGTTTAGTCCGTCACGATTGGTTACCATAGACATATTATACACAATTACCGCAAATAAATTCTGTATATTTAAAGATTTTCCTACACGATTATTAAAGCCACCTCTTCTTTTGTAGATGCCACGAAAACGAGCAGAAAAGAAAATCTACAATAAATGGAGTACAACTGCATTAGATGAGGCAATAAAGAGTGTAATGAATGGACATTTGAGCCTTCGAGCTGCTTCACAATTATATGACATTCCTTTCAGCACTTTACATGGTAAAGTGCAAATTAAAAAGAAAATGCAAGCTGGATTAACTCCAACTAGTCCTATAGAAAACAATCGGTCATCCAACGGTACTCAGTTCTGAAATGGAAGATGCTTCGGTTCAGAGAGCTTTATTTCTAGACCACCGCGGATTGGGTCTGTCGCCACTCCTGTTAAGAAAAGCTGCATTTCGGTTAGCTGAGGAAAATAATTTGAAACATCCATGGAACTTGGAAATCAAGGTTGCTAGAATCGACTGGTTTAGGGCATTTGTTAAGAGACACACTCACCTTAGCCTGAGAAAACCCGAGGGTCTTTCGCGAGCCAGAGCTGAAGTAAGTAAATATTTTCAGAATTTAGAAAAAATCTTAAAGGATTATCATTTGTTTGACAATCCAGAGTGTATTTATAACATGGATGAATCCGGCTTTCCTCTTAACAACAGATCCACAAAAATAGTAAGTCGTAAATGAAAGCGAGAAGTTGTTTCACTAACGTGGAAAGAGGAAAAATGTGACTGTTGCTGCATGCCTGAATGCAAGTGGTGCGTAATCATAGTGCAGAATCAGTAGCTAAGAGTGACTGGATTCGCTGCCAAAAATGGAATGTTTGGTACCACGAAGTATGCGTTGGTGCCCGAGGGAAAAAGTGCTTTATATGTGGAACATGCAAGTGATCAAAATTGTACCAGGAAGTGATCACAATTGTACCTACTGTGGTACATTTTCGATCGATTCTTCTCAATTCTGTAACCTGTTTTTGTGTTTATACCAACTTTTGTAATTGTTTAATATTTGTGTTACATATTCATTAAAATCCAAGAACAAATGCCATAGTTAAAATGATTTCTTTTCTCAATATATTTCCAGTTACAATAACAAGTGTCAGAAATGATCGCAATTGTACCACCTTACCTTATAGCATCAATTTTCTCGCAATTTGGAAGTCTGGCTCTTTGGGCAGCTTCCAGCAGCAGGCCTGTGGAGCGTACACAGCTAAGGATTTGTGGCATTCTGTTGCAGACCAGGGTGGTGAGTACATCGTCGAATGGTGCTGAAGTGTAGGCATGCTACTTTTCTGATCAGACAATTTTAGAGAGCTCCTGAGATTTTGTACGAGTATTTCTTTCGGCATGCGAGTCGAAGTATTTTCATCGAAAAAATCAGTGGTTTGCTGTAAATGCAGTTTGTTTTGTTTATTTCAACTCGGAACTGACTTGCTTTTCTTCTTGCTCATGTTGGAATCCTCGTGTGTGATCTTCAGACAATGCTCCGTCCTTTAATGTTCATTCACTCTATAACTAATGTTTTGTGCGTTACTTATTTTGGCACTCGCGCTGAGTTCACTTTGAAATGTGATCAGGAATTTGACTTTCTTTGGGGGAACCGTTCCACTACGTGTTTTTGGTAACGATCGTTTTGGCATTCAGCCATGCTACTGTTTTCTTTGACATTGAGGCTCCTATCTCTATCGATATACTTTCTTTGAATTCTCACGAGTGCATTTCTTTGGTAAAAATCTTTCGTTTAGTTTCTCACTCTCTCTCTCTCTCTCTTTTCTATTTTCTTCCGTGTACCTCCGTCTTTGTTAACAGTGTAGCGTGTGTAAATTCCTCCTCTCTTATCTGCTTACTAACGTCTCTTCTCACAGTGCTTTTGCCCAATGCGTGAGTTTTTGTTAGTTTATTTCGGTGTCGTCTTTTGCCTTGATCATGCGACCAAGTGTTTATTAAATTGGAAGCCGCTGCCACTCCACTACCGTGATCCGGTAGAGCGAAGTTTATCTTTGTCAGTGTGATATGCCGTACGCTATTTTCGCCCGAAGCTCGCTTCATGGTTTTTCTACATTTAGCCTCCCCCCCCCCGAGGGGGGGGGGGGGGGGCTCGCGGTTCTTTCGTGAATACATGGGTGGTGAGCACGGGGCCCAGAGCTAATGCAGTCTTCCTTCCTTCTTTACTTCCTGGACCGAATATCCTTTTCCCCTCCCCTCCTTTCCTATCCTCAATCCTCCCCTCCCCACTGGTGGACTGTTAACCTCAGTAGTTTAGTCCCCCTATCCCAACCAAACAACACAACACATTTCGCCTTGCTATGTTGCTGCCCCTGCTCGAGGAAGTGTCGCATGCGCTATGGGTACGTGTGTGTCTGTATAAATGTGTGATTTGTTCTTCGATGTGATTTCTACTTTCTCATAAAATTCTCCCCACACTAGGAAAGGGCTTAATTTTTATGTACTTTAGTAGATTTTACCTGATCAACTTTGTACAAGGCGTGTGGTTTTATTGTACTTACAATTGGTTTCTCCATTTTATCAGAATCGCTTTCGGAATAAATTACTCTTTCATTTGAATTTTTCCTGTCTCTCATTTCAGCACTCCTTTCCACCATTTTGTTTAAAGTGTTCTATTCTTAATTTATCGTCAGATGTAAAACCTTGGCTATTTCTTTCTTAGACAGCAATCATTCCTTTGATCTAGTGTTTGGTCACATATCTGTACGTTATGCTTGTGTGGCTCTCACACTTAAAGTTTTTTAATCCCTGAAAGACTGCAGAGAGCTTTGAAGTTGATTGTTAACAACTATCAGTGATTTGCAGGTCAATTTTGCATCAGCAAGCCACGAGCATCGGGCTTTAAAACTGACTATAGTTACTGAATATAGGTGGTTGGCCCTTTCAACCTAGCGGACTAATGACGTCCCGAATGATAAACGTAATCTTTTACGTACATGTAAGTAAATTTGCTGCTCCTGTCGGTACCAAATCTCACTGTATCACACTCTGAGATAATCTGAAGATTTCCTGAAGATTTGACCAATGGGGCTGTTGTTGTTATTTAAAGTGGGCTAAATAGCGAGGTTATCAGTCCCCTGTTCCGAACAAAGGCAATTCAACGCAGGTTACAACAAGATAGAATCATTGATTAAGACGTGCAGAGGTAACCCACAAAGTGGACAATAAAATACTGAAGGCCAAGGTGAAAAGATAGTCTCATACGATGACAGCAAAATACTGTGTCAAACTGATCACAAGGATAATAATGGGTGAGCCAGCCACTCTGCACACACTAAAAGTGCCAGTCAAAAATATGACCGACCTTACAAAAAAGACAACAGATGAAAACTGTTTGATTGTTGGGTGCCTGAAATATCAAGCTTAGGTACCACCATTATATCATATAATAAAAACCGGCTGCGCGAGTAAAACCTAAAACACGGTTAGCCATGGAGGCGTCGTCACCTAAAATCAATTGAAGCTCAGAAAACATGTTAAATGACTGTTGAAATGTGGTTAAAAATGGGCAGTCGAACAAGATGTCGACCACTGTCAACACAGCGCCACATTGGAAATCTGGTGGGTCCCCACGACGTAAAGGGTGGCCATCTGTTAGCCACGTATCGCCAATACGTAGTATGCAGAGAAGAATAGACTCCCTACGAGAGGCACGCAGGGAGTACCTCCACATGGCGGTAGAGGACTTGACGACATATAGATTATTTGGCTAAGTCCACCCATGCTGAGTTCCAAAGGCCAATGACCTCGCGCTATTAGCAGTCGGATGTCTTTATCCTGGATATCAATCTCCAAGGCCCGTTTTGTGGTGGCCTGCTTGTCCAGGCGATTGACTTGTTCATTGACCAGGATACCAATGTGGCCCGGGCTTCAAGCAAAAACCACTGAATGGCCCAACGCACCAAGGGTGAAGACGGTGTCTTGCATAGACCACACAAAATGGTGCTTTAGATGAATCTGATCAAGGGCTTGTAAGCCATTCAGGTAGTGACTACATATAACTATAGACTCCCCAGGGCAGATTCGGAAATGTCATAGAGCTTGAGAGACAACCACCAGCCCAGCAGTGAAAATGCAACTCCCACTTGGCAAAGAATGCTGCTCGACGTGGTCACCATTAACATATGCATACCCAGTACGGCCGTCTAAAAAGGAACCATCTGTGTATATCACTTCCGTAACATGGAATGAGTCAATTAGTGCCTTGAACTGGAGACGGAGAGCCAATGGTGAAAGTGGAAGAAGTGGAAGAAGTGAAGAAGTGTAACAGAAGCTTTAGGCATGGAACGGATCAAGGAGGTGTACGGAAAGGGTACTGGAAAGGGATTCAAGTGACGAAAGGAGGGAACAAACTCTGACAAAAATCGGAAGACCCAATCTTTGCGGTCGTTGCGGGAAAGGGAGGAGCGCAGCTGGGAAAAGAACCCAGATACAGTTTGGGGTCCGGATACGCCATTCGACGGCGACAGAAGTGCATCACCCTGGTTTTGGAAGCAGAGAACCAAACCATGGGCGGAGGCCCATGATTGGGCCTTTAGGATGGCTCCCTACAGTCGTCATTCTGCAACACCAATGCTAACACAGCTAAGTAACAAACAAAGGTCGTCGGTAAAATAGGAAGAAAATACCGATGATCCCACTGTGGAAGCAAGACATTTTATAGTGATTCAAAATAGCAGTACATTGATGATGGAGCCCTGTGGGACACCATTGTCTTGAAAATGATAAAAGCGGCGGGAAAGATAATTTTAAAGAAAGATGGCTCTGTATGCCCCAGTCTACGATGTAGTGAGAATATGGTGGCGCTAGGTGGTGTCATACCCCTTCCGATGGTCAAAGAGGAACGCATTATTATGTACGGATTGCAGACTCCAGTGATACAAGGTTGTTGATGGCGGAGCGGCCCTGACGGAAAGCCCCTTGTTGTTTGGCCATGAGCCCCCTATCCTTAAGGATCCACATTAGCCGCCGACTCACCATATGATCGAAGAGCTTGCAAAGAACGTTGTTGAGGTTTATCGGGCGGTAATTGTCAGTTACCTGTGTGTCAGTTCCAAGTTTCTCTACCGGAATGACGGTGCTTTCCCGCCATGGCGACGGATAAACTCACTCTGCCCATAGATGGTTATACAGGGCGATAAGCTTGCGTTGTGACTCTGCTGAAAGGTGACGAATAAACTGGGCGTGAATCTTATCTGGTCCTGGAGAGGTATCGGGGCATACAGCGAGGGCAGTCTCGAATTCCCACTCCCTGAATGGGGCGTTGTAGGTGGCGGGTGCGTCATTCAAACCGCTCTTTGACAGCACGGAAGTCCACAGTGTAAGCTGCAGTCGTAGAGATATGGGCACATTGGTCCACGATGTACTCAACGATAGTGGCTGGGACTGTGCATATAGTACCCTGAATTTGGAGACAGCGTATTCCTGTCGGTGGGCGGTACACAAAAGTCGCCATACTTTGAACGATACTCGTGAAGGTGAGTCGTGCGTGAGAACCGATGGTGGGTTCCTACCTCTCCCAGGAGTTTTGCATACTCTGCTTGATCAACAGGCGGGCTTGGGTCTGGAGACGCTCAAATGCAATAGAGTGTTCAATGCAAGGGTGTCGGCGGTGGCGCTAGAGTGCGCGCCATTCTTTGGTTGGTTGGTTTGTTTTGTTTTAGGGGGCGAAACATGGAGGTCGTCAGTCCCCCATTCTGTCACAGGGCGGTACAAGAAAAGCACCAATACAAAATAAAACCGCTCAAAATTAAAAACAGTAATGAGAGGAAAATCTCAATCATGAAGTAAAATGTCAATGAAGTCGATAAGACAAATCACGAAATGGGATGATCACACAGAAAGACGCAACAATTAAAGGAAACAATTCAACGAAGCTAATGACTGTGGTTCACTGACCATGAGATGAAAAATAGGAATGGTCAACCACACACGGCAATACAAGGAAGTCCCCTATCAGAGAACACGTGACAAGGGGAACACAGATGGTGGGATGAAGCAAAGCTTCACAGAGATTGGTAAAAGCCCCCAGCACGAATAAAACATCAAAGTAAATCAGTCATTCTGGTATTGTGACTTAAAACATCTGATAAAACACCAGGAAAATTAAAACCCTGCCACAAGGCGGCTAAAAAGGGCAGTCTAGCAATGTGTGAACAACTGTCGACTGCGACCCACAGCAACACTGGGGTAGGTACTCGCCACTGAGTAGATGGCCATAGGTCAGCCAAGTGTGGCCAATGTGTAGCCGGCACGAAACTACTGAGTCCCAGTAGGAATGCCACACAGCCATAGTCTCTTTTATAGTGTTGAATTTGTAGGGCATGGTCAGGCTACATCACTCAGTATCCCACGCCTCAAGAACTTTACCTCACAGAATGAACAAGAAATCAGAAGCCAGGAAGCCGATCTCTAAAACGGACACATCGACAGCCTGTTTGGCAAGCGTATTGGCACGTTCATTGCGTGGAATGCTGACGTGATCCAGATACTAAATAAATGCCACTGATCTACCAGACTGATCAAGAGCATAAGCTCTTGGATAGCCATCACCAAATGGGGAAATCTGGTAGCACTGGTCCAGAGCGCGAAGGCTGCTCAGGGACTCACGGCAGAGAAGGAAAGACTCACCTGAGCAGGAACGCATATGCTTGTGAGCACGGAAAATGGCTACCAGCTCTGCAGTGTAAACACTGCAGTCATCCGGCAGACTGCTGCTCAACATGGTCGTCATGGACGCAGGCAATGCCAACGCAGCTATTAACCACTGAACCATCCTTATGAACTACGCCATAGCCAGCAACGCAGTAATGACAGTCACAAACTGACGATGGAGAGCCCTCAGCAGTCCTTGGGCCCATGGGTCAAGTGTAGACAAGACATATCTGCGACAGAAACCATGGAGGTGTACTTCCACATGCCCAAAATGGGCGTGGAAGAGGATAGGTCTCAAACTACAACAGGAGGGACCAGAATCAAACAGCTATCGTGTACCTTACCTGGGTTGCTGTAGTTGATGGATGGCCACATCAGACAAAAGAAGGTGGTAGTTTGGGTGGCCTGGCAAACTATACACTCGGATAGGCTGGGGTTGACGGCGGACCCATAATGGGGAGACCCCAGTCTCCACAAGTAAACTGGTCATGGGGCCAGTATGGAAGACTCCCGTCATGATGCGAACCTCACAGCATTGGACGAGGTTCAGAATAAGGAGTGCCAAAAGCGACGCAGAGTTATAAGCGAGGCACCCAAAATGTAAACGGTACTGCACCAACACTGTATACAGTCGCTACAGTCGCAACAGGGTGGAGCGTTCAGCACCCCAGGTAGTATGACCCAGACAGCGAAGAGCGTTGAGATGGCGCCAGCACTCCTGTTTCAGATGATGCAGACTGAGCTGCAGAAACAATGACTTACGTAACATTTTTAACTGTCAAATCAATGTCACAATCTGGCAGAGGTCCAAGAGTGGCAGCGGTTTGTAATGCATCCCACTCGGCTTTGTTAAGGGCCCAACGAGGCAAACAGCAAGGTCAATGACACTGGGGTAGTGACATAAAAATCGCAAAGTGATCACTACCACACAAGTCGTCATGCTCTCTCCAGTGAAGAGATGGTAGAAGGCCAGGGCTGCAGATGGATAGATCAATGGCTGAGTAAGTGCAATGCACCATACTGAAATTTATGGGACCACTTGTATTTAAGGTACAAAGGTCGAGCTGGGCGACAAGGTGTTCAACTTCCCTACCTCAGCCAGTGGTCACGTTTCCATATCACAAAGGGTTATGGGCGTTGAAATGGCCCATGAGTAGGAAAGGTGGGGGTAGCTGAAAAATCAGTGCATCTAACACATGGCAGGTTACATCACCATCCAGAGGAAGATAGCCAGTGCAGACAGTTATAGCCAGTAGTGTCCTGATTGAAAAGCCACGGCTTCCAAATGTGTTTGAAGGGG
Organism: Locusta migratoria; assembly: GCA_026315105.1. Taxonomy (NCBI): domain Eukaryota; kingdom Metazoa; phylum Arthropoda; class Insecta; order Orthoptera; family Acrididae; genus Locusta; species Locusta migratoria. The sequence goes on from CM048749.1 coordinate 415,900,074, forward strand.
CCCAACTTCACTGTAGACAGAGTTAAGGAAAAGAAGAGAATCGCCAACAAATGCCGTGACACAAGCGTGACGATTCTTGGAAAATCCTTGGTAGCCACGAAGGACTGAGATCAACATTGCCAGAAGACAGGTTCCCTGGAGGGCAATGCACAGTACAGGTGAGGTAATTAAAAGGTGTGTTAACTCTGCCAGGTGTTGAAAATAACTGCCGCAATTCCACTGGAGGAAAGTGCTGGTGAAGCATGAAAGTGAAAATGTTCAAATGTTTGTGAAGCTTATGGGACTTAACTGCAATATCATCAGTCCCTAAGACAGCAAAAACACCATGCTCGAGGGGTACTTAAAAGGTGTGTTAACTCTGCCAGTTGGTGAAAATAACCGCCGCAATTCCACTGGAGGAAAGTGCTGGTGAAGCATGAAAGTGAAAATGTTCAAATGTTTGTGAAGCTTATGGGACTTAACTGCGAGGTCATCAGTCCCTAAGACAGCACAAACACCATGCTCGAGGGGTACTTAAAAGGTGTGTTAACTCTGCCAGGTGGTGAAAATAACCGCCGCAATTCCACTGGAGGAAAGTGCTGGTGAAGCATGAAAGTGAAAATGTTCAAATGTTTGTGAAGCTTATGGGACTTAACTGCAAGGTCATCAGTCCCTAAGACAGCACAAACACCATGCTCGAGGGGTACTTAAAAGGTGTGTTAACTCTGCCAGGTGGTGAAAATAACCGCCGCAATTCCACTGGAGGAAAGTGCTGGTGAAGCATGAAAGTGAAAATGTTCAAATGTTTGTGAAGCTTATGGGACTTAACTGCGAGGTCATCAGTCCCTAAGACAGCACAAACACCATGCTCGAGGGGTACTTAAAAGGTGTGTTAACTCTGCCAGTTGGTGAAAATAACTGCCGCAATTCCACTGGAGGAAAGTGCTGGTGAAGCATGAAAGTGAAAATGTTCAAATGTTTGTGAAGCTTATGGGACTTAACTGCGAGGTCATCAGTCCCTAAGACAGCACAAACACCATGCTCGAGGGGTACTTAAAAGGTGTGTTAACTCTGCCAGGTGGTGAAAATAACCGCCGCAATTCCACTGGAGGAAAGTGCTGGTGAAGCATGAAAGTGAAAATGTTCAAATGTTTGTGAAACTTATGGGACTTAACTGCAAGGTCATCAGTTCCTAAGACAGTACAAACATCATGCTCGAGGGGGGACTCAAACCCCCGATGGGGGCCTCACGCATCGCAGCATAGTGCCTCAATGCACTCGGCCGCTCAGCCATGGCCCATAAAAGTGACCAAGAGGCATGATGCGCTTCAGTGTCAGCTGCCGCCACCGGTAGAGGTTCTGTAGTATCCATCTCCAATGCGTCTAGAGTGTCAGTGAGGACAAAGTTTTCTGAGGATGCGAGAAATTCCACCTCGTCCACAGAGGCAGAGGTGGACGGGGGAGGTGGCTTGGAGACCACTGGGATGTCCTTCGTCTTCTTGGTCTTTTTTTTTTCTTCTTCCTATTCCTCTTGTCCCTTGGGGGCTTCGATGGCAGGGAGGGCTTCCCAGACTCAGCCTCAGAGACTGAGGAGGAGTGTGACCAGCAGCTGGCAGCTCTGCCTGCCGCTGGCTAGTGTCAATGGCGACACTGGCGGTGCCCTGGGAAGTGACTGCCCCAAGGGACCTATTCTGAATGAGGGAATCCGGGGAAGATTCATGCTTCTCTGATGGAGTGGTAGGGACTGTTTCTGAAGTAATTGCCTTGGGAGCAGTAGCCCCAAACCTCCTTCGGGGCAGGTGTAAGTTGGCGGCCCACCGAAAGAGATGTAGCGACACCCGCTTGCCTGGTAAGCCCCATATACAACTGAGGTGCGGCAGGTTCCTCTGAGGTTTCTCGCTAACGACTTCATTTATTTATTTTATTTTTAATTTTTCTATTTTTTTTTAATTGTGATTTGTACCGTCCTCGCGATTAGGGAGATTAAGCCAAGATCCCTGGGCTCTGAAACGTACAACATTCCTCGTTGCAGCACGCACAGAGCTTATGTTGTGGCAGACTGTTGGCGTGACACAGACCACAGCTCGGGATCCTGGGTTCCCCAAACCCGTACTCAGCAAATTAATGCTGAGCCCCTGAGTGGGATTAATGGGGAATATACAAACATACACACATCCATTTTTTATAGATAAGGTTACAATAGCATACCATCGCCGTAGCCAATAAATTTTGATACAAATAAAAGGAAATTAATAAACCCTGAGACTGTTTTTCGTCCTGAAAATGTCCAAGACATTAAAGATAAATGTAAAGCACTGAAATATAATTTGTGATGCGGCCGGAAATCGAACCTGAATCTCTTTGCTTACTAGACAGACGTCTTACCACTAGACCACCGCACCACTAGCAATTAAGGCGCCTCGGAATAGTTTAAGTATGACTACCCTCCACATAACAAACTTTAATTCAGTTTATTTTAAGTGAAAGAAGTTTACTTACTTACTCTTCTAAGTTTTCAAGGCAGAAAATCATCTAAAACATTTTGAAAGGTGACTTTTTATAACAAACTATTTTTAGTCCGTGTTATCGCCAATGAATTCAAACAGTACTATGAAACCTATAAACGAAGACTTAATTTCCAAAATTTCTACCCGATTTTTTGTCATCGTCAGAATTCTATATATCTGCAATGATGTCATTACATTTTGATAAGCTTACTGTGCCACATTATAAAAGATCAGTTTATACTACTGCTTGACACGTACAGTTTTATCTTTTCCGTGCCCCTGTAAGTGCTAGATAAAGTACTTGAATTGCACCATCTCGTCTACAAACTAACACTCTACACAACGACTTCTGCTGATCCGTCATCATAATACCTCTTCCTTCCTCGCACTCTCACATGTTGATTAGTATGTTGACTATTAGTTTTCTGATTTCCTTTCACCTCAAAACTGGCATATTTCTTGCTACGAAAGCAAAAAATCTAAAAGTAATTTTAAAAGAGCGAATCCTTTTCGCAGTAGTTGTTTTTTGAATAATTGTACTGGCAAGATTGATTCTATCTACAATGGTAGCCCACAGTAATGCCATTAACCATTTTTCTGTAAGACTCATAATAAACATTTCACATCATGGATCAGTTTTTATTTTACATACAAATGTTCCAATTTAATACTCATTCGAGGAAGAAACGGGGTTGCGGTTCCATAGACAGTGCAGTATCTCTAGGCAGAGGCCTAACCGAGTAAGGCGGCCCTGAACGTGGCCCGTGGACAGTCCTGAACTGTTGAGTAATTATCAGCGCTATAGCTCAGCTGACTCTCACTGGCTGCCAGCGACCAGCATTCAGCTGAGCTATCGCAGCGAACTCTGTGTGGCGTCGCACGAAATCGTTCAATCCATTTATTTTCGCAGTGTTGCCAAGTACCTGTTCATGAGCATGTGCTCGAACAGCCATGTGTACTAGCGATTAAACTCCTGCCACAACAGAACTACCATACACATTTTGATTTGTATATTTGATAACTTTTCCTTTGATTGTTCACTTGGAGTATAGTTAAAAAGGCTGTAATCGAATCAAATGTTCAAATGTTTGTTAAGCTTATGGGACTTAACTACGGGGTCATCAGTCCCTAAACTTACAAACTACTTATCAACTACCTTATACTAAGGACGGCACAAATATCCATGCCCGAGGGAGGATTCGAACCCCGACCGTAGTGGCCGTGGAGACCGTGACTGGAGCGCCTCAGTCCCCTCGGCCACCACGGCCGGCGGCTGTAATCGTATCCTGTAATAAACGAGAAATAATCTAGTCATATATATGATATTTTGTTCAAAAGGGGAAAAAGAAAGGCGGTGAAGTGGCGAAGTGTGCTGTCAGCAAAATAAACGTACGGACTTGAGCCTGGCTTGCTGAAGCAGCGGCCACCACCAGTGGTGGTGGTGGTGGGGGGAGGGGGGGAGAGGGGCTGCAACCGGAGCTTAACAAGTTGTAGGCGGAAATGCGGCGCCGGCTGCGAACACGGCCGAGCTTTTGGTTTAGCGACGACACGCCCGCTTAATCGAGTTCCTGCAGAGAAGTCTGACCCCGTTGCCTTCCGTAGTGAGGGAGGGGCGGCTGGGGTGGGAGCGTGGGCGGGGTGCGCAGTAATAACAGGGTTAGCCGGCGTAATGCCCCGGCCGCCGGTCCGCCAATCACATTACGCCGAGCCGGTCGCCGGGGCACGCGCTCGGCATGTACTTGGTACACAGCTCAAAGGAGCAGCCGGCTGCTGCAGCCGAGGACGCGACGTCCACCGCCACAGTCCGCCGGTCACCACCCGGAGGGTCGCAGGCGGCGACAAATTGTCGCCAGCGCTGCCGTCTGACGCGAGGAGACTGAGAGGACAGTTTTAAGTGCCATCACACAGAGTTACATTCCTAGCATTGACACACACACCGCTGTGACAGTGAGGAAGCTTGGAGTTTAACGTCCCATCGACAGCGTGGTCATTAGAAATGTTCAAAAATGTTTGTTAAGCTTATGGGACTTAACTACGGGGTCATCAGTCCCTAAACTTACAGACTACTTATAAACTACCTTATACTAAAGACGGCACAAATATCCATGCCCGAGGGGGGATTCGAACCCCCGACCGTGGTAGCCGTGCAGACCGTGACTGAAGCGCCTCAGTCTCCTCGGCCACCGCGGCCGGCGTGGTCATTAGAGACGGAGCTTACGCTCGGATGTTTGGGTAAGGATGTGGAAGGAAACCGGCCGTGCCCTTTCAAAGGAACTATCCCGGCATTTGCCTGGAGTGATTGAGGGAAATCACGGAAAACCTAAATCTGGATGGCCGGATGTGGATTTGAACCACCATCCGTCCAAATGTGAGTCCAGTGTGCTACCACTGCGCCACCTCGCTCGGTGCTGTGACAGTGTCGTCACTTGGATGCTCGAACCGCGCTGTGTTTGCCAATGAACAGGTATCAAGGCAACACCAGTTTGCTATTTCTTTCACTTTAAGCAGTACTGACATGTTCAAATGTTTGTAAACCTATTGAGCCAGGCTGTTATGGTCATCAGTATCATCAGTCTCTAGACTTACACACTATAACCCTTTCTTTCCTTAAGAAAAAAAAAATCTTTTTTTTGTAATAATAACAATCTCTGTTGCAAATTAATACTGTTTATTGACGCGTTTTTTTTTCTTTAACTCGACACATTATTATGTTTGCACTTTTTACAATTTTAATTACCATTTATTTTCACGAACTCCAGTAACTGAATCCATCTGTATTCATGCACATATAGATCGTGTAATTTTTAATGCTTCTTCAGTACTTTTATACAATTGTTTCGCACTTCACACCACTATGATCGTTTCTTTTTAACCCCCTTATGATGCCCTTACAACATAGACATACTCTCCACTTCGAGGTTTTTTCGGTCCATTTTCAAATTCACATCATAGCCGCTCACACGAGGTACGCAGGAGCTTATCAGGGACCCCTCCCGGCGCCAATTTGCCTCTTTTTTTCCTATAGTATTAATTTGTAACAGAGACTGTTATTATTACAAAAAATGGATTTACTGTTGCTGCACCATGCCAATCAAGAGTGAGTAAAATAAAATATATTTTTTCATTTTTTTGTATGTAGAATTTGTACTGTTGTCGCCACAAAAGGCACTATGATTTTTTCGTAAAATTTTATTTTATCGTTTTCAATTTTTTTTCACCACCGGGACTCAAAGGTACCTTCAGGCTCCATGGACAGAATCAAAACATGCGCAGAAATATACTCGAATTTGTAATACTTGTATAGCATTCCATATAAAAATTAAACATATTAAATTAGAAAATAAATTTACAAAAAATATATTTATGTTTTTCCACATTAAATTTTGCTTCAAGAGCAACGTTTTGAAAGTATATGATTTTTACATTCGTATTACGTATTTAGTGATGTCATCAAATTGTGAGAAACAGTTCTTTTTGTCATCGCAATACAACTACACCTTACTGTGAATGTGGTATCTACTTTTTTTCTCACATTTCACATTTTCCTCTTTTACGACTGAATGCTACAAAATGATTTCCTGGGTTGCAGAGACGTATATCCTTAGGAACAGAAAAATTATATTTCCTTCTCTTTGGGGGAGTTATGTTGTATCTCTTGTTGTCATTCATTAGCCCTACTGCCACAGCACGCCTGCATTGGCAGTGCCCCATGTCGATCAGTGAGTGCCATCATTTGTTTGATCGCCTATAAAAGGCCATAAGTTCATCTTAATCTGTCTGTATGATCCACCCCACCCATGTTTTCATTGTAATCGCATACGACAACTGGACATGGTGTAGTCATTTTTCACTTTCTCTGAAATACCAGTGGAAATGTCCTCATACAAAATTACATCAATCTCTCCATCAGTCAGAGATCGAAAATAGCCATGAAAATAGCCATCAGTTTTCTGATTTTCGTCCATCTGTGTGATAAAAAGTAGACATAAGTAGAGATATGTAACGCTTTGTAGCTACAACAATGTGTTCGCACAACTTGACGGTACTAATAAGGCCACTTTATAGATTAGACTTTTTATCTCACTTGCTTGTAATGTAATGCTTCAAACTATTATCAAAAAACAGACTATATGTACTAACATTGGAAACCCCAACGTAAGTTTCAATAAATTGCGCACAAACCCAGGCAACCGCATAGAAACAAACACACAATCACAGCAGCGCGCGAAAAACAATTACAAGTTCTGTCGGCCAAAGAGGTCTATGTATCGTGCAATACCATGTCTTAAACCATAGAGCAGAGGTGCTGCAACGTCCTGACAGGCTCTCAGATCACGAAATTGAACTATAAGAAAATAATTAGAGTCAAAACGTACTGGAACTTTAAGTAACGTGAGGCAACAAAGGGTTACTAACAAACACTGAAGACAACTAACATACCCTTGTTCGAGGAAGGACTCGACCTCCAGCGGGAACAACTGCTCAGTCTGTAGCATGACGTCTTAGACCATGTGGCCTTTCCTTGCAGCTAAACTGACAAATTCTTCTGAAGAGGTCAAGATGGTCACTTATCATTATGCCATGTGAGACCCGCCTGGACAGTCGTACTTGTTAAAATGACTTCTTCCGGTGTTTAGAGGCACACCCGTCAGTCGCGGCGGATTACCCGCGCTGCGATTCGCGCGGCTGCTCGCCATCGGGTGTTCGAGTCCCCCCCTCGGGCATGGGTGTTTGTGTTGTCCTGAGGTTATTTTACCTAAGTTTAAGTAGTTAGTAAGCTACAGGACTAACAATCAAGCATTTGAATCCGATAGATTTACACATATTTGAACTTATTTTTTCACACGGGTTAATGACGAGTGGCGGTATACTGGCCGCTCGAGATCAACACCGCCTAAGAAAGCTCTCACAAGTAAATCTAAGGAAGTGTTACTCGCCAATTTGGATATGTTATAATGCATGAAAATCTATGCGACACTTAAGAAAAAGTTGTTAAGATATATTTACGTGGTGAAACGGTCCCTCTGAAATTGCGATAGTGTATAGTGCGATTAGTGGAGCGATTTTAATAATTTTTGTCATAAAAGTATCTTTTGATAAAAGATGAAAATCAGGTCTAGTATATTAGAAAGGGAGTGAAAATTAGGGGGCTAACCATCCCTTGAAAAAGCATGTGTAATTTTTTCTTTGTGTAGCTATGTTTAACTACGTAAAACCACGCTTCCCGTAGATATCAGTAGCACACTGAAACCTCCTTCTGTTGTTAGATTTCAGCATTCCGCTTAGTTTTGCCCTTATACGTAGCTACTGCGATCTCAATTTTCCGTGAAATGGATTTTAGCAACTTTGTGTATTTTTCGCTTTTCGCTACTATAGTTTGTTCTGGCATTCTGTAACCACTTTCATTGTTTCATCTCTCTCCTCTGAGTAGAATAAGCGGTTATATCTTATTTTCTTATTTTCCGAGTTGTGATATTTTTTTTAAACTTAAGTAGTCTTTCATCCAAGCGGTTTCGAAGTACCGGTAGTCCAGGATCAATGCTATCATTGTGTTCCTTTCTTTCTACCCATTCCAATGAGTACCAAGAAGAGCGAGCTCATTTCTTCCATTCTTAAACTATAAATTTTGTTAGTTTTATTTTACATTTCCGTGGAGCGCACATATTACTTGATCTGAGGCCACGTAGTCCTTTGTGTTAGTTCGGAGCTGTGAGGGAGAACGGTCGATCGTGTTCGCTAGTATTGCCTTCCATCGTTTGATGTGGTAATCATGAAGGCCTAACTACGCCAGTCGCGAGCTCATGGAAATTGATGTTGGCGAGAGCTACAGAAGCCGCTCACTTTCATTAGATGTGCAGCATCCGACGGTGTTTGTCTCTTAGCGCAGCGTGGTGCTTGAATGCGTAGCTTGGCTTGTGAATGAGAGTGCGAATGTGTCCTGTTTCACCTTACCCGAGTCCCAAGTTAAAGATTATCCTACAAGCAGGGCATGCACATTATATGGGCAATGTTTACGGTCATGTTTAATCATACATGTTTCAAGGCTAATAATTAACTATTACCAGTGATATCTGGTTTCATTGTGTTAAGAAATCGGTGTCCTCTTTTATATGTGTTTTACTTTACAATAAATGCCTCTTTATTTAAAACTCAACATTTTCTTGCCAACGAGTAAAAATCTCTCCCCATTTTTATCAATATTCTTATGTTGATTAGTCAGATACCGATTCCTATGAGCTCCATTGTAAACCTGTTCAAAATTACCAGTCCCTTCTAGAGTAAGGCTTAAGAGAGTTAGTTTACCCAGTGTTTCTTGCCAGATATAACTACCCACAATTAATGATTAGCTTTCACCTAACTTCCATTCAGTTATTCATTAATGTAGGCTGCTTTCACATTAATGCGCCGCCTAGCAACGAAATTTCAACACTTCCATATGTTTCTTTGACAGCGCTGTCGTGTGACGTCACACAAAGTATGCCACGATCGCCTAGCTGGACGGCTGGCCGTTATGAGACAGTGGGCTATGCCTCATCACCCAGCCAGGTAGACACGTAATTATGGCCAGCACCCTCTCTTTAAAGCACTCTTGCTTGGATATGGCCTTTAGGTGGTTTTCTGTATCCCACAACGTGAATACGTGTCAGCTACCCATACCCAAGTTGCTCCTCACCTTCACACTTTGCATCGACAACATGTAAAACATTAAACATAGCTATTGAGGAATATTTACTTACTCCCATATGGGAAGGGGGGCGAGCATTTGGGATGGCAGCAAAGTGGAAATCCCGCCTTCCTTAAAAGTAACCATGCCGACCACAACTCGATGCAGGATTAGGCAGGGAAGAAAAATGTGAGAATCTCAAATACAAAAATATTAAAGACAGTACTTCATTAATCCCACAGTAACACAAGTATCAGAATAAAATATCCCAATGACCGCGAACAGTAAGGCCTAGAGGGTTGCATCTGCAGCAGATAATATCTTTAAGTGGAAGTGAGTGCACCCAAAGTTCAATGACATGAGTATGCTTCGTTACTTGATATTATGCCATGTGTCATGCTATACAACACGGCTTTATGTATCGTGTTATTTAAATATGAGCGAAAGTCAAATGTTCAAACGTTTGTTAAGCTTTTGGGAGTTAACTGCGAGGTCATCAGTCCCTAAACTTACAGATTGCTTATGAACTATCTTATACTAAAGACAGCACAAACATCATTGCCCGAGGGGGGAGTCGAACCCCCGACGGGGAATAACCACACGCACCGGAGCATAGCGCCTCAACGCGCTCGGTCACTCAGCCGCGGTTGGTCGAAAGTAATACTATACTTTTATTTAAATATTTTATAATCATCCAGCTTATTCAAGAAGCTGGTTCACCAGAATATATTCGTCATCCTTGGGCTGTGAAAGTAGTAATGTTCGGTCTGGTGTCAATCATAAAGGTACCCTGACTTACAGAATTTCATGGGACAGTGGAAGACAGAAGGGACATAATATTGATTCGACACCACACTGCTCTTATGCAACCTAAAGTTGTATAGGAGACGTTTTCAGGCATGCTTGTGCAAGTGATTTGACTAAAGACACAAATGAATTCAAGAGATAGGCTGCCAACGAGCACTGGAAAAGAATTGTTGTTGTTGGGATTTTTAAAGAGGACTAAACGGCTGGATTTTCAGTCCCTTGTTGCCAGCTACGACGCTACGTCAGAAACTTTACAATTTGTAGCACTACACACTCAGTATACACTAGCAACAGAGAGAAAATGAATGTTAAAATTACAACATAAAAAAGAAGGCAGAGTAGGAGTTGACCAAATAGACCACAGAGCTAAAACATCACAGCAGAAGATTGTGGCTAGCTGATCATGAAGCTGATACAGGATGAGCCAGACTCTGCACACACTAAAATCCTCCATTTCAAAACAAGAGATAAACCATTGAAGAGACAACAGATTATGAGTTCTGAAGGGGTAGTGGCCCACGAAATCAGGCAACTGAACCCACCGCTCAATAGAACAATAAAAACCAGCTGCAAGAATAAAACCTAAAACACAGTCAATTACAGAGGTATCGTCAGCTGCCAAGGGCAAGATAAAAGACTGCCACAAGGCAGCTAAAAGCGGACACTTCACCATAATGTGGACCAATGTCAATAAAGCACCACAAAGGCAATTTGGTAATTCCTCTCTATGTAAAAGTTCATCACGTGTGGCCAATATGTAGTCTGCAGAGAACGACAGAGTCCGTATGAGCCGTCTGCGGTGGCCAAGCGGTCTGCGGCGCGCCGGTTACAGTCTGCACCGTCACTACGGTCGAAGGTTCGAATCCCCCCTCGGGGATGGATATTTGTGCCGTCCTTAGTAGTAGCTAGTTCATAAGGAGTTTGAAGTTTAGGGACTGATGACCCAGAAGTTAAGTTCCATAAGCTCTACAAACATTTGAACATTAGAATTTTTTGAAGTCCATACGAGAGACCTGCAGGAAAGAGCATATGGCCATAGAGGACTTGACTACCCAGAGCTTATTCGACTCATTCAAGGCAGCCCATTCCGAGTTCCGAAGCTCATGTCCCTTATGGGTCATTTCTAGTCAGAGATCCCTGCCCTGGACGCCAACCTCTGAGACCTGGTGATAAGCTTGTCCAGGCTACTGACTCGTTCGTTGCCTGGGATGCCAATGAGACCTGGGGTCAAAACATAAACTACTGAATGGCCGGACGCACCAAGGGTGATGATGGTGCCTTGGAATGATCGCACAAAATGGTACTTGGGAAGAAATTGGTCAAGGTCTTGCAAGCCACTCAGGAAGACACTACAGTTAACTATAGACTCTCTGTGGCAAGCTCAGAAATGTTGACGAGTACAAGAGATAGCCACTAGCTCAGCAGTAAAAACGATACACACAGGACAAGGAATGCTATTCAATGTAGTCACCAAGAACATTAGCATACCCACCACAGCAGTCTACAAGGAAGCCATCTCTGTGTAATACTTCTGCATGATGGAATGAATCAGTTAGTGCCTGGAACAGGTGAGAGAGAGTTGGATGCGAAACAGAGGCTCTCGAGTTACTGGACATGTCTAACTGGGACTGCAGGTGACGAATGGAGCAAAGAGTTGTACAGGAAGGGTAGTGAAAAGTGGGAGGGATAGGAGCGACTCTAGGGACGAAACAAGGGAACAAACTACAGTTGGGAGACCCGACCTTCGCTGTCACTGGGAGAACAAACCTGTCATTAAAGTGGTGAGGTGATGCATGAATTCCGGCAATGTATGAAGCCAGTAGCTTCTCAAGCGGATTCACAGTGAAGGAGCTCCAGCTTCATCGAGGAGACTTGCCATTGGACTCATGCGGAAGACCCCTGTTGCTAAACAGACACCTCTATGATGAAATAAGTCCAAGACACGCAATGCAGAAGGAGCTGCAGAGGCGAATACCAGGCTTGCCGTAATCCAGATGTGGTGGATGGGGGCCTTATATAACTGCAGGAGACATGGACTGGCGGCTCCAGAGTAGTATGTCTGAGGCATCAGAGAATATCCAGAATTTTAGCAGCTGTTGAAGGTATGGGACCCAATGAGCTGGGCATTGAACAGCATGCCTAAGAAGCGAAGCTTCTTTTGAATGTGAAGCAGGTAATCAGCCAAAAATAGTTGGGGTCTGGGTGCACTAAGCAACGACAACAGAAGTGAATGATCCAGGTTTTGGATGCAGAGAACTGGAACCCTTGGCCTTTTCTAATGGCTCCCTGCAGAAGCCTTTCAGCGACACCAATACAAGTGGAACTGAAGTACATGCAGAAGTCATTGGCAAACAGTGAGGGGGAATCTGACGAACCCACCACCACAGCAAGACCATCGATAGCGATCGAAAAGAGAGGAATATTGAGGATTCTGCTCTCCTGTACTTGAGGTGAGCTGAAGAAGATACCCACCCAAAGCCGAAAAAAGCGACGTGAAAAGAAGTTCTGAATAAAAACTGGAACCCCTCGGGGGCCCACCTTTAATTTTCTGAGTACGAGCTTGGCGAACCTGGCGTCCTGAGCTGTGGACTGTTTAGTGCCAACAATCCGCCATACCGTAAATTCTGTGCGTGCTTCAATGACCATCGTTCGGCGTGATGGTGGAATGTTGTACTTTTCAGACCTCAGGGATCTTGGCTTAACCGCCCAGGTTGTGAGGATGGTACAAACCTCTATAAAACAACCCTTGTAAGGAGTCAAATTTTTCTCACTGTTATTCCGACCTCACAATCTCACTCTACTTGCCGAGACGAGTCTTTTGAATATAAAGACGTTGAGGTGCAGGTATTTTCAATGATAATAACTACAATTTGATGTGCAAATTACGATATCATGTTGCAAGTGCAACACGATAATCAAGGCTGATGCATACTAGTGAACAAACACCCAGAGATTTTGTAAAGTGAAGGCGAGGGCGGCCGTGTGGCGATGGCTGGCCAAAAAAGTGCAGGTGGGCAGAGGTCCCTACAATAGACAACCATGGATGCTCCTACACATAAAAGCAACTTAAAAATCCTCCTTCCACTTTGGGGAAACACAACATAACTCGGACGTTTTAGAAAACACTTTATAAGTCGTTTAAAACGAACAGACAATAGCTTTTTTTCCCCACAAAGCCTGTTTATTTGCAACTTGTTAGGACGCACAGAGAAAGTGTGCTGCAGTGCGCTAGCAGTGCAACACTCTCACAGAAATTTTTGGGCAGAGAGGCGATAAAGACTCTGGCCCAGTATTGCACTGTACGAAGCACCTCTGTCATGGAGTGTATCTGAGTCGATCTCCAGTGGAGATAAACAAAGATTGCGCCCTGTTCGTAATGTTGGCTGAGATACTTCCTATCTAGTATGATCACAGACAGTGAGCATTAGTTTTCACTTGCGAGCGCATTTTTAGTGTCAATGCAATGAGACTGACGTCCCGTGCCAATTTATAGCGAGACTAGCATTTATAGGTTGTTCTTGACTTCATCAAGACGCAGGAAAAGTGCGATCGGCAGTAGTCGATCAAGACAGATAATGTTTAGTTCCGGTTTCAGCAAATATGCAGCTAGCAGCCATCGATGCAGTTAATGGTTTGTGTGCGAACGCTTTAGGCGAACTCCACCCATTCCCAAACAGCAATAACAAAAACATTTTTTTTTACCATTGCGTAACTTCTCGAACTTTGTGACAGCCTTGAACGTAAACTTTAGAAACTGAATTAGAAGTCAAGTGGGCGCTATTATTCAGCCTTTCTACCAACTTTATGTTATTTTGAAATCGCTTATACATTTCATCTATCCTGTCAACCTATTCGGAACTTGGAATTCAAAATATCTATTTTATTGTTTTTATAAGCTTGAATTCTCTAAATCTGTCAAATAATAGACACATATAGTTTTCAATCAGCTTTTTATTTCAGTAATTAGTGACATCACTTTTGTACCTGAACTGAACCTCATTACTTACACTTTATTAATTTTAAGATTTTTTCTTAAAGGAGATGTCATCTATGTCTATCTTTACATAAGTGATAAAGTTTCATCGATTGTAGGTAGGCAAGGAGCATCTTTCTGACTTCTACGTGACATGCTGTTGATGTCTTCCTTGCAAGAGCCTCGGGTATGGCAAATAGTCAGATCAGTCTGCACTGTAAATAGTTGGAAGAGAAGAATAAATATCTCAGCAGCATAGCTTTCATGTTAGACCCTCAATCTCAAGGTGTGCTATGTGCCAAGGAGATGCATGGCTGTTCAGGTTGAACAGTCGCTAGCGGGCAACCTCTGAGGAACCTGCCACACCTCAGTTGTATAAGGCTTACCCAAGAAGTGGGGCTCTGCCTGGGCTGACATATAGTTCCCTAACTAGTCGTGGGACGACGATGAAACGAGCAAATCATAGATATGGTGACGCAAAACCGGCGTCTATAAGCATGGACGAACCTAATTTAATGTTACAGCGTATGAATCCCAAGCGTTACCTTCAATGTCCACATCATGGGAAGAATACAGGGCTCATCAACAAGGTGAAGGATATGTACCCCCCCCCCCCCGATACCTGGTCTGGAGTGGAACAGATGGTGCATCATTTCTGTCAAGTAAGCCCCTGTTTTCTGTTGTGAACGTAGAAAATTTGGGGAGGTGGAAGGGATGTCCAAGATGGGATCAGGTTCTATCCCCATAACGACGTTATACTCAGCCCTGTCAGGGGCATTACTCTCCTATGAGAAGCTGGATGATGTTCCTGTTAGTATCACTTCACACAAAAGCCTGAACATGGTGCAGGGCTTTATATTTCATAGAGACCTTTTATTGCAGTCGGATCACAAACAGTGTAAAAACTTGGAGAGGCGAGGAGTACAATTTATTTTGGCGTGTGTATGGGGGTGCATTGTCTTGGCTTTTCAGGGTGATTCACTGCCTGAGAAAGTCAAGGTGATGATCTAACTGTGTGTCGTCAAGCCCTACGTTCCTCCTCCTATGCGCTGCTTCAAGTGCTGGAGGTTTGGTCATATCTCCTACCGCTGTGTTGCCAACCCCACCTGTCAGGAATGCGGACTTACGTCACAGCTAGACACCCCATGTACTCCTCCTCTGGTCTGTTTAAATGCAGCCTACACCACTCTCCCTGTTCATCCGACTGCACACTCCCTCAGAAAGAAAAGAAAATAATTCAATATAAGACCCTTGATAAGCTATAATATTCAGAGGCTAAGAAAAACTATTTAAGGCTCCACTCTGTGAGCAGTTAACCATATTATGCCAATAGCTTCAGCTCCTTCACCGTTGCCATCCCTGCTGACACCACCTTCTGTTTTGTCTTTTGTTGTGGGCCTTCAGACCCACCTGTTAACATCTGCCCCCTTGGTGTTTGGGGGTGCCTCCTCTTCTGTTTTCCCCAAAGCCCCTACTTTGGGAACAGTACCCACACAAACACAGGGGACATCGGTCCCCAACCCTGAGCCAAAAGCCATCTCTGACTCTTCTAGCAAGGAACAGCTCCCTTGGAACCCTTCCAAGGTTTCTCCCACTAGTACAGTGGATACCAGTGAGTGGCAGAAAGAGCCACAACTGCTTGTCGCAGGGCCTCAACGGCATCCTCAGTCCCTGAGGATGGGTCCGCAAAGCCCTTCCAGTAAGAGAAACGCAAGGAACTTCACGAGAAAAAGAAGAAGAAACCCAAGAAGAACCAATCCCTGGTGGCTAACGTTCCACCATAACGCATCTCTGCTTCTGTGGATGAGGTAAAGATCCTTGTGTCCCTCGAGGACTCGGCAATTGCTGATTCCATGGAAGTCATGGACGTCGGGGCTCTGCCTCTGCAATCAGCGGCAGCAGACGGTTCTGTGAATTCCACGGTATCTTCGAAATCAGGATATCTCAGCAACCAGGAGACACTGTGATACTTCAGTGGAACTGTGGCGACTTTTCCTGCCATTTGTCCGAGCAGCAGCAATTGTTGTGCCGCTTCCCAGCCTTTTGTGTAGCCCTGCAGGCCCTTCCAGGCTATGATAGGCTCTCTGGAGGTGTATGCATCTATGTCGTTACCATTGTCCCCAGTGCCACTGTGACTCTCAAGGAAGTGGCTCTTAGAATGCATGCTATGCAGAAACTAACGATCTGTTCCATTTACCTTCCTCTGGATGAGGCAATTTCGCTTACTGACCTTGCTGCCATGGTGGCAAAACTTTCCCCGCGATTTACGCTTCTGGAGGACTTCAATGCCCATCATCCTTTGTGTGGTCGGACGGAGACAACTCACTGTGGTTGAGACGTTGAAACATTATTAGTACAACAAGACATTTGCCTACATAACACATGTATTCCTCCACACTTTAGTGTGGCACATGGAACGTTTTCAGCCGTTGAACTGTCAGTCTGAAGCGCAAGTCATATCCCACATCTCACTTGGAGAGTCCTCAACGACCTGTTAGGCAACGACCACTTTCTATGCTTCCAGGTGATGTTGATATCACTGTTTAGCAGGCCACAGAAACCATTGTTTCTGCTGCCGAGAAAACTTTTCCCACCTCAATTTGTTCACTTCACCATAAGTCGGTGTCTTGCTGGTCAGCGGAGATCACTGAGGCCATCCGGAACATTGGCAAGCACTCCAGCGCTACTGACACCACCCTTCTGTAGAACATCTTATTGCCTTCAAGTGTCTTCAGACCCAGGCTTGGCGACTGATAAAGCAAAGCAAGAGGGTTCCTTGTAGAGGAACGTTGCCTCCATCAGTTCCTGCACCTCTCCTTCACGGGTGTGGTCGCAAGTTCGACGCCTCTTTGGGTACCGCACACCGGCGGGAATACTGTCTCTCAGCATTCGGGGTACAATCTGTACTGACCCTGTCGCCATAGTTGAGCACCTGGCAGATAATTATGCTCGCAGCTTAGCAATTGCTGCTTATGGTGCAGACTTCCGCACCCTTAAAGAGTGAACAGACCGGATTCAGATTTCTTTTTGAACGCAAAGATGGGAAAGGTACGACGTTCTTTTATTGATTGGGAGTTTGAAAGTGCCCTTGCTGCATGCCCAGATACCTCCCCTGAACCCGATCACATTCACAGTTAGTTCCTGCGACATCTGTCAGTGGACTTCAAGCACCAACTTCTCGCCCTGTTCAATCGTCTCTGGCTTCAGGGTGTTTTTTCCGTCCAAATGGCGGGATAGCATCATCATCCCAGTGATGAAGCCTGGGGCGGATCCGCAGGTGTCTGATACTTATCGACCGATCAGCCTCAACAACATTCCAAGCAAGCTCCTTGAACACATGGTGAGCTGGAGGCTCATGTGGATCCTTGAGGACCGGGGACTCGTGGAGCCACAATAAGGTGGGTTCCGTCAGGACCATTCCACTATCGATAATGTCGTGTCGCTAGAGTCGGTGCTTCGTACAGCCTTTACACGCTGCGAACGTCCTTTTTGATGTCTTCTTTGATCTGCGGAAGACTCGGGACACCCTGGCGCCACCATATACTGTCTACGCTGTATAATTGGGGTTTACAGGGTCCACGTCTTGTACTGATACAGAACGTCTTCGCGCTGCGTTCTTTTCGTGTTCGAGTTGGTACCTGCCTCAGTTCACCTCATTATCAAGAAAACGGAGTCCCACAGGGTTACATTCTTAGTGTCTCTTTATTTTTAATCGCCATTAATGGTCTTACTGCGGCTGCCGGGTCATAGGTTACCACCTCCCCATATGGCGATGACTTCTGCATGTATTATAGCACCACCAGCATAGGCGTTGCTGAACGGCGGTTGCAGATAGCAACTTTTCGACTTGTCCTGTGTCGCTGAAACCATTTGCACTGATGGTTCCATAGCAGACGGTCGTGCTGGGTATGCTTATCTTCATAACGACAATGTTAAACACCATT
The DNA here is from genome assembly GCA_026315105.1 of Locusta migratoria. Taxonomy (NCBI): domain Eukaryota; kingdom Metazoa; phylum Arthropoda; class Insecta; order Orthoptera; family Acrididae; genus Locusta; species Locusta migratoria. The sequence goes on from CM048749.1 coordinate 415,917,948, forward strand.
CTCTGCCGCATGAGAGTAACATCTATACTGCAGAGCTGGTCGCCATTCTAAGGGCTGTGGATCACCTCAAGGCCTGCCCGAGGGTTTATTTATCATCTGTAGTGACTTCCTGAGTGGTTTACAGGTGACCAACCAGTGTTTCTCTCACCAACGACTATTGCAGTCAATCCAAGATGCTGTATACTCCCTCGGCCGATCTGACCGTTCTGCGGTCTTTGTATGGACCCCAGATAATATCGGCATACCGGAAATTTAACATGTTGATAGGTTGGGCAAGCAGGCCACTTTGGCAACACCTCTAGATATTGCCATCACGGAACCAGATCTCAAGTTGGCGTTGGTGCATGAGGCTTGGAGCATCAAATGGACTACAACGAGGGCACCGAATAAGCACCTGGCATTGAAGGTATCCATAGCTCTGTGGAAATATTCACTGTGGCTCATATGTCGAGAGTCGGTTGTCCTCTGCCTCCTCTATACTGGGCATATCTCCTTTGCCGTGAGGCCCCACCCATGTGTTGCTGTGGTGCAGTGCTGACAGTAGTCCATCTTCTGATGGACTGTCCAGTTTTAGCCAATTTGCAGCAATCTTTTATTCTACCACATGCGCTACCCTTAGTTTTAGGCGACGATGCCTTCATGGCTAACTTAGTTTTAAGTTGTATTTGCGCAGCTGGCTTTTACAATTCCATCTAGTGGCGGGTGCTATAGCGTAACCTCAGGTCCCCACCTATCCAGCATTTTTGAGCCCATTTAAGACTAGTGTGTCAAATACCAAGTGGTTTTTTAAAGTGTGCAGCATGACTGGCTCATACAGTATTATCTTTGTGGCCAGCCAGTATTGGTATTCTGCTGTCCAGTTTTAGCTCAGTTCCTGACGTGGTTAAAGAAATCCGTTAAACTTTGTTTACAAGATAAATCAATCAAACGTGAAGGCCGTAAACTCCTCAAAATACCATGAATTATTATTACTTCAGATTTAAACTGGAAAGAACACGTAGATAATGTTGTGGGAAATGCGGACCAGAGACTGTGTTTTATTGGTAGAATATATACTATACATTGTTCCTCTTACACAGATAGAAATGATCATCAGAATAATATACGAGAAATCATAGCTCGAATGGAGAGATTCAGGTGTTCTTTCTTCCCGTAAGCTATTCGAGAATGGAATGGGAGATAAATAGTATAAAGGTGGTTCGATGAACCCTCTGCCAGGCACTTAAATGTGATTTGCAGAGTATCCGATGTGGATCTTCATGTGAATGTTTACCTATTGCGTGTCTTTCTCTTATGTTGTCAGATAAATGTTCATTGTCAGTCTGCCCCTTTGTGAGTTTCTGTTTTCGGTGTTTAGTTTTCTTTTTAGCTACTAGCAGTGACCTCTTAGCTAGGTATAGGGAACTGATGACCTACCTGTTTAGTACTCTCAAATTAACAACAACAACAACAATAAAACTGGAAGTGAACCTTGCAAGCCCCAACTGTGCAGTGCAACCAGATTGTGGTGGCACCAGGAGGTATCATAGGCGTTCCAGAGGTCAAAAAAGATGGCAACAAGTTGCTCGCTCCTAGTAAATTCCGTACAAATGGTAGTCTCTGGAGGTTGTCAATAGTGGAGTAATCTTGACACAAGCCACACCCTCCTCCACTCCAGTTATGGGTAGAGAAGACCTCAAGGTTCAAGGATCCACATGAGTCGCCAGCTTACAATACTTCCAACGATTTTGCACAGAACGTTGGTGGTAACTGGTGGTAACTATCAGCCACCTGCTGATCAGTTGCAGGTTTCATCACAAGGACGATGATGCTTTTCCACCATTGTGACTGGAAACCTACCTCTGCCAACAGATTGTTAAACAGGTTGAGAAGATGCCAAAAGGTGATAGAGAAACTGGCTGTGGATCTGATCAGGTCTCAGAGACCTATAGGGGCACGCAGCGAGAGCATTTTGTAACTCCTACGCAGTAACTGGAACTTTGTACAGTTCCTGGCGGCCCATATGGGAAGATAATTCCGCTTGACCCGCTCTTTGAGGGCACAGCAGGCCGAACTATAGTTTGGCATCACAGAGCAATGTGCAGAATGCTCTGCCCTGCACTTGGCGATAACGTTTGTGTGAGTACAAAGGGTGCCCTCGGCGTTTAGAAATAAAGATTCTCGTCGGTGGGTGGTATCCAAAAAGGTGCCATACCTGAGACCAAACACAAGAAGGGGACGTGGGAGAACCAGTGGAGGCTATGCACCTCTCTTAAGAATCCTTGCTCTGCCAGATGTGTCGTTGCGCTCAAGCAATCAGGTGTTTTATGGTAGGGAAGTGCCAATGGCATTTTAGTGCTCACTGACGGTCCCAGATGGCCTCAGCAACCTCCTGCAACCACCAAGGTTCGGACTTGCGCTAAGGTGAGCCAGTGTTGATCATAACTGTAGCCTGAGAGGCATAAACTATGGCAGCAGTGACCTGTTGTACTGCCATATCAGTGTTGGCTTGTGGTGGATTAGGAACCACAGCAGCCAAGGGTAACCCCACCAATCAGCTCAATGAAGTCACCATCAGGGTGGGTAGCCAGCAGGTTGAAAAAGCTGGAACAAGAAAAGCATGGGGAAATTGTCACTACCGTAAAGGTCATCCTGGAGCCTCCAACTAAGATGTGGTCGAAGACTTGGGTTAAATAATGAAGATCAATGTAAGACTCTGTGCAATGTATGACGCTAAATTGTGTAAGGGCACCGGTATTCAGAAGGCATACATCCTGCTGCGACAGAAAAGCTTCAACATTTCAACCACTGCCTGAGGATGAAGTTGTACAATCAAGTCAGTAAGGACAGTGGGAGAGACCACTTCATCTGGGAGGAGTTTCCTGCATGGCTAATCAAAGTGTGGGGTAACAGCGCAGTGTTTCAGCTCTGGAAAATGGTGGAAAACACCAATGCAATTCCACTGGATAATGATTCCCGTATTGTGCTGAAAGGCCATGATCAGTGCAATGGAGGGAAGTACTATGGAACTGGATCATCTGGTACCAAGTGATCACAACCAACAGTCTCTAGGACAATTGGTTCTATGGATCCAGTAAGATAGCAGTTGCGAAGATCTCCACCCCTCATCTTTCGAAGTGGGAGAAGTAGGAAGCGGTGGAACTGGAGCCACCGAAGGTTATTTTATTCCTTATTGTTTTTCTTATTTCGTCCTCTCGCAGACTGTTTGGTGTCATGAGCTTGGAGAGCATCTTTGAAGCAGCTTTATAGATCGATGAAGATCTGGCAGTCCTCCTACCAACAGGTTGTTGATCCTTCAGCCACTGGCTGGGATCATCAGCTGTAACTCCTGGAGCCGCGGTAGAGAGCGTCCCAAGGGACCTCTTTCTTCCTAGAGGAATCAGAGGAAGCTCTTGCCTCTCCTACTGGTTGGTGCAGACTGGCTTAACCGATGGTGGTGGAAAATTGCTCCCACAGAGTGCGTCAAGGGGGCAGTGGTTGAAGAAAGGTCCTGACCCATCAAGGGAGCAGTGTCAGATTGACAGTCCACCTGGCCCACAGATGAAGATTGCATTTGTGATACCTTTGTCCCCAAGGAGAGTGGGGATGACATAACTGAAACAAATGACTTTATGATACGCACAGCATGGAGACTCTCATAGTTTTCCCATGCCTCTGTATAAGTCAACCTGGCCAGGGTGTTAATCTCCATAATTTATCATTCCTTATGGAAGATGTGGCAGTCCGACGAGCAAGATGGATGACACATCCCACAATTCACACAGAGAGGTAGTTGGGTACATGGAGCGTCCGGGTGTGCTGGGCAACCTCAAACCTTGCAAGTGTGGCTCGACGTGCATTGAGAGGATATGTGCCCAAACTTCCAGCACTTGAAACATCGCATAGGAGAGCGACATACAGCTTGACATCGCACTGGTATACCATTACCTTGACCTTCTCAGACAGTGTATCATTTTAGAAGCCTAGGATGAAAGCACCGATGGCAACCTATACACTCGTCGAACTAAGTGGTCACCTTGTAGCTCTAAGTTGGTTCGTAGCTCATTGTCAGATTAAGTGAGGAGTTCACAGTGGAATATCAGACCTTGGACCATGTTGAGTGTCTTGTGGGGTATGATACTCATGGGAACATCACACAGATTGTCGCTGGCAAGTAATGCCGTCCTCTGGGCAGGGGATGCCGTTTTCATCCAAACAGCCCCGCTTCTCATCTTAGAGAAAGACACTACATAACTTTGAGCTGTTTAACGAAGAATTGCAGCTTGGTTCACTGGAAGGATTCTACATTAATACGTGTGCAGACAAGGTACTGGAGCTGGTGCCGCTCCGCGTTCCTCCCATTCCATGGCCAGTGACACTGTCTTCCCACGTTTAGAGACGGCGATTTTGCGTCCGTCATCTTTATTACATACTCGTTGCATCGTGCTCCCACGAGCAGCTAGGGAAATATACGTCCACCCAGGCAGAGCTCCACATTCCTGGGTGAGGCTCATGAAACTAAGGTGCGGTAATTTCCTCAGACGTTTCTTGGTAGCGACTGTTGCACCTCAACAGCCACGCATGTCTTCGGCACGTAGCTCACCATGATAGTGAGAGTTTCTTGTCGCGCGACGGAATTGACGGGAAATGCTCGAAATTTATACCCAGCCGTTATTCGACGCTGGGTCTGCACTATGATAAAAGGACGCACTCAGTGAATTGCAGACAACACGAATCAACGGATCATGTCTGCTAAAATGTAAGGCGGAAGTTGGTGATATGCGATCTTAATATGAAACACGGTCCCTAGTTGTTCTCAAAGAAGAATACTAGTGATTAAAGTTGGTCAGCAACTGTCTCTGAATATTCTGGGCTAGTCTGAGGTGCTGTGCGACTATCTTCACCAATTTATGGCCTGACAGCACGGAGGGGTCTAAAAACACTCATGAAGTTAATGCGCTGCCATATACTTCCTCCACCCAACCGAGAATATTTCGCAGAACATGAGGAGAGGTTCAAAGAATAAGATGACTAAGCCAGCGCCCATTTTTGGACCCCATGAAGCATTGCTCAAGTGACATGCAACGTGGGCGCTACTAAACGATTTGGTGTCAGCTGCTTCCACGAGAATACCAGAGGCATGAATACTGGTTTCTACGTCTTGTGAATGCAGTGCACAGGACCAGATGAATATATGCACTACAAAGCTGTTTAGCGCACCAAGGTATTTACCACTTTTAGTAAAAGACTACTTTCAGGAAATTATACGACAAATCTATTAAGTGGCAATGAAAATAAAAGATACTAAATTTAGATGCAACAGTGTGCAAATATACTGAACTACTTAAAAGGGATTCGTTCCAACATTAAAACCTCGACTAACAGAGAAAGTTGCATAAAAAATTAAAACAGTGTAGTAGATGACTTGGTGCCTCTTTGCAGAAAATTTTAGGCTCAGATGAGACACCAACTGCAACACACTAAATCTGCAGCCTACAAGCTTAGAATAGAATCCACACAAATCACACATTTTCTCTGCATACTTCCTTGGCTGAGATGATGCGTAAGTGCGTCTCATTAACAGATGAGACTCGTATATGCCTTTAACTAGACACTCGTTGTACACCGTTTCGAAGGCAGTTTTATCAGCCTGAACTTTATAGATGCACCATCCAGCGAGTTCGTAAAGGTGGTAGTTCTTTTACGTTTTGGAGTGGCATTCAATGGGGCCATTCAGCGCGACTGTTGGTTGTACAATACAATGAAATGGCCATAAGGTACAGGGATGACTTCCGACGTATAATGGTATTATATAGGCCGTATTTCAGTGAGGGATTCGTCTTAATGAACAACATTTTATGCTCTCATCGCACACATCTTATGAATGCGTACTTTAATGATAACGACGGAGCAAGATTAAACTAGCAAGATATGAGCACTACCCGACATCCCTGAGGTACATTAAAAAGGGCTGTTTATGGACGAGAATAACCCCACTGTAGAATGAAACAAGTTGCACCAACAATCCCATGATGATAACATATTTAACCTTACATCTGATTTGATAAATAATTTTCCGCAAATCTTCAGATTTCACGTAAGTTCTTCATATACACCGTTCACAAAGACGGATTTGGCAACCTGAAAGACTGCAGCAACTGGTTGATTCCTTTCTCGCTGTCCTCACTGTCACATGGCAAGGTCATATTGTATCGTTTTTGTATCCAGGATAAGATTTTTTTTTTTTTTTTTTTTGGATGGGGGGGGGGAATTCTTATGATTTCTTGAGATTGCTTTTCTTCGTTCTTTTGGTACACTAATACATATGTATAAGTGGTGGAAGTCTTAACACCACTCATAATAAATTTAAATACCTATTAATCTTATCGATAAAATAATATTTAACTGATAAATAGATTTTGGCCCGACAGAAATAGAAACAATTACATCGCCGGCCGTCTATTGTTTAATAATGGCATCACACAAACTTTTAAAAAGACTATAAATGTAGTTTTCTACAGGTCGGTTACCATTTGCTGACAAGGTATATCGATCCTCTAGCAATAGAGTGACCAACAGAGGACAGTTTCGGTGATATCGAGAATAAGCACACAACATCATTTGAGGGTTAATTAGGTGTGAAGACTTTTATATTTCTGCAGTTGTCGTTAATAAAATGTATTTAATTAGTCCAATTTGATGCTATTACGTCTCGTTTTACTTCCTTTTCCATCTCCCCCCGAACCGTCAGCTCATTTTGTCCTCTCCTCTCTCCCCATTATGGTTCGCGTCGCCCTCTGACGATCCATCCCCTACTCCATCTCTGCCAATCGCCTTCTTCCTTCTCTGTACATCTCCTACTAATGTCACAGTCTTTTTCTACCTCATACCCCATCCACCTAAGAAAAATTACGTTTAACAACTTTGAAAGTCATCAGTGAAACTGTATCAAAATTTACTATGTCATTCAATACTTTGATTTACGGAGTACAGATAACCTTCTGTTTGTGAACATACCTACTGGTGACAACTTTCAAATTGGTTGGTGAATCGGTGTCGTTAGATACCCTCCGACATGCACCATACGAAATTTTTCGCATCTTGTTTTGTAGCTCAAGTGTGCAAAATTTAATGAAGAGCTCATTAAAAATATATTTGTATGGCTTACAAACAAATGGACACCGTTAACTGACGACTACGTTCTGCATGGTGTTGGGCCCATCTGATGGTGTCTAAATGGTAAAGTATGACGTAACCGTGGACATCGGGAGTGAAGTTGCATGCCATGCAGCCTTTTACATATAGGTTCATTCAAAACACGATCTCCTGTGGCTGCGTGCCATTAGTCAGCATGCTGACGTTCCAGTTAGTGTTCCTGTGTACTGAAATCCGTAAGTAGTTGTCTTTAGCTGCTGTGACAGTCTTTGGGTGACCAAAATGAGGCAATTCATCGAAATATCCAGCATTTCAGTCCATGTCCGAACGAAATCGCTTTGGTTCACTACGAAAATTTTCGCGACACGACGGCGGAATAACACCACGCCGTAAGACCTTTCCGATCGCCGGTACTCATGAGTACCACCTATCGTCGCCCTCTCTCTGCTCCTCGCCAAAACTCGGCAGATGCCCAGTGAGCCAACTACGCTTAACCCTCAAGCCAATCGGGATCATCCTCAAAACATCTGTGCCAATCAAACCAAGCCTGGAAGCTACCAACTGCCTTCCAAAAAGAAAATATCTAATCAGCCAATGGCCCACTTTGCTGTCAACTGAAGGCACATTCCTTTCCCAACCTGCCGGAGTACCCAAGCTTGGTCACGTAGTCCAACTAGGTTCTCAGAAAATCAGCAAATGTGATCAGCTGCCACCATCAGGGCACCGCTGTATACAGGTCTCTGCCGCTACCCCATCCCCCCTCACTGTGCAAGACGCGCTTTGCTCTCCTTCTTCAAACAGCCGGGTGGTCCCGGAATACAAAAGAATGTCAAAATTCTAGGTATTATCCAAGTTAACAGATGAGAGGTACCGAGTTCCCGTAAAGATCAAACAGTGTGACCGCCCTAGCGTCCGCTGCTTTCCGTTATACCGAAGGCGCCAGGCCCATTGCAGGCAGACAGACACAAACGCCCATTGTCACAGAGTAACTTGGACAGAGAAACCCTTCCTCCCTTACACCACTGTCCTACGCTGTCCTAGTAGTTCCATAAGATGCTAGCAGGTTCCCTGGCTTAGTACCGGTAGACGACACTAGAGGCGCTTCTGACGGCGTCTCTCCCATATAGACGGTAGCTTGGAGGGGAGGCTGAGGGGAGAGCTGGTGCCGCCTGCCACGAGGCCACGGACGTGTCCAGTGTGCCGGCGTTTGAGGGGAAGTGGTGGTGAGGACAGCTGCTACCTGCCACAAGGCTGGCCAGTTTTAAAGGGCTTCTGACCTCAGCGCTATCATGGGACATCTTACGGAAATGCTGCACCCTCCCAACCTGCACCCCTGCACATTTGACTGGGCTCTTACGGAGGTTTCTCGTCTGTATATTTTTATCTGTGCCATTGCAAAGCTTCCGCTGGCCGGCTAGGCAGCTACCACCACAGACAAAAACATACAGACGGGAAACCTCTGTAAGGGCACGGTCACATGCTCAGGGGTTCGTGGAGGGCCAGAGCGGTTCCGTAAGAAGTCCCATGATGGCGCTGAGGTTGGAAGCAACCCTTTAAAACTGGCCAGAGCAGGCGGCAGGTAGCGGCTGTCCCCACCACCGCCTCCCGTCAAACGTCGGCACGCCAGACACAGCCGCGGCCTTGTGGCAGGCGGCATGAGCTCGCCCCTCAGCCTTCCCTCCAAGCTACCCTCTGATGTGCGAGATGCACCCTCAGGAGCGCCTCTAGTGTCTTTCTACCGGTACTAAGCAATATAACCGCCTGACATCTTCTGGCATCTTATGGAACTTCGAGGAGAGCTTTGCGGCGGAGGGGGCTTCTACCACAGAGTAACATATACAGAGACGCAGCCCCCTCTAAACCACTGTCCTACGCTCCCCTCGTAGTTCCGTAAGATGCTAGCAGGTGTCAGGCGGATCGTTGGCTTAGGGTGCCTCTCGCACGTCAGAGGGTAGCGTGGAGGGGAGGCTGAGGGGAGAGCTCGTGCCGCATGCCACGAGGCCACGGCTGTGTCCGGCTTACCGGCGTTTGAGGGGAGGTGGTGGTGGGGGCAGCCGCTACCTACCGCCTGCTCTAGCGGCTGCTTCTGACCTCAGCACCATCATGGGACATCTGCTAGAAACCCTCCCTCCCCGCACCCCGGAGCGTAGGACCGGGCCCTTACGGAGGTTTCCCGTCTGTATATATTTGTCTGTGCTTCTACTCTGTGGTACCACCCAGACTGCGGACTGTAGCTTACAGGTAATGAGCCGACCAGTCGGTTGTAGAGAAGAGCCCCTCCCACCCCCCCCCCCCCCCAATCTTCCTTTGTAAAGCCGCAGACTCAAGGCTGACTGCTCGTACGTCTCCCCTGAGTAACGGTAATGTGCAGGGGGTCCCTTCCTCTCACAGACAAGTTTCGGTAACAAGCCAGGCAGCAGAATAAATATATATGAACTGAATTTTCCACAATAGAACTATTCAAATACACCCATTCCTCCTTTCAGTGGTAGAATGACAGACAATAAGAAGAAATAACAACAAAAAATTAAATACTGATAGCTAGTCAACAATAGTGTTCTGGCCTGTCGCTTCCTGGAACGGTAGCACTGGTAGCTCTGCATCTTACTCCTGGTAGACAGGTAACTGGACTGCCGTGGCAGTGGTGCACCGGCACATCTAACCCAGCTCTCTTCTTCTGATTGTCTGGCGCAAGAAGAAAGGCAGAGGGGTAACGAAGACTTAGACGTCCCCGGCGGCTGAAGTACTGTCGAAAGACTTGTCGGATCGTCGTCTACTTACGCGGCGCAGAACGCCGGTGTTGTGGCGAATGGGGACGCCACAACATGGTATACGCCCTCTGAGATATTATGATTCGATTTGATTGGCAATCATGCCCACTCTGTCCCAATGACAATGCTCATGTGTGGTTGTTGACATATTTCTGTAGGTTGAGTGAAATCTGTGGACTTTCTGAGTAATTCTGTACTTGAAGAAATACACAAATTCAACGTCAGTTTTCAGCTGAGCTTCAAATCAAGGTGATACAACACTTCTTTTATGTGTGCAGAACAAACTAACCGGAATTCTTACATTTTATTTCCAAATACTTTTGTTGTAACTTGATTTCATAAAGGAAAAAAGTACTCTCACTGTTTTCCTTCTTCCCCATTAATTTTCAGATGACTGTTGATAACACCAAACTATATAATGTGTATTTATGTTTCGACGAACTGTAATGGATAAACAAAGTAAGCTAGCAAAATATTGTTAGAAAACAAAACCAGATGGCGTTCGATCTCACAATACTATTGTACGAAAATTGTTCACCTTTTACGCGCATGTGAATTTAACTTTAAAAGGGAAGTATATTGTACCTAATATACTATAAAACATAAATTTTAATGGTTAACGTAGGCAAGATTTGATGTTTTAGTATACGTTTTAATAAAGACTCGCCTGAGGACGCTATAAGCTGTTAATTTCACTTATGTATTTCGGAAATACTCCTGAATCTGTGTGATTTTTAATTTTTAAACTCTACTTCACCTTGTACTGACATGTACGCCTTCTTATACATTAAATTTGTCTTCTTTTTTTTTTTTTCAAAAATATACAATGTATCGAACTTTTCAAGTAAAGAGGGCGCCAATCACCAACTGCCTGCAGGTTAAGCTGCGTAGGTGTATGGAAGTGGCTACCGCATTAAATATGTAACGTTTACCAGAAAGACCTTTTAATTGTTTTATGGATATGAGCTTTAATTGTTTTATGCACAGAACATGAGTCATCATGACTTCTAATTCTGGTACGTGATTTGACATACGATTGTAATATTCTTGGCGTGTATATATTTTTATTTTGTTTTAATGTCTGGCAAACTTGACTTTACAGCAATGATGATATTTTATCATAGAAAGAAATAGATATGTAAATTTTGGAAAAAGAAAATTAAAAAAAAATTCATATCGCCTACCAAGCGTCACGCAGTCAAAAAAAGGCGTGGAAATCGGGACGGGTTCCGTCTGACTGGACGAAAGCGGTAATCACGCCAATTTTCAAACATGGACACAGGAAAGATTGTAACACCTATCGAGGTATCTCTTTAATTAGTGAAGTAGGCAAAATATTCTTAGGTATTGTTGAAAGGAGAGTGCGAGTATTAATTAAGGACAAGTTAGATGCAAATCAGTGTGGGTTTAGGCCTCTTAGAGACTGTCAGGACCAGATCTTTAGCTTACGGCAGGTAATGGAAAAGTGCTATGAGAGGAACAGGGAATTGTATCTATGTTTCATAGATCTAGAAAAGGCTTATGACCGTGTTCCTAGGAGGAAGCTACTGTTAGTCCTACAAGATTATGGTACAGGAGACAAACTTTATGCATGAAATTAAAGGGCTTTACATAGACTGTGAGGCAGCAGTTAGAGTAGATGTCAAATTAAGCTCAGGGGTAAGAAAAGGCTGTAACCTGTCACCACTGTTGTTCATACTGTTCATGGATCATATGTTGAAAACAGTAGACTGGTAGGGCGGGATTAAAATAGGTGAAAACAAAATAAGTAGTCTCGCATAAGTGGATGACTTAGTTGTAATGGCGGATTCGATTGAAAGGTTGCAAACTAATATTTCAGAGCTCGAGCAGAGGTGCAAGTAGTATGATACGAAGATCAGCATCTCCAAAAGTAATGTCTGTGGGAAAGAGATTTAAACAGATTGAGTACCAAATAGGAGGAACAAAGTTAGAACAGTTAGACAGTTTCAAGTACCTGGGAGGTATTTTCTCACAGGATGGCAACATAGTGAAAGAACTGGGATCGAGGTGCAGCAAAGCTAATGCAGTGAGTGCTCAGCTAAGATCTACTCTCTTCTACAAGAAGGCAGTAAGTTCCAAGACCAAGTTAGCAGTGCATCGCTCTATATCTCGACCAACTTTGTTGTATGGAAGTGAAAGTTGGGTGCATACAGGTTATCTTATTCATAAGATAGAGGTCACAAATATGAAAGTAGCAAGAATGATTGCAGGTACTAATAGATGGGAACAATGGCAGGAGGGTGCCCATAATGAGGAAATCTAAAAAAAACTGGGAGTGAACACCATAGATGAAGCAGTAAGAGCGAACAGACTGAGATGGTGGGGTTATGTTACACGCATGGGAGAAGCAAGGTTACCTAAGAGAGTCATGAGCTCGGCAGCGGAGGGTAAGGGGAGTCGAGGAAGACCAAGAAGAAAGTACTTAGATTCGGTGCAGAATGATTTTGAAGTAAAAGGCTTAACATCAGACGAGGCATCAATGTTATCACTGAATACGGGCCGGCCGCGGTGGCCGCGGGGACTGAGGCGCTTCAGTCACGGTCTGCGCGGCCGCTACGGTCGGGGGTTCGAATCCCCCCTCGGGCATGGATATTTGTTCCGTCCTTAGTCTTAGTTAGTTCATAAGTAGTTTGTAAGTTTAGGGACTGATGACCCCGTAGTTACGTCCCATAGACTATACAAACGTTTGAACGTTTGAACTGAATACGGGATCATGGAGGAATTTTATTAGAGGTACTATGCTCCACACTGAACGCTGAAAGGCATAATTAGTCTCTAATGATGATGATGATGATGATACCAAACATAACCTGATTATTTTATTTCATTCAGTTTTACCCAGATTTACATGAATTTATATCTACTTACGTCATTTATTTGAGGATAGAATCAAATGGAGATACTATACTGAGAGATGAATTTGACAGAGCACTGAAAGATCTAAGTCGAAACAAGGCCCCTGGAGTAGATGATATCCCGTCAGAGCTACTGAAGTCTCTGGGAGAACCAGCCATGACAAAATTGTTTCACATCGTGTGTGAGATGTATGAGACAGGTGAAGTACCCTCAGACTTTAAGAAAAATGTTATAATCCCCATTTCAAAGAAAGCGGGTGCAGACAGGTGTGAAAACTACAGAACCATCAGTTTAATAAGTCATGGTTGCAAAATATTAACACGAATTATATACAGAAGGATGGAAAAGCTGGTAGAAGCCGACCTCGGGGAAGATCAGTTTGGGTTCAGGAGAAATGTAGGAACACGGGAGGCAATACTCACTTTACGGCTTATCCTAGAAGATAGATTAAGAAAAGGCAAACCAACATTTCTAGCTTTTGTAGATTTGGAGAAGGCTTTTGACAATGTTGATTGGAATAAACTCTTTAAAGTTCTGAAGCAAGCAGGAGTAAAATATAGGGAGCGTAAGGTTATTTACAACTTGTACAAAAACCAGACAGCGGTTGTCAGAGTTGAAGGGCATGAAAGGGATGCAGTGGTTGGAAAGGGAGTAAGACAGGGTTGTAGCCTTTCCCCAATGTTGTTCAATTTGTACACTGAGCAAGCTATAAAGGAAAGCAAGGAGAAATTTGGAGAAGGAATTAAAGTTCAGGGTGAAGAATTAAAAACATTGCGTTTTGCCGACGACATAGTAATTCTGTCAGATACAGCAAAGGACCTGGAAGAGCAATTGGACGGAATGGACAGTGTGCTGAAAGTTGCATATAAGATGAACATTAACAAGAGTAAAACTAGGGTAATGGAGTGCAGTGTAAGAAAATCAGGTGATGCTGAAGGAATTAGATTAGGTAACGAAACAATAAAGGAGGTAGATGAGTTTTGTTACTTGGGCAGTAAAATAACAAATGATGGTCGCAGTACAGATGATATAAAATGCAGAATGGCAATGGGTAGAAAGGCGTTTTTGAAAAAGAGAAATTTGTTAACATCGAATATTGATTTAAGCCTAAGGAAGTCCTTACTGAAGGCATTTGTATGGAGTGTTGCCTTGTATGGGAGTGAGACATGGACGATTAACAGTGCGGACAGGAAGAGGATTGAGGCTTTTGAAATATGGTGCTACAGAAGAATGCTGAAGATTAGGTGCGTGGATCACGTAACTAATGAGAAGGTACTGAACAGGATTGGGGAGAAAAGAAATTTCTGGCATACCTTGACTAAAAGAAGGGATAGATTGGTAGGACACATTCTTAGACATCAAGGAATTGTGAATTTAGCGTTGGAGGGAAGTGTGTGGGGTAAAAATCGCAGAGGGAGACCAAGAGACGCGTATAGTAAGCAGATTCAAGTGGATGTGGGTTGTCGTTCTTATGAGGAGATGAAAAGGCTTGCTCAGGGTAGAGTAGGGTGGAGAGTTGCATCAAACCAGTCTCTGGACTGAAGACCACAACAACAACAGAATCAAATTGCAGAAATGCAGTTTCAGGCAATTCGTTGGAGAAGGAGTGGGGGATAGAGAGTATGACAGCGTTGGAGAGCTCTCTGTTTGAGAACAGAGCCTCTTGGTGACCCCACCGCGAAGCACCTGCGTGGTGTGAAGCGCCCGCGGCTGCAGCTGTGACCGCTGGCCCCCGCCGCGGCTGGAGATGGTTTGCGAGCGCGCCAGGTGTCCGCGACGCGGCCACCCCGCCTGCAGCGGCTCCATCCGTCTTGCGCGGCTGACAGCCTATTTGTCAATGGCGGCCCGCGCAGCGCGCCTGCCGATCGCCGCCTCGCCCTCCCTCCCTCCCACGCCCACCGCAGCCCGCCGCTTCATTAACGCTTTAATCGCGCTAACGGCACGCCTCCCCGCCTACCGGGCCTTTCTTGCGCGCCTCCAGTTCTCCGCCACAGACGGCGCTGCCAGCGAAGCTCCCCGGCCAGATTGGCGGCGGCGAGCAACTTGTTTGCGGCCGACTGCCTGCCTGCCGCCTCCGCACCGGCAAGAAACCCCACAGCCAAGGCACAGTGTTAAGCCGACCGATACGCGTGCAGCGCGCTGAGTGCCTCAAGCCGACCGTATCGCGTTCTGTAGGTTCCTAGCTGCAAGCACGACTTGGCACGGATATTCTGTTACTCTAGTTTCCGATAAGCCAATATCATCCGAAGACTTACACTTTCTCCTCCTCCGTCTTCGCTTCTTGCTCCTCCTCCTCCCTGTTCTCCCTGTACTCCTCCCTGTTTCTGTCCATATCTTCCTCCCTTCTTCTAAGTCTCTGCCGGATAATAAAATCAAACTGATTCAATATTTCGACGGTACAGCTCAGTTGCAATAACTGTTTTTTTTTCTTTTTTCAAAATAGATTATTTTTATAATCACAAGTAATAATTATCTCTGCTACCACTCCTTCTACTCCCCTAATTACTACATTTCAGGGACCAATATGCTGACCTATCGGTCCCTGTACTTTACTTCAGCTAATGCAAAGGACAACTAACACTCCCAGGTCAGAGGAAGAACTTGAACCTGGCGAGCTTCCGCACAGTCAGTCAGTCTGTGATATGGAGCTTCATAACGAGTGGCCATTCCCACGCGGTGGAATGAAGAAGGGAGGAAGTAACTTCGTAGGCTTTCCCGGTGTCACAAATCTTCGAAGTCTCTGCAGGTTTTCTGCCGGATAATAAAATCAAACTGATTCAATATTTAGACGGTACAGCTGTCCGCCATCTTCAGGAAACTGCTGCTGCTGAGTCCCGCTGAATACTGGTGCAAGGTGGAAGTACCGCGTCCTGTATAGGCGTCGGTCGCGTGCACGGCGCATGCGCCGGCCGTCACAGTTGCTACCTCCTAGACAGGGCTGGTGACGCCACCCCTAGTGGAACAGGGCACAACGATATATCGCACCTTACATTAATCATCCCCAGGTGCTGGAATCCGGCTCGAACATTGCAATTTGATATTATTCAATAATGGTTTCCATGTTTTACTAAGAGAAAACCCCATGTCTCTATTAATTAGATTGTCCGTCACCCTGATTTCAATGGCTTCTCTGTAAACACTGTTCCAGAAACCGGAGGTATTGGTTACTATGCGGGTTTTATCATATATCATCTTGTGTCCTTCAGTTAAACAGTGTTCTGCTACCGCCGATTTATCCGGTTTGCAATAGTCTCGTATGGCGGCAATGTTCCACGCATCTATCATGTACAGTTCGAAGCGTACGGCTGATGTATGCCTTGCCACACTCACACGGTATTTTATAAACTCCGGGTTTCTTCAGTCCGAGACTTTTAAAAGTCTTCCAATTTTAAAAGAAACGCCCCCGGCGTACGAAATGTAGGCTAGAGCCCTATACTCCTCTTCAAGAACTTTTGGAGACGGTCCAAACTACATAGCCCGGCGAATCTGTTTCTCAGAGTAGCCATTTTCCTTAAAAACAGTCGTCAGATGTTCCAGTTCAGATGGTAAACTGTCTGCATCTGAAATAGCATATGCTCTGTGTACCAGAGTTCTAAGGACGCCGTTACGTTGGTATGGTGGATGGCAACTACTGCCATGCAAATACCTGTCAGTATGTGTCGGCTTGCGGTGAACACTATGTCCAAGGGTGCCATCTTCTTTTTTGTAAACCATTACATCCAAAAATGGAAGTTTACCGTCACTTTCGACCTCCATAGTAAATCTGATGCTTGGGTGAAGGTAGTTAAAATGATCCAAAAATCTATTGAGCTTATCACGCCCATGAGGCCAGATGAAAAAGGTGTGACGGACAATCTAATTAATAGAGACATGGGGTTTCCTCTTAGTAGAACATGGAATACATTATTAAATAATAAATAATATCAAACTGCAATGTTCGACCCGGATTCCAGCAACTTGGAATGATTAATGTAAGGTGCGATACATCGTTGTACCCTGTTTCACTAGGGTGGCGCCACCAGCCCTGTCTAGGAGGTAGCAACTGTGACTGCCGGCGCATGCGCCGTGCACACGACCTACGCCTATATAGGAGGCGGTACTTCGATCTTGCACCAGTATTCAGCGGTACTCAGCAGCAGCAGTTTCCTGAAGATGGCGGACAGCTGTACCGTATAATATTGAATCAGTTTGATTTTATTATCCGGCAGAAAACCTGCAGAGACTTCGAAGATTTGTCACACCGGGAAAGCCTACGAAGTTACTTCCTCCCTTCTTTTCCACCGCGTGGGAATGGCCACTCGTTATGCAGCTCCATATCACAGACTGACTGACTGTGCGGAAGCTCGCCGAAGGTTCAACTTCTTCCTCTGACCTGGGAGTGTTAGTTGTCCTTTGCATTAGCTGAAGTAAAGTACAGGGACCGATAGCGTCAGCATATTGGTCCCTGAAATGTAGTAATTAGGGGAGTAGAAGGAGTGGTAGCAGAGATAATTATTACTTGTGATTATAAAAATAATCTATTTTGAAAAAAGAAAAAAAAAACAGTTATTGCAACTGAGAGTACAGACAATCAATCTTCAGGGGATAATTTATTGACCACTGTGATAGTCTTATACAACAGCCACAAAAAAATTTAACAAAGAGACAGTAGAGATTGTCTGACCTACAAAGATTAACAATAATCATTGTAGCTCATAACTATAATTATTCTTTTGAAGAATAATCTGACATTATTTTAGTGGTATGCCACTAGCACACACACAAACTATTTCAAAATAGCAGTTAGAATAAGTCGCAGATCACAATAAATTTCACCATGCGAAAGGTTGCAATTAATTAGGTAAATATCAACCACAATACATTTTCCTTGAGACAAATTATTTCGTTATACCATAGGTATTAAACATAAGGAGAGACATTAACTAAAATGTGTACTGTGGTCGGGATTCGAACCCGGGACCTCCTACTTAGTAGGTAGGCGCTTTAGAGCGCTCAGCTAACACAGCGTTACAGACAAATCAACACACGAGCTGCCTTAAAGCACGTCTCTGTCCAGATCACATACTTTAATTCTGCCTGTGAAAAGCTTATCAAGTCGCTGTTTATTTTTACTCAGAAACTACCATCTGCAGGTACAACAATTTTTCAAAATGGACAGAATTATTACCTACTACATGACTGTGATAGAATGATATGGCGCAGAAAACTAGCAGCTGCAATTACAAAAATTTTCATCAAGGGCAAGCTCATAAACAAATACTTGAAATACTGAAACTAGCACCCGTAATCTCCCAATTAATTACAAGAACTTTGAACACATTACAAATCGGATAACATAAGCAAGCGAATTTATACGCAATAACCAGTCAAGAAATACAGTAGATTACTTAATCAGTAAAGCAGAAATGAAACAGGTTAACAGCAACAAAGTTTGATGTTAATAAAATGCAGCAGATCATAACTATATTTGGTTAAATGAAATGAAGTAGGAATGGTGGCAATGGTAGGTGAACTAAACAACGGCTAGTGACCACAGCTAACAACGGAAGACGCATGGATGTAGAAGGTAATTGGTAACCAAAACCATAAACTGCACATATGCATCCACTGGGCCGGCCGCGGTGGCCGAGGAGACTGAGGCGCTTCAGTCACGGTCTGCACGGCCACTACGGTCGGGGGTTCGAATCCCCCCTCGGGCATGGATATTTGTGCCGTCCTAGTTTTTAAGTAGTTCATAAGTAGTTTGTAAGTTTAGGGACTGATGACCCCGTAGTTAAGTCCCATAAGCTTAACAAACATTTGAACATTTTTTTTTTTTTTTGCATCCACAGGGTAGCTGTATTTCCATGTGGAAGGAATAGCCCCTACCAAATAGAATGCCTGTTCCCCGGGTAAGGCATCATGGCCACATGGCAATTAACAACACCCAGAACCGCTGGGGTTCAGTTATGAGGCCTAGTAAAAGCGACGTGCACACATGCAGAAAAATAAAATTACCAGGGGAAAGGTGCAGCAGTTGACAAAAATTCAAAGCAATGTACATACAACAAAATTCTATCATCACTTGTAGCCTTGGAAAACAGTACGTGCACTCCAACTAGGATGACTGGAAATACACACTGCCAAAGAATGACAGAATACTCATCTTAAAGTTACTAAGGCCATAACTCGGCCCACTCCAATGTGATGACTCCAAATTATAAAACTTGGTCATCAGATGATGAATACACTAGTCAGATGTCAGCACTATGTACTTAATGGGACGAGATGAAGAAGCAGAGCACGTCGGAGTAATTGCAGAGCTGGTACAGCACGACCAGCCGCCGGCTATGCGCCTGTCACAGCTGGATCAGCATGATGCCTTGCATTCGCCAGCGTCGAGCTGGCTGCCGATTTGGCCGCCCTGAACTACGTTCCCTTGACGGTGATGACTCCGCTGGACGTCAAACCCGCACTGTCTCTTCGCGTCTGCAGAAGAACTCGCCGTTTCCTTAGTCGACGCTGAACTCGCCGTGTCTTGGGCAGGCACTACCAGATGTAATCGCCGTTCGCCGCAACTAGTACCGGCCGCGAGACAAATAACAACCGGAAACTAACCATGCCACACACTGTGAAGTAACGAACAGATATCGATACGCGGGTTGGAGCGAGGTACATCTACATCTACATCTACATGGGATACTCTGCAAATCACATTTAATTGCCTGGGAGAGGGTTCATCGAACCACAATTATACTAGTTATCTCCCATTCCGTTCTCGAATAGCGCGCGGGAAGAAAGAACACCGGAATCTCTCTGTTCGAGCTCTGATTTCTCGCATTTTATTCTGATGATCATTTCTACCTATGTAAGAGGGAGTCAACAATATATTTTCGAATTCGGAGGAGAATGTTGGCGATTGGAGTTTCGCAAGTAGCCCACGCCGCAGCGATAAGCGCCGTTGTTGTAATGATTCCCATCCCAGATCCTGTATCATTTCCGTAACGATGTCTCCCCTATATCGTGACAATTCGAAATGAGCTACCCTTCTTTGGACTCTTTCGATGTCCTCCGTCAAACCCACCTGATAAGGATCCCACACTGGGCTGCAATACTCCAAAAATGGACGGAAAAGCGTAGTGTATGCAGTTTCTTTAGTAGTTCTGTTGCATCTTTTAAGCGTTCTGCCAATAAAACGCAGTCTCTGCTTCGCCTTTCCCACGACATTATCTTCGTGTTCTTTCCAGTTTAGCTCTGAAGTAATAGTAATTCCTAGGTATTTTGTGGAGTTTACGGCCTTCACATTTGATTGACCAGAAGACTTGTTCTTGTTAAATGATTTTAGTTGCTGCACTACTCCGATGATATCTACTTCTACGTTACTCTTTACGGCATCTGTTCGTTATTCGAAATCTGGAATATTGGTTTCGTCTTATTTGGTGAATGAGTTTCTAAAAGCTAAGTTTATTAACTTTGCTTTAGTAGCGCTGTAATAGGCAGGATCGCCATTACTATCACGTAGTGAAGGTATTGTTTGTGATTTGCCCCGAGTATATTTAACATATGGCCAAAATCTCCTTGGGGTTTCAGTCAAATTACGAGAAAGAGTTTCGTTGTGATGAATATTGTAGGCATCTCGCATTGAAATCCTTGCTAAATTTCGAGCTTCTGAGTACGATCGCAAATCCTGGGGATTTTGTGTTCGTTTAAATTTAGTATGCCTTTTCCTTTGCATTTGCAACAGTGTCCTGACCTGTTTTGTGTACCAAGGGGGATCGCCTCCTTCTTTTATTAATTTATTTGGTATAAAACTGTCAATTGCTGTCGATACCACTTCTTTGAATTTGAGCCACATCCGGTGTACACCTACGTTTAGTGTTAGAAACGAGTGGAAGCTGTCTTTCAAGAAGCAATGTATTTTGTTTCTATCTGCTTTCCTGAACAAATATACTTTGCGTTTATTTTTGGTGACTTTGGGACTTTCGATATTCAATTTCGCTACGACAGCTCTGTGTTCACTAATACCTGTATCTGTTTTGATGCTTGTTATGAGCTCAGGATTATTTGTTGCTAAGAGATCAAGTGTGTTTTCACATCCATTTACAATTCTAGTTGGCTCATGAACTAATTGTTGGAAGTAATTCTCAGAGAATGCGTTGAGTACAATTTCGGACGATGTTTTATGCCTACCTACAAACTTTCGTCAATGCAAGTAAATCGAGTCAGCACGGCTCAACTTTCCCGCCTCATCCAGCAAATACACTCCCCGCCTGGCTAATATTTGGATCCAGAGGAGAGCTTCACCTGACTAAGATTTACTCTACTCGTTTTCCTGGTAACTTGCTCCATTACTGAATGATTAACTGGACTTAGTCTCCTCACAATAACACAAGGTCTCACGAACCGAAGCGTGAATTTACTAACTCTGCCAGTCTGCTGCTTCCTACCACGATAATTACGTATAAAATCCCTATTTCCAGGTTTGCCAACAAACGTGCGAAGTACCTGATTGTACCTAACTATCTGTCATTGATGACCAAGACTAATATTACACCTTGTCCTCCTCCAGATTTCTTTAATCACATGTGGAGTAACTGTGGTTGGCAAAAGATCTTGAATGTTCCTCAAATTGGACAAAGGAGAATTCAGAGAGAGGCTAACAAGAGCAGCAGGACTGGTTTTTATCACCTCGTATTGGCTAAAATAAAAGCAAGGCAGATTAAGGTCCCACTTATTTGGACAATCTCAGTGGTAAACAATAAGGGCGGATTTCAGTTTGTGATTCACTCTCTCTGCAAAAGAACTTTATGGAGTATAAGAGATAATGGTAATGTGCTTCATAGCATTACGAAATCAAAACGCGTGGAATTGTGAGGACTGCAAGGCCGCCCCATTGTCGCTAACAAGCAAAATACCTACATCTACATAAAAACTCTGAAATCCACCGTAAGGTAGGTGGAGGAGGGTACACTGTAACACTACTAGGCATTTCCTTTCCTATTCCATTCCCAAATAGAACGAGGGAAGGAAGAATGCCTATATGCCTCCGAGGAGCTCTAATTTCTCTTATCTTGTCATTGTGGTCACTACGCGAAATGTAAGTAGGCGGCAGGAAGATCGAACTACTCTCAGCTTCAAATTAAAATTCCGGCCCTCTAAATTTCCTTAACAGAAATTCACGAAAAGAAGTTCATCTTTCATCCAGCGATCCCCAATTGAGTTGCCGGAGAATTTCCGTGACACTGGCGCATTGGTCGAACCTACCAGTTGAAAAACCTCCGTTAACTGTAAAATTAATTCTCGCTGAAAGGAGCCAGTTAGAAAGCTTACTTTAAACATATAACTCTGGCCGTAAAGGCAGCTAAAGGATTCGTGTGAACTACTGGCTACTTCCTGCAACAGAATCTTGTTCCCTGGCCCAGAATTTAGAACTGACTCAAACTTTACTTAAGCAACAGGAAGAGAAAGAGACGGTGGCCAACATAGGTCGTAGATCACGGGAATTACACACAATCATTGATATACAAGCCACCACGAACTAAATCATTTTATGAAGGTGGCTGTGAGAACATTTATGGCGCAACAGAATTATAACATTATAATTTGCATCTGAGTTTGTTCTCAGCACTGGTAATAAACAACATTTAATAAAAAAGGGAGGTTATTCATAAGCTAATATTTATAAAAAGGATAACATTTCACTGACAATAAATTATTTATTCAGTCCAAACAAGAGCAAATGGGGAAACCAATTTTGTTAAACAATAAAAATGAATCCACATTTATAATAACTTAAAGTAATCTGAACTGAACATCGTCGGAGGAGGGATTTACAATCATCAAGCATTCAGCCACTCACACGCCCGAAGCAAAGCTAAACTCACAAAACTCAGAGTGCTGATACGAAGCACAAACAGGCGCCGCTTTCTTAGGCGAAATTCAGCGAACCAGGATGTGCCACACAACACAAGGAAAATAAACTTCATGGGTGGCTCTGGTCTGTCTTTCCTTACTTGAGATAATACGTGATAATAGCGAGATTAATTTACATTTAAATCAAACCGGGAGCATGTAGACTTACTGAGACACACGGCACGTATCTGCTACATTACATATTCGCACCCCACTGAAGGCGAAATGCTTAAACGTCGTATTCATTTCAACAAAATTCGACGGAATCCTAGATTACGAAGCAAGAATAGACAATAGGAAGTCACTGGCATGTAAGAAGTGGGGAGAAATCAAGTGATTAGCTATAAACCCTTGAAGTCGGAGTTCGGAACCATGTGGTTACGAAAACCAATAAAAAGTACAAAATTCAATTTCCGAAAAGTAAAGACAAATAGCTACGTCATGCAACTCTTAGAAATGCGTCGGATATCGTAATGAAGCTAAAAAAATACAGTTAGACGCGATTGGAAGGGTTTATACGGATGAACGAAGTCCAGTCTACAGAAGTCAGAAAAATGGAATAAATTCAGTCAGAGAAAATCAACTAAAAAATACGGCATGCTGCCCCTAGAAATACGTATTTCATAAGCAAGCTAATAAAGGGGGTCGTACAAGGCTAGAAGAGAATTTACTGACGGAGTCCGAATGCAAAGTACAAGTTAGGAAATAAAACAGCATTTTAAAATATCATAAAGATATACAAAATATTCCCGCACATTTATTGCATCCCATAAAACTAGAAAGAAATTGAACAGAGTTCATACACCGCCAGCTAGTCTCACACAGGTTACCTATTCCTACCGTTATGAAACCGAATTAGTTGCATATTCACCGCGTTTACCTATGCAAAACCACCGAAATGAAATTTAATACATTTCCGTACATGATGGGAGGAACTTATCCCAAAAAATGAACCTAAGATCTGCAGTCTCACAAACCAGACAACGAATTGCTACCATCTCGAGGGAGGACAGAAAGTCAGAACATCTTACCAGGTCAGCCACAGAATGTCCAGAGGGCCCATGAGCCCGCCACCAGCATTCGGAAATCGGCAAAACCCACTAAAAATGAGGTGGTGGGGGAGAGCTGAAACTCGTGCATCTTGCCGAGGCTCACTAACTGGGCATTGCCAACCCAACTTGTAAACAAAGTGTGGAGGAACCTCTTTGGTAGCACTAAAAGCAGACATTGGTAAAGACAACCTATCAATACAAAGCCATAGAAACACTAGTATCGAGCAGTCAGCAGCCGACGACGAAAATTCTCATACATACACACAGACTCCCATGCTAGAAGATTCTCATGCATGCACGTACAGAATAAAGCAAATACACATTCTTACAGGGACAGCGGGGTCACGGAGGAACCGTTCATATTGCCACATTCAATGACACAATGATAAATTATTAGCGTAATAAAATCCCAGCAGTATTACCGAAACTAAAATTTAAAGACATGAAATGAAATGCTATTCCTCAAACCTCCAAACGAGAAGGGTTGTCGATTAGCAAAAATAAAAACACGTTGTGTGATGGGTGTAGCTCGGTTTAGTAAACATTGTACAATACATATGAATTTTATCAAATTAAGCGCTATAATGACCCATAACTACAGAACGTCATACACAATGAGCATCCTATCCCGGTACATATATGACCGTATTGTTGCCGAGTCGCGTCCTTTGAGTCCACCGGTTCAGTGAAACCCCGGAGAAACCGTGACGTGCAAAATTATTAAGTACTTAACTGTCATTTATCGTTCTATTCTCGTGTCAGAACTGCATTTTCAGAGTATTTTTAAGCATGAGAAATTTTCAAGGCATGAAGCTAGAAAAAATACGTGCCATAGCATACGGAGGTTCAGATTATCTTCTGAAAGTCCTGAATCGCCAAGGGCGCTACTACGACAGCGAGGGGCGAGAGGAAACGTCGCAAGTAAAGCGCGCGTTTGCGTTGGTGAAGGTGACAGCTTCTATGCTACTCGGAGTCCGACGAAACGGTGCGACCTGGTCCCAACGCAAGACAATGTCGCTGGTTACCGCACCTCACTTTGCAAATGCGCAAAGCTTCCCTGATGTCAACATATGTGCCTCACTGTTGGTTTTGGCACATTGAAGATTCACCAGAAATACCTCTCATTTGATAAAATTTCTTTTGGTTAAATATCAACTAATGACGCGTCTTCTGCATCAGGATGTACAAGATCAAAGATGAATAATAATGTTAACCACAAAATGAGGGAGTGGCCGAGTCCTTAATGGCATCACGTTATGGATTAACGGGAAGGAGTTTCCCGTCTGTCACAATCCTTCCTGTCTCTCTCTCTCTCTCTCTCTCTCTCTCTCCCTCTCCCTCTGTCACAAACACACAATCTGTTTATGCTTACATTTACGTTTAAAACAGATTTTCGAGTAGGCTGTAATTTTTCAAATGTATTGCGATTTTGAGGTTAATAGCGTTCATATTCTTCGTTCTCATAAATATTCAATTGTTTCAGAAGAGGTGGCGGAGAGTAGACTTTTCCAAGACAAAGATGAGGTGCAGGGGCTAATTACGGTATACTTTCATTTTAACACAGTGACCTTTTTACTATCGCTTAACGGTGTATCCTCGTTTAGTGTGCATGTGCATGTTCATCTGTTCTTGGAGTTTATTTTCGAAGTAGAATGAACAGCGTTGAGTTTCTTTATGAAGCAAATAGTTATAAGCTTGTAACAGAGGGAAAGAAAAAGCCGGGGGTTTCAACATCGACAACTTCGTCATTAATGGCGGAGTTCAAGTGCCAATATTTGCCTTAGGTTAGTCTGGCATTGACTAAACTACGCAAGTCAAGGAAAACCAAAATCAGGAGGACGACGGAGGAGCATCTGAACAAAGTCCTCCCTAATGAGAGTACGTTTTGTTACCTGTCCACCGCCAGTGAACCATTGTGCAGTTACAGTTTCTCCACTTACAACATAATACTCCCAGCCTCCTTTTACATTGACAAGCCCTTTTCTCGTGACACACAGTCGTCACTTCCGCACCTCGTATAAGGTGGTCGTTCCGAAAGTAACGCAAAGGTGGACGAAATGTAGTGCAAACATGGGCGAGACAGTTCAAAGTGCATTGAGCGCATTGTGTCGCTATGCTCCGATGCACGTGACCGTTCCCCGTCGGGGTTCGAATCCTCCCTCGGGCATGGATATTTGTGTTGTCTTTAGTGTAAGTTGGTTTATAAGTAGTTTCTAACTTTAGGGACTAATGACCCCGCAGTTAAGTCCCGTAAGCTTAACAAACATTTAAACGTTTTGGACATTTTAAATTACACATTTAATCAGAGAAAAATTTCCTGTACGCAACGGCATTACTAAACGTGGTCTACATTACAAGCTAAACTTCCAGTTTCGTAGAATCCAACCCTTGAATTATCTTTGGAAAAAAAATCTGGGTTGCACTTATCGAACTCCCCGCTTTAGTAGCACTATCACGTCAATTGCGTCCCGAAAGTCTCGTGCCCGAAGGCTGTCCCTCATTGGGCCAAATGAATGGAAGTCAGTGGGTGTTTAATCTGGACTGTGAGGATGGCGACGGAACACCGACGAACCGAATATGCCAGTCTTCTGACTATTTAAAAGGCTTCAAAGTTAACATTGAAGTAGTGAGAGATGAAATGAAGTAGGACATACATAAATTTTGGGGAAGCTTTGTGGATTTAACCGACAGGAAAAACTGCTGTGACATTCAAATGATTAGCGTTTCAGAGCATTCACACAAGGTTGGCGCCGGTAGCGACACTTACAACGTGCAGACATAAGGAAAGTTTCCAACCGATTTCTCATACACAAAAAGCAGTTGACAGGCGTTGCCTGGTGAAACGTTCTTGTGATGCCTCGTGTAAGGAACATCAATGCGTACCATCACGTTTCCGACTTTGATATAGGTCGGATTGTAGCCTATCACTATTGCGGTTTATCCTATCGCGACATTACTGCTCACGTTGGTAGCGATATAAAGATTGTTAGCAGAATATGGAATCGGTGGGTTTAGGAGGACAATACGGAACGCCGTACTGAATCCCAACGGCCTCGTATCACTAGCAGTCGAGATGACAGGCATGGCTGAACCGGATCTTGCAGCCACGTCTCGATGCCTGAGTCAGCAAATGGGGATGTTTGGAAGACAACAACCATCTGCACGGACAGTTCCACGACGTTTGCAGCAGCATGGACTATCAGCTCGGAGACCATAGCTGTGGTTACCCTTGACGTTCGATCAGACAGGACCGCCTGCGATGGTGAACGCAACGAGGAACCTAGGTGCACGAATGGCAAAACGCCATGTTTTCGGATGAATCCAGGTTCTGTTTAGAGCATCATGATGGTCGCATCCGTGTTTGGCGACATCGCGGTGAACGCACATTGGAAGCGTGTATTCGTCATCGCGATATTGGCGTATCACTGGCGTGATGGTATGGGGTGTCATTGGTTACACGTCTCGGCCACCTCTTGTTCGCATCGACGGCACTTTGCACAGTGGCTGTTACATTTCAGATCTGTTACGACCCGTGGCTCTACCCTTCATTCGATCCCTGCGAAACCCTACATTTCAGGAGGATAATGCACGACCACATCTTGCAGGTCCTGTACGGGCCTTTCTGGATACGGAAAATGTTAGGCTGCTGCCCTGGCCAGCATATTCTCCAGATCTGTCACCAACTGAAAATGTCTTATCAATGGTGGCCGAGAAACTGTCTCGTCCTAATACGCCAGTCACTACTCTTGATGAACTGTGATATCGTGTTGAAGCTGCATGTGCATCTGTACCTGTACACGCCATCCAAGCTCTGTTTGACTCAATGCCCAGGCGTATCAAGCCCGTTATTACGGCCAGAGGTGGTTACTCTGAGTACTGATTCCCCAGGATCTATGTACCCAAATTGCGTGAAAATGTAATCACATGTCAGTCCTAGTATAATATATTCGACCAATAAATACCTGTTTATTATCTGCATTTCTTGTTGGTGTAGCAACTTTAATAGCTAGTAGTGTGAAACAATTCTACCAAGAAGACGTCTGCTTCATTCCCGAAAACGAACAATTTTTTGTTATGAGAATAGGGACACTGTATGTGAACGGCGTCCGCAAAGTTCATATTCGTAGGACTGCCAAGTACAGCGTAGGCAATGAATATGAGAACACTCAGAAAGGCGCGAAGTTAGTGAGTGTGCGGGAGGCTGTGGGTGACGCAGGTTTAGCTGCTGAATCCGCCACGTCACACGTCAAACGCCTGCCTTTCAAATTAGCCGACACAAGCAGACGGCACCCCCTCCCCCGCCTACAACTCACAACCTCTGTGTCTGCATTGCTTACGCCCGACGTGCTAATTACAGAGCGTGTAAAAATGGTAACAAAACGAGGCGGCAGGGTAGAGACAGAGGGAGACGGCTGCAGCAGCTCGCAGATACAGAGACTGAGGAAGAGGGTAGGGTGAGAGCTAGGGAGAGAGAGAGAGAAACGAGAGCAGAACAGGATGCAACACAGACGCAGCCGGGCGACGGCGAGATATGCCAGGCGCGGGCTTTGTCGCGAGTCGCTCTTTTCAAACGCCGCGCATGCACCCGTATCTGCGACAAAAGAGCGCGTCACGCACACACACACACACACACACACACGAGCGCCTCCCACCGGCAGGTGTCTGGGTGACCGGGCGTGCTGTTGGTCCGACACAATTTCAAAACCGTCTCGCCGCGTTTACAACTCGTCGCGCTCGAATTTACAATTTTTTTCCTCCGCTTTTTCCCCCCTTTTAGTAGAGCACGTTGCCGAGCGACGCTAATATTGCGACGACTGTAGCGCGCTCGTTTATTCACAGACGGAAACGCAGGTGGCGCTCGATGCGGAGGCCGGGGAAACTCGCAGATTTGCGCTAAAATGTAAATCTGGAAAACAGTAATTAAACCGGGAATTGTGTACTCTGAATGTAATATATTTACGCGGAAATGTACTTTCGTAATGTTTCAAAGTGCAGTTCGAGTAATTTAGAAAGGTCCCTTTGTAGCGTGCTGGTCGCTCCTGGCATCAGCTGAGTACCCATTAATTCGATGATAAAGAAAAGGAATGTGATAAATTTTCTCCGAACTCCGTAATGTCCGCGTACGATCAGCATCATACAAAGAGGATTCGGTAAATAAATTGCAGACTCTTACTCCAGGAGAATGAGCGCCACTAGATTGTTTCAATATGCTCCTCCAGGCATTACAAATGTGATTTAGTATTCGGACATTTTTATCGACAATAGAGCTGTTGAAGATTTAGGCAGTACTTTAGGATGCTATAAAGTGTAAATTTAACGGATTACTCCGATTTCTGTTGGCAAAAGAAATTACACCTTCAGTAATTAGTTGATTTGTGCTTTAACTGCGCAAACTCCGGCGGTCATTGGTCCCCAGTACCAAAGTTACACTAAACAAAACAAAAACACTGCATACAAAAAATACCCACAGGAAAGAAAAAAAGTTAAGCAGGGTAGCAGGGGAGAAGAACGAGACACAAAGTAGCAAAAGCACCTGGTAGAACATTGCTATGGTTGGCCGATTACAAGGATAAAGTATGATGAGCCAGCCACCCTGCAACTCACTAAAACCTCACTCTGAAGCCTAGTTGGCAGTCCAGACGCAATAAAAGACAGATACCATATAAAACAGGATGGATGGTTACAGTGTTCTTAGCACTCGAACAAATGTAGTAAACTAGACAAAAACAACCATGAAAATACAAGAACAGTATTCTAGCAAATTATTTGTGCAGCTGAAATAAAACACGAAAAGCAAAGTTTTGCAGATGAAGATTAAAATACCTCTCAATTGCAAAACTTGGAGAAATGTTTGCAGATGACTTTGGCTGGCTGGTCATAGGAATTAAAAGATGAGAGCCAGACACTCTGCAACACATTAAACCCTCCGTCCTTAAAGTCACGGAAAGTTACAAAATATGAAAATTTTGTTGACACTCACCTAAAATAAATGGCCATCAACAAGATTCGCCTTTATCCTCTCTGCATGATACAAACTAAATTAAATGTGGCGTAACCATAAAAAGGGGGAAGGAGATTTAAATATTTCAGGAAGAGTGAAGACCTGCGAAAGCGGCTCCTGGCACCCACCTTTTCACTGAAAACTGCCGAATTCAGCAATCCACAACACCAGAACTAGATGACATCATACTAATCGGATATCAGTTGCCAGCATGCCGGTCTCCACAGACGATTTACAGGTGGCCTCTTTGGTTAGCCTATCGGCGAATCAATTTCTCCCTATTCCGACTTGTCCTGGGATCCATAGAAGTACTACCAAACGTCCACTTTGTTCGGTTACGTAAATGGAATCTGGATTGCCACGACCAAGGAATGGAGAAATAAAGCACTCATCGAGGGATTGTAGGCCACATGGAGAGTCTCTGCGGAGGAGGAAGCACTATCTAGTTCAGGAACGGATATGATAAAATGCGCGAGAGATGACTAACCTCTTAAATACTTCTGGCTAGGAGAGCAATTCGGCTTGTTCTACATGGGCATAAGCAATGCCAACCTGACCGTCAACTGTCGAGCTACACCTGTAGACAACCTCTGAGCCCCGTGACGTGTCAAGCATCGACAGGAAATGGCGACGAAAGGTTGCAGTGTGAAATGAGTTTTCATAAATACAGGGTGTTTCACTAAGTGTGCTTGCCTCTGTAACTTATAAAATAATAGGTGACGGGAAATTTTAATGCGGTAGGTCAACACAAGAAATGTTACACTTTCTGCGGAGCTATGAGCTTAGTTTATTGTATCATTTTCCAAAGCGTTACAGAACAAAGATAAAAATTTTAAATGGAACAATCGTTTTTTATATCGTGCATTGGAATCGTTGAAACCAGCTGCGTCCAAATCAATTTAAACTACATTCCTATCATTTTTGGTTTGGGAGCTACAACCCTTCAAAATTTCAGGGGCAGATACCACAAACGCTGCGCATAATGCAATGCGCCTTCTAAATGTGGTGCGGCCGAGTTGGAACTTCGCCGGTGTCACGGAGCGAGAAGCTTCCTCGATGCGCTTTTAGACTGCCGACTGTCGCCGCACACGGCCGTATACCCGACAGTAGGAGCCACACAAGCAACCGGGGCTCAATACACCACAGTTACTGACATCGGATGAGGATGGCACACACGAACAACGAGTACGTTGACATGTTGCTGATGCTCTGCGAGTGCCGACACGATGCCTCTGGAGCAGCCACGGCGTATGCCGTGAGATATCCTAGGCGAAGAGCCCCGGCAGCCATTACGTTCTTAAGTGCCGAACAACGACTTCGGGAAACAGGCAGCTTGGTATTGCGCAGCAGTAACAGACGAAGACCTGCAAGAAGTGAGGAGACGGAGGTGTTTGTTTTAGCTGCACTACAACACGATCCTCGTGTCAGCTTACGAGCCGTTGCTGCAGTCGCTGGTGTCAGTCTCACATCTGTGTGGCGTGTAGTACACAGCCACAGGTTTCACCCGTACCGCCTGTCACTGACCCAGGAGCTGCAATGGAACGATTTCCGTGCAAGAGTGACATTCTGTGTGTGGGCCATGCGTAATTTCACGCTGGAGTCCTTACAAAGAGTTATGTTCTCTGATGAGTTCACGTTCACAAATTATGGTGCAGTGAATCGCCATAACATGCACTACTGGGCCGCAGACAATCCTCGATGGGTACGACCTGTCAACCGTCAAGTTAGGTGGTCTATTAACATGTGGTGTGGAATCCTTGGGGATGAAATCATCAGTCCACACTACTTCCCAGGTACGCTGACAGGTAAGTTATATCGCGCTTTTATAGCCGACAGTTTGGGTGGTCTCCTTGAACATGTGTGTCTACACACGAGAGTCCATATGTGGATGCAGCACGATGGTCACCCTGCCCATTCTGCGCGTGGTGTTTGGAAGAACTAAACAGCAGGTTTGCAGGAAGATGGTTGGGTCACCATGGTCCTCATTCATGGCCCGCAAGGTCGCCCGATTTAACACCAGTAGATTTCTTTTTGTGGGGATATCTAAAGGATCGTGTTAATGTCACTGAGCCCATACCCCCAGATGATCTAAAACAGCGCATCGAGGACACATGTCGCTCCGTCACACCGGCGATGTTACATCTCGTCCGCAGATCCTTTCGACAGAGCATTGCATTATGCATTGAGGAACATGGACGCACATTTGAACATCTCATGTAAATCAACTTCCCACCGCCATAACATCCATCACCCACCACACAGCCATGTATTAGGTACAGCGTGTGGTATCTGGCCCTGAAACTTTGAAGGATTGTAGCTCCCAAACTAACAGTGATAGGAAGGTAGTTTAAATTGATTTGGACGCAGCTGGTTCCAACGATTCCAATGCACGGCAGAAAAAAAAAAACGCTATTGTTCCATTTTAAAAATTTTCTCTTTGTGTTGTAACTCTTTGGCAAATAATACAATAAACTATGTTCATAGCTCCGCAGAGAGTGTAACATTTCTGGTATTGTTCTACCGCATTAAAATTTCCCGTCACCTATTATTTTATAAGTTACAGAGGCAAACACACTTAGTGAAACACCCTGTATATACTGTGAAAAGTTCAACATAAGTTGTGCCCGATGCAGACATAGGTGGTGGACGTGAAATGATCCGGAAAAGAAGATGTCACAGGAACACCCTAGTTCACTAAGAAGTGACCCGACATGGATTGCCATAGTGATCTCTGAACTCGGCGGCCGCTGCATGGTAGAGGTTGACGCATTAGTGAATAGTAAACGAAGGTTACGATCGTTTGACAAACCACGATCTTATGGAAGGTACTTATCCATCCGTTGACAGTGCTTATTTGTACACTGAAGAGCTAAAGGAACGGGTATAGGCATGCGTAAGGAAACGCAGGATATGTTAACTCTCAGAGAATGGCGTTGAGACCGCCAAACTTATATAGGACAATTGTCTGGCGCAGCCATTAGATATCACAATTTAAGAGAGTTTGAACGTGGTGTTGTACTCGGTGCATGAAAGATACACCATCTAGGAAGCGATAGAGTGTGTATTTTCCTATACGATTATTTCATGACTGCACCATGGCGTGAATGTTTGGAATACGGCAAAACAAGAAATCTCCGACATCGCTACACTAGGGGAGAGAACCGGCATGAACGGAACCAATGACAGCTGAAGACAATGGTTAAAGATGACAGAATTGCAACCTATCCGCAAACTGCTGCGAATTTCAGTGCTGGGACATCAAGACACGTTAGTGTGCAAACTAAGCGTTTAGTTCTCTGTTTCTCTAAGAATTCATTTCAATGTGGGTGAGTGGCGATGAACCTGAAAAATGGTATTGAATTTGAATTCATCAATGATTCTTATCTCTGCACTGTAAAGATACCTGAATGTACTGAGGGTGTGATCGTATGTTAGAATTACGTAAATTTCTAATTGTCGTTGTTTGTAAGTCGCCTGACACTGATCTTAATACATTTCTGCCCAAGACAGTTCTAAGTTCACTTTATAAGAAATAGAAAAATTAGCTGTATGTGGTGATTTCAACACCAATTGTATCAGTGACGTTGCAACTGATGTAAGGGTTCTTTTGATATGGTAACGTAAGAACACCTGTGCTAGCTGGTTGTCATGGGAGGTGCCAGGGTGCCACCATAATGCTGCGAGACCCCACGTTAACCAACTGCCGGCGTGGCGCAAGGGATAGCGGTGCTGAAGGTCGCTGATTCAATATCGTCTACCGGCAAATATTTATTTCTTTGTAATTATCATTTCCACAATGTCTTATATGTTTCTTATATTCAATTGTATTCTCTACTTGTTTCTTATGTTTACTTATCTTCTAATTTCTGGTACATTCTGTCTGTGTATAAATAGCAGAGCATTCTGCCCGAGAGGCAGTCAGTGCTGCGCGTTAGTTTCAGTTCGCAATAAACCTGCTTTCAGTTTAAGTGCTGTGTTTACTCGACAACCTTGCCTTCGAAGTCAAGCCTGTTTCCATTTCAACGCGACATTGTTTGGAGGAGGTGCCGGGTATACTGTGCACAGCTGCATCACCGTGGCTCCTATTAGGCACCGAAAAGCCGTCGCTTACACGGGCTAGAGCCGGAATTCAATGGATATACCGAGTACATGCTTACGAAAGTTCGTATCATCAGAAGAACCATGGTCACGAAAACAGCAGTAAACCATATGCACATCAAACACACATATGCGTTATCTAGAGACGCTGGACAGGACTCCAACAAATGGCTGAAAGGGTTCGACCCAGTCGCCAAGTACAACAAATGGGATCATACGATGTGCTTGGCCAACGTTTATTTCTACCTGGACGGAACAACCCAGCAATGGTTTGAAAACAAAGAAGAGAAGCTGAATGACTGGGAAATGTTCCAGGCGAAACTTAAGAAGACGCTTGGAGACCGCCAGCAACAAATCCGCTCGGCGGAAGAACAACTGAAGAACCGGGCCCAGCGACGCGCGCAATCTGGCTTGAGCTTTCGACGAGTTCGGACGTCTCTGCTTTCCGCTCCGCGTAGTGTTTACGCCAGTGCTTGTTGTGTTCCGCTTGTTGTTCTTGTGATACTGATTTACTGTTGCATCGTTCTACTTTAGTATCGTGTGTGTTTTGTCTGTTAATACGGAGAGTTTTCGTCGTTCTGCGGATTTCCGGTTTTGCCCGAAATCCATCGGCCACTGATCATCATGGCTAAAAACCTCAGGAAGAATAATCTGGTGTTTAGTTTCGACAAGGAAACCCGGCGAGTGCAACCTACAGACGACTGGCTTGTTGAGGTAATCGGCATCAGTAATTAGATACACATACTATCCAGCTTGACTCGGATAACTACTGCCTGTTTTTAAAATTTCATAACCCATAAGAAGTTGATAGAATACGGGCTACCTTTGGTAATCAAGTAGAATTTACGCACAGAGACGGCACTAAAAACAAAGTATCAATTAGGCGTGCAGATGCTAATTTCAAAACCGTTTGTGTCTTAAATTTGCCCATTGAAATTGATAATGAGTGGATTAAAGAGGCCCTTTCAAAGTCGTGAACGAAAGATGGGGAACCAAGTACCAACTGCAGGCTTTTAGTGGAGTTCGACAAGTTGAAATGAAAGTGAAGACGAATATTCCGTCTTACATTACAGTTGAAGGATATAAAGCCTATGTGATATACAAAGGCCAAACCCCGACCTGTCACGTGTGCAACGAACCCGGACACTTACGGCAAAATTGCACCCGTCGTGTTTTTGTCTTAAAAGCGACCTTAATGCAGCGGCGCAAATTAACCTTAAGTGAGGTTCTCGGTTCAAATACAACTGTGGCTTCAGGAGCAGATGCAGTTAATGCGAATCCTTCTGAAGTCGAAGGTTATGTTAAAAAATATTTCCCTCCTTTAATTGTGCCATCGACTCTTATAGTTCCTCTAACTGAAACCGAAGTAAAGAAAAAGAAACGACCTCTTGATCACGTCAATGACTGTTCAAAGAAGTTTCGGGCGTGCAGCCGCATAAAGTTTACTTCTTCTAATATTTAGCCTGAGAAACGTTCAGCCATCTTCAGAGAGAGTCGAAGACTGACACTCCAGAACACGCTTCGTGCTTATAAACGCGTGGGCCGCGCTACTGCGCATGCGGTCACAGATACAACAAGGCGCCAAAGACGTTACTCGGCGGCAAGGAAGTGCACGTATGTGTAAATTATGTCTGTGGCTGCATGGTCGATTACTGCGGAGAAATTGATGTGTTATTATCTGTGCTGTAGCGGCGTCTTTGTAAATTTATTAAAGAAAGTGCCGGATTCCATGATTCATCTAAACTGAAGCCGCTGTCTCTGTTAATTAAATTCGTCCCCAAGAGAATTTCTATTGCTTCTTTCATCACTGAGTCCCAGAAAGATGAAGTGGAAGCTAAAATTTTGACGTTTTCGTATGTCATGGAGTGTCCAGTACCAATACAGTGCTCTGCCATTGCCGATTTATTTGGTTGTAAGAGACGGCTATATCTTGGGTGTTCCGTGCATCTTTCCTGGACTGTACGTGTCGTCTGTCCTATGTACGAAAGGCCACATTCACATGGGATCTTGTAAACCCCGGCCTTCCGGAACTCCAAATCGCCAGCCGCGGTGGCCGCGGGGACTGAGGCGCTCCAGTCACGGTCTGCACGGCCACTACGGTCGGGGGTTCGAATCCCCCCTCGGGCATGGATATTTGTGCCGTCGTTAGTCTTAGCTAGTCAT
Source organism: Locusta migratoria (assembly GCA_026315105.1). Lineage (NCBI taxonomy): Eukaryota > Metazoa > Arthropoda > Insecta > Orthoptera > Acrididae > Locusta > Locusta migratoria. The sequence continues at coordinate 415,953,935 of CM048749.1, forward strand.
AAGTAGTTTGTAAGTTTAGGGACTGATGACCCCGTAGTTAAGTCCCATAAGCTTTACAAACATTTGAACATTGAACTCCAAATCATCTTTGATAGAACCCAAAAGTGCTGCTGTCTTTGGTGGGGGTCGAAAAATTACTTTAACATCGTATTTGTTCATAATCCGTCCGATTTTCGACGACAGGCTCGTAACATATGGCAGAAAAGCCATGGATTTTAAACTTTTTGCATCATCTTCTGTATTAGAAGAAGTAAAACTTATGTGGCTGCATGCCCAAAACTTCTTTGAACAGTCATTGCGCCGCGAAAACATGCAGATGCACGTCGATGATTATTCAGACGAGGAATTGTAAAAAAATTCTCATGCGGCCAGGAAACCTAGGCCATCAAATGTAGAGTTCAAGAAGAAGTAGTTCAAGAAGATAGTATACAAGTGGAATTGGAAATGCAAGCAGTTTCAAATGAAGTACCGGTGGATGTTGCCCAATTATTTTCAAATATTATTAACAAAGAATGATCATATTTGTTTCCGACTCACCTGAGAGTAATCAACAGTTTCTCTTCCGGCATTATACAAGCTCGCATACGAGTATCAGTACCCGTAATGGAATTTCTTATATTTTCCAGAAGGTTATCAAAAGATTCGACTGACATCCTTGTATAGTTAAAAAAGCGATCTGGATAGTATCGAAGATCCTCGGTGTAATTTTTAAATAAACCCTTCGAGTGCTGCTCCGCAAGTAGATGATGATTCCAGAATCTCTTATTTGCTTTGCGTTTCTTTTGAGGTGGACGATTATCACATCTTCCATATCGCTCTGCCGATTGGGCACAGCTGGCCGTCAGCTGGCTGCCAACGGTGGCTGCCACCAACTGACTGCTCAATATTTTGCTGCCGAGCCTGGCTGCCTACTGCGTTTCCGGCCTTAAACCACAGCCGAATATTTCCGTTGCACGGCCGCCAGGGAAATCAAAGGCAGGGAAGGCCGACTTGCAATCTAAGAATACGAGTCAAGAAAAAACAGATACCCAACCTAAAAATATTAGTTACGAAATTGTGAGAGAGGTACTTGCACCCGAGAATTATAAAAAACTGGACCATCCTCCCATACACAAAAGAAACGAATAATGATCAAATGTCGACAGTCTGGGCATATTAGTAGGAAGTCTATAATTGTGTTAATCTTAATCTGTTATAATTTGTATTCACTTCTTTTCCAGTTCTGCACAAGCCGTTTTTCAATGTTTCGTTTTACAAATAGTATTGTTTTCATAAACACTTTGTCACCATACCTCGGTATTTGTAATGTTACAGGCTTTTAACGTTAATACTATCAATGTAAATAAGATTCAGTCGGATACTAAACTAGCTGCACTGAATCAATTTTTATATGATTCCAACACAGACATTGCTCTTCTACAAGACGTGGCTTTGCCTCAAATTCAGATAGCAGGTTACGTTGCTGTAGTAAATTACGCACCTGAATTGCACACAGGCACAGCAATTTTAGTGCGAGAAGGTATTCCGGTGACAAACGTTGAACAACTCGAATCAGGAAGAGGTATTGGTGTGGATATTCAAGGTGTCTCTGTAGTAAATATATATGCTCCCTCCGGAAGTTCGTATCGTGCACAAAGATCTGCATTTTATAAAGGCGATATGATTTATTTGCTTAGAAAAGACCTGCAAGGTCTAATACCAGGAGGTGATTTTAACTGCGTACTTAACCGTAAGGACCAAATGCCAAATTTAATTTTTGTAATGAACTTAAAAAACTTATAAGTTATCTGAAGATGCAAGGTGCTTGGGAAGTTGAATTTCCTACCCTAGTCAAGTTTACCACATCACTCAGGATTCTTCTATCAGGATAGACAGAATATATGTCTCCAGTAGCCTCGTTCCTTGTTTGTTAACACTTGAAACAGTCCCTGCTATCTGTTCAGACCACAGTGCTGTTCTTGCAGTTATAAATATGAAACCTCAACCAAGTCGGCGATTTAGGAATCAGTGGCACTTAAACACCTCCTTGCTGACAGACAGTGAACTAGAGGAAGCTATAACGGAGGCATGGGAACAGTGTTTACGTTCGCTACAAAATTACTCGAATGTGATAGAGTGGTGGACACGACGAACAAAACCAAAGCTGAGGAAAGTTTTAATGTGTTTCAGTATCGAGAGGAAAAAACAGATAAAAGACACAATGGAATTTTACTATGGAGTGTTACGAGATTTGTATAATCAAGTGGATGCTGTGAACAACAGACTACAAGATATCAAAAAAATAAAAGCTAAATTAATCGGGCTTAAGAGACAGGAGCTGGAGGACCTCAAAATAAAATCTAAAGTTCACTCCATTGGTGAAGAAGAATCTACTGAATTATATCATCTTATTAAGCATGCTAAGCACAGAAGAAAAACTTTCATGGAGGAACTCAAGTGTGAAGATGGCAGGATTCTTAATACTCAGAATGACATCGTAAATGCCTTACACCAATACTATGAAGACACTTACGGTGCTGGTGATACAAATGAAGATGACTAAGGCTAGTTTTTTTATGCTATTCCTACAGCAATAACTCTCTAAGGTAATGACGCTGTGGTTCGACATTTTAGTACAGAAGATGTGTTAGACATCGTAAGACACTCTCCAAGAAAAAAATCTGCAGGTCCCGACGGGCTGCCCATTGAATTCTATGATCGATACTGGAGCTTAATAGGAGACAAAATAACAGAAATAGTTAATGAACACGTCAAGTTTGTTTCGTTAGAATTTAAAGAATGTAAAATCGTCATAATTCCGAAGAACAAAGGATGTAAACAGATCAGCAACCTTCGACCCATCTCTTTACTCAGCTCCGACTACGAGATAGTCGCACGTGCTATCCATAAAAGATTGATCCCACTCACTGGTAATTTAATAGGCCGATATCAAACCTGCTCTTACGGGTGGACAATTTTTCAAACGGCAGCTCAGTATCGAGATGTGATAGCTCTGACTTGTGCAACTAAATTTGTTAGAGACTATGGCTAGGATGGGCTTCACTCCCAAAGCTGTTGATGTAATTAAAAATATAGTAATGGCTTTAACAGCTCATGTTTCTGTTAATTGTCAGTTTAAAAAGCCAATACAGATCAGAAGAGGCTTCCCCAAGGTATCCCCCTCTCGATGCTACTGTATGTCGTATCACTCGAACCTTTTCTACAACGAGTGCAGACTACTCTTATTGAATTAATGCTTGCAGGCCACAAAACTGTTATTGATGCCTACGCAGATGACGTAGGGGTGGTCGTTCGGAACGCATATAATGTAACCAGTCTGGAGATGGAGCAGGAACGGTACTGCTCAGTTTCGGGAGCGAAAATAAATACCGCTAAGAGTAAATTTATGAATTTCAAGGCCTTGAGCATGTTCACATCGGATGGGCGGAAAAATCTGTGGAACATAAGACGATTGGAGTTAGGCTGTCTGCTTCCATCTTGCAGATGATAGCTAACAACTGGAGAGATATTTCCGTGAAAATTCAAGGTGCGCTAATTGACAATTCCCTTCGAAATATAGATCAGTTTCAAAGAGTGAAGTACATAAATACATGTATCCTATCGAACGCATTCTACATGGCACAAATTTTCCCCATTCCAAAATTGATAGCCAAATCTATCATGTCCAGACATACCAACTTTCTCAGGAAAGGGGAAATTTTCAGAGTGGAGGTTAGAAGAGTAACACTGGACGTTACCAACGGAGGTATGGCCTTGACTGCTATTTCGACCAAAGCTACAGCTCTTTACATCAAAAGGACTACTGCAATAATAGTGGATTTCCCGGAAAGTATTACGGCGAAACTTTTTGACGCTGTAAGACCAGCAAGCGTTGAACCACCAGTAAATGTCGGGAAAATAAATTTTCAATTGAAACACGTCAGGGAATACTACCTGGACAAAAGCTACCTTGGTAGTGAGCTCATCAATAACAAGAACATTACTACAAAGGTGACTCCGGAAGAACACAAGAAACAAGGGAAAAATAAAATTGAAAGACAGTATAGTGGGGTGCAATGGTATGTAATATGGAAAAACATAAACAGTAGGGTATTATCGACGGACGTCAAATCAGCTTGGTACAAAGTTGTGAAAAATATCATCAGCACCAACGCCAGACTCCATGCAATAGGACTGTGTCCTACTCACCTCTGCAACACTTGCCAGTCAAATGACGCATTACAACATCGACATACCGACTACAGTATTGGAATTGGACGAAGGAGAAAATCATCTTAGTTACTAGGTATGTGGCCAAGAATATGTCTACAACAATACTGGGCAAACCGGATATAAAATTCTACCCCGAAATCAAAAACAATGCTGTTATGTGGTTACTAGGTAAATTTGTTAGCTATGTTTTTAACAACCTTGGAGAAGATAATTTTATTGAATTTAAAATGTATTTCGAAAATGAATATCAAAAAATAGGAAAGTACAGGAATCACGAGAAATAGTTTGGTAATAAGCTACACATAGCCTTTGGCAAGAAACGTATTGGATGAAAAGGAAAAGTTAACCTGTCTGATGGCCTGATACTGACAAGCATCAAAGAACTCAGGCCCGTGGAAACTAGACTCTGATTAAGTTCTTAATATTTTAATATTAATTGTAATCAACATTCAGTCAATATGTGACCCACTTTAAGAAAAAGAAATTTTAAAAGTATTTTACTTTCAATGGTTTTATTATATAACAAATAGGCGTACGCAGGTTTTGCTAAGAAAAAAAGCGGCAGTTAGTGCTGCATTAAAAAAATAAAATAAAATAGAAAATAAAAAAAGGGTCATGATAAGCCGACACACTCACACATACTGAATGTTTCGGCCCTGTGTAACATAGTCAATCCGAATATGACTGAGGCCAACAAAATCACGCACTTGATGAAGGCTATTGCAGACGACATGTACCAAGCTCTTCTGATGAAAGACGTTGCTACGACGGAAGAGTTCATCAAGTTGTGCCAGCGGACTGAAGAGGTGCGACAAACGAGGGTTGGACGCAAGAAGTATCACAGACTCCCCAATGTAGTCCCAATGACCGCTGTGGAAGACCAGCATGACTTTGCTTCTCTCATACGACAAATTGTGAGAGAAGAATTACAACAGTTTATATCAGCCGGGACTATTAGAACACGTGAGCCTCAGATTATGGCCATGGATGTAAGTCCTGTATGTCACGATGGAGCCGACGCCGCTGAGGAAGAGGTATTTCAGACATTAGCTCCTGTCTGCGCCGTCAATAGCACCCGACGTAGAGAATGGCATCGTCCTGCTATGACTTACGCCGCAGCCGCGAAATGGCAGCCTATGAACCGGCCGACGCGGCCACAACCAACTCCCCCGGTAACTATGACGCCTTGCAGAAGAACAGACGTTTGGAGGACAGAAGACAACACAATACTGTGTTTCCTCTGTGGGTGCCGTGGACATGTCGTACGCTACTGCAGAGAGAGGAGGCGAGTATTCGATGATTATTTTGCCGCAAGACGTCAGCCGTTGGAGCAGTTCTATCCCAGACAGTCACCTGCTGAGCAGTTCAGTCGACCTATGGGAAGAGGCCCATCGCCGTACCCTAGGCGAGGTCACTCCCCGACGCGCCGCAGCCTTTTACCGTCGTCGTACAGAGGTACCAGACGCTCCCCCAGGAAAACTAAGCGAGGCGACCATCTACGGAGGTGAGGCCGCCACAGATGGAAATCCTCCATGGACGACAGTCGCCAAGATATCGGTAAATTTCATCGACGTCATAATAGACGGCCAACCTGTACGGGCACTGGTTGATTCAGGAGCTCCTTTCTCTGTATTGTCGGATAATTACGGCCGCACACTAAAGAAGGCGATGTTCTGTGATACGGGGGCAACTGTGCTGAAGGTCGCGATTGGAAAGTACGTCCAGCCAGCAGGAACTTGTGTCGCAAGAATAACCATCAGCAATAGGACCCAGCCGTTTGAGTTTGTCGTCTTAACAGAATGTAGTCACAATGTCATCCTCGGATGGGACTTCCTTCAGGCGTCCCAAGCTATTATTGACTGAGGAAGATCTAAACTGCATATTGAAGAAGTCGTTCCGGCGGATACACGTAATACAGAATTTTCTGGAAAATTATTTGCCTTTGACAATGTGACGATCCCGCCGTTGACGATGAGAAGAGTTGCAGTCAGAAGCACAGATGACGGGTTAAACTGTGAAGTGCTTGTTGACAGTAAAATGTTTATCAGGCTCACCAAAGCAATTTACATATCAGCGGCTATCATAAGCATTACCCGAGGTCGAGAAGAGATTTGTGTCACTAATTGTCTCGAGCAGGCGCAACTTATCCCCAAAGGAATGTGTATCGGGGCAGTTAAACCAGTCCACGACGGTGAATTCAACGACATCAACGAAGACCCATGCTCTGCTGTTACTACAGACAACACGCTGGACGAAACAAACATGTAACTGCCAATAGAGCCTGGACTGACCAAGGAACAATGCCAGCGGGTGTTAGCTATACTACGCCAATTTTCGGGTGCATTCACACCTCAGCAGGGGAAAGGTCAGACGAAACGGCCCACGATAAGGCATCGTATCAATACCGGGGATCATCCACCAATTATCCAGCGTTCGTATAGAATATAGCCAGCAGAAAGACGGATAATTCTGGAGGAAGTAGAGAAGATGTGGCATGATGACATTATTCAACCTTCGGAGAGTTTTTGGTCGTCCCCGGTGGTTCTTGTAAAGAAGAAGGATGGCACGTGGCGATTCTGTGTCTACTATAGGTGGCTGTACAAAATCACAAAGAAAGATGTCTACTCACTGCCGCGCATTGACGACACCTTATACTTCTTGAAAGGAGCTTCATCTTTCTCAACAATGGACATGCAGACAGGTTACTGGCAAATCGAGCTTGACGAAGCTGACAGGGAGTAGACGGCCTATATGAATTGAAAGTAATGCCATTTGCATTATATAAGTCTCCAGCCACATTCGAACGCATGATGGACAACTTGCTTCAACACCTAAAGTCGACGACGTGTCTTTGCTATTTAGATGACATTGTCGTTTTCTCGAAAACATTTGAAGAACATCTGAGTCGCCTGTCAAATGTTTAGAAGTGTGTTCAGGATGCAGGACTCCGCCTCAATCCAAAGAAGTGCCTCTTCGTCGCCATAGAGATAAAAATCCTTGGGTGCCTAGTCAACGGAGATGGTGTCCGTCCTGATGCCGATAAAGTAAGGGGAGTTACAGAATTTTCAACTCCTCAGCACATTCGTGATGTGAGAAGTTTTCTCGGTTTGTGCTCATACTACCGACATTTCATAAAAGGATTTTGTAACAAGGCACGTCCATTACAAGAACTTCTGCAGCGAGACGCCAAGTTTTACAGGGATGAGACAAAAGAAAGAGCTTTCCGGGCACTTAAGGAGGCTCTACCTTCCGCACCAGTGCAAGCCTTGTACGACGAGAATGCGGAAACTGAACTTCACACAGACGCCGTTGGTTATGGGATTGATGCAGTGTTTGTACAAGTTCAGGAAGATGCTGAAAAGTTGATAGCCTATGCATCAAGAGTACTTTCAAAGTCCGAGATAAACCACACTGCAACTGAGAAAGAATGTCTTGCAGTTATCTGGGATATCAACAAGTTCCGGCCTTATTTATTCGGCGAACCATTCGCCGTCGTGGCAGACCACCATTATTTCTGTTGGCTGACTAGCTTGAAGGATCCATCAGGTCGACTAGCAAGATGGTCACTAAGACTCCAAGAGTACGATGTCACAGTGGTATTCAAGAACGGACGCAAACAAAAGGATGCCGACTGCCTTTCGAGGAATCCATTAGTGGAACACAACAGCATGAATGGAATTTCAGCCCTCACAGAATTAGATGACGTTACAGCTGAATAGAGGGAAGATTCAGCACTATAAAAACCATAGAGGCCTTGAAGAAAGGAGAACCGACCAATGGAGAGTTCCAACATATAAACGGGACATTCTATAAGAGCAACTACGATCCACTGGGCCCCAAATAGCTACTGGTCGTTTCAGGTAATCTCCAGCCAGCTATTCTAAAATATTTCCATGATGCTCTAATATCCGGTCATCTGGGATTCGTGAAGACACTAGACAGACACAGGTATTACTGGAAAGGTCTCTACCGATCTGTCAAGCACTATGTGAGTCACTGTAAAGAGTGCCAGCGACGGAAGAATGTGCCGCAATTACCTCTAGGGCACCTTGTACCGATTCCGCCAGCAGCAGCTTCATTCCACTGAATTGGAATCGATCTTTTACGGAGGTTCCCGAAGTCGACAACCGGCAACCGATGGATATTAGTGTTCACTGACTACCTCACACGCTACGCTGTCACCAAACCTGTGCCGACTGCAGAAGCTCCAGTGATCGCAAAATTCCTTGTAGAAGATATTATTTTGAAGCATGGAGCACCATGTGTCATGATATCTGATCGTGGAAAAGTATTCCAGTCAAAACTAGTATCAGAGGTAATGTCACGATGCGACATTGTCCACAGAATGTCAACTGCATACCTTCCTCAGACAAATAGGCTTACAGAACGTTTTAACAAGACGTTAGCAAATATGCTGTTGATGTACGTCGATATTTAACCGAAGGATTGGGATACAATACTGCCAGTCGTGACATTTGCTTATAATACCGCAAGGCAACACACCACAGGCTTCACGCCGTTTTTCCTGCTCCATGGCCGTGAAGCTGAGACAACAATGGATACGCTGTTCCCGTTTCAACCGGACGACACTCAGGAAGACTATGTGAAACAGCTCATCACCAGGTTCAAAGAAGGAAGACAGCTGGTGCGCATACGGACACTGGACGCCTAGGAGAAGGACCGTCGACGGTATAACAACAAGCACCGACCTGTTGAGTACAGCCCAGGAGATCTGGTATGGATTTTTACCCCTGTCAGAAAGTTGGACTATCGGAAAAGTTATTGAAGCGATACTTCGCTCCGTATCGTGTCGTACGCCGCCTATCAGTCGTCACATACGAAATTGAGGATTATGAGCCGTCGTCGAAACGACAAAAACGAAGAGACATTGTTCACGTCCTCCGCATGAAGCCTTACTACGATCCTGAAGAGCAGATAGGCGAAAACGACTTCTTGTTCAACGTCTCTGAGGACTGTAATGACACAGATGAAGCTACGACAGGAACGTGTCGTGGATAATCGTGCAGATGGAAAGGATTCTCCAGATCTGCCATATAGAGGACCCATGACAAGATCAAGTTCCTGGACATTGCAGCTGGCGCCAAAGCAAACCTAACAGCGGGTCGCTGTTTCTTCAGGAGAGGGAGTAGTACCGCGAGACCCACACGTTAACCGACTGCCGGCGTAGCCCAAGGGGTAGCGTCATCGATTGCATCTCGTCCAACGGGAAAAATTTATTTCATTGTAATTATCATTTCCAGAATGTTCTACATGTTTCTTATGTTCACTTGTAATTTCTACTTGTTTCTTATGTTAACTACTAGCTAAAAACCCGGCATTGTCCCGGTACCTATTTATTTCTTCAAGCCTTGAATTAGTACCCCTATTCCTTCTCTCTCTGTCCATCTCCTTCTTTCTAATAACGTGTTATTTTTATCGGAGAATATATAAGAAATAAGACTGTCTTGCGTAATATACAAAATTTTAAGTACAGTATCAAATGTTTCAAATGTTTGTACAGCTTATGGGACTTAACTACGGGGTCATCAGTCCCTAAACTTACAAACTACTTACGAACTAGCTAATACCAAGGACAGCACAAATATCCATGCACGAGGGGGCAATCGAACCCCCGACCCTAGTGGCCGTGCAGACCGTGACTGGAGCGCCTCAGTCCTCAGTACAGTATCCAAACAAAGAAAGATAGTAAGCAAAATACAAATGATATGTAACATTCATACTTTCATTTAATTCACAACTTTACTATAAACAAAATTTCTTGTTATTTGCCTAGGATCTAATATGAACAATTTCTTTTGTGAGGCCACCCTTGAGCAAATGACATAAACTTGTCTGTGCATATCAAATTCACTCCACAGTATTGAATAAATTCCCTGTGGTTTATTAATCGTAATATAAAATGCTAGTCTCTTTGGAGACTGTATTCTCTTGAAGTTAAAAGCCATATCTGTCGTAAATAATGGGTATTCATTGTATGTACTCTGTTTCATTCTCTTCAGGTCCTGCTAACTCTATAGCAGTATATTGCCATCGCCTGCATCCGTGTGGGCTTCAGAGCTCAAATTTGTCAACACCACTGTTCAGGGGTGCTCCCCCCCCCTCCCCTTGGCCAAGGACTCACCCCCACCCCCCCCACATCCGAGATATTAGGTCCTGTTTTGCATTTAATTTGGAAATTAAATATATTTTATTTCACGTTTTTTACATTGTTTTAGAAAGCCGCCACAGGCTGGAAATGTAATAATTTTTCATCACCCCCCGCCCCAGAATTTTCAAAGACACGGTTAGCGCTTGCCCTCCCCCACCCCATTCCCAGTGCGCACAACGCCTACAGTCAGCTTTCCAGGAATACGTGTTGCATGATGGGAAAGATTTCTACCCATCGCAGTATATACGCCGCGCGGGAGAAACCGAGCGGTCTGGAGCGCCACGTTTCGAGTCGCGCGGCCTCCGACGTCGGAGATTCGAATCCTCTCTCGACCATGGATGTTTGTGTTGTCTTTACTATGTTAGTTTATAAGTAGTTTGTATGTTTAGGGATTTATGACCCCGCAGTGAAGTCCCTTAAGCTTAACAAACGTTTGAACATTTGAGCAGTATATACGTACTCACATTTATTGCATTATATGTTGTGCAATTGTGTAATTTTTAAGTTACACAATTATTTATATACGCGCCGTGTGTCGGTAAAATCCGTTACGAATAGAGTTAATTATAAAGATGTAATACATTAAAATCTGATGCGTGATGGTGCGATTTTCCATGATCGTTATTGTGTATGTGCTCATATCTCATGAAATACATGTCGTAGTGTGATACAATTTCGAAGGAACATACAACTATATGAGTGTATACTGTCTGTAAAATTTCCTGCGGCTACAATTTGTAGTATAGAAATTATAATTTGTAACGTCATTCCGAATGCCGTAGTTTTAGTCCAGAAACAGCGGAACGTTACTGTTTACGTGCTCATATCTCATGAACTACGTGTCGTAGTGTGATACAATTAAGAAAGTACATTCAACTATATATTTGTATACTGTCTGCAAAATTACCTGCTGCTACAATTTGTAGTGTACAAATTATAAATTGTAACGTCTTACTGAATGCCGTAGTTTTACTCCATAAACAGAGGAAAAGTAGTAAGCGAGAAACATTTTCCTATCATCATTTTACTATGGTTGCCAGCGAGAAAAAGTTTAATACATGTTTGAAATTATGTTTAAAGTTTGTTGCAAGTCGCTAAGTACTGTCATTCTCATACAGTGTAGTTCGAAAGTCTCCCCGCATTATATGGCATTTTTTGCGATTTCTATTGGTTATGAGGTAATATCTTTTGAACCATGTGCCGTATGTGATTCTTAACCATGCAGCAATTGTTACCTTAAGGTAAGGAATGTGTGTACCAAATTTGGCTGAAATCGGTCCAATGGTTTAGGAGAAAAGGAGCAGCATTGTCGCAAAATGCAGCAGTTTTTCGCGCATCTCATTGTTTATAATGTCATATCTCGTGAACTATATATCGTATGTGATTCTTACACTTACGGCGACCGTCCTCATGGATTGAAGCTTATGTGTACAAAATTTCATAAAGATTGGAACAAACTTGTAGATTTGTATGCAACACGTACAAATATACGGACAACTTGCTTGATATATCAGATTCTTCTAATCTCTGGTACATTCTGTCTCTGTATAAATAGCAGAGCAGTCTGCCCGAGAGGCAGTCAGTGCTGCGTGTAAGTTTCAGTACGCAATAACCCTGCTTTCAGTATAAGTGCTATGTTCACTCGACAACCTTGCCTTCGAAATCAAGCCTCCTTCCATTTCAACGCGACAATATTCTGCAGGTATTACCTGCTAAATGCGCAATTTCCGGCTGTCAGAATCTAGAACCTTGACTAGGATTGGAGTCAGCATTTTCGAGGTTAGGTTTTCTTGCTCTGTGGAGAGAAAAAGCGTTTTTATTTATTTATTTACTTACTTATTTATTATTATTATTTTTTTAAATAAAAGAAAAGCTTGATCAGGGACTTGCTTGAAGGCATTTGGGAAATCATTCGCTTCATAATTTTACTAATTTATAGGGAGAGTGACATGGAAATTAGAACAGCCTTCGGACTTTGGTTCCAGAGCTGAACTGGTACTCTGCGACTGAGGCTGGTAAGAATGGGTTCAGATTGTCCAATATTAGACGCACCGACGCACTAATCAGGATCTGAGTTGTGTTACCTGTGCACACAACAATGTGTTGTGTTGTTATGGTCTTCAGTCCGGAAACTGGTTTGATGCAACTCTCTACTCTACTCTATCCTGAGGAAGCATCTTTGCCTCCTCACAAGAGCGGAAACCCATATCCATGTGAATCCGCTTACTATATGAGTCTCTTGGTCTCCCTAAGTGATTTTTCCCCCACACACTTCCCTCCAATACTACAATGTCTAAGAATGTTTCCTATCAATAAATTCGTTCTTTTAGTTAAGGTATGCCAAACATTCCTTTTCTTCCCAAAACTGTTAAGTACCTCTCCATTAGTTACGCGATCTACCCACCTAATCTTCAGCATTCTTCTGTAGCACCACATTTCAAAAGCCTCTATCCTATTCCTGTCTGAACTATTTATTGTCCATCTTTCACTCCCGTACAAGGCAACACTCCACACAAATTCCTTGAGAAAATAGTTTCTTATACTTAAATTAATATTAGATGTTAGCAAATTCCTCTTTTCTTCCCATTGCCATTGTATTTTATAACCTGTGTACTGCTATCGTCGCATGTTATTTTAGTACCCAAGTAGCGTACTCATCTACCACCTTTATTGTTTCGTTACCTAATCTTATTCCTTCAGCATAGCTGATTTTATAAGACTGTATTCCATTACCTTTGATTTGCTCTTGTTGATGTTCATTTTATACATTCTCTTCAAAACACTGTCCATTCCATTCAACTTCTCTTCCAGGTCCTTGGCTGTCTCTGACATAATTACGTCATCAGCAAAACGCAATGTTTTTATTTCTTCACCTCTAACTTTAATCCGTATTCCGAATCATTTCTTACTTTACTTCACAGCTTGCTCGATGTATAAATTAAATAACATTGGAAAAATGGTACAGCCCTGTCTTACTCCCTTTGTGATATATTATTACTGTCGCTATTGCTGAAGGATGTGTGAAGCCAAAGGGACGTTTTCCATGCTGAGATATAGAGACCATCGTAGATAACAGGCCAAAATGGACCCATATAGCTTATGGGATGTAGGCAGTAAAGAAATCTTATTTGAACTGCAGATGTCCTCAGCCACCGTCTCAGGATAGAGGGTTACTATTCGGAGAGTGGCAAGGTAACTTCATACAGTGTCTAAAAGCTGTTGTAAGATGTTACGTTAGTACTTGGTTGCCAACGGGCACGTCCTAATATACGTGGAAAAGTTGATACCAGTTCCTGGGAATAGCAACTTCAGTGTTTTCACGAGGCTAGAGTGACAGGGTAAAGGAATAAAACTGCTACATAGCAGCTCCCCACTCTGGAGAGAGCGTATATCGTGACTAACTGACACAAACCATTGTTGTTGCTGATCGTACAGGGTAGCACCATGACGTTTGCTTTTCAGCTGGACAATGTTGCTGCCGAGTAGAGACTTTGTTAGTGCAAAAACAAGTCACATCCCCACCCAGGAAATGGCAGTGGGGACATGGCTGAAACGTCATTCGCTAGAGGACTCGGGAAGGTGACAAGCCACGAATTAGATTGGTTGTACATAGCAGTGGCTAATAGGAAAATGTTAGGTATCAGAAAGTGGGGAAAGACAACGCGCCACACTGGCCTTTAAAACACCAGGTTTTTCGATCGAGCGGGAAGTTCTTTGTCAGACGAATCCGTGTCGTTCGCCACCAGCATCGGGTAAGCTCCGTGACAGTCTTTCTCTCAGGGAGTGTCTTCCATGAAATGCAGATAGGAAGGCCGTTCCCCAGGAAACATGGCTGACAATGAAGGAAACGGGTCACGTGCGTCGGCGGGGGGGGGGGGGGGGGGGGTCCATATGATGATGTTGACATGTTGACTCTGTGGCTCCAGTGGTCGAGGGCCAAGAGAACACGGAAGCAACGGAAGCAGGAGAGTGGCTCAGGAAGCTTACCTCTATGCTAGACGCAGTTGACAATAAAAGAAAGATAAATAGGCCTGCAATAAACAGGATGAAGGCGAGTTTAGCTTAATGGGCCGTCCGGCAATACAGGCTTGATGGACGGGTTGAGCAGCTCGAGTTTGAGAAGCTGAGGAAGCAACTGGCCAAGACCTATGGAGGTGCAATGGCTCTTTCCGCGCCCAGAGCCCCCCCCCCCCCCCCACTAAACTAGAGAAAACATTGAAAAAGCGGTCCAGGAGCCCATGCTGACCCATGCTCGGCCAAGATCTAAAGAAAGTCCAAGAAATTTTTACAAAGACTATGAACCCCATGAAAGACAACGTTAAAATCAATTGTATCAAGTCCACGAAAAACGTGGTCATTGTCGGAAGAGGATAAAAATAAGATTCTTGCAATAAAAAACTGTGCAAACAAATCATGTGTGAGGACCCAAAGAAAAGAAAGCCTCTGGTCATCTTTTATGATGTGCCTGTCGATCTGGATGATGACGAAATCGTGGAAGGAATTAGAGTCCAGGAATTTCGAGAGATGGATGAGGAACTGTTCAAAAAAGAATTCAAACTACGATTCAAAACAAGACCCTGTGATAGTGATGTAGTGCACCACGTTGCGGAGGTCTTATGGAGATTGTGTAAGCCCTTGAAAGTGATGGGCAGAGTTCTTATGGGCTACTCAGCAATAAATGTTACAGATTACTTTGTTGTACCACGGTGTCACAACTGCTGTGATCTGGATCACGTCATGAAGCGCTGTACCAAGAATCCAGCTTGTTCTAAGTGCGGCTCTGAGGAGCACGCAAGAGTAGATTGCAAAAAACAAGCCATCTGTATACCATGTTTGTGGAAAGGCAAGAAAAACTGCACCGCCACTGGGCGAAACTGCCCTACATATAGAATATGTAAAGCTTAATTTCCCGCATTGATTATGGCCATCGCCGAATCAATGACGAGGATGCCTCAAAATAAGCACAAATCCCCCAGCAAGAGAAGGAGGGCTACTGAGAGGACGCAACGCTTCAAAGCCTTTGTGAACCAGCAAAACTCTCCAACTGTTGAAAGATGTTTCAGGGACGATTGCGTTCAAACTGAAACAGAGAATGAGTCCTCAGTACCCAACTTCTCCTGACGGGGAGAAAAATCTGGGCATAAGAGGCATGCAGTGGCGTTGGAAACATTTGGAAGTATCAACAACATACAAGATACTAAAATAACAAGTACTCTTGAACTGCCCCTGTGGCAAGAGCCAACCGAATGTGGTGTCCTGGAGTGGACCAACAAAGGATTTATCCTAACTTGGAGTTCACATTACAGCTGGAAAATTTGGAGCAGCCAGTGCTCATGATCACAGCATTGAGACACCTGGTACGTGTGGGGCATAAATATGGCAGGAAAGTCACCTTTTGGGTAATTCAGGCCATGGACAGAATTCACCTGCTATCAATGATCTCCACACTGAACTAGGAACCCTGCAGAGCCTTGTGCAGAAAGACTTTGACAGAAGGGAGGAGGTGTTTGGTATGGAAGAAATATACAACCAAGCTGTTTTGGCATGTGGTAGAGTCGCCTTTGATGCCACCAAGAGCTGGCCAGAGTGTAATATCCATACTTACTTCCCTTGCCCTTCCCGGACAGATGAATGCACACAATTGGAAACTGGTAATGCAGGAGCTCCAAAGAGTAGTGAACGAGATGAAATTCGAGGTGGTCTCTCTCCAGGAGCCATACCCTCTCTCTCAGGGCAGCTGGCCTACACCGCCGTTGGCTGGCAGGATATTACTAATGTTCAAGACCCAAGAACTCTAATCATTGTAGTGAACAAAGCTATCAGAGTCACTGTCATTACCCAGCTATCCAACACACACTGCAATGTCGTGAACTGCAAAGTCCTGATGGATTAGTGATCATAGTGAATTTGTACTTCCAGCATGGAGGAGATCGATAGACTATTCTATCATCTAGTCATGGTGATGACGGCATTGCGTGGGCGAAGGGTAGTTTGGTAGCGGATCTGAAAGCAAAGTCCTCCCTGTGGAACAGTCGCTCTCTGGACGAGAAGGGAGCAAAAGCAGAGGAAGTTATCATGGCTCTCCAGTTTGTCATTGCTAATAAACCAGAAAACCCACCCATCTACACAGGTGGCAGAAGGGAGGGAACAAACATAGACGTTGCCTTGGCAACGCCAAACATCATCGGTGACATCAAAAACTGTAGAGTCCATGATAAGCTAACCACCAGTGATCTCAACCTGACCACTTGCGACATTGGAAGGCACGAGAGCAGCTGGGAAGCAGGTTGAGAATAGCAACTAAATTATAGTAAGACTGTAACTTTTTCAGGCTTTCCCGCCGATCTAGTGACATGATGGGTAGTCAGGTATTCTGCCAGCTGTCAGTGTCTACTCTGCACAATATTTCAGCTATGTACCTTGTAACCTTCATCAGGTGCGACCTGGACCTCAGCTCGCACCTGATGAAGGTTACGAGTTATGCAGCTGAAACATTGTGCAGAGTAGACACCGACATCCGGCAGAATACTCGACTACCCATCTTGTAATAAGACTGATTGGAAGCGTCTTGAGAGAGAGTGTTACGTGCAGATATTGCCAGAGGGTAATATATATATATATATATACATTATTCGATAATTGCGCTCAGGATCTGGTTGCCAGTATAACCTGTGCTATGGACTTGTCTATACCACTCAGGAGGAAGACCATCGCAACCTCTCTCTCGCTGTGGCCTGCTGAGCTGCAGATGTTGCGTCAGTCCGTCAGACGAGCGAGAAGGTATTACCAAATGAGCGCGATCTGGCAGCGTAAACAATAGTGGCTCCAAAACTATGCCAGTATCTTGCCCCATAGATCGTTCCTCAGGTGACAAAACTATACAACGAGTGTCTGCGGCAAGGGAGGTTTCCAATGCCTTGGAAGAAGGCTAACATAATCAAGAAGGGGCTTGATAAGGATCCGCCGCTTGCCAAGTGCTGTCGGACCATATGCCTCCTCGATGTACTAGGAAAGTCACTTGAGAGAGTTCTGGCTGGTAGATTGGAAGCACACCGTGTTTTGTGTGGTGTGAGTGACAGACAGTTCGGCTTTCGCGCGGGGCGTTCTGCGTGTGACACGATCGCCCTAGCGGCTGAGGTCTGCAGCTCCACTCCCCAGAACTATGTAGTCGGCATCCTGATGGACATCAGCGGTGCCTTTGACAACCTCTGGTGGCCTTCGCTCTTCTCTCAACTTCGAGAGATTGAGTGTCCAGTGCCGCTTTATGGGGGTCTCAGGGACTACTGTGTTGGAAGTCATGAGCAAGGCAATACCAAGGAGTGTCCTCAGGGCTCCTTCCTAGGACCACTCTTCTGAGACATGAAATGCCAAATGCCAAATAGTCCAGATGTGCTAGAGGTAATAGTCTACACAGAAAACATCCTCCTGATGGTTGGCAGCAAGAGCTGAGAGGATCTCGAAGCGCGAATTTCCGGGGCTGTCAACATCCTTAGCTTGTGGTGCCAGAAAACCAAACAGTCAATAGCACCAGCTAAATTTACATACCTGCTACTCAAAGGAAACTTGATCAGAAATCCCACTGTAAGAATCAATGAAGTACCAGTAATTCGTAGAAGTCAGGCCAGATACCTGTTCGTGATTCTTGATGAACACTGGAATTTCGCGGCCCATATCGACGAAGTGGCTGACCAGGCTACGGTGGCTTTGAGTAGGCTTGATGGGATTGGTCACCGGAGATTTCATCTGCCACCCAGCCTCATCAAACTGTATCACAATAGCATACAGACGTCGATAATGGGCTACGGATCTTGCATCTGGGCTCACAGACTCACCAGGGTGGCCCCAGCAATGGCAGCGAGAAGCGTGCAAAGAAGTATCCTGTTGGTCTCCATTGGAGCATATCGTACGTCCTCAGGCAGCTCTCTCCGGGTATTGATGGGAGTCTGTCTTATTGATATCTGAATAAGAGGGTTGGCTGCAGGATATTGGATCAGAAAAGAGAATATGCAGAAGGTGGAGTATATTCAGGGGTCACAGGCGGAAGGAAAAGTAGTAGTAAAAGAGAGCTAACTTCAGGTGTGGCAAGAACTCTGGGATCGGGAGGAGACGGGGAGAAGAACTCACCGTTTCTTACCTGATGTCAGGGAGAGGCTGCAGATGACATACTTTAATGCAATTCGAGGACTCATACACTTTCTAACTGGCTATGGCCCGCACCCGACATACCTATGTCATTGTCGAAACGGGCTATTCCATGGCTTGACTGTGGTAACTCAGAGAGTACTCCAGAACACGACGTATTTGAATGCCCCACATATGAGAACCTAGTATCACAATACAGACAACAACTACCACACACATACACAACACAACTACTAAAACCAGAAGAAATCTTGAAAATCTGAAATGAAATGACAAACATCATCTCTTGACTACATCAGAGATGAAAACCTGAATCAAGTCTAGTTTTTCCCGGATGTGACAGCTTCACCAGAGCCGAGCGGCCGGGGCGTGGAATGGCCGCCATCAATGGCCGGAGTCCGCCGCACCCTGAATCAGGAGTACTGACTGCAGCCCAAACCGGACATGACGCTAGTATTAAGTTAGATATAAGTTGATGCAATAACACAACACATGACACCAATACATCAAACTGCTGTGCAAAGGGCCAGTCCAGTGCCAGGGGCACATTCGCTGGAATTAGTGCGGCGAATACTGGCAATAATAGTAGGTATGTATCTTCTGGCACACAGGCAAACACTGCAGATAGGGGGACACGCACACGCACACACAACAACAACATACGCAACACCAAACTAAACAGAGGACTTCCACAATAAGAACCCCAGTATCATCATAACGAACACGAAACAAACAACAACAAAACAAATCAAACACTTTAGTATAAGTCAGTAACTAAGTGTATGGCAGTTAAATTAGATTTGAAAAGAGCTGTATCATAATATGACCCATTTATTTATAGGCGATGGGTAAATTGTATTAATAAAGAATGAATATTTATTTTAAAAAAACGACTTTTGTTGTGGCAACTGAAGCATCATTTCGCTTTTCTAATTGATTAGCCTCACTTTAGTAGTTATAGTAGCTGGAATGCAATAGAGATAGTTCCATTTACCTATGAGTTCCCTAAATATTCGGAACAAGTATCCTGTCGAGTCCCGAAATCAACATCTCTCGTAGATGCGTATTACCTGTCCTCTGAAGTTACTCCTTTCCGCTCGGGACTAACAGACTGACCGACAAACCCTTTTCCACATTCCTTTTTTGGGATACGACACATTCCCAACCAATGTCTCCCTTTCATGCCCTTCGACTTTAATAACCGCTGTCTGACTTTTGTACAAGTTGTAAATAACCTTCCTTTCTCTGTATTTTTTCCCTGCTTACTTCAGAATTTGAAAGAGTGTATTCCAAATCAACATTGTCAAAAGCTTTCTCCAAATCCATAAAAACCTTTACTTAATCTACTTTTCTAAGACAAGTCGTTAAGTGAGTATTGCCTCCCGTGTTCCTAGATTCCTCCTGAATCCAAAATTCTCTTCCCCAGCGTCTGCTTCTACCAGCTTCTCCATTCTCCTCTAAATAATTCGTGTTAAAATTTTGCAACCATGACTTATCAAACTGATGGTTCCGTAATTTTCATACCTGTCTGCTCCTGATTGCTTTGCAAAATAGGGGTTATTTGAGGGTATTTCGCCTTTCTCATACATCTTACACACCAGGGTAAATAGTTTTGTCATGGCTGCGTCTCCCAGAGACTTTAGTAGCTCTGAGGGAATGTCATCTACTTTCGGGGCCTTGTTCCGATTTAGGACTTTCAGGGCTCTGTCAAATTCATCTCTCAGTACAGTATCTCCTATGTCATCTTCATCTACATCCTGTTCCCTTCCTACAACTTTGTCTCTCAGTTCAATTACTTTGTAGACGTCCTCTATGTACTCTTTCCACCTTTCAGCTTTCCCTTCTTTGCTAAGAACTGGTTTTCCATCTGAATTCTTGATATTCCTAGCGCGGTTTTTCTTGTCCCCAAATGTCTCTTTTATTTTCCTATAGGCGGTATCTACTTTTTCCCTTGTTATACATTCTTCTACTAACTTTCATTTGGCTTCTAGGCTCTTTTGCTTAGCTATTTTGCACTTCCTGTCAGTTTTATTTCTTAGTCGTCCGTACACCTTCTTCATTTACTGCATTTTTATATTTTCTCCTTTCATCAATAAAATTTAGTATTTCCTGTGATAACCATAGATTTTTTGTAGGTCTTCTCTTTCCACCTATTTAATCATCTGCAGTCTTCACTATTTCATCTCTCAAAGCTACCCATTCATCTTCTGTTGTTATTGTGGTCTTCAGTCCAGACACTGGTTTGATGCAGCTCTCCACCCTACTATATCCTGAGAAACCTTCTCCATCTCCTCATAAGAACTGTAACCTACATCCGTTTGCATCTGCTTACTGTATCCATCTCTTGGTCTTCCTCTGCGATTTTTACCCCACACACTTCCCTCCAATGCTAAATTCACAATTCCTTGATGTCTAAGAATGTGTCCTACCAATCTATCCCTTCTTTTAGTCAAGGTATGCCAGAAATTTCTTTTCTCGCCAATTCTGCTCAGTACTTCCTCATTAGTTACGCGACCCACCCACCTAATCTTCAGCATTCTTCTGTAGCACCATATTTCAAAAGCTTCAATCCTCTTCCTGTCCGTACTGTTTATCGTCCATGTCTCACTCCCATACAAGGCAACACTCCATACAAATGCCTTCAGAAAGGACTTCCTTAGGCTTAAATCAATATTCGATGTTAACAAACTTATCTTTTTCAAGAACGCTTTTCTACCCATTGCCATTCTGCATTTTATATCCTCTGTACTGCGACCATCACTTGTTACCTTACTGCCCAAGTAACAAAACTCATCTACCTCCTTTATTGCTTCGTTTCCCAATCTAATTCCTTCAGCATCACCTGATTTTCTTACAGTGCACTCCATTACCCTAGTTTTGCTCTTGGTAATGTTCATCTTATATGCACCTTTCAGCACACTGTCCATTCCGTTCAACTGCTCTTCCAGGTCTTTTGCTGTATCTGACAGAATTACTATGTCATCGGCAAAACGTAATGTTTTTAATTCTTATCCCTGAACTTTTATTCCTTCACCAAATTTCTCCTTGCTTTCCTTTATAGCTTGCTCAATGTACAAATTGAATAAGAATAGAGAAAGATTGCAAACCTGTCTTACCCCCTTTCCAACCACTGCATCCCTTCCATGCCCTTCAACTCTGACAACCGCTGTCTGGGTTTTGTACAAGTTGTAAATAACCTTACGCTCCCTATATTTTACTCCTGCTTCAGAACTTGAAAGAGTCTATTCCAATCAACATTGTCAAAAGCCTTCTCCAAATCTACAAAAGCTAGAAATGTAGGTTTGCCTTTTCTTAATCTATCTTCTAGGATAAGCCGTAAAGTGAGTATTGCCTCCCGTGTTCCTACATTTCTCCTGAACCCAAACTGATCTTCCCCGAGGTCGGCTTCTACCAGCTTTTCCATCCTTCTGTATATAATTCGTGTTAATATTTTGCAACCATGACTTATTAAACTGATGGTTCTGTAGTTGTCACACCTGTCTGCACTTTCTTTCCTTGGAATGGGGATTATAACATTGTTCTTAAAGTCTGAGGGTACTTCGCCTGTCTCATACATCTTACACACCAGGTGAAACAGGTTTGTCATGTCTGGTTCTCCCAGAGACTTCAGTAGCTCTGAAGGAATATCATCTACTCCAGGGGCCTTGTTTCGACTTAAGTTCTTCAGGGCACGGTCAAATTCCTCTCTCAGTACAGTATTTCCTATTTCATCTTCATCTACATCCTCTTCCCTTCCTACAATATTTTCTCGAAGTTCATTTCCTTTGTAGAGCCCCTGTATATACTCTTTCCAACTTTCAGCTTTCCCTTCTTTGCTGAGAACTGGTTTTCCATGAGTGTTATTGATATACATAGAGCTGTTTTTATTATTTCCAAATATTTCTTTTATTTTCCTGTAGGCTGTATTTATTTTTCCCCTATTTATACATTCTTCTACATCCTTGATTTGCCTTCTAGCCACTCCTGCTTAGCCATTTTGCACTTCCTGTCAATTTCATTTCTTAGTCGTCTGTACTCCATTTTGCCTATTTCATTTACTGCATTTTTATATTTTCTCCTTTCATCGATTAAATTTAGTATCTCCTGCGATATCTATGGATTTTTTGTAGGTCTTGCTTTCCTACCTATTTTGTCCTCTGCTACCTTCACTATTTCATCTCTCAATTTTACCCATTCCTCCTCTACTGTTTTATTTTCCCCTGTTTCTGTCAATTGTTGCTTAAAGCTCCCTCTGAAATTCTTAAGAATCTCAGGTTCCTTCAATTTATCCAGGACCCATCTCCTTATTTTCCTACCTTTTTGTAGTTTCTTCAGTTTCAGCCTACAGTTCATAGCCAACAAGTTGTGGTCAGAGTCTATATCTGCCCCTGGGTATCTCTTACACTGTAAAACCTGGTTCCGAAATCTATGTCTTACCATTATAAATTCTATCTGGTATCTCCCGGTGTCTCCTGGTCTCTTCCACGTGTACAACCTTATTTTGTGATTCTTGAACCAGGTGTTTGTTATAACTTAATTATGTTCTGTGCAAAATTCTACCAGGCGGCTTCCTCTTTCATACCTTTTGCCCAGACCATATTCACCTACTATCTTTCCTTCCCTTCCTTGTCCTACTACCGAATTCCAGTCTCCCATAACAATTACGTTTTCCTCTCTCTTAATTGTTTGAATAATTTCCTTTAGCTCCTCATATATTTCTTCGATTTCCTCATCATCGGCAGAGCTAGTTGGCATATAAACCTGTACTACTGTTGTCGGTGTTGGCTTCGTATCTATCTTGACAATGATAATGCGATCACTGTGCTGGTCATAGTAGTTTATCCGCATTCCTATTTTGTTATTCATGATCAATCCTACTCCTGTGATACCCCCAATTGATTTTGTATTTATAATTCTGTACTCACCTGACCAGAAATCCTGTTCATCCTGCCACCGAACTTCACTAATCCCCACTATATCTAACTTCAACCTATCCATTTCCCTTTTTAAATTTTCTAATTTTCCTACTCGATTAAGGGATCTAACATTCCACGCTCCGACCCGTAGAATGTCAGTATTGTCTTTCCTGATGATCACATCCTCCTGAGTAGTCCCCGCCCGGAGATCCGAGTGGGGGACTATTTTACCTCCGGAATATTTTACCGAGACGATGTCATCATCATATGTTCATACAGTAGAGCTGCATGTCCTCGGGAAAAATAATGGCTGTAGTTTCCCCTTGCTTTCAGCCGTTCGCAGTAACTGTGTGGCAAAGCCGCATTAGCTGATGTTACAAGGCCAGCTCAGTCAATCATCCAGACTGTTGCCCCTGTAACAACTGAAAAGGCTGCTGCCCCTCTTCAGGAACCACACGTTTGTCTGGCCTCTCCACAGATACCCCTCCGCTGTGGTTGCACCTACGGTACGTCTAACTGTATCGTTGAGGCACGCAAGCCACCCCACCTCGGCAATGTCTGTGGTTCATCTTCTACTGTTATATTAATTTATGCATATGGAAATCTTTTCTAAAGGCAATTGTGTGGAGTGTTGCTTTGTATGGGAATGAAATGCGAACGATAAACAGTGCGGACAGGAAGAGGGTAGAGGCTTTTGAAATGTTATAATACAGAAGAATGCTGAAGATTAGGTGGGTGTATCGCATAACTAATGAGTAATTACTTAACAGAATTGGGAAGAATAGGAATTTCTGGCATACCTTGACTAAACGAAGGGGTCGATTGGTAGGACACATTCTTAGACATCAAGTAATCATGAATTTAGCATTGGAGGGACGTGTTTGGGGTAAATACCGTAGAGGGAGAGCAAGAGATGAATACAGTAAGCAGATACAAACGGATGTAGGTTGCAGTTCTTATGAGGAGATGGAGAAGATTTCTCAGGATAGAGTAGGGTGGAGAGCTGCATCAAATAAGTCTCCGGGCTGAAGACCACAACAACAAGAATATCTAGCTGGTGTTCAACAGTGAACTTTATGTTTTCATTGAAACTGTTGAACAGTTCATTTAACAAATTGATATCGTCTTTTGTGCCATTGATTAAAATAGTTGTATCATTTACATATCCGTAGTAATAGAAGACGTTTTGAAGGATTTGATGTTGGGAAATGAGAGTTTTGTCGTCTAAGTTACTCATGCTAACAATCCTGAAAGGTTTGACCACATTGCTAGATCAACTGTTTGTATAGTTTATTGTTGAATTTGAAGTAGTTGTGTCATAATGTGAAATCTCGCAGGTCCATTATTTCAATGATGTGGATGGAAGGAAGTGTTTTTTGTGTCTGTAGGTTTGCATTCATTATCTGCAGTGTGGCATCTATTGATACAGAGGAATAACGTTTTTGTATGTCAAATGAGACTAGTGTGGAACCATCGAGGACTATTATGTTCTCAGTATGTTTGGTGAATTCTGCTATGTTTCTTAGTGTTCTCGTATTGTCAAATGTGTATGCTTGATGAAGTATTTTGAACAATTTTTTGTTGAGTTTGTATTGTTCCTAAAGTTCACAACTGGCCTCACGGGAGCTCCTTGTTTGGTTATCGTACGCTAGGATTTGAGGTAAGGTGCTCGTAAGCTTATTGATATAATATTCTTTTTGCTTCTTGGATTATGAGCAGGGAATTTATATTGTTTGAAATACGTTTAATTTCTCTTTGGATTCTGGCTGTTGCATCTTTAGTTAATTAAATAATGTTGTTAGCTTGGAAAAGGTCAAATGTTTTCTCTGTGTATTTTGTTCATTACGACAATTGTGGAACCTTTGTTAGCCCTTGCAACTATTGCATTATTTGTGCTCTGTTGAGATTTTATGCTATGTGAGAGAACCCTTTCTCTTCTCTTGTGTGCCGGCAATGGTTTCGTGATTTCTTTCTCAATAATGTCATTGACTTTGTGGCAGGTTGCTATTCTTTCAATCTGTATTGTGGTGCAGTGGTTGAGGGCTGCGTGATGCTAGTGAAGAAATTCTCTGGATTCTCTTTTGTCCAGTGGCTGTTACGTTTGAGCTCTTTTCTGAGGAGTACTTCTACTTTTGCAGTGAATTTCCTTTCTGTATCGTTGTGGAAAGGCGTGTGGAATGTGTGCTTCTTGCTGTTTTTTCTATTTAGCTCGTGTGGCAATTGGTGGATGAGCTGAGCTAGTTTTTTATTCTGCGTGGATTTCGTCTTTTCATTCATGAAGGTTGTATATTTTCTAACTTTTTCTGAAATTGAGTTTTATTCTTGTGGATGAAGCATTTTTCCCAAAGGTAACACTGCACTATAAAAATTGGTATTGAGACTTTTTTTTCCTGTGGAGTTCTTTCAGTTCGTTTTTTCTCCATACTTTCTGTGCATTTTTTTATGTTTTCAGTTCACATATTGTGTTCGTTTTTGTGTCAATTTTGACATTATTAGGGATGACATTGTGTCTAACGAAGTTTATACTGAAGTGAATGTGTTGTGTGTGATTGCAAGCTTTCTTGAGGTAATTTTACAGTCGAAAACAGCTTTGATTGCCTGACAGGGCGTTTCACTTTAAATGAAAACATTTTGGTTCAGACTTTTACCCTGACTGAAATTGATTAAAACACATGGTGTTACTGCTACCTGTCAGTTTGTTTATTGTACCCAAAACATCTTTCAATGGTTTAACCCCCATCATCAGGTGGAATAACATTATGCTGTCTACATGTATGTTTGATATACCTGTTTCTCTGTCCACAAGAGACAATAGAAAACACTACATCAGAATGTGAGTTTGTACAATTGTTCAATTAAATTAAATGTAAACAATTAAAATATCATACCTCCAGTAGTCAGAGGTCCCTTGGATTTTCATAACCTGACATATGTGTAATAAATCACAGCCACTATCCTCGTTTATTGCTAACAGATGCAAAGAACTTACACTAAAGGCATAATACATCAAAGATGGATTGAAGCATTATGCTTTTAATGGTAATAAACTGAAGACGAGTATACAATGCACAATATGTATATAATTTTGTGGCCAGTATAGAATCTAACACTTTAAATGGAGATTGTTGTTCACTGAGTAAGAGCTTTAAAAATAATCATGTCTAGATAGATGAATGATTATGGTTTAAATGATTATGATGTGTGTCTGTGTGTGTTTTACAAATTTAGACTGCTATCGAAGACAGAGTTTATACTGTTGTATATGTTGTCATTTTTGTGATTTAATATGTATTCGTAATGTTTGCTTTGGTGTTTACAGATCGGAAGTGTCTCAAGGATGTCCAGTTTTCTGTCTTTTGATTGGATGTCTACCTCATACCAGCATTGAAAATCTTAGCATCCTACACATCCAATTAGAAGACAGAAAACTGCACATGCTCGAAACACAATAAAAGTAGTGGTCCCACAAGGCAGGAATTGTTGTTCAATGTTGCAAACTGGCGATGGAGAGACACTGGAGGTACTGAGGGTTTGGAGGCATTTGCCAATGTCATCTAGAAGCTCAACCGAGGAAGGGACCAGGTAGGAATGTGAGAAGGATAGTGGAAGGAGGGAGGGAGGCGAAGGGATTCCAGTGAAGAAAGGAAGAAGCGAACCTTGGTCGCAAATGGGAGAACCGACCAGGGCCCTAGTCCTGTGGAGGGAAGTAAGGAGACCGAAAGAGGCGCCTAAGGTTTGGGTGACTGGGTGAGGTATGAACACTAGCGAAGTATGATGCTAGTAGCTTCTGCTGGCAGAATTGCAGGGCAGGGTCCCCTGCATCAATAAGAAGATACCGGAGTTGGGCGGAAAGCAACAGTTGTCAGTCTGACGCCGGACCGAGGATCAGCAAAGCTGAAGGTGCCAGTAAGTCGTAGATCAAGCTTCCACAGTCTAGACAAGATTGAACTATGTCCTTGTAGAGCTGCAAGAGATAAGCAACAGAAAGGAATGAAACCAAACTAGTCACACTGTGTGAGCAGCTAAACGAAAGTACAAAAAAAATGGTTACATATTGCCAATATATGGTTGCCTACAAAGGAGACAGTTGTACAAGTAGTTAAAACACAATACCATAAAATCATGACCATCTGAATAAAAAGGATGAATCAGACACTCTGCAAAAAAAACATTAAAACATCCAGCCTCAAAGATTATGCCACAGCCTAGATAATTAAGAAATTGTAAAACTTTGGTCATACTCGCCTCGTCATTAGCAAAAACAGAACGCATGGCATCACCGAGAATCACAACTACCGTCTCAAAACAATTTAAAACACACTCAGTTACAATGTGGCGAACATTGCCACAGGCAACACAAATCTGCGGGTCCTCTAAACAGAGCAAGAACCTGTGTGTGAAAGGGCAGTGGTCGATTCAGAAGCGAGTCAGGATCATTCCATACGGTCTGAATGATTGGTAGGAGCTTCGCTACAGTCGTACAGTCGGTTTAACGAACCGCAGATTATTACCCATCACTGCCAGCACGCAACTGAAGAGATCCCTGCCATACCAAAAAAGTACGTCGTGCAGAGGAATAGCACACTGCATTATACCACGGCTTCTGTAGTCCTCCTTGGCAACACGAATTTCATTATCCAGAATTCCCTCATGTCCCTGAACGCAGAAAATTGATATTTGCTTCCCTCACCGCTGGAAGGAGTACAGTGGATCATGAATGCGCTGTGTTAGCTCCTCTGCTGAATATAGGTTTTGTAATGATTGCAGCGCGGTAAGGGAACAGGAGCATATGAGAAACCACGTGTCCTAAACACGCTGTATTGGATCCAACGCCTGCAGTATCGCGTGAAGCTCTGCGGAGAGAACAAAATGGGCATTGGGAGGCAAACCTTGATGAAACACTGCAGAACAGCCCCGGGAGTCCTCTGTTTTGAACCATTCGTGTAAGCCGCAGTAAAGCGCTATTATCATCTAAAACGTTACTGAACATAGACTGAAGTATAAAATGAGAAAAGAGATAAAAGAAGATTTACAATCTAATGTCCCATCGACAGCGTGATCATTATAGAGACGGAGCTCACGATCAGTTCTTTTTGGAGCAAGGACGGGAAAGTATATCGGTCCTGCCCTTTCATAGGAACTATCCAGGAATTTTTTGGAGTGGTCCAGTGAAATGACGGAAAACCTACATCTGGAATGGTTGATGTGGATTTGAACGATGATCCTCCCGGATACGAATCCTGTGTGTTACCACAACGAATCATAACATGTAGGCTTTCACGACCGGCGTTGTCGTCATATAAAGCTTGCAGGCTAAATTGCCGTGGTCGATCGGTAAAAACTTCATCCCCCTGGCGTTTCTATTTGCAAGAGGAATTGAATCATTTGCGGACGGCTTTTAAGAAAAATGGTAATGTTGATAACGAGATCGACCGAGCACTCCATCCGCATAGAAAAGTATCCGGAAACAGACGACAGCAACAACCATCTACTGGAAAAATTTTCCTCCCATTCATCCATAACATCACGAACCGTACTGGCAAAGTACTGGCTAAGTTTCAGGTGGAAACTATTTTCAGACCCACTAGAAAATAAATGAATTCTTACGATCAGCGAAAGATGCTCGACAGCCCCTAGTTACCACAGGTGTATATAAAATTCTTTGTAGTCGTGGCATGGTGTATAGGGACAACAAAAAGAAGCGTCAATACACGCTTAACGGAACAGAAAAGGAACTGTCGTTTGGGACATATCGACAAATCAGCAGTAGCAGAACATGTATATTAAAACAGAGAACATGAGATAATCCACAAGCATCAAAACAATTTTAATAGAAAAGAAGAAGGTTTAAAATTTGACAGGACATCGCGGTCGACTTTGCACCAATGACGTGAAAATCAATTATCTGTAATCGAGTGAAGTGACGATAATCATAGATAGTAGCATAGTCGGCAGCACATGACGTGTGGTGGCGCTCTCTGTTTGCTCTATACAAGCGGCACCTCTACCGCCTAGAAGCAGCTCGTCGACACACCTCAGAAGATGTTGTCCGCAGTTGACAACGAAACGTCAGGGGGAAGAAGTTTTACTGATCGACCACGACAATTTATCCCGAATGTTATAATTGACGCCAACTCCCTCGGTTTAAAATCAGAAGTAAAAATCTTTCTTAAAATGTCTCAAGTGTAAAAATTTTCCCGTCCTCTGTTGGAGCCAAGGTGGACACTGACTTCAGCCTAAAATATTTTAAATCGGCGTAGAAATTGCATGCAGAGTCAGGAACTGCCTGTACAACTGTTTCCCTCGGTCTGCTCTATGTAAGCGGCAGCTCCACCGCATAGAAGCCAGTCGTCGACTCACCTCAGAAGATGATGTCCGCAGTTGATAACTAAACGTCAGGGGGAAGAAGTTTTACCAATTGACCATGGCAATCTACCCCGGAAGTTTTAATTGATGCCATCTCGCTAGGTTTAAAATCAGAAGTACAATCTTTCTTAAAATGTCTCAACTTTAAAAAAATTCCCGGCCTCTGGAGGAGGACACTGACTTCAACCTAAAATATTTTGAATGAGCGTAAAAATTTGATGCAGGGTCAGCTGTACAACTGTACAACTGTCTTCATTCTTTTGAACCGGCCGCGGTGCCGAGCGGTCTGCGGCGTGCCAGTCACAGTGTTGCACAGCCAATGTGGTCGGGGGTTCGGATACCCCCTCGGGCATGGCTGTTTATGCCGTCTTTAGTATACGCTAGTTCATAAATAGTTTGTAAGTTTAGGAACTGATGACCCCGTCGCATAAGCTCTACAAACATTTGAACATTCTTCTGATACCAGGCAGACTAAGTACCAATATTCTCGTGTCACCTTTCTCGCTCCTTCTCTCACTGGCTGCAGCCACACTCCGGGTTTCTCTGCGCAGAACGCAGGCTGCAGTGTTTCCCTTCCAGTGCGGCTCGTGCAGTCCACGCCCGTCATGCAGCGTTCCAGAATTCTGATGCCCGTTCGGCAGGTCCGCTGACGCAGCCGCCGCCCTCGCGCCGCCGCTCTCCTCGAGGCACCTGACACCTCCCCCTTGTCCTTCCGCCTGCTAGCTCTCAGTCTCGCCCCGCTATCCACCCTCTGCTCCTCTACCTGTCTAACTCTCTTTATTCCGTCTCGTTTGGCAGTGCCTTCCGGCTTGTCTCTTTGCACGCGGCTTCGTTGTGAAGAGTGAATTTTCTGCCAAGCGTGATGTGCGCTCCAGTTTCTCCCCGTCACTTCTTTTCTCCCCACTCTTCTCTTTCCATTCACGCGTCTTTGCAAACCTCTTTCCTTCCCCACATAAATCTTCCTTTGGCTGTCGGTGGGTGAGAGGAAGGAATACGGCTCTGGGGCGAAACAGAACGTCAGCTCTTCTCATTCACTTCTTTGCGTGCCTGAGTATATCCGATTCAAATCTTGTTTTGCTTTTCTGCAAAGAATAATGTTATTCAGCAAGACATTGTTTCATGATATAGATATGTTTTGTAATGTAAAACATACTTCGCATTGTGTGACATCAGAGAAAGAATATACATGACGCCGGCAGCGGTGGCCGAGCGTTCTGTGGCGCGTCAGTGACATTCTGCACGGCCACAACGGTCGGGAGTTCGAATCCCCCCTCGGGCATGGATATTTGTGCCGTCCTTAGTATTAGCTAGTTCATAAGTAGTTTGTAAGTTTATGGACTGATGGCCCCGTAGTTAAGTACCATAAGCTCTACAAACATTTGAACATTTATACATGACGTTCAGAAACTCCTAGACGTGTCATAACACATGTATAAAGATAAAACATATCTACTCTATGCCTTGGAAAAGGCTAATCGAAACCAACCATCTCATTTATTCCATACTAGCCATCCAAAAATTGCTTCGAGCCAAACAGTGCATTACTTGGCGTAGGAGAATGGCCCCACAGAATTCCAATGAAATGCCGTGCCCCTTCGCCTGAACTTGTAATCTGACTGACCCTGGCAAAAGAATGTCGACCTACAGCTGATCGTAGACTTTTAGATATTACTCAGTGCTAATGAGGACGGTGTTTTTAAAAATAAATAGGCTACAGTGGTCAATCGGCTATATGATTCTTGACGCGTCTCAAGGTTTTATCTTCATCAGAATCTGCAATATTACGAACATCATATAGCACAATTTTATAATCAAGTAATTATTACATGAAACTGACAGTATACGTAGTAAATAGTAGAAATTACACACCCAGATCTTCGGTGAAACTTCATACCTAAGCGTACGGCCTCATAGCCCTGCTGAACTATACTAAAACAAAGTAACCGATAGCATCGTGTAGGTAAACGAAAAACGCCGCCTGGTTGCAATAATGAATTTAAAATTAGCAATCACATAAAAGTAATAACTACAAAATTTCATTAAGTATCTGGCAGCGAGTACAAATTTTTATCATGATAAGCTTATTGCATTTTATGAATAGCAGACACATTTTATCAGTTCCTTTCCTTATTTGTTGATAGAATGCCATCCTAACATCCTTCTTTTACCATTCACAGTGTGCCATTAGTTAACGTCATGGATATATGCCTGTAACTGTGGGAGCTGGATGCACTAATGTTTAATAACCAGTTTTATTCCTCTTCCTTTCTTAATTGTTTCAGATGCTTATCACTAGTTTTTATTACTTTTTACTCTTTTCTATGTGATGCCTACTTTTACATTCATTTACATGTATACTAGAACCATCTGTGGGGTATTTCGTTACCTGGACGATGCTACCTGCTACTTTGTTTTAGTACAGTTCAACAAGGCCATGACGCCGTATGCTTCGTTATGAAATTTTCACCCAGGCCTCGCTATATTCTTTTTATTTTCAGTACGTCTTCTATCAGTTACTTGTAATAATTCCTCTCTTATAACAATGTGCTATCTTGCAGATTATGTGGATGATAAAAATTCTATGATGATAATGATTGGTAATTTAGGGCACTAAGCATCTAGGTCATCAGCGCCCTTGCTCGAATCGACTGAATGTTCAGTAGACTATGAAACGGGGACGCGCAAATTGACTACCTAAAGTTGTAATGATGAAGAAAGTTATAGTAAAATGAGACAGAACAAGTCAGAGTAAATTGCACTTACACAGTTAAAAGGTTGGCAGACTAGATAAAAATAAAGGGTAACGAAACCACTCTGCTACATTTTAAAATCTCACACCCAATATTTTGGAAAGACGTCCAGTCATAGTACAAAATCGTAAAACACGTTCCACAGATGCCTACCGTCATTTAAAATACAGTGCAGGTTTCGTGAGAGACCCAAGTTTGTTCTCAGACCATCCTATAAAACACACTCTGTTAAAAAGTATCTAATCGACATTTGTTTTCCGTGTCTGTCACACACTGATGGTTCCTCACGAGGTCAGAGGATACCATGTGTTAGTAGACAATGCCCAATACGAATTAGCGCTACCTCATGAGCTCGTCGACAGCGGAAGGAGGAATTCCATGGACGCACAGTAGATTTTATGCAGCCACTGAGGCTCCCACCAATCCATTGTTTCCCGTGCCACACATGTCTTTACGGCTTTCAGGGCGAAAGCACAGTCTACGGAAGATGGAAGGGAGCAGGCCTCTTTGGCAGCCCTTTTAGCCAGCTCGTTTTAATGGATCCCTATGTGTCCTGGAACCCAGCAGGAAACTATTTTTTCTCTTGTCGTTGCAATGCCACAAGAGCATCCTGAATTTTTTGCACTATGCGATAAGAAGGGTACATCTGATCGACAACAAGAAGATCTGGTAATCTGAGCAGATGAGGAATTTCGAACGACAATATCGTTTAATCTGCTCATCAGGGCAGCGAACAGTTCCGCATAATGACCATCTCTAATGACCATACTGTCGACAGGACGTTAAATTCCAAGCTTCCTTCCTCCTTCTGCATAATAAACAGAAAACTATTCTTGGAGCATTATACGAAGACAGCTTCAGCGAACACAACAGAACAAGCAATACGGTTACGTTGCTTGGATCCATCTGTATAAATCGTAATAAAATTTTGATGGTGGTTTAAAATCTCAAGAACACGGTTTTTAAAAAATGGTCGCAGGTACAAGCCTTCCTAAAAATAGTCAGATCTAAAAACATTCTGGGCCTATTAAGTAGCCAGAGGGGTTTCTTACTCCACCCCTGGTGTTGGACTTTAATGCTTTGCAATTGTAGTACCTCGAGGCTTTCTATTGCTATTACCACGAATGGCCTGGTTGCATGCGGACGATGACGGAACAAACGTTCCAAAGGGGGCTGTGCACCAGTAAAAGACGCTAGTGGATTAGGAACAGCCATAAACCGATATCTACATCTACATCTACATGGGATATTCTGCAAATCACATTTAAGTGGCCTGGCAAAGGGTTCATCGAACCACCATTATACTATTTATCTCCCATTCCATTCTCGAACAGCGCGCGGGAAGAAAGAACACCTGAATCTCTCCGTTCGAGCTCTGATTTCGCGTACTTTATTCTGTTGGTCATTTCAACCTATGTAAGTGAGAGTCAAGAATATATTTTCCCATTCGGAGGAGAATGTTGGTGATTGGAGTTCCGTAAGTACCCCACGCCGCAGCGATAAGCGCCGTTGTTTTAATGATTCCCGGCCCAGACCCTGTATCATTTCCGTAACGCTGTCTTCCCTGTATTGTGACAATACGAAACGAACTACCCTTCTCTGGACTCTTTCGATGTCCTCGTCAAACCCACCTGATAAGGATCCCACACTGGGCAGCAATACTCCAAAAATGGACGGACAAGCGTAGTGTATGCAGTTTCTTTTGTAGTTCTGTTGCATGTTTTAAGGGTTCTGCCAATAAAATGCCGTCTCTAGTTCGCATTTCCCACGACATTATCTACGTGTTCTTTCAAGTTTAAGTCTGAAGTAATAGTGATTCCTAGGTATTTTGTGGAGTTTACGGCCTTCACATTTGATTGATTTATGTTGTAAACAAAGTTTAACGGATTTCTTTTCGTACTCCTGTGGACGACTTCACACTTCTCATTATTTAGAGTCAATTGCCAATTTTTACACCATACTGATATCTTATTCAGATCGTTCTGCAGATCGTTCTTCAGATGATTTCACTAGACGGTAGATGACGGCGTCATCTGCAAACAACCTAAGAGAGCTACTTAGATTTCGCCCGAGATCGTTTATGTAAATAAGGGACAGCAGAGGACCAATATACTGCCCTGTGGAACGCCCGATATCACCTCTGTTTTAATCGATGCCTTACCATCGATTACTACGAACTGTGTCCTCTCTGACGGAAATCCCCTATCGAAATCGCAAATTTGGGGCGATATACCATAACCACGCAATTTGATTAAAAGCCGTTTGTGAGGTACGGCGTCAAAAGCCTTCTGGAAATCAAGAAATACGGAATCGATTTGCGTACTCTTGTCGATAGCACCCATCACTTTGTGTGAATAAAGAGCTAGTTGTGTTTCGCATGAACGATATTTTCCTAATCTGTGTTGACCTCTGGTCAATAGATCATTCTGTTCGAGATAATTCACAATATTTTAATAAAGGATATGTTCCAAAACCCTACTGCAAATTGATGTCAATGAAATAGGCCTGTTGTGTTCAGCAAGATAACATCAGAGGAATGTATCACTATCTCAACCAGCCATTTTCTGGGGCAGTTGTACTTAGAGTCCCATAGTGCATTGTGCGCATTAAATCTCCTAAAAGAAGAAAGGGACAAAGGAGTTCGACAGTAAGCTGTGTCAGAAGATTACGGTAAATATGCTCACCAGGCGGTAAGTAAAGGATGCTAACTGTGATATCATGATGGGCCAGTACACGAACAGCAACTTCTTGCAGTGTAGTGTTTAATGGCACAGGTGAGGAGTGGAAAGTGTCCCTAACGAACACTGCCACACCACTTTGTGCCCTCTCACCAGTAAATTCGTGTTTCCTGTGGAGTTGATAGGCTCTCAATACAGGAGTGTCGGTCTGTTTGAGGTGTGTCTCTTGAAGGGAGACACAGAAAGGCCATTTCTTCACAAGAAGCTGCAGTTCCTCTAAAAGAGTCCTGAATCCAGCCAAATTCCACTGCAGCATGGGAGCCATGTCACCTGTGTGGGTCTACCTTTTCTCTATCCTTGTGACGCTGGGTAGCAGATGGGCTGCTTTCTTCCAGCGATGATGCATCGAGCTCGGTAATAATATCCTCCGCTGCTATTATGACGTCTGATGACGACCCTGAAAGAGTTTCAATCAGACGTTGAGGCGCTGTCCTCGACTTCCATGAGGAAGATAGGGGGCTTGGGGAGCACTCTGCTTCGGCGAAGCATTCTGCTTTGGAGCAGCAGCGAAAGAGGTAGGAAACCGGGGGCTATATGGCCTTAAAAATCTTTTTGGCCTCCACGTAGGAAATGCACCTAGTGGTCTTAATCTCCCGTATTTTCCTCCAGTCATGATAGACCTTACAGTTCCGACTCCTTACAGTGTGTTTTCCAAGACAGTTCACATATTTTTCAGGTGGTCTGCAATTGTTGCCTTCATGTGCCGCCTTTCCACATTTACCGCAAGTGGCCTCTCCCTTGCAACCCAGTGCGGTGTGTCAAAAGCGCTCAGAGAGTCTAGGTCTCTGTTGTCTCAAGTTCTCCATCCTCTTTTTTCTTAATATTTTTCACATCCACCATACATTCCGTTGCCCATTCTTCCTTGTTCAACCGAAATGTCCAGAAAATCCCTACAGAAAACTACGCCTTTGTTGCAGTTTAGGGTACCGTATAGCGCTGTTTCTATTTCATATTCGACCAAACACTTCGCTTTATGCCGACTTGACCCCTGTTGGGAGGTTGGTCTTTCCTCTCTTGACAGATTTCAGAGTTCCTGCAAGACTTTCTAAATCCTTATTGATGGAAAAGGGTGAAATCTTTTCAACAGAACCTCCTTTGCGATTCATTATTAGAAACACATTACGACTTGCAGTCTGTGTTGCGTTACTCGCGACTAAACATTTTTTACTCTTGGACAAGTCCGGGGGACTGGCCACGCGAGATCTCTTTTTTGATTGGGTGTTGGTACCCCCAGTGGTACACCCATCTCACTACGAGGTGGAAGATTACTCTTTAGGTCCATCTCGATCCCACGAGCAGCTAGGGAACTAAATGACCTCCTAGTCAGAGCCCCGCATGCCTAGGTAAGCCTTATACAACTAAGATGTAGCAGTATACCCAGAGGTTGCTCGCTGTCGACTGTTCCACCTGAACAGCCATGCATCCCATCAGCGCGTAGCACACCTTAGGATTGAGGTTTTTCTTGTATAGAGGTTTGTACCACCCTTGCGACCCGTTTCCTGGTACACACAACGTTCCACCGCCGCGCCACACGGTGGTCGCTGAAGCATGCCCAGAGGTTACGGAGTCTAGACGACTGGCGGCGCTAATCAGTCCCCAGCTCAGGACTCCGGGTTCACCAAGCCCGAACTCAGCAAAATAATGCTGAGCCCCTGAGGGGATAAAAATTCGAAACGCATCAGTAAACATCTAAATAAATAAATAAATGGTCGATATTAGCACTGAATAATATCTGAAATGTATATCGGCGAATACCGAGTGAAACACTGTATGCCACGTCTGAAATTCATCGTAGACTTCCTACCTAGGTGTAAGTCGACATTTTTTACAACAGCTAACATTGCCTAAACTAAAAGTATTGACAAGGTACAAATAAAAAAAACACAAGGTTCATTAGGATTCGAAAACAAATATTTTGAATTTGTAGTTGGCACTTCACAACTGACAAGGAAGCTCTCGATTTCTGGTTGTTATAAGTGGGTGATGGGGATGCTCAGAAGCGAGATTATCCGATACCCATACATAACTCACATGAGGGAATGCCGGTAAAACACATGACAGGCTGCACCTGAGTTAAAGCGGGAACCGAATGAAAATCGTACCTCCTCTCCTTCACATTTACCTTTGAAGACATACACATTTAAAACCTGCCTCAATCATGTAGGGTCATGGACATGTTTGCTCAATCTAAAACTGATCAGTTAAACAAAGAGCGCGAAGAGAATTTAGCAGATGTAAGTGACTGGCAGACCATTAATTAACACCTCAGTGAGTTCAAGATTAATTTTCTGGGTACGGGCTTTTTGAACCGGGGGTTCAAGACCTGGCTACGGCGTCGCGCCGACAGTCCTCCATACCGTGAGATCTGTGCATGCCTCAGTGACCAACGTTCAGCTCGACGGGGTTCAAGGCTAACGGGTATGTCTACGAAATTTTTGCCGATCACACTTGCTTGTTAGAAGAACGTACTTGTCAATATTGATGCAGTATCAAACAATGCTGTTGAAGAGATACGTAGGCGGCTTTTAGGAAATAGGTTAGGATAGGATAATATGTTTTTTGGGCAAGACGACTAGGTCTTTAGCGCCGTGTCAGTTACAATAAGCTACGAGTGTGATCCAAGCGAAGAGGAAATGAATAACCGGGAAAACATTAAAGTAGCACAACTATTCAAACTGTGTGGGCATCTAAAAAAAAAACACAAAAACACATCGTCGCATATTGGCAATATAAGTTTGCCTACTAAGTTTCAGCAGAAGTCAAAACACAATACCAGATTATCATGACTGACTTATCACTGAATTAAAAACGATGAGCCAGCCACTCTCCAACGCACTAAAACCTCCAGAGTCCAGATAATTCACAAAATTTTAAAACATTGGTCACGTTCGCCTCGTTATCTGCTAAAACGGAGGGCCGAATACTATTTAGTTTCGCCGCTGCCCTCTGAGTACGATATAAAACACACTCAGTTAAAATGTGCCATCCAGTTATTAGCACGCAACAGGCATCCGAAAACGAGAGGTTGCCGGCGAAATAAAAACTGTCAATGGTCAGTGTCCGATGCAGAGGAGTGTCATTGCAACTTTCTGCCGCCTTAATAACTCATAGCAGGCTCGCAACAGTCGGACAGTTGATATAACCAACCACAATTTGTTACTTGTCACTGCCAGCCATGTCTCCTCCCACAACTCTGCCGCAAAACAAAGAAGACGTCCCGCAAGGGAATATCGCACTGTTTGACATTCTGCTTACAGAATAACTCCTCTACGACCACATCAGCCGCTTGATTACACCGAATCTCCACATGCCCCGGTACCCAAAGAAATGATACCTCCCTGCCCCGCCATTCGATGAACTTCAATTGCTCAGGACAAAGTCGTGTTATCGTATAAAGAGGTGAGACTTTCTGCAGAGATTGTAGGGCATGAAGTGTTACTAACACATTTTAACATACCTAGTGTTTTGAGGCAACGTCTTTTCAAGCCTTTAAGGTGCGGCAACCATGTAAATTTACAGTCAAATGTAATAATTAAATAACGTACATTGTCTTTAAATTTCAGAACAGTTTCAATCATCTGCAGTTCAAATAAGTTAAAAACAACGGGAAAGGTTAAAAAGAGCACACACAGACTTTTTAGTGGAAAAGTTAAGCCAGTCTTTTGTGCTCATTCGTTCAACCGTCTAAGAGTTAGTTGCAACTAACGAGTTGTCGTTGCAAGGCTGGAAG
Source organism: Locusta migratoria (assembly GCA_026315105.1). Lineage (NCBI taxonomy): Eukaryota > Metazoa > Arthropoda > Insecta > Orthoptera > Acrididae > Locusta > Locusta migratoria. The sequence goes on from CM048749.1 coordinate 415,992,958, forward strand.
AGGAGCAGTAAACGGAGAAGTCATCCACAAACAAAGGACAATGACAGGACATTTAACAACTGACGTAATGCTATTAATAGCACGGCAACGAAAGAGGCACTTAAAAACCTACCGCGCGGGACCCCTTTCTCCGGCTCAAAGCGATCAGAAAGGGCGACACCGACTCGAAATCTAAAATAGCGTGGGATAGAAAGGACTGAATAAAAACAGGAAGACAACCAAGAAAGCCCCATTCATCAATCTGTCTCAGAATAAGATGCCTCCAAGTAGTATCGTAGCTCTTCTCAATGTAAAAAAAAAAAAAAAAAATGTTTCTTAAAGGTGATGCCGTCACAGGAAAGCCTGATGCATATCCGCTTCCATGAAGGATAGGTTGTCAAAGGTGGAAAGATAGCTTCTGAATTCGACTGAAAGTGACTATGGACCTGTGTGGACTCTGACATCCAAACAAGGCTGCGGTAGGCCATGCACTCTAACGTCTTTCCCACAAAGCTAGTAAGGACAACACTAGAGTAATTACACCGGCTTGTAGAATACATTTCAGAATTTAGGAGACGGGTTAAAATAGCTTCTCTCCAGGAGTCGGAAACTGATCTGATACCGAAATCACATCAAAAATTTGATGATGATTTTTTTCTGCCAGGAAGGTGTTGTAGCTTACTACAATGTATTCCATCATTACCACGACACGTTTTACGAGCTACTGATAATGCAGAGTCAAGCTCACACATGGAAAAGGGCCGGTAGTAGCCTTTTGCAGTAGTGGATCTGAAGTCCAAAGTGACCTCTCCACAGACAGCCTGTGGCGCTGGAAAGCAGGAGTCTGACTGGTAGTGGAAGAGACGTCAGTGGAATATTCCGACGTTGTGCGATGTCTCGTGGATTGGTCAGTAGGGTGCCATTCACCATTACAGCAGCCATAGAGCGCCTTCCTCCTCTATAGATATCCTCGAGATGGAAACAAGGTTCCTCGAGGTGGAACGATTAACGGTATATAGGAATAGTTGCACGGTCATTTCTTGCTTTCTCGAATAATTTGGCGACATTTTGTTCTCGCTACCCTAAGGGCTGCGAGGTTCTCTGCAGTTGGCTAGCTTTTGAACCTACGCAGAACTGCATACCTGTCCTGATTGCTGAGCGGCTTTCGTCACTCTACCAAGTAACTTGTTGTCATCTCGGTCGTCCTGAAGACTTCGTAATGGAATCTGCAGCGGCGTGGAACATCTCTTCAGTGATGTGAACCATCCATTCCTGGAATGTATCATGATGATCAAACTCACCTAGTCGGCTGTAGAGGATTCAGACCTCTCTGCTGAGTACCCAGTCTGGCTGGTGGATCCAGACTAGGAAGTGATCACTTTCGTGAAGGTCATCAGACACTTCGCATTCAGTACCAAGAGCCAGGGCTAGGAAGCAAAGCGAAAGACCGATGGCAGAGAATGACGCTGCTTCATTGCTGAAGTATGTGCTCTGACTTGTATTACGTAAATGGGCACCTGAAGACAAGAGAAGCCTCTCAACTACTCTACCCCTGGAGCAGGTTGCTACAGAGCCCCAAAGCATGTTGTGTGCATTGAAATCACCACGGAGAAATAACGGGTTGGGGATCTGAGCAACGAGGTCTTCTAGAGTCTTTTCACTGAGGGCAACGTGTGGATACAAATACAGGGAACATATCGCCAGTTGATGGCACACATGCATTGACACTGCTACTGCTTGTAGGTTTCTGTTGAGAGAGATGGTTTCAGACTGGTAGGCTGTTCTGGTGAAAACAGCCACTCCTTCTCTTTCTCTAACATCGTCCTTTTTAAGGTTGTTTGTAACAGCGTATCTAAGTGGTAACAGATGGCTTGTCTCCTGGAGGCATATACACATAGCTCGTCCATAAAATAGTAAACGTATTTCCTTCATATGTTTCCTGAACCCCAGAAACTTCCACTGCAGTATGGGAGCTATCTCTCACAGTGGTTGTATCATCACGCTCCCCCTTTCCGTCTAGGTGGAGAGACTGAAGTTGGTTCCGATTCAGTATTGGGGCTAGTTGCTTGCTCCTGAGAGAGATCCTGCTCCATGAGATCTGGGGTTTGGTCAGACAAATATCAGGAACGATAATTTCGACATAATATGACCATTTAATTGCTTGTTGTACCTCTGACTAGGACTTGGTAGTGGCTTTTTCTGCTTTGGTTGCTTGGTAGTTGATAAGCGGACGCGGTACCTCTAGCTTTTTCTGTTATTTTTGGTTGATCAAAGGCAGTGAAGCTTCAGCAGACTTACATTTTCATGGGCTCGTGCAACTTTTTATATTAACATTTACAGCCTCAGTTGTGTCGACTCCGTTTACTGTAGTGACCGCTTTCTACAGAGCAGCTGCGAAAGAAGAAGCAAATAAATGGAACAGCACAGTCTTAAATATCGTTCTGACCTCTGCGTTGCAAATGCGCATTCTCTTCATGATACATCCTACATTGCCGACTCAAAATAATGTGTTCCTCTGAATAGTTCTCGCATATTTCAGGTCCTGTACAATCCATGACTTCATGTATCGCATTTCCAAATTTGGCACATGTGGGTCTCTTGCAACCGAGAGTGGTGTGTCCAAAGCGCTGCACAACGAATGGGGTTAGGAGCAAAGGGACGGAAATTTAATCGTAAAAAATCTTCCTTCAAGTGCTCAAGGAGTCCAGAACTATTAAAAAGTAACGACAAAGGATTCAAACTTGACAAGTTCTCCATCCACCCTTTTCTTAATATTTTGTGCATCCACTATACCTTCTGTTGCCCATTCTTCCTTTATTTGGAATCCCCTGCAAAAATTGGACAATAAAGGCTCCAGATTTAATGACTCTCAGAGGAGTTGATGCAAACTGCTGGAGACAGATATTTAACCCCAGATTCATAGACTTCCTTTCCATACCTCCTACAGGTTGGTTCACCTTCGAAACTCGGTATGTTATAGCCGAAACACTGACATATTGTAACACATCATAGAGTTCGGTATATAGGGTATAAACTTAAGGCGGAGGAACCTGCCATAAAGTATTGCGGTAATACTGGTGACTTGAAGGTGGCAGTTCTTTTAATCGCTCCATTGTCCCTCCAGATCGTTTGCTCTATGTCTGTGATTCCCTGTTGTTTTGTCAGAGATTAGTTGCCAAGGTCCACAACAGTGGGCAAGCTACCGGGATACACCAGATGGCCACCGCCACTGTGGCTGGCACGAGTTCCGAGTTCGCGTAGCCATACTATGCCGCCAATAGACCCGCCACGGCCGCGGGCCAATTGATTCGGCGCAGTCATCCGCGCAATGATATCTCCGGACCACCAACCAGTCGACCACCAGCACAAAGCAGAAGTGCCTGTTCAATTGTAAAGGACCCCGCCGCAGCTGTTGTTTAGATGTAAGTCCATGTAACTGGACCGGCTATATTACTCAGCCTTCAGAGACTTATGTTTTTCTGTGAAAATGATTATGATCTTCTTGCAAGTTTGCAGCTGAGCCCGCAGGAAATATTAATTTATTCAGGTTGTCTTGAACAATATAAATTTAATTGTGCCATAAAATTCAAGCTCTTAGTTGTGACCTGGCCACCACGTCCTCTTTTAAAATATTGCCACGAGTCTTCCGACAGCATGCATGGTGCGGAGCTTAGTATCGCAGATCGCTGTGCTTACGGTCCCCAGTTCAAATCCGGGTAGAAGAAAATTTAATTCTTTGTATTTACTATTTCTAGAATGTTCTTATGTTTGATGTACTTGTAAGTTCCAGAAAATTCTCTCTATGTATAAATAGTGGAGCACTCAAAGCAGGAGTCAGTCTGTACCGCGTATGCGCTTGTGTTAGCAATGAACGTGTTGTAAGTGTAAAGTGTTGTGCTTTATTACCGACCAGCCTTCGAATTCCGGACCACCTGTAGATTTCAACGTGACACTTTCTGGTGCATGCGCCCGGTGTTCTTCAGTATATCTGCATCGTCGTGGCTCCGATCAGGCAGCGTAAGAGCCGTCGCTTACATGCAGAAGAACCGGAATATAAAGGGTATACCGATTACCTCCGTCCCAAGTTCGCGTCATAAATACAACCATGGATAGCAAAACAGGGGTAAGCTAATTGGACGTCAGAGACTCATCAGTGTTCTCGGATAACGCTGGAAAGGACCCAAATAAATGGCTGAAAGGATTCGACCGAGCCGCCAAGTATAACAGGTGGGATTACAGCATGTGCTTGGCAAACGTATATTTCTCCATGGACGGAACGGTCCAACAGTGGTTTGAAAATAACGAGGACAAGCTCGATAGGTGGGAAAAATTCCAGACAGAACTTAAGAAGACGTTTGGAGACCACCAGCGTGAAGTCCGTTTATCAGTAGAGTAATTGAAGAACAGGGTCCAGCGACAAGGTGACTCAAAACAAACGTATATATGGAGTGATTTGGCCTTATGCCACGTAGTTATCCCGTATATGATGGATGCCGATAACGTTTCACACCTGATGAAGGGCATTGCGGAAGAGATGTATCAAGCTCTTCTGTTAAAAGACGTTTCGACGAAACAAGAAATTTATCCAATGCTGCTAGAAAATTGACGAGATGCAACAGATGATAGTTGGACGGAAGAAGTACGACAGGTTCCCGAATGTTGTCCCTATTGCCGTTGCGGAAGACCAGCATGACTTTGCTTCTCTCATATGACAAATCGTGAGAGAAGAATTACAACAGTTTATGGCAGCCGGGACTGTTGGACAAAGCGAGCAAGAGATTATGGCCATGAATGTCAATCCTGTACGTCATGAGGGAGCCGACGCTGCTGAGGAGGATGTATTTGAAACATTAGCGCCTGTCAGCCCCGCCATTCGCACCCAACGTGAAGACGAAGCCTCCAAAGGGCAGCTTAGGAACCGACCGACGCGACCACAACCAAATCGTCCCGCAACTGTGAAGCCTCGCAGGAAGACATATACCTGGAGGACAGAAGACCACACGCCATTCTGTTTTCACTGTGACCTTCCCGGATATGTACGACACTGTAGGAAGAGAAGACGAGAATTTGACAATTATTATGCTCGCCTAGCCGCAGTGTTCAGGAAAACTAGGCGAGGCGACCATCTACGGAGATGAGGCCGCCGCAGATGAAAATCCTCCATGGACGACAGTCGCTAAGATGTGGGGGAAATCTCATTCACATCATCATCGACAGCCAAACCAGTCCGAGCACTAGTCGACTCAGGAGCTTCCTACTTTGTATTTTCACATGACTACCACCGTAAAGTAAGGAAGATAGTTTTCTGTGATACAAAAGCAACTGATCTGATGGTCTCAAATGGAAAATACGACCAGTCGGCTCCTGCAAGAGTCACTATCAAAAACAGGACGTAGCCTTTTGAATTTGTCGTTTTAACAGAATGTAGCCATAACATCATCCTTGGATGGGAGTTCCTTCAGGCACGCAGGCTGTCATTGACTGTGTAAGATCTGAGCTATAAATTGGGAAATTCATTCCGACGAGTACAGTAAGACGGACTTCCCTGGGATGTTGAGATCCCCCGTTAACAATAAGGATAGTTCCAGTCAGCAGCCGAGATGGCCAGTTGGAAGATGTGCTTGTCGATCGCAAAGAGCTAATCAGGAGAACAAAGGAAATCTACATACCAGCGGCTATCATAAGCGTTACAGGTGGTCGAGCAGAACTTTGGATCACTAATGTTCATGAGTAACTGCAAGTCATTCCTAAAGGAATGTGTATTGGTACAAGCCGAACCAGCCAGCTCGCTGAGCTCAATGTCATCGGCGAAATCTCATGCTTTGCTGTTACTGCCGACAACGCACTAGAGGAAAATATAATGGCATTGAATATAGGGCCTGGTCTAACGCTGGAACAACGTCAGCCATACTACACAAATTTTCAGATGTGTTCCAGGACAGGCAGGGGAAGAGCCAGATGAAACGGCCCACGATAAAACACCCTATCGATACTTCGGATTATCCACCAATTAGCCAGCGTTCGTACAGAATGTCGCCAGCTGAAAGACAGATAATTCGGGATGAAGTGAAGAAGATGTTGCACGATGGCATTATTCAACCTTCAGAGAGTCCCTGGTCGTCTCCGATGGTCCTTGTGAAGAAGAAGGATGGCACGTACCGTTTCTGTGTCAACTATCAAAAATAAATATGTTTACCCATTAATGCGCATTGACGACACAGACTATTTGAAAGGAGCTACATACTTCTCAACCATGGACATGCAGTTAGGTTGCTGGGAAATCGAGGTTGACGAAGCTGACCGGGAGAAAACTACATTTATTACACTTGACAGCCTCTATGAATTCAAGGTCATGCCGTTTGGACTATGTAGTGCCCCGACCACATTCGAACGCATGATGGACAACTTGCTTCAACATCTTAAATGGACGACATGTCTTTGTTTTCTAGATAGCATTGTCGTTTTCTCAAGGACATTTGTAGAACATCTAAACCGCCTGTCAATTGTGTTGATGTGTATTCAGACAGCAGGACTCCACCTCAACCCAAAGAAGAAATAAAAATCCTGGGGCACCTAGTGAACGGAGATGGTGTACGTCCTGATCCAGATAAAGTAAGGGCATTCACAGCATTTCCAACTCCTCAGCACATCCGTGATGTGAGACGTTTCCTCGAGCTGTGCTCATACTATCGTCGTTTGATAGAAAGTTTTTGTAATAAGGCAAATCCATAACTTCTGCAGGGAGACGCCAAATTCTACTGTGATGAGACGAAAGAACTAGCTTTCGTGGAATTTAAGGAGGCTCTAACTTCCGCAACAGCCCTAGCCTTATACGATGAGAATGCGGAAACTGAACATCACACAGATGCTAGTGGTTATGGGATTGGTGCAGTGCTTGTAGAAATTCAGGAAGGTGCTGAAAAGGTGATAGTCTATGCATCAAGAGTTTTCTCAAAGTTCAAAATGAACTACACTACAACCGAGAAGGAGTGTCTCGCCGTTATCTGGGATATCAACAAGTTCCGGCCATATCTATTCGGTAAACTACTCACCGTCGTGACAGACCCCATTCTTTACGTTGGCTGACGAATTTGAAGGATCCACAGGTCGATCAGCAAGATGGGCACTAAGATTTCAAGATTACGACGTCACAGTGGTATTCAAGAACGGGCGCGGAATCTCAAGCACCCCAACTGTCTTTCGAGGAATCCATTAGCGGAACACAACAGCATGGATGAAATTTTAGCCCTCACTGAGTTAGGTGACATTACAGCTTAAGCCTTGGAGAAAGGAGAACCGACCAACTTATAAAAGGGGCATTGTATAATAGCAACTACGATCCATTGGGCCCCAAATGGCTACTTGTTCCAGCTCATCTCCGGCGAGCTATTCTCCTGGAGTTTTATCTGATATTTTATCTGACAATGCCACAATGGCTGATTTAGTTTTACTTTTTATTTGTGCTGGGGTTTCTTATCGCTCTCTGTGAAGCTTTGTTTCATCCCACCATCTGTGTTACCCTTGTCGCGTGTCCTCTGTTTTGGGACATCCTTGTGTAATTGTGTGGTTGACCCTTCCTCTTTATCATCTCATAGTCGGTTAACTACAGTCATCGGCTTCGTTATATTGTTTCCTTCAGTTGTTGTGCATGAGTGTGTGATCGCCCCATTTCGTATTTTATCTTGTCGTCTTTAATGACATTTTATTACCTGAGTGGTAATTTTCTCCCACTCCTGTTATCAGTTTTTGGCGCTTTTATTTTCTATCGGTGCTTTTCTTGTAATAGATAGATAGAATGAGGGACTGATGACCTCCGTAGTTTTAACCCTCCTAAAATAAAACAAGCCAAACCTAAATACACACGTTCGAAGCCCACTCTGATCGTTACTGAAAAAGTAGTACTAAGATGGAAAGTACTTAGGCTCGAACAAACAGAAATACACCAAAATCGTATGATAGATAATTTAAAGGTGTCTTATTGCACTAGTGATACTCTCGCATCTGCAAAACTCTGCAGTCGCCCGTTAGATGCCTCTGCGTGTGCCATGCTGCATTGCACTTTGACCTGCCAGTAGTGACGGTCCAGTGTGCCTCTGAAGTTGCATTTTGTGACGTCATTTGTGTGGTGAAGCGTCAGATGGGTCAGCGATTGCTAATCAATCCTGATAATGTATTGGTTGAGGTGGAATTCCGAAGAGCCCTTCTTCGTAAATACGGTCTTGGTGTAGAAGAAGAATCATTCATATGTTTTCTGGTATCTATTATAGTACAGAAATATGAGCATAGGTTAGAAACACTATAATAGATAATAGGTAACATGCGAATGATTGATCTTCTACACCAATACCATCAACAAGAAAAAGGTTTCTTCGTAACTTCACCTCAACCAGTCATACTATATCAGCAGGACTGATTACCAATAGCCGACCCATCCGACACTTCACCACACAAATAACATCACACAACGCAACTTCAGAGGCACACTGCACCGTCACTACTGGCGTACCGGCAGGTCAAAGTGCAATGCGGCATGGTACACGGAGAGGCCTCTAACGGGCGACTATAGAGTTTTGCAGATGCCGGAGTATCACTAGTGCAATAAGAGATCTTTACATTATCTCTCATACGGTTTTGGTGTATATGTGTTTGTTCGAGCCCAAGTACTTTCCTTGTCAGTAGTCCTGTGCCGGCTCTGCATTGGCCACGCTAGGTTGACCCATGGCCATCTCCTCCTTGTTGTGGACCAACCCCAGTATCGCTGTGGCTAACTCTTGATAGTGGCACACATATTGCTGGACTACCCTCGTTTAGCCGCCTTGCTGCAGGGTTTTAATCTTTCTGGTATTTTATAAGATATTTTATGTGACAATGCCACAATGACTGTTTTCGTTTTACGTGTTATTGGTGCTGGAGGTTTTAATTGCTCTATGTGAAGCTTTGCTTCAACCCACCATCTGTGTACTCCTTGTCACGTGTCCTCTGATTGGGGACTTCTTTGTGTAATTGTGTGGTTGACCCTTCCTTTTTTACATCTCATAATCGGTTAACTACAGTCATCGGGTTCGTTGTATTGTTTCTTTTAGTTGTTGTGTATGTCTGAATGAGCGCCACATTTCGTGTTTTGCCTTGTCGCCTTCATTGACATTTTACTACCTGAGTGGAATTTTCCTCCCATTGCAGTTTTCAGTTTTTGGCGCTTTTATTTTCCATTTATGCTTTTCTTGTACCGCTCTATGACAGAATGGGGGACTGACGACCTCCGTAGTTTTGTCTCCCTAAAATAAAACAAACCAAACCTAAATACACACGTTCAAAGCCCATGCTGTTGGCCAAAAAGGTGAGATCATCAAATCAAATGTTCAAATGTTTGTTAAGCTTAAGGGACTTAACTTCGGGGTTATCACTCCCTAAACTTACAAACTACTTATGAACTAGCAAATACTAAAGACAGCACAAATATCCATGCCAGAGGGGGGATTCGAAACCCCGACCGTAGTGGCCATGCAGACCGTGACTGGAGCGCCTCAGTCCCCGCGGCCACCGCGGCCGGCGGTGAGATCATCATCAAAGGCTAGACATGGTACAATAAGGTTATCTTTCTTGTAGTCAAGCTTCAGTCCAGATTATGGTGACAATGTGGAAGTCCATTCTGTGATCATTTTTTTCCGAACGCAGTTGAAGAGGATTTATCAATAACATTTCTAACTTTGATTTTGTCATATTTGCCAGCAATGAATATGTATAATAATAATTTATTTATTATATTCCACATATAAAGTGCTTAAGCTACGTCACACAAATTGAATTGTAATTTACAAAACGTAACTAGTTTCAATGAACTCTGTCATCATTATCAAAAGTAAGAAAAAATGGCATTAAACACAAACTGAGAAAATAAATTATGAAAAGGTGTAGTAAATGTAGCCAGGTCATCTAGGGGTGTGACAGTGACTCCCAACTGTCTGCCATAGTCACACATGGTATCGCACCATTTTCAGCTATATATAATTCCACACCATGCCACAACAGCTATATTTGCAATATGGATGGTATTTGGTTGTTGAGCTGCAATAACCATGTGATATGGCAGGCACAAACAAGATTTTTGTGTGTTGACAGCTCGCAATGGAATCACATCTGGTACTTGACAACTTGGATATAGAAAATGGTACACATTGGTACTGTGTTATGAATTCATTTGGTTTGTTCCTAAAATCTTGGTTGTGTCTGCCATATTACATAGTTATTGCAGCTCAACAACCAAATACCATTCATATTGCAAATACAGCTGTTGTGGCATGGTTTGGAATTATATATAACTGGAAATGGTGCGATACCATGTGTGACTATGGAAGACAGTTCGGAATCACTGTCACACCCCTAGATGACCTGGCTACATTTACTACACCTTTTGTAATTTAATTATTTTCTCAGTTTGTGTTTAATGCATTTTTTGCTTACGTTTGATAATGATGCCAGAGTTCGTTGAAACTAGTTACGTTTTGTAAAGTAAAGTTCAATTTGTGTCACGTGGCATAACCATTTTATATGTGGAATATACATTCCTGGAAATTGAAATAACAACACATTGACGCCGATGTGTAAGACCCACCATACTTGCCCCGGACACTACTAGAGGGCTGTACAAGCAATGATCAAACGCACGGCACAGCGGACACACCAGGAACCGCGGTGTTGGCCGTCGAATGGCGCTAGCTGCGCAGCGGTTGGGCACCGCCTCAGTGTCAGCCAGTTTGCTGTGGCATACGGAGCTCCATCTCAGTCCTTAACACAGGTAGCATGCCGCGACAGCATGTACGTGAACCGTATGTGCAGTTGACGGACTTTGAGCGAGGGCGTATACTGGGCATGCGGGAGGCCGGGTGCATGTACCGTCGAATTGCTCAACACGTGGGGCGCGAGGTCTCCACAGTACATCGATGTTGTCACCAGTGGTCAGTGGAAGGTGCACGTGCCCGTCGACCTGGGCCCGGACAGCAGCGACGCACAGATGCACGCCAAGACCGTCGCATCCTACGCAGTGCCGTAGGGGACCGCACCGCCACTTCCCAGCAAATTAGGGACACTGTTGCTCCTGGGGTATCAGCGAGGACCATTCGCAACCGTCTCCATGAAGCTGGGATACGGTCCCGCGCACCGTTAGGTCGTCTTCCGCTCACGCCCCAACATCGTACAGCCCGCCTCCAGTGGTGTCGCGACAGGCGTGTATGGAGGGACGAATGGAGATGTGTCGTCTTCATTGATGAGATTCGCTTCTGCCTCGGTGCCAATGATGGTCGTATGCGTGTTTGGCGCTGTGCAGGTGAGCGCCACAATCAGCACTGCATACGATCGAGGCACACAGGGTCAACACCCGGCATCATGGTGTGGGGAGCGATCTCCTACACTGGCCGTACACCTCTGGTGATCTTCGAGGGGACACTGAATAGTGCACGGTACATTCAAACCGTCATCGAACCCATCGTTCTACTATTCTTAGGCAGGCAAGGGAACATGCAGTTCCAACAGGACAATGCACGTCCACATGTATCCCGTGCCACCCAACGTGCTCTAGAAGGTGCAAGTCAACTACCCTGGCCAGCAAGATCTCCGGATCTGTCTCCCATTGAGCATGTTTGGCACTGGATGAAACGTCGTCTCACGCGGTCTGCACGTCCAGCACGAATGCAGGTCTAGTTGTGGCGCCAGGTGGAAATGACATGGCATGCCGTTCTATAAGACTACATCCAGCACCTCTTCGATCATCTCCATGTGAGAATTGCAGCCTACATTGCTGCGAAAGGAGGATATACACGGTACTTTGTGCATGCTCTGTTGCCTATGTCTATTTGCCTATGGTTCTGTCTGTGTAATAATGTGTTGTATCTGACCCCAGGAATGTGTCAATAAAGTTTCCCATTTCTGGAACAATGAATTCACGGTGTTATTATTTCAATTTCCAGGAGTGTAGTAAATAATTAATCAGTCACACACTGCTTACTACAATACCAATAATAGTTTATGTGCAGTGTCTTCCTCAATCTCCTGTTGACGACAGACACTACAGAAACCGATAGAATGTAAAAAAATAAAAAAATTAAAAAAAATTGTACAGCTGTGCGAACAGCGACGATTTTTTCTTTGCCAATTCTGTTGTAGAAATTCGATTTGTTGAAGTATTTGTCGTTGCCCTACCGAGTCTCGGTGCAAAGTTAGAAAACTTTGTGTGAAACCAGTGTGCAGGCGTGGAGAATCGGACGCGGTTGAGCGCCTGCCGCGTCGCACGCAGCCCGGTCGGGGGTGGGCCTAACGAAGCCGTCACCGCGGGGTGCGGCAGGCCGCAGGCGGCAGGCGGCGGCCACAAAGTCAATTTGTTTTCAATTTTGCCGCCGGAGAGACAAAAAAGGACGGAGAGGCCGACTGACGGACGAGGAAAAGAAGAGAGCACGGCGGCGAAGGGGAGGGGCCAACCGGCGAAAGCGCGGGGAATGACGCCGCAAAGACGGGGGAGACGGAGCGGCAGATTTGCATAATTGTCAAAGGATCTCTGGCCGCGGCCGCGGGGGCGCCGAGCAATCGAAATGCGAAAGGAATGGGGCGGTGGCCGGGCCGCAGAAGCCACTGGAGGCAAGAACGCGGACCGCGCGTTTGAGGATGCCGCGGTTCCGCCAGGAATTTCCGCAGCTGCTCGCCGGAGGAAGAAAGCGGCGGGGCGCGAGGCGCGGCAAGTGGCTGGCACCGGCTGTAGAGTCGGGACTTTCCTAAAGCACCGGCACAGGGCTCCACGACCGCGGTGCCGTCGACTTACGTCGCAATAGCCACTGTGGCAACTGACGTAAGGCAGTAGCTCGTTATTATACTGGTGTCTCTTTTTACAACGTAACTGACAAACCAACAGTGTCATTCTTGAGCCTCGAAAATATACTCTCCCATTCTCCCTTTCAAACAGACGACTATATGGCGCGTCGTCATACGTCGCAATAGCCTCTGTTGGAGCCCACGTGAGGCAGTTGCACGTAGTTATACTGGTGTCTATTTTTACAACGTGACTGACAACCCAACAATCTCATTCGTGAGCCTTGAAAATCTACTATCCCCTTCTCCTTTTCAAACAGACGACTATATGGCACGTCGTCATATGTCGCAATAGCTACTTTTGCAGCCGACAAAAGGTAGTAGCTCGTTGTTATACTGGTGTCTCTTTTTACAACGTGACTGACAACCCAACAATCTCCTTCTTGGGCTTTGAAAATATACTCTCCCATTCTCCCTTTCAAACAGACGACTATATGGCGCGTCGTCATACGTCGCAATAGCCTCTGTTGGAGCCCACGTGAGGCAGTTGCACGTAGTTATACTGGTGTCTATTTTTACAACGTGACTGACAACCCAACAATCTCATTCGTGAGCCTTGAAAATCTACTTTCCCCTTCTCCTTTTCAAATAGACGACTATATGGCGCGTCGTCATATGTCGCAATAGCCACTTTTGCAGCCGACATAAAGTAGTAGCTCGTTGTTATACTGGTGTTATACAACGTGACTGACAACCCAACAATCTCATTCTTGAGCCTTGAAAGTATACTTTCCCATTCTCCCTTTCAAAGAGACGACTCTATGGCGCGTCGTTTGAAGGCGATTTGATCGTTTTATAGTTTTCAAAATGAAACGCTAAGCCGGCCGCGGTGCTCGAGGGGACTGAGGCGCTCCAATCACGGTCTGCACGGCCACTACGGTTGGGGGTTCGAATCCCCCCCCCCTCGGGCATGGATATTTGTACCGTCCTTAGTATTAGGTAGTTCGTAAGTAGTTTGTAAGTTTAGGGACTGATGACCCCGTAGTTAAGTCCCATAAGCTACACAAACATTTGAACATTTGAATTAGAAAATCTAAAATCGCACATTAATAATATATTATTTGACGATCGGTTTCGGTGCCCTGTGTCACCATCATCTGGTCACATATATGTTACAAGCTGGTCATCTTGTTAAAAAAACTGGGTATAAAATAAGAAGTGCAACATTGCACTTACAAAATAATTTGTAAGCTCTCATTTTTTTAACTTTTTTTATAGTGACTAAGTGAAAGTGGCACTTGCTATTTTATACCCATTTTTTTTTTTTTTTTTTTTTTGCCAAGATAACCAGCTTATAACATATATGTGACCAGATGATGGTGACACAGTGCACCGAAACCGGTCGTCATTTAATATATTATTAATGTGCGATCTTGGCTTTTCATTTTTAAAACTATATCGTTGATGTCTAATGTGGACTCTTCGAACGTGTGTTAGAATAAACCATTGATTAAAATCCACCACACAATGCATAAAGTCATAATTAAGTAGGTAGGCCACAGGTAACAAATTGGAGCTAGCGGTAGATAGAATAATTAAACTTCATTTCAAAATGTGCACGATTCACTCATTGGGTAGTGCCAAAAAGTCATTAACAATAACGTGCACTTGGATAATTCCCCATAAACATGACAGCTAAGATCACAACAAATTTTACTATGAGCAAGCTCATTAATGAACAGTTCAGCACAACAGTTAAACCATCTGTTAAACCCTTTAAGTGACCACAAATAAACAATTTAAAATAAGACAAACCTCAAACAAATTTTAAGAAAGAATGAGGTACCAATTAATCAGGTAAGATAAGCAAGTTAACTTGGACCATCAGTGAAGAAATACAACATAGCGTGATCGATAATGCAAATATTTTATATTTTAAAAATGTAAGAAATCATTAAAATGTTTGACTGACGTGACCTCAGGAGGTAATGGCGCCTATGAACTAGCCACACTTGAAATTAAATTTCAAGGAGCACCAAGTTCTAGCTGATTGGGCAGTGCCACCATTGCAACAAACCTAATTAAGCATAAAGTTACTACCACTAATGTGCATTTAGACAATCCCATGAATATGACACATAAACTCAAAAGGTCCTAACTCATTAATGAACAGTTCACGACAACTGTTAAACCGGTTACCGCAACCTTTAGGTGACACCACAAATAAACAATCTATATCTATAAATGTGATTGTCTGTTCGGTGTTCGTTTATCACGCCTGAACCACAAGACATAAAGAGCTAAAAATGTGTACAGTTACTAATGTCTAGCCGGGGAATGCTTTAGGCGCGGTTTTAATGGCGATCGGATAGCTATTTATCTATACAAGAGGCAGAGACTTAAATATTTGTACAGTTACTAACTTATACCTGAGGAAGGTTTTAGGCACTGTTTTATAACGATCTGATAGATATTTGTTAATTTGAAGAATATAAGGCGAAATGCGGAAAAATAATGATTGTTTGAAAATTATATTTACTCTTTGAAATTGGTTTTATTGGTTGCATTGTTGCTTGAGGGTTGATAATGATAAAAGGGTGGAGTATATTGTGATGGAAAGTTATCGGTGCGTATAAAATTCTACGTGTGTGTGTGTGTGTTCTTATTTCGCTCTGCAGCGAAAACTACAGAATGCAAACGAATGGTGTATGTGTAATTGTTGTCAGAAGTCTCCCGTTGTACACCATAGCAGTTCCATGCCAACAGCTATAAGGGGGTGGAAGATATGGTGGTTGAAAGTCGTCAAAATTATAAAAAAATTCGGACTGAAGGCCAGCGATGACGTTTGTGACTCTATAGCAAGGAGGTTATGTACAGTGAAACGTGATGCCACAGACCATATCTTTTGTCTATGCGTGCTACAAGCGGGATAAGCATACTAATAAGGAAATATAAGAATAAATAAATAATGCAGTAAAAAAGAAATTTCTTTTAATACATCTCTTTAAAAAAATCGATATGACGTTTCGCGCATTACATCAAGTGATTCATCTGTGATATTATTACAATCATTATAGTTGAATTTCGTGATTGGATTCTTCGAAACGAGTGCATTTTTAGCTGTGATTTCTTTTATATTCTCTGATAAATGTAACATGTTTTTAGAAAAAAAGGAATAGACACAGAGAGAGTGGATAGGTTCGAATAAATAAATAAATACCCGGGCAACGCCGTGTGTTCAGCTAGTTTAAAAATAAAACACAATTTAAAAACCTGAAACAGTAAATCTCTAATGAATCAGCTGACATAAACAGGTTAACTTAGACAAGCAGTCAGTAAATACAATAAGTAAGCTTCACTGATAATGCTCAAAACAGATTTACAATTAGTAAATGTCACTGTAACAGGAATGGCAGCAACGGATAAACTTACGTCGGTTATTGACTACAGCTACGAACTCAAGGGAAATAAAGGGAAGGGAGAATCTGTAACCGGTAGATAAACTGCACAAATATATCCACAGGCGGCAGTAACTCCTCGTGTTAGGAATAGACCCTACGGTTATATAATGCTTGCTCTCCAGGCAAGGCAACAGAGTAACAACGGCCACTCGGCATATAAATATCCCAGACGCACTTAGCAGTGTAAGCAATAGTAAGATTAAATATATTAATTCAAGAGGATTAGTACAGACCTGTTAGGAACAGGAATGCAAATTTCATGATCAATAACAACACATATGACACACGGAAATTATACCAAAGTAACCGCTGGGGTTCGATTACGAGGACTAGTCATACAAATCAAATGACACATTTTATCTCATTATAAGAATACTTATCCACAAAAAGTTAATATCTTCGTTATAGATGTCCTGAAAAGGAGAGCTGCTACATACCCCACCCAAATGCTCTGGTATGATGGAATTATACACAACATTCCTTCTTTAATCACCATATTTATGAGTTCTGTTTTATGTCTTGATTTTCGTTTAATTTATATACTTTAGAAAATCAAAGCCATGGTCGAGTAGCCGAGCATTCTAATGCGCCTCACTGTGGAGCGCGCGGTTCCTCGCCATCGGAGATTCGACTCCTCCCTAGGAAATGCGTGTGTGTGTGTTGTCCTTAGGTTAGTTTACCTTAGTTTAAGTAGCTTGTAAGCTACGAACTGATGACCACGCAGATTGGTCCGATAGATTTACAAGTTCAAATGTTCAAATGTTTGTAAAGCTTATGGGACTTAACTACGGGGTCATCAGTCCCTAAACTTACAAACTACTTATGAACTACTTACGAACTACGACGGCACAAATATCCATGCCCGAGGGGGCATTCGAACCCCCGACCGTAGTGCCAATGCTGACCGTGACTGGAGCGCCTCAGTCACCTCGGCCACCGCGGCCGGCGATTTACAAGTATTTGAACATTTTGAACATTTTAGAAAATTAAATAATATATTTATTTCTCTGTATCCTTAACCATGCATATCTTTCATAAATAATACAGACTCAATCTACTCAAAATTCTCTCTCTCGGTAATTATTTCAGTCTAGGGTAATTGTCATAAATATTAAATTTCGCATCATAGTTCCTATATACTTAATTTTCTCAAGAAATATTCTTATTTGGGATGACATGATCAAAAGAATGTAACACTCGCTTAACTCAACAACCCACCTTATTTCTTCCTCTTACAAGTAGTCCCAACAGATAACGAAGTTACATCTACCTTACCACTCTATAGGAAATACATCTTTACGAACAGCTATGGTAATGGCTCGTTTAAATTATTCAATAACTGTAATGATTCACAAAGGTTTATACATCCATTTATAAAAAAATACTGTTTAATGATATTATCATTTTGTATCCCATATATGTTTTCCAAAGTCACTCGGGGAGAATTGTTATTACACTGGTAACTTACATATAACTCCACTATCTTCTATTACTTGTAACAGTAAATTGGGTTCGTACAAAATAAAACCCAAACTGTAAAGAATATGTAAGAGTGCTCTTGTATGGTGCATTCAGTGAACATCTTTATAATAATCGTTTCAAATACACATTACCCTTTCTTAAGATTGACATCCATGGCCTGTAAATATCCATCAAGGAAGACATCTACAGCAAGAACACGTTGAAATCAGAGAGCTGCCCTAACACTTACCTAATGATGCCAACACTGGTGTGCCGCTGTCACTCGCTGTCACTGTCGCTGAAACTCCTGAAAGAAAAAGTTTACAAGCTAGTAACTAGTGGGGCTCAATAAGAGTACGTTATGATACCTCTAGCTACAAGAAAAATAAGTTGTTTTACTAAAAGATGATTGGTGTATTTTACTTTAACAAGTGAGATAAAAAGCAAATTTATATATGTAGATTCTCTACTGCTCCCGGTTCATTTAAAAATCATAGGATAATACTGTATTAGGCTGATAGAATGGCTGAAAATCACGCCTACTGGATTTTACATAGGTTACCGCACTTTCAGTTTGGTAAACGAGGTTGTCACGATGTCGTGAACTATGGTGAGAAATCTGTAAATGCTGTCAGGGGTCTGGGAGAACTCGCCTATCGCAAATTGCTCACTTTACCTTGTTACTGCACCGACGACAAGATGGCTGCCGCTGGGCTCTGTCACTGAGTCACAAACTATTCTCCTTACTGCCTTGATCGACCACCGCCGATCGCACTGTCCCTGATTCTTGATGAAGTCAAGATAGCTACAAGCCCTAGGTTAATTCTACTGGCGTGGTACGTCGGCCTTTGCCAACCCACCGCGATGCCATTCAATATGCGCTCGCAAGCGTTGCACTATCGCCACTCTGTCGCTTGTTCACAGCCGGATATGAATATCGCGACTCAACACTCGAACAAACGCGTAATCACACGTAATTCACTTGAAGATAATGTGATTCGCTCGCCGACCGAGCTGCTCTTCACGTGAAAGTCCGTGAAAAGACTTCGCCCACACAGAGGATGGCGTCAGCACACACGACTACCACCTCCTATGGCCGCCCACTAAGAAGAAGTGAAGCTTCTCGCTGCTTTCCGGAGCTTCCCTGTCCCTAGTTCCTGTCTTTTCCTACGTGTGGCACATATGTCGCTTCATCTACGAATTAAAACGTTTCTCTGAGAGGGTTATGCTGGGGGAACAGCCAATCGCGTTTCTCCCTTTAAATATTCCGCCACCGGCGTGCGCCGTTTCGTCACTAGGATTGGTGTTACATTAGCTTGAAATCTTGCCGTTTCCGCGGTGGCCGAGGTGACAGGCGCTCCAGTTACGGTCAGCACGGCCACTACGGACGGGGGTTCGAATCCCCCGTCGGGCATGGATATTTGTGCCGTCCTAGTTCGTAAGTAGTTCATAAGTAGTTTGTAAGTTTAGGGACTGATGACCCCGTAGTTAAGTCCCATAAGCTTAACAAACATTTGATTTTTTCTTGCCGTTTATTGCACCATGATGTTTCGGGTTGCGTCAGCTGTGACTACAAGACTACTGTCGCACAATTAACTGGGACTGCTAACACACAATACACAATTAACAGCGAACTGTCTCACAACTATCTCTGTTGCCTGTGCTGTCTTCCGCTATCCTGTTCTCTGTTAGCCTGTGCTGTCGAGGGCCGGCTTATCGCCGAGTGCCATCTGTCGCTCATAGGTCGCTGGGGTATGGGGGACCTCCCACCACCTGGTGTTAACGCCGGGCGCTCCGCATTCCTTAAAAATACCTCCAGTGTATAAAAGTGTGTGTGTGTACGCGACAACCTCGCGGTTAATTATTCCTTACATGACCGTAATTACTATAAGCAATATGATGATAACTTCTTTATTAATTAATTGAATATTGTCGAGTTTATATTCAAATTTTCTTCTCGAAGAGTATAAAACGTTTCTAAGTGTGAAATATGTCGGAAAACAAAGTACGGGAATCTTGACTCCTTACACCTTCTTGAAATTATGGTGTGACAGTATTTCTCATACAGGCAGTTATCCTTTTATTAATTCAAGTAACAATAACAAGTCAGTCTAGATTTCGAAATAGACTGACTTGTTATCGTTACTTGTATGAATAATTGCAAAAAAATCGCTTTTTTTCCTTAATGTTCTCAAAAATAAGTTATCCGTTTCTCTGCCTTTTTAACCATTCCTGAATTTCAGTGTCTGAAATATGTTGTCTCAAATTATACGTCAGTGGCCATGGTAAAGCTTTCAATAAAGGTTCCTCTATAATACGTTTGCATAGTATCTCTGAAGGTGATAAACTTGTTAACTGGGGGAACTCATTCAGTATTTTCTCAAATTTTTGCATTAATCTAGCCCGCCCTCTATGTTTTGTTGAACAGTACGTTCTGCATAAACGTCCTAATTCCTTCATTTCTCTTTCCACCAAGTTACTCTTCGGGTGAAATCTGGGGTTCGTTCAAAGAGCTGCAGGGCTGCAACCGCACATGCGCAGTACGGAAATTCGTGTTCAAAGAGCAATCCTGCAGCTTGCTGCAGCCTACCGGCTGTTCAAGGAAGCTCCCGGCTGCAGCGTCCTGCAGCTTCCTGACTGCATGAGCTGCAGGGAAAATTTCCTCTTGCAGCCTGACTGACGTCATCAGTGCCTGCTTTGCTGCTGCAGGAAGTTGCAGGAAGCTGCTGTCCTGCAGCTCTTTGAACGAACCTTTAGAAATTAGGATTTGTTTTATTCCATATTTATTCATCATTTTCCTAAACTTACCAGTAATAAAAGCGCTACCATTATCTGACAACGGAGAGCCTCAGGAGAAACTGAGGGTAAGACTCAAGTTCCTATATGAGTGATAGTGCTCGAAAGCCGATCGTGTGAGCCTCCCCACCGTTCAGAACAATATGGTGGGTCTAACAACTGTAAAGTCAAACTTTCTTTTCCTTTTGACCATTGCCTTTCCATAAATTGAGTTACTAAATATTTCCAGTCCCTAAATTAATTACGATGTAACACTGCCCATTCAGCAGCCTTTGCTTTTATATTCTACAACAAATTGTATTCTCTGATCAGCGTTCCATCTTGGAGGAAAAGAACGCTCAAAAGCTATAATAAAAGTAAATAATAAATTTCACTTCCTGACTTAAAAGCTCGAAATTTATTAACTGAATCTGAACTCGTTGAAGCACTCAAGTCTTCTAACCGTTCAGCAGGAGACAACACGTGACTAGACTACGTCTGCAGAGATAACTTTACTTCGTTTTCGTTTGCAGTAGAACAGTGCTCCGCATTATTATCCTCTGTGTGCACAAATACGACGCATGTATCAACTCTGAATAGGTCATTGATAACAAGGCAATTATTATTATTATTATTATTATTAATAATATTATTATTATTATTATTAATTAACTCAGATAACTGTCTTGCAATTTCCTGTAAACGTATCTCTGTACTAGAGACAAGATTCAACAACTGTGGATTATCCTCTTGATCACACGAAATACCTGTAGTTCCTCTTACGTTCAGATCATCTTTAAAAGTATCGGCTTTGTTACGGATTTCAATAACAAACACCTTGACATTGTCGATTTCAGTATCTTCTTTATTTACCCTCTGATCCTAAGAATTTATCTCCAGATTATACATTAAAGAAATTTGTACAATCCTCGAAGAAAATTCTTTAATGGATTCTAAAAGGTTGTTACGTATTTCTGTGGTGTCGCACCGCGCCGCCATGCACACACGGCGCGGCGTTCTCACGACAGCCACGAGCGCCCTCTGCTGCAACCCCGCTCGTGGCCACCACGGAAAGACATCGGTCACTTCGGACTGAGATAGCAACCAGTTAGGACCTTCGTAATCAGATAGGCACCAGTGAAGACTTTGCTATTGTACAGGCACTAGGCAGGCCTCTAACAACTATGTATCAACATTCTGCAGTACTATGTAAATGTTAAGTATTGTTACATTCTGTGCAATATATATCTCTTTCTAATTTACTCTAGTGTTTGTAGTTTCTGGCTGCTCCCCTCCATACCTGCACCGGCGTGCTATCTTTGTTACTGTGTCAGTCCCGTTCCACTCGGCCACCGACACCTACGACGAGGCTGGGACACAAAAGCGGCGACGAAGTTGGGACACAAAAGTGGCGACGAGGAGTGATAGACGAACCGTGGACCAGCACGCTTGCAGCAGCCAGACAGCAGCAGTCGGAGCACGCAAAAATTGCTCCCGCCCAACCACCCTTATTATAACAATTTTGGGGAAAGATATTTTGTTACGTGTTTTGTGGACTTTTTTGTTGCAGAGCGTCCTCTTTCATATTGCATTTGTGTTTTGTTATAATTTACTTGTATGTGCGGCGCCTAATCGGTCAGCATGGCCACTACCCCGAACCCAAACTTAATGGAAATTATTCAGTTACAGACGGCGCAAATCACTCAACTACTGCAGGCCGTGTCGCAGTTGACGGCACAGGCTGCTCACCAACAACAACAGCCGTCACATCAGCAGCCCACACCTGCCGCTGCACCGTTTCCTACATTTCGCCAGTACAACGAACGTGAGGAAGAATGGAGCGACTATTTCGCACAGTTTCAAGAACTCGTCGCGGCTCATCAAATTACAGGTCAGAGAGTGAAGAACCTTTTCTTATCGATTGTGGGCCCCCAGACCTTCGTACTATTGCAAAAACTTTTCCCTCTCGCATCTCCTCGTGATGTAGACTTTGAACAAATTGTAGATGCACTGAATGCTCATTATGAGAGAAAAGTTCTTGTAGCCGCTGCACGATACCGATTTTTCATACTTAAAAAATTACCGCAGCAGTCACACCAAGAGTGGATTACGGAATTGAAGGGCTTAACCCGCCAATGTAAATTTACTTCCTCTTGTGGACTTTCGTATAGTGACGTGATGTTGAGGGATGCGATTACGCAGAATATTCAGGACCCCAGAATTCGAGCAGCAATTCTGAAACAGTCTGACCCCTCATTAGACAGCGTACTGCAGCTTATAGAAGCGCATGATACTTTTGACTTAGCAGATGTAGAAATGCAAAGCCACAGTGTTAATTCAGTGCGCCGCAACGGACGCTTTCCTAGTCGTAGTTCCCAGTCTAGCCCTAGTGATTCTTATTTTTCTACAGGCCGTGCTGAACAGACAGTGAACAGTAGCCAGTGTAAAAGTGCGACACAAAGGTCGCCCCGTCGTGTTGGAAACAGTGATTTGAATAACGGGCGCCAACGCTCATTTCAGAAAAATGTACGTAAATCTTGCCCCCAGTGTGTGTCTCGCCACAAGCGTGCTCATTGCCCTAGTCGCAACGCAACCTGTTATCAATGTGGCAAATCAGGACATGTGCAGTCTGTGTGTATGCAAATTAAAAACTCAAAGAACAGTAACGTTAGAAACAGTGCTTCGCAAAGTGCGCGAACAGTTCATTCTGTAAATGTTATACGGGCTGTGGAATTGAACAGTGCTTTCCTTGGATCTCAATTGCAAGAAAGTAGTTCTGCGCCTATGGCAAAACTATATAGTGCACCACGTAGCAACCGCCGACGAGCGCGTAAAACAGTGCAACGGAAAAGGGTTCGGGACAAGCAAAATGACTATGAACAGTGCATTCCTGTAGTGAAAATAGTGCCTTCTGCAACTGCTCCTTGTAATAGTGCCCAGTACTGTGTAGCTAGTGATAGTAGACATCAAGTAGCTACTCAAAAGTGTAGTGCAGTAGTTAGTACATCTGGAGTAGCTTCGTATGCTTGCGCGGACGCCGATCCGGCGGTAGTTCCATCTAGTGACAGTGTTGTTAATCCGCTGCGTGCCGGGTCTGCGCCGCTTACTTCACTACGCGGCCCGCGCATACGCAGCAAACAAACCGTAGCAGACGTTGCCCACATTCGCGCACCTGTCGTGCGCCAGAAGCACAAACTGTTTGTGACTCTTTCGATCGAAAATAAGTCTGTGCAATTTCAGCTTGACACTGGTTCCGCTGTTACCTTAATAAATAAAGATACTTATGAACTTCGGGGTTCGCCAAAATTGTCGCCGTCACAGCAAGTGTTAACAGCTTATACAGGTCAAAATATTCCCGTGCTAGGAACGCGTAGCCTGCCCGCCTCTTTTCAAGGTGTAACAAAAACATTTGCTTTTGTAGTTCTTCAGGCCAAATCGACACACAACATTTTTGGACTAGATGCTTTTGACTTGTTGGGTTTATCAATTCAAAGAGATGTGCTTCAAATTTCGTCAATAGTGCCTCAGGATAAAATCAATGCATTGTGTGACAAATATAGTGACTTGTTTTCGCCGGAACTAGGTTGTGCAAAAGACTTCGTGGCACATGTAACTTTAAAAGAATCTGCAGTTCCAAAATTTCGTAAAGCTAGACCAGTGCCTATCGCCTTGCGTGATACAGTTGACGAAGAACTTACACGTTGGCAAGATAGTGGGGTGATTTCTCCTGTTTCTGCGAGTCAATGGGCCTCGCCTATAGTAATTATACCCAAGCCGTCAGGAACACTTCGTCTCTGTGCGGACTTCAAATCAACAGTGAACAGTCAAACAATAGTCGACACTTATCCCCTGCCCAGACCTGAGGAACTGATGGACAAATTAGGACAGTCTCGCTTCTTTTCCAAGATTGATTTAGCAGAGGAATACTTACAGATTCCACTTGATGACGAGTCAAAAAAGTTTTTCGTCATTAATACTCACATGGGCCTTTTTCAATTTCAACGCCTACCCTTTGGCAGTTCTTCCGCCCCTGCTATTTTTCAGCGTTTTTTGGAACAGCTGACAGTTTCGGTACCTTGTTGCTCGAACTATTTAGATGACATTGTGGTATCCGGACGTACAGTTGAAGAACATTTAGCAAACCTGGAGTGCCTTTTCAAAGTTTTGACTGCAGCAGGTCTACGTTGTAATAAAGCAAAGTGTTCGTTTTTTCAAACTGAAATAGAGTACCTAGGCCATGTGATTAATGCCCAAGGAATCCATCCCTTACAGTCACATCTTCGAGCAATCAAAGACTTGCCTCCTCCTAAGAATGTGCATGAATTGCAAGCAGTGATGGGAAAGCTTAACTATTATTTCAGATTTATTCCCAATGCCTCTCAGATTGCAGCTCCACTGCATCACTTACGTAGGAAGAATGTTCCTTTTGTATGGTCTAAAGATTGTCAGGTTGCCTTTGACAAACTAAAGTCTGCACTACTCAGTGATGCATGTTTGATTCCCTTTGACCCACAGAAGCCTGTAGTGTTAGCAGTTGACGCCTCGTCGTACGGTCTGGGTGCCGTTCTGTCGCATCGTATTGGTTCTTACGATCGTCCTATTGCCTTTGCATCCAAGCTACTGACGCCAACGCAACAGAATTACAGTCAGATAGAAAAGGAGGCCTTAGCAATCATTTACGGCGTCACAAAGTTTCATCATTATCTCTATGGCAGAAAATTCTATTTGTTGACAGACCACAAGCCTCTCACGTCGTTGTTCTCACCCACAAAGCCGATTCCGCCCCGTACGGCACAAAAGCTTCAGAGATGGTCCTTGATATTGTCTAATTATCAGTATGAGATTTTGTACCGACCTACCACTAAACATGCTAACGCGGACACACTTTCCCGACTTCCGGTTGGCCAGGATGTATCATTTGATTCTTCAGAAATGGCATGTTGTCAGATAGACTCCAGAGATGCTTCCGCTGTCGCAGACTTTCCTTTGAACTCTCGTCGGGTTGCACAGGAAACAGCTGCGGATGCAGACCTAAGTGTGGTAGCACGTTTTGTTCGCTCAGGGTGGCCTGCCAGAGCCAAAGACATTGATCGGCCTCTGGTTCGACGTTATTTTGCACAACGTCATGCATTATCTTTAAGTCAGGGTGTACTGTTGTTGCATACCGACAACGACCAAGCAAGAGTGATTGTTCCTCGTTCCCTGCAACGAGAAGTGTTACGCCTCCTGCATCAAGGACATTGGGGTATTGTTAGGACAAAGCAATTGGCCAGACGTCATTGTACCTGGGTTGGTATGGACGCTCAGATAGAGAACATGACGTCACAGTGTACTGTTTGTGCGGAGCATCAGGCGGCTCCTCCGCAACGTTTCTCAGACTGGCCACACCCCAAGGGACCATGGCAACGTTTACACATTGACTTTGCCGGACCTTTCTGGAATACGCGATGGTTAATTGTTGTCGACGCTTTCAGCAAGTTTCCTTTTGTGATTGCCATGAACTCAACGACAGCTTCTAGTACAATCAGTGCCTTGACATCAGTGTTTTGCATCGAAGGTTTGCCTGAAACTATCGTCAGTGACAATGGACCTCAGTTTGTTAGTGCGGAATTTCAACAGTTTTGTCGTGTGAATGGCATTCAGCATATCACCACCGCACCTTTTCACCCTCAGTCCAATGGTGAAGCAGAACGTTTCGTTCGAACATTCAAGTCTCACACGGAAAAGATGAAAGGTCAGCACTCCAGGCAGCAAGCTCTTCAAATTTTCCTGTCTACGTATCGATGCATGCCACGTGACGGCCCGTCTCCTGCCGAGCTGCTACACGGCCGCCGTCACCGCACTCTCCTTCACCTGCTGCAGCCTCCCACGCACCGAGTCGGTTCGTATGGCGCTTCGCGTTTTCAGGTTTCCACGCCGGTGCTGTACAGGGTGTTTGCTGGCAACAAGAAGACGTGGTTACCGGGCACCATTCTGCGCGTGCTCGGTCGCAATATGTATGTTGTACGTTCTTCCACAGGGTCGGAGCTGCGGCGCCACGCAAACCAATTGCGCCTGCACAGGCCACGCGATCCTGTCTCCGGTTTCTTGATTCCAGACCCGGTTCACCGCCAGGGAGCACAAACACATCGTTCGTCAACGGGTCCAGCGTCCCCGGACTACGAGATCGTCCCGATGGAGATCGACGCGTCGGCGTCGCTGTCGCCGCCGCAGATGACAGCGTCACCGAGAGGGACTCCGGGACCGTGCGTGCCGCCCCAGCTTGGGCCACGCACATCAGAAGAAGACAACCTGCTCAATCTGGGCGGGGGTGTGGGCCCTTCCCCAGGTTTCGGTGGGTTTTCTGGAGGATCGCAAGGCGGATGCCGGGGCGCGGACGGCGTCTCGATCCCAGCCTCAGCTACGACGCCCGTCCCACCAGTAACGCCCCCGCCCAGGCCCTCCTCCCAGTGCCGTCGCCGTGGCCCTCAGCCCTACGCCACGACGGCGTGGCGGCTTGGGGGGGAGGGGTGTGGTGTCGCACAAGTACAAAGTGCGCGCCACCTACTTTCGCCGCGCGCCGCCATGCACACACGGCGCGGCGTTCTCACGACAGCCACGAGCGCCCTCTGCTGCAACTCCGCTCGTGGCTACCACTGAACGACATCGTTCACTTGGGACTGAGATAGGAACCAGTTAACACTTCAGAATCAGATAGGCACCAGTGAAGACTTTGCTATTGTACAGGCACTAGGCAGGCCTCTAACAATTATGTATCAACATTCTGCAGTACTATGTAAAAGTTAAGTATTGTTACATTCTGTGCAATATATATCTCTTTCTAATTTACTCTAGTGTTTGTAGTTTCTGGCTGCTCCACTCCGTACCTGCACCGGCGTGCTATCTTTGTTACTGTGTCGGTCCCGTTCCACTCGGCCACCGACACCTACGACGAGGCTGGGACACAAAAGCGGCGACGAAGTTGGGACACAAAAATTTCGTCCGTGTTTCCTTTGATTTAATTCCAGAGAATTACATTGTTCCTCTCTACCTCTCCTGTCACTACAATATTAATCTTGTACAATCGTTCCATTAACTTATAAATATTTTTACGCATCCGAGCCTTTTCGTCACGTAACGCCTGTATAGGTATTTTCAATCTGTTGCTAAGCCCTTCCATGTTCTCTTGCATTTTTAGTTTCGAAATCTGTACCAGTTCTATTAACTTATGTATGGGCTTAGCATTACACTATTTTAACCGTTCTTTTAGTTTAGCTAAATACTCTATATCAGCCTGTCTTAAGCGTTCTTCTACCTTAATATTACATGTGTTAAAAGTTCTTCTAATTTAGCAGAAAATTCTGTGCCTGTGTTAATCGTTCTTCTAACTCAATATTAAATTGTGTTAAACGTTCTTCTAATTTAGCAGAAAATTTTGCATTAGCCTGTGTTAAACGTTCTTCTAATATAATATTAGACTTTGTTATTGAGTCTGCAGTAGACTGTGTTACCTGGTCGAATATTCTATTTAGCATTCTAAATACCGCTCTCATAGTCCTATCCGAAAAAACTTTTTCAGAATCTGGCAAGTCGCTTTCAGACATCTTAATTAATATAATAACACACACACAAATAAAAATAATTCTACCTTGTCACTAGAAAATATAGCATGAGTCATCTTGGGATGAACTCACCAAACACCTGTACTGTAAAGGTGTTGGTGATCTACACACTGCAGCTGGCTGTTCAAAAATGTTCAAATGTTTGTTAAGCTTATGGGACTTAACTACGGGGTTATCAGTCCCTAAACTTACAAACTACTTATGAACTACCTTATACTAAGGACGGCACAAATATCCATGCCCGAGGGGGGATTCGAACCCCCGACCGTAATGGCCGTGCTGACCGTGACTGGAGCGCCTCAGTCACCTCGGCCACCGCGGCCGGCACAGCTGGCTGTTGTTGAGGGAACAATGGAAGCAGAGCAGCCTCTAATAATCAGGGGGGAAGTTTGATGTTGATGGCCAATAGGGTCAACGGAGGGAAGGTGTTAGTTTTGGTATCATCGCCCATAAAGAAAGTGGAGACGACGTTTCAGCAGCAAATAATGATTTCATGTATACAGGATGCAGCCACTCGCAATTCTGTCATGACTCAGTATACGTTAGCCTTTCAGTGGTTTTGATTTCCATATCTCGCAATTCTTCTGGAGTATGTTCAAGTCTGGTGAACAAGGATTATGGTGCTGCCCATAATTCACACACAGGAGTTGTGTACTTCAGCGTCCAGAAGTGATGGCGTTCCGTATTCTCTGCATGTGGGGCTGGAAGTGAACCGGGAGGAAATATGCCTGAATTTCCAGCACCGCATACGGGGAGGTACTTATGGCTTTATGTCACACCGGTGAATCATGATGTTGACCTTTCTTGGCAACGTATCGCCCTCATTGGCCAACATGAAAACACCTGTGAGTATCCTGTAATTTTAAGGTCCCTTAGATATGCGGCGTTCTAACTTGGCACGCAACTATTTGTCGGACTGTAAAAGGAGTCGTTCACAAACAATGAACAGGTCGTGGTACTGTTCTACTGTCGTCGTACTGTGCACGTAATACTGTTAAGAGTAATGGCAAACGCCGTCACGCTTAAAACACTCCCTTCTGGGACACCGTTCTCCTGCTAAAATCGGTGAGACAATAAAGTCTGAACAGTGTATCTAAAATAAGTTTCAGACAGGAAAGACCGAATAAAACTGGGCAAACGTCCACGTAACACCCAATTATATACCTGGTGTAAAACGTTATTCCTCCAAATAGTATCGTAGGCCTTCACCAGGTCAAAGAAACTTCTATAATGTGTTACGTATATAGGAAAGCTTGTTGAACGTCTCTTTCTAGCAGGATAAGGTTTTCTAATGTCGAATAGTACGACCTGAACTCGCATTTGGAGCAGCTGATAAAAGACCTGCTTTAGAGGATCAAGGCGCCAGGTGACCTCACGCCCCAGAGTTTTCCCTACACAGCTGTTGACATCATTGCTACGATGATTACCTGGGTGAGTTTGATCTCTCTCTGGTTTTAAAATAGGGATTAAAATTAATTCCTTCCAGAACTGAGGAAAGTGTCCGGTCAACGAAATGTTATGGAAAAAGAGAACCCCTATCGATCGTAGTTTAAAATTTTGCAACATGCTTTACGTTATGTCGTCGTGACCAGGAGCAATATCATGAGCTACTGTCAATGCAAACTCTGCTGTTTGCTCTTGCCTCTCGAAGAATATCACTAATCACTCAAAACTGTTTACCTACTCTCTGAAAGCACATAGCACTTTTTTTTTTTTTAATTTTGCGTCATGTGAGTAAGTGCTTCGCGCATAGAGGCGAAGCGATAGGGAAAGCGTGGGGTGGAGGAGCTACGGCCGAGCGCCAACAGTTGCGCCTGCTGGAGAATCATTGCTTAACTCGCGGCCAGCCACGCGGTCTACAGAATGAACATTACATCTACATCTACATATACGCTGTAAATCACATTTAAGTGCCTGGCAGAGGGTTCATTAACCACTTTCATAACTTTTCTCTACCGTTCCAATCTCCAATAGCGCACGGGAAGAAAGAACGCCTAAATCGTTCCGTTTTCAATCTGATTTCTCTTATTTAATTGGAATGGTCATGTCTCCCTAAGTAGGTGGGTGCTAGCAAAATGAATTCACATTCAGAAGAAAAAGTCGGTGATTGAGACTTCGCAAACAGATCACACGTCTTTCTTTTAATGATTTCCACCCCAATTCGTGCAACATTTCCGTGACGCTTTCCCCCCGTAACGTGATAAAAAAAAAACGAGCTGCCCTTCTCTGAACCTTCTCAATGTCTTCCGTCAGTCCCACCTGGTGAGGGTCCCACTAGAGGCAACAGTACACCAGGAGAGGACGCACAAGTGTGATGTAGGCAGTCCCTTTGGTGGAGCTGGTGCGTCTTCGAAGCGTTCTGCCTATGAAACGTAACCTTTGGTTCACCTTCCCCACATTTTTTTCTTTGTGTTCTCTCCAGTTAAAGTTGTTTGTAATTGTAACTCCTAGGTATTTGGTAGAATTTACGACCTTAAGGTTTGACTGATTTTTCGCGTAATTGAAGTGCAGCAGATTTCTTTTAGTGGTCATGTATATTACTTCACACTTTTCTTTATTTAATGTCTGCTGTGTCGATACTCACATCGACGCCGCGCCCCAGAGATGTGGCGCGTCGTCTTTCCGAGCGCGGCGCTAGAGGCGCCGTACCGGACATGCGTGGACGCCGACTTGTAGGAGTGGGCGTCGGCGGACCTGGGAGCAACAGGAGGAACGTCAGTCTGGGGTGGCAGCGAGGAGTCATCCATCATCTGACAACCGATTGCCAAATAACCTCAGATACAGCAATGTCGATTGCTAATTTTCGCAACACGTAGAAATTTTGTCTAAATCGCTTTGCAGTTGCCTTTGATCCTCTGTTGACTTCACTAACCGATAAACGACAGTGTCATCGGCGAACAGTCTAATGGAGCTATTCAGATTGTCTCCTAAATCGTTTATAAACACAAGGAAGAGTAGGGGACCTATAACGCTTCCCTGTGGAACGCCAGATATCAATTCTGTTTTACTCGATGACTTACCGCCAATTACAACGAACTGTGTTCTTTCTGATAGGAAATCGTGAATCCAATCGCACAATTTGGGTAGATATTCCATAAGCACGCAATTTCAATTTGGCTGTCATTGCGCTAATGGAGGGGGATGCGTAGAACGACTGAAAACTGGGCCGCCTTCGCACGTGACGACGACTATAACATGCAACAGAGGAGATGTAAGTTTTCTTATTTGCCCTTGTTGCGGACAAGCTGCCTTTGGGTATATAGCTGGTCGTGATTACAAAACTATTTGACACATTTATGCGACTGTGATACATTATTTTCTTTATACATTTACAGTAATTAGATAAAAAAAATTCAAAGAAACACGTAAGAACTTATCATAAGGAAAATGGAAAGGCAACTTGAAAACATCAACTATTTTAAAAAGGGAATAATAGAAGATAGGAAAGATTGGTTTGAGTTACAGTCTGAAGAATATTGTGAAAAGTCCAGGGTGGGAGGCCTCAGAATTTACTTCGAGCCCTGCCATCCTGGAGTTTTCTCATTTGGAGACTTCTATGATGAGCTATATCGGTAAGTTACATTTCGCATGTGTTTATATCGTCCTCTGTGTCGGGGCTGCCATCTGTGGTGTAATTTGCACTGTTTGCGCTTTCAGTGTCAGATTCATCATAAATGTTTTGTCTTCTGTTGTGGGCGTTTCGTGTTGCTTTACGTCTTACGTTCTGTGTGTACTCGTTCTTTCTTTCGTAGTGAGACTTCGTCCGTCAGCCTGTTCATTATGTGCCATCCGTTCTTATCTCGTATTAGTTGGTTTAGGTCTTTAGTCGTGTCAAACATAGTATGGGTATGTGTTTTGTAGAGCTGACAGTGTATGACAGTGTCTTCTGGGGTCCCAATTTTTCCACACGTACAGCATGGATTGTCACTGAAACCCACTCGTGTGAGGTGTGTGGGGTAGGGGCCGTGTCCCGTTAGGAGATTTTCAAGCCGCGGTGGAGTAGCCGAGCGGTCTAAAGCGCGGAGCGCGCGGTTGCTCGCCGTGGAGGTTCGAGTCCTCCCTGGGGCATGGGTGTGTTTGTTTGTCCGTAGGTTAGTTTACTTAGGTTTAAGTAGTTTGTACGCTACGGACTAATGACCACGCAGTTTGGTCCGATAGGATTACAAACAGTTGAACAGTTGAGATGTTCAAATGTTTGTATATCTTATGGGACTTAACTACGGGGTCGTCAGTCGCAAAACTTACAAACTACTTATGAACTAATTAAGGACGGCACAAATATCCATGCCCGAGGGGGGATTCGAACCCCCGACCGTATTGGCCGTGCAGCCCGTGACTGGAGCGCTTCAGTCCCCTCGGCCACCGCGGCCGGCCGTTAGGAGATGTAAGTCGCGAAGCGTGGCCTCGCCACATGGCTGACCTAGCGTGCCACGTGATGCGTCTGCGAAATGCCTTTCCGATAGCGGCCGGGCAATTCGCGACAGGAGAGGCGATGCGCGCGCATCATTCCGCCGTTTGTTTCTTTCCTGCCGCTGCCCCCTCCAGCGCCCTCTGCCACCGCCCTCCCTCGGTCGCCGCGCGGACCTGGGATTTACGGTCTCGGCGCAGAGTGAATCACAAAACAGCGCGATCCGCTACGTCGCGGCAACAAAGCGGCGCTGCGAGAACAATCGGCGGTGCGCGGCGCGGCCTCTGCAGGCGCATAAATCGGTCTGGCTGGGCTGCGATACCGGCCCGCGATAAATAAAGCCGAATGGCCTGCACGCTGCACGCTGCCGGCCGCTTGGCGGTCGCGCTACTGAGGTGGGGACCGTGCGGGGTCAGAGGGCCTGCCTACGTGTGGGACGCGGCCCACACGTGACAGCTTCCAATGCATTCTAAATTCCTGTTATTGTCCGATACCTCCGGGTTGGACTACAGTTGAAGCAATACTTGCTGGCTCGAACAGTCATGCTGGTTCCGGTTCGAAAACACCTAGCATATTAAGACGTGGAACTGTTGGAACTGGGGTCTTGAAATGCCATCTGTTTTCCTGACTCCCATCAGTGTTTTCTTTATAAAGGATAAGGCGGGAATATTATTTACCTAAAGACGACCACACCCTGTTGGGGGAATGTTTTAATAAGGGCCGGCCGCGGTGGCCGAGGGGACTGAGGCTCTTCAGTCACGGTCTGTACGGCCACTACGGTCGGGGGTTCGAATCCCACCTCGGACATGGATATTTGTGCCGTCCTAGTTTATAAGTAGTTCATAAGTAGTTTGTAAGTTTAGGGACTGATGACCCCGTAGTTAAGTTCCATAAGCTTTACAAACATTTGAACATTTTTAATAAGGTACCCTGAAAGCTGGATGCTGTTCCAATTAATATGTAACTATTTTCTTATGTGATCCACCTGAAGATGCATCTTTACTGATGAGAAACCGGTAGTGTCGGAATAAACACATCTTGACAGCTGTTGCGATTTTGTTCTTTACGCATCTCAAAAAAAATGTTAAAATGTCTGTAAATCTATCGGACCAAACTGCGTGGTTATCAGTCCGTACCTTACAAACTACTTAAACATAGGTAAACTAACCTACGGACAAACACACACTCACCCATACCCCAGGGAGGACTCGAACCTCCGCAGCGAGGTACTTTAGACCGCTCGGCTACTCCAACGCGGGGTTACACACCTCCACCTAAGACATCATAGAATTCAATTTTAATTTTCAATCTTTATTTTTTGTGGTGATTGTGTAGAGAATTTCATAAATACATATTTTAATGTTGGCATGTCTCCGCAGTGTGGGACCTCTGCCGCAGAATTGTTGCACTGATACTCGGAATAGTATCGGCAACGGCCCAGACCTACTGGATCCTGACAGGGGATATGTAACCTTCTCCCACAACCAAACGAAACGCAGCGGTGTAGATCCTTGGCCACAAAGCATATGACGTGATACTCAAACATGAGAGTCCGTGCTTATGGTATTTATAGCAAAACCACTTACAAATACGACAACTTAGGAATTATGGAGAGATGTTTGGGAATTTACTTGTCGTGCCGTTGATCCACGGCTATTAAAACATACTTGGCAATTAAATATGGGGCACCGAAATAATTTCAATGCCCTCTGTGGTGTTACATTCATAATTTTTCAAGAGCACATGGACTGCTTAGAGAGAACCAAAATGTGCAGGAGTACCTCTGTGTGTGTTACTTTAGGAGTTAGGCAGTAGGCCGAGTCGGGATGGGTATCCTCTCTTAACGAATTTTTGGTTTACAATTCCCCTGTATCTACTTTCAAGATAACTCTTTTGCGCATCAAGTTTTTCAGTTCGTTTTCTAGGCAGTTCTGATTTCCCTGTCATAGAACTTTTCTATAATTAGTTTGATTGCATTTTTTGAATTACAATGAAGGTTTACAAATCCCGAACCGTAATATTTTCATGATTACTTACGACACAAAAATAAATTGTATTAAGCTTAAAGGCTACTAATTTGAAGAAGAATATTTAAATCGGAATCAATTAAGTCCCTTTAGAACGTCTGAAATAATAGAAACTCAGTTTCACAGGATAATACTCGAATTTTCTCCGAAACATTGTAATAAATACCAGATTTAAATTCACTACGTAATTATTTTATAGTAGCAGCGTACTGAATAGCAACCAAGTATGTATGTCATTGCGCGAGTGTTAAATTATGAAATAGCGATATTCGAAAAGTGACAGTATTTCCCGAGCGAATGTTAGCCAAAAATGGCTGCAGGCTGTGCATATTATCTTAGATATAATGAACATTGGCAACTCTCTGTTTATACAAACTCCCTAACCTAGAAATTCCTCTTGCGCCCTACACATTAAATTAGGAAAACTTGCAACAACTGTAGCCGTCAGGGAGCACACAATAACTCTCGAGCTCAACTCCTGAAAGTGCAGGCCCTATGCAACGCTGTTGTAAACAGCAGCCCCTACAAACTGAGGTTTTCCCCCGATAGTTGCGCTGAGTTCTGTACTTCGCGTACGCCACGAGCACCATCCGACAGCCGCGCGGAACGTTGCAAGCTACAATTGAGGAACGGAAGCAACATGCAGCAGCGGCGCGATTTCAAAACTGCTGGAAAGAACACTTCGACTCGGTGTCCAGTAGCTGGCATAGCTGCCTGGTTCGTCCCGTGATTGATTTTCGAATTATTTGAAGAACCCTATTTTTGTGTTTTTTGGTTGGAACCGTGCACTTTCAGGTGTTTGGACGCCTTTCGACGCCTGTCAAACATCAGTTACTACTCTCTCTTTTTTATAATGGCAGCTCGGCGGTACATCTGCTGATTGCTGCTGAGCTCCGCGTGTCAGGCCAAGCGTTGTTTAGGGAGCGGCAGAATGGCCGTGACCGACCTGTGTAGTTCTGCTCCCGTCACGTCCTCTGCACTCCGTGACTTCTCCATTGCGCACCGTGCGCGGCGGCCATCTTCTGCCGTCGATGGCGAGCGCTGACCTCATGACTCGTGCTTCAGAGCCGGCGGCCCTGACAAAGCATCAGGCGTGGTACTTCTCGTGCTTGCGGATGGTGACCGCCTCCAAGCAATCTGAGGGGCGAACCCAGGACTCTGGCGTCAGAGCCGGCGGCTCTGGCGCGTTATAGAGTGGTGGACTCCACTGGCGTCATCCACGGTATCCCGATGTTACAGCGCCCCAGCGTTGCTGTGGTGCTAACACGACATACATTAGCTCAAACGACACAGTATATAAATATTTTAACGCCTCATTTTTTCAAATGTTTGTTACGCTTAAGGTCTTAACTGCAGGGTCATCAGTCCCTAATCTTACAAACTACTTATGTACTACCTTACACTAAAGGCGACACAAACATCCATCGCCGCGGGGGGATTTCGACCCCCGACCGTAGCGTCCCGTGCAGACTGTGACTAGCGCGCCGCAGACCTCTCGGCCACTGAGGCTGTCACCTCATTTGTTTATCCGCTGTGTAACACGCCCTATAAACATGCTGCTCGGAGCGGGTGTAGCTTTGTTGTAAGGCCTACAGAGCTGGCCATTCCAGAACTGTTTTTTGTGCTATTTATAAAGCCAGCTGTGTCTAACCACATCGGCGTAGCAACACTTGGACTCACTTCGCGTCTTATCCGTTTTAGCTAAAACTATGGTCGCAACACTGCCCTTCCATTAACAAGACCCGTTAACGTATCAGTGCCGGCCACGGTGGCCGAGGGGACCGAGGCACTTCAGTCACGGTCTGCACGGCCACTACGGTCAGGGGTTCGAATCCCCCTTCGGGCATGGATATTTGTCCGTCTGTAGTCTTAGCTAGTTGATAAGTAGATAGTAAGTATAGGGACTGATGGCCCCGTAGTCAAGTCCCATAAGCTCTACAAACATTTGAACATTTTTTTAACGTATCAGTCCATTACTTCATCACTCCGAGGTGCTTGAGCTGCACAACCTTTAAAACTAAATAAAAGATGTCCTGACATGATGTGAATATAAAAGTAATGCCTTTACTCTCCATCTTCTATTTAAAACCACGGTAGTGTGGCAGCTCCTCATTAACTCTTATGCTTAAGTTGTCAGTATTGAAAGTAGTTAAACCACAGGAATTTGAACGGTGGTTGATTCTGTCCGCTGAATCAGCTTCCGTTTTTTTTTTTTTTTTTTTTTTTTTTACAAGCAGAGAAGAGTTGTGCATAACACAGTGAGCATCGCTGTGGAACTCGATAGGTACTGTTCTTCTCGAAATTGGTACACATTCTGCATCAATTCTCCCCTATTGTTCATTTACAAGCATATTAACTTTACGAGTTAATTCAGGCCCCAGAGTCTGGTTTAGGAGTGTCAGATTCGCAGCTGGCAATACTTCCATACTATCATCTAACAAATACTAACTCAGTTGTGAAACATTTAGATGTGTTATCCCCGAAATTGTGGCAGGTAGATGGAAAGTAGGTCCCATTATTTCACAAAACGTCCCATTTATCAGCAACCCACTTCCATGATACTTCCATCATAGTGTATACTTTTAGCTTCCGTTATCTTCACTCATTCATAACAACTGGCTACAGCAACTACTTTCTCGAATGTTGGATGCATCCAGTGTGCCTCGATCTGTTGAAAGTATGACCCTGGCCTTCTTATCTCCTTCTCACCAAGCAGTAGCATTACCGTGCAAGCATCTTGACCCATTCTTACTACCGTACTCGGGCACACAAAAACCACCCCCCTGCAGCACTGTTGTAGTTCAACCTGTTCCATCTCTGCATATCTGATATTATCTTTTGCAATTAGCAACAATCTCTGTGCCTAAATCCGGACAAACTGTTTCAACATCCCCCATCGAAGAGGATATGTGTGAACCACACAACATTCGTACCGAGCCTGCTTGCCTGCTACCGGGAAAGATACCAAAATGTATACCCTCACCCAGTCGGTCCTCTCTTCTACCGAGGCTGAGGCAAAGCGAAATGGTAAGTTTTCATAGTTTGGCTCCATAATCAACCTCAGTTCAGGAGGCAGATCCTTCTGCACTTTCTTTGATCCCTCAAGGTGTTGGTGTGGCTATAACAAATTTACTCCTACTTGGCCCTGCAACGCTTGCTCAATCGCCCCTCGTAATTCCGCTACGTATTTCCATGCTTCCCATACGCTGTTCTCCAAAGTTTGTAACCATTATGCTACTACTACTTCCTTATCCGCCGCCAACGGCTGTGCCACAGTGGATATACCGGTCCCCGTTATATCACCGCAATTTAGCACCCTTGGGCTTGGCTAGCACTTGGCTGGGTTACCGTTCGGGTAGCGGCTTCCGTCTCGAAGACTGGGAGTGCGGGGCGCGGGGTGTGGAGCGCTGACCACGTCCCTCTCCATGCCGCATCCGTTGATGCCTTCGGGCAGAAGATGACACAGCGGCCGGTCAGTGGGCCCTCTGAGGTGTGTCGGACGTACAGTTTTTACTTCCTTATCCAAGTTCTCCACTCTTTTAGATTACCTGACATAGTCGGGTTTGGAGGCGATCTGATCGTTTTATAGTTTTCAAAATGAAATGCCAAGATCGCACATTAATAATTTATTCAATGACGACCGGTTTCGGTGAATTGTGTCACCATCATTTGGTCACATACATATTACAAGCTGGTCATCTTGTTAAAAAAAAATGGGTATAAAATAACAAGTGCAACATTGCACTTAGTCAATATATAAAAAATACACAAGTTAAAAACATGAGACAGTAAACCGAAACCGGTGGTCATTGAACAAATTATTAATGTGCCATCTTGGCATTTTATTTTGAAAACTATACTCCACTGTGGCTTCGAACACTTTCATATTTTGATTCAATGAATCTATCACAGCCTTCGCATAGCTTACTAGCTCTGTCAGCTGCAGTAGCTACCGTGTATTATTCAGCACATCCTTCTCCAAACTTGCAACCTGCGTTGTATGCCATTCACTTGCAGCTTTTTTCTCCATCACTCACTGTTTCACAACTTCCACCATGCCATTCACTCTCTCAAAGTCCTCCACGTCTGCTGTACGGAATACAGTTTTCAAAGGTCGGCCTCCCGCATCTAGCCCGCCTCTCCTTTTCCTAGCGTGCGGTATAATTTCCAGAATCTGTGACGACTCGCCTCTCAACATCTCACAAACCCCATTTATCTTCATGCACTCCCTGGAAACCTCTTTCAGTACCTTCTGGTTCTCTGCCTCCTAAGTTCATTTCGCATTTCCCACGCATTGAAAATCACCTGTATCATCCAACGATGGTTGCCAACTATCACATGTTTTTCCCTCGTGAACAACGCTCCCCCTTCCAGGTGTTGATTCACCAAAACTAGAAGCACGACCATTGTCTGCATCTTCTCCATCTCTGAGGAGTACCCCTAAGGACACGGACTCCTACTATCCTTTCCTCCTCCTTAAAAGCTCTGATGCCTCGTAGCAGCATACTCCGTCCACATTTAACTTTTCACACTATTCTTAATATTATAACTGTTGAGTTCTGTCCCGGTCTAGCTTTCAGGAAAGGTTTGGTGAAGGATGCGTAGATATGTAGAGCATCAGTAGAATTAGTCTTATACGTTTTAGTGACCGAAGAATACAATACTCAACTTATATCTGTTCTTCTCTTCTCTCTTCTCGCGGCGTCGTCTTCCTTGATGCTAGCTGTGCTGTTTTCTGGTGACTGCCTACTTAATAGCCGAATTCACACGGACCTTCCAGACGCATGTCAGCCGCTTCTAGAGGCCATGCATCTCTGTTACTTCCTCCAAGATGCGCGGCGCAGGCGTGCGTTTGGCTGCTGGACGACCGCTGTCTTTTCCACGATTGTTCTCTTGCTTCTGGCGTGTGTCGCTAACGTTACGCCACAATATCCCTCCCCCCTCCCCCTTCCAAAGCGTCGTGTAGAGAGCTCGACAGCGGGGGACAAGGCAGGCTCGTGGACGTAGTGATGGACCGGCGTCTGTAGCTGCGGAGGACGTCAGACTACCGGCCGGGCCCCGCCAACCGGACTGAGCTCGCGAGGGAACGTCCTCCGGGGAAACCTCCGAAGGGCCCACTTAAACGACCTGTGGCCCAGATTATGACGTACACGGTGACGTCAACGTCGGATGCTGGTGGCGTGCTGGTCGTGTGAGTCGAGACCAAGGGGATGTCCAGTGGAGGCGGAGGCGGCGAGGGCTCCGTCTCTATGAGGTCGAGCCGCGGTGCCGTGGAGATCTGCTATGGGGGCGGCACCGAGGTCCCTGCTGGTCCCTGCCGAGGTCTGCTTGGTGCGTGAACACAACAAGGGCGAATTTGATTGCGATGTTTGCGAACAAGTGAGCACCGAAACACTTGATGATCTCGCCCCGCTCCCACCGTCTCCAACCTCCAGAAACTCCGAAAAAGACAGGGTTAAGCGGAGAGAAGCGATACTTGCGTGTCGGCTGCTGCTGCTGCGGGCGGCGCGGTAGATGGAGCAAGTAGAGTAGGGTGCGGTGGCGGCAGCCGTGCAGAAGTTTGGAAGGCGATGATCCTTCTCGTAGATGCGAGCGGTAGGAGGCGAGGCACAGTTGCAGAACTGCCTCCCGTGAGTGCTCCGAACGGAGTTTGGACATGTGTTATTTAAATGTACGTACGAAGCGTTCCGCAGCGGCGTTTGAATGCGGGTGAAACGGTGCACTGGTGAGATGTTTAATTCCATTGCGTTCACAAGAGGAACGAAATTCTTGCGATCTGAAGGCCGTTGTCAGAGACTATTAGTTCAGGGAGACCTTCCAGACAAAAGTTGAAGACAACAGTCTAGTCGTGCCACTAGAAGTTGTAGAAGACATTGGCACTGAAAATGGGTAACCACTAAATGTCTTAACCTCTGCAAATTACTTAGTGTTCCAGAACCGACCAGCATAGTCAATATGCACTCGTTGCCATGGTGAATCTGCTTTTGGCCACGCAAACAAAATCTGTGTTGGGCTGACTAGTTGGAAGTGCACACTGAACATCGTAACGTCAACTGTTCTATATCGGCGTCCATACACAGCCAAGTACAGTGGCGTCGGGCCCATTGCTTAGTGCGAACCATTCCCCAATGTTCTTGGAGAAATATGTTCAATACCTCAGCCTGCAAACATCGCGGAATCAACATACGCAATTGTCCACTGTCATTTGAAACTCGAATGACACCTCTATCTACCGAAAGTTCATGTCTTCAAGCAAAATAGCAACGCACCAGTGAATTTTGAATGTCACGTTGGGGGCGAGGGCATACTGTGCGAATGTAGCGTCTGTTTCTGTGACCCGAGTAATTTTCCTACAGTCCAACCAAAAGGATTGCAACAAACTATCTTGTTGTGCATCTATCAGGCAACAAGTCGTCTCAGAAGTGTCAAAATCTTTATCAGGGCCAATCGGAAGACAGGAAAGTGCCTCGGAATTTCCATGTCGAGTTGTGGGTCAGTACAAAATTTTGTACTGATACTATGATAAGAGCAGTGCCCAGCGTACCAATTTGTGTGTCGGGCGCGTAGGAAAGGACTTGGCTGGATGAAACAATGACTGAAAAGGCTTGTGGAAGGTAACTAAATAAAATTTTCTCCCATACAAATAGTGATGGAATTTCGTGAAACCATACACTATCGCTAAGGCTGCATTCTCAATCAGAGAATAACGGCATTGTGTGTCTGTCAAAAGTTTCGACGCAAACGCTATCGGGCGGCCCGTATCCCCATGTTTATGTGACAGCACTGCACGTAGATCATATGATGACGAGTCAACTTGCAAAAGAGCATGTTTTTCTGGATCGAAGTGTACCAAACACCGATTACTGAGCAATGCATCTTTTAACTGCTGAAATGCGCGTTGGCATTATTCTTTCCAAACAAAACGGATATTTTTACTGCGTAGCCGATGAAAGGGGCTGCAATTTGTGCTGCATTGGGAATAAACCTAATATAGTACGTTACCTTTCCCAAGACGGACTGTAATTCTTTCACATCTTTTGGTGCTGACAAGTCGCAAGTGTGATTGCATGGGGTGCACACCTTGACGGTTTGTCATGTGCCCTAGATACTCCAGTTTCGGTTTGAAAAACTCACAATCATCTAAGCGACACTTTAGACCTGACAAAACTTGTAACAATTTTCGCAAATTTTCAATGTGTTCTTCTGGGGATACGGCCTGAGACATGTCGTCCAAGGTACCCGAGCTGTAAGCTGTTCCAAATACCTTTGAAAAATTGCGGGCGCAGATGCACTGCCAAACGGTAGACGCAAATATTTAAAGAAGCCCAGATGAGAATTGACAACACAAATTTTCTGTGATACTTCGTCGAGTGGCAGCTAAAGGTAGGCATTTCGAAAATCTATTTTTGAGAAATATTTTCCATTAAATCTTCTGGTCTCGGCAAAGGATAAGTGTCTACAACTGTTTGTGGATTCACTGTAGCCTTGAAATCAACACAATGCGTATGCTACCTATCGGCTTCGTCAAAATTACAAGCGGACTCGCCCAATGGCTAGCTTGTATTGGTTCAATTGCACCATTTTCTTGCAATGTGCGAAGTTCTTACGCTACTTTGTCGCGTAAAGCGAACGGTACATCACGAGCTTTGCAAAATTTTGATTTGGTATTTTCCTTTAGAGTAATGTGTGCAGAAAAATCTTTAGCTTTTCCTAGTCCTGCAGAAAATATATCTGGAAAGTCTGTCAGCAACTTGGCTACCCTGTCTTTAGCATCAAAATTGTTCACAACTAAAACATTGTCTTGCACAGTAAATCCAAAAAGGTCAAAAGAATCTAAACCAAAAATATTCTCTCCGTCATAAGACTGAAGCACTTGAAATGTCACTGTGCGCATTTGCGAACGGTACTCTGCAGGTAGTGAACACTGGCCTAGTGCAGGAATGTTGACTATGAAACTGAAACATCTGCAACACTTGCTCTGCATCGAGCGCAGGAAGCTGCGGCGCAGTGGCAGTTGCAGTGTTAGTACGAACTGACATTGTGCAAAATCAACACGAACAAACAAAGCAAAAATATAGAAATTGATCGTCTCCCTGCAACAGAAATTCACGAAAGATTATATACTGCAATCGCGTCCTGTAAAAGAGTGACAAACAAATTAATGGCACAGCGTAATTAACATCTCGTTGCAATGTGATTCGTTCTCTGTAGTTTAACACCTTGTCGCCATTTGTTGAGTTCTCGTCGCAGTCTAGCTTTCAGGAAAGGTACGGTGCAGGATGAGTGGTCATCTGTAACAGTGATTTAGTATTACAAGTTTTATTAACTGAAGAATACAATACTCAACTTCTGTCTGTTCTTCTCTTCTCGCGGCAGCGTCTTCTGTATGATGCTAGCTGCTCTGAGACCTAGTGAATGCCTTAGTTTGGAGCCGAGTTCTGACGGGCTCGTCCAGACGCATGTCGGCCTAGATATAGCAGCTTGTAGAGAGTGCGCATCCCTGTTACTCCCTCCAGGATGTGCGGCGCCGGCGTGCAATAGGCTGTCGGGCGTCCGCTGCCTTCTCCACAATCGTTCTCTTGCGTCTAGCATGTGGAGCTGACTTTACGCCACAACATGGTCTATAATTGTGAGTACGTATCTGTTGCCTGCAGGTGTTCGGTTGAATGCTCCTAGTACGTTGGCCCCTATACGTTAAAAACGATGCTATCGGTAGTCTCTGCAAAAACACTGACTACCGGCATACATCCGCTCTTTGAGCACACTGTATAAAATTACACAAATACTGGTCCACGTTCGCTTTCCTATTCCTCCACCCATACCTCTCTGCTACTCTGAAGTTAGTGGACCTGCAACTTCCGTGACCTACTCGGCCTCGAAAGAGGAAAGTATGTTGACTTTTTCTGGAACCACAACCAATAACTTAGTGTCTCTGAACAGTAACCCATCCTGTATACAGAACTGCGACTGCTTCTGAAATTCCTTACAATCGTCATCACTGTTCTGCGCTTCTTGCCATTCCCTAAGCTCATTACCTTCTATATGCAATAATGCCACTTTCTACTCAACCCGTCTGCATTCCCATGCTACTTACCAGTCTTATGAATATCGTCAAATTCGAAGTCACTCAAATGTAAAGCCCAACGCGCTAATCTAGTAGACAGACTTGTAACGCACTGAATTCTGGTAACGCTAAAAGACACATGACAAAGCCACAGAATCAGTCAGGCCAGTCCTCAGACAAAGGAAATGTCATTTATAACAACAATACGTCAAATTTAATTACAAATTCCGAATCCTGATAAAATAACAAGTTTGCCGCGACGGAACGGCCGAGCCCATTGAGGCGCTATGCTGCGATGTTCGAGGTCGTTCCCCGGCGGGGGTTAGAATCCCCCCTCAGGCATGGATGTTTGTGCCGTCTTTAGTATAAGCTAGTTCATAAGTAATTTGTAAGTTTAGGGGCTCATGACCCCGCAGTTGTCCTATATGCTTAACAAACATTTGAAAATAACAAATTTATTGATTTGTTGATTAATAATCATTGAAATTTTATCGCACGATTTTTAGGCATAAAACAAATTTTCCCAGGCCCATAGACACTACCGATATATTTTCTGCATAGAGAAGCATCGGTTCGAGGAAGCAGCTTAATTTTGGCCTTGCACATTACAGAAAATTGCCAAGTAGTGAAATCTTGTTTATATGCGATTGCAGACTCTCTCGGCGTATTCCAGCGATGAAATGTCATCGGGTTATCAGCCGAATGATGGCGTCGTCTTGGCGCAACGTTTCAATGAGTTTTGTACTCATCATCCTCGCCTGAGGATGATGACTACGAAACTCATTGAAACGTTGCGCCAAGACGACGCCACCACTCGGCTGATAACCCAAGAAAATCTTGTTTAGTTTCACTTCAGACGTTAATTCAAACTGTGGCTGTAGCATGCGGTCGCGGAGGGAGACGAGTTTTCACGTTCTTCGAATCATTTCAGGCCACCCAACGTGACGTTTGAACTTTGCCATTGCCGGTGACCCCAAGATAGGTAACGATGAGTACTCCCTCCTCTGTTAGGTTGGTTACAGGGACCGCGGAAGTCGGGAGATTAATGTGCGGCACTTACCGTCGATTAGTGACACGTGCTTCAAATTACCTTGGGAGCAGGCAACCTGTCCTTGACTTC
The DNA here is from genome assembly GCA_026315105.1 of Locusta migratoria. Lineage (NCBI taxonomy): Eukaryota > Metazoa > Arthropoda > Insecta > Orthoptera > Acrididae > Locusta > Locusta migratoria. The sequence continues at coordinate 416,037,649 of CM048749.1, forward strand.
CGCGCTGGACTCGACATGATCACCGATACGACATACTTCGCATCTTCCGTGGACGCGAGTGCCTTACATCTGCATTAGCGCCGTCTTTGTAGGAACTGCAGTTCTAGTGTGTAGCATGTTCGATGCCTAGATCCGACCCCAATTCTTGTAATCTTGCGCAAACTCATGGTAGATTCTTCCCTTTCGTCTAAAACTGTCTCTGAGGAGTGGTTCTTATTTATATTCTTACTCTTTCCGACTTGGCCTACAGCAGGTCTATTACACGCCCTGTGTGTGAAATCTGTGTGTAAGGATTTATGGAAATTTGTGACAGGGCTACATCGCCTCTATGTGCTTTGTTTTTAATATATATTTTTCGACTGGCTATCCCGTGTTTCATTTTTGTGTAGATGCCCTTACTGTCCCTTTTTGTAGACCTTTTACCACGCGCTGAAACCCCTGCTGTAAGAAACGAAGTCTCTCCGCCTGGGACAGAAGATATGCAGGTGAGTTGTCTGTCAGGGAACAACGATAGTCAGAGATTCTTTGAAGGGTAATTTTCCCATATTATCTTTATTCAGCCGTAGCTACAGCTTCACCCAACATGCCCTACGCTACAGATTCTTCAACCCCAACAACCATTTTAAGGCTGCATGATCAGTCAATGCGTAGAATTTCTTCCCGTATAGATAGCATTTAAATAAGACTGAGCGTTTCTTTTTCAGTTGTGAAATAATTCCGTTACGCTGCGTTCAACTGCCTCAATGCATAAGCTACCGGATGTTCTACACCACCAATTTCCTGAGCCAAGACACAGCATAGCGTATAATTAGAGCTGTGGCAGAGCGGCCGAGCGCATTGAGGCGCTATGATCCGATGCATGAAGCCGTTTCCCATCGAGGGTACGAATCCCCCCCCCCCCCCTCGCGCATGGATGTTTGTCCTGTCTTTAGTATAAGATAGTTCATCAGTAGTTTGTAAGTTTAGGGACTGATGACCCCGCAGTTAGGTACCAAAAGCTTTGCACACATGTGAACATCTATTTTTGCATAATAATATACATCACAGGAGAACACAAACTCCTTGCCGAAATCCGAAAACATAGCACTGGAATCGACGTTTAAGCTTTCAACTTCGAAAAGACATGCTGGCAATCGCCAAGACCATTCAAACGTCCCCTTTTTTAGCAATTGTGTTAGCGGTTTACCAATATCTACAAACCCCCTATATAAGTTTCCTGTAATACTTCGATACCCAGAGGAATGATTGTAGCTCGTTCACTGATTCAGATACCGGAAATTCACTTATGGCTTTTACTAACTCTGGGTTGGTCCTAACCCCATCCTTACTAATTATATGCCCCAAATAGGCTACCTCCTTCTAAATAAAATTTCATTTATCAATCCCCAAAGTTAAAATCACGGGCCTTATGCTCAGAAACAGCTCCTTCAATCGTTGTTCGTGTTGTTCCACATCACTCAAAAAAACAATGATATCATCCAGGTACACCTGGCACTGATGAGGTTCTAACCGTCTCATAATCCCATCCAACAACCTCTGAAACGCTGCATCCTCTTATATTGGTAACGACCCTATGGTGAAGAAAACGGTGTTTTTGGTCTGTCCTCTGGAGCCATTTAAAGCTAATCATACCCACTCTTTAAATCGATTGTCTAAAAATATTTGTACTGGTCCAAATGCTCTATAGTCTCAGTAATATTTGGCAATGGATATGTGTCCATTACCGTTTTCCCGTTCAGTTGTCGGTAGTTGCAACAAAACGTGTAGCTCTTCGACCCATCTGTTGACGTCTTGCTCACGATGACAACTCCTGCGCCCCAAGGACTACTGCTTTCCTCAATAATTCCATCACGTAACAACTGGTTAATTTTTTCCTCCAGAATTTGTTATAAGACCTTGGGACCCTGTATGGCTTGCAGTAAACCGGTGCTGCATTTCCCGTTATTATACGATGCTGTGAAATAGACTTTGTTGGCAACGGTACTTTCGAAAATAAAGAAAGAAAGAAAGAAAGAAAAAGAAAGTAAAAAAAAATCTCTAAACTCTAGCAGCAACACTTTCAGTACTTTCCTATTACTCCCTTTTAAAGCTTCACCTTCTCTCGCAATGCAGTTCCAAGAGTGTTTGGCGATTCCTTGCGGCTGACATCCATTGTGACCCACTCTACTTCTCACATTCGCGATCAACAATCCCTTAGTCAACTTCACATCCTAAAATTATCCACTATTACAGGCACCATTTTCCTTCCTTCTACTCACTGTACGCGTACCATACTTCTTTTCACTATACAATTTACCTGATCCAATATAGGACCTATCACTTACGTTTAACAGTTCCAACGCGCACAACGCACATGTTGGTAGTTTAGACGTGACATTAACACTAATTGGCTTTCCAGTTCCCTTGGTTCACAATAGTGCGCATCGAGCCTTAGTGCAAATTTTCGCGGTTTAATTAGTTCGTCACACGTGATAGACTCCCCTCGCGACAGTGCTACACTGACAACAGTTTCACAACCTGAAAAACAATTCCATCAAGTTCCACTACGGGTTGCCTAAGGTCGATCTTAGTACAATGCTGATGCAAGAAATCCAGACCCAAAATCAACCCATTACCCTCACTTAGGTGTGGTACAATTTCTACACATTTATTAAGACGAATCGTATGAACGCAAAAATCCATGTCCACTGATCATAACGGTGTAGCACCTTTATTCCCCTCTCCACGTAACCTATACTGTGGCGGGTTCGACTGTTTATGGCTTACCAAATCCCTAGTGGTAACCGATACATGTGCCCCTCTGTCCAACAAAATCGCCGGCCGCGGTGCCCGAGAGACTGAGGCGCTTCAGTCACGGTCTGCACGGCCACAACGGTCGGGTGTTCGAATCTCCCATCGGGCATGAATATTTGTGCCGTTCTTAGTCTTAGCTAGTTCATAAGTAGTTTGTAAGCTTAGGGACTGATGATCCTGTAGTTAAGTCCCATAATTTCTACAAACATTTGAACATTTTCCAACAAAATCCTACAACTCGTATTCCCTACCATACCGTCTATCGCACAATCCACCTCTGCAGTGGCCGAGCGGTCTGCGGCGTGCAAGTCACGGCTGCACGGCCGCCGCGGTCGGGAGTTCGAATCCCCCACTTGCGCGTGGATGTTTGTGCCGTCTTTAGTATAAGCTACTTCATAGGTGATTTGTAACTTTAGGGACTGATGACCCCTTAGTTAAGTCCCATAAGCTGTACAAAAATTTGAACATTTAACTATATTTGGAATGCCCATAGGTGGACTTTGGTTTACCTTTGGTGTTTACAGCCTGTCTCTTCCCTCGTCCTTTACTCCTGAAGCTACTAGTACTATTCCTTTGCCCCCTGCAATTATTCCCGCTACTCTACAACTGGTGACATTGTTTGTACATATGTACCATCAGACTGAACCCGTACCATTTAATTTTCACTGAAAACACCGTTCGTCTAGACTGCAAACCGGTCGACGCCTGCCTCCTGACATTCCAGTGCCAATCTAAACAGCTACTCGTAAATCAGTTATATCTCCCGTTCGCCCCCTTCTGGGCATCTCAGCAGGCAATCCCCTCAGAAATACGTCTAGCGCCCTTTACTCTGCTTCCTGCAATAACACTTCATTAACCACAGCATCCTGTCCTAACTCGTAAATGCCTCCATTGATTTTCCTAATCAAATTATCAAATTCTTCCTGGGAACCATTAGGCTCCCTGAAGTGTCTCGCACCGCTTTGCTTCTTGTTCCTTTGAACTAGCTCTTTCTCGAACTCCCGGAAAGTGCTTGCCCTCTTGAGATCTTCTGTGTACCTGGCGTAATCTTTTGCTTCTCCTGCCAACCTTCTCAGTGCTACACTCGAGTGGTGGACCTCAGACCTCAGAAGGCAGAGCGCAAGCTGAGGTTCGCCAGTCGAGTCCAGAGCAGGAGCTACCCCCACCATCGCAGCATCCCGCTGTCCGCACACGAGGTCAGTGGAGGGGTGTGTATAGCACAATATATGTAGCACAACCGCCGGTCCAGCGCCTCAGTCAGCGGGAGTAACCTGATGAGATGGCACGCTGTCGAAAATTCGTTCCACAACGATCAACCCATCCGGCTGCACGCCCGAGAGATCTTCACTCAACTGTAGAATTAATGTATTACGCCAATAATGTTGTACTTTCTTTATTCATAAATGTTTATTATGCTGAAATATGGTTAATTATGAAGAAATTGATCCTACAAACAGTTTTTCATTCACTTTGGAGCAATACGGAGGCAGTTACAAAATTTAAAACTCTATTTCACGTACCTGAGTGCATGCATTTGTGTGTATTCTCGTCAGTAGTTTTAGATACCCCACAGCGTAAAACAAGGCTGATAATTTTCTCATTTTGATGAAAACTGAATTTTAGAAACTTTTTTTTTTCTATCTGCCACATACTGGATAAAATGGAGCTGCCTCCTTCTTGCACCAAACCCTTCAATTAACAAACGTCGGATGTTAACGATCTTTTCGTTTTCACTGTTAGCGAAATGTGTCAATGTAATTCATCATATAAAAACGAAAGGGAATGTGATAGCCTAGCAGGACCGATAGTGTAACACAACTGAGAAACAAAGTAGGACTAAAGCACTTCAACTTTATAGCGATTTCACTCACACGGAGGGTAGCCCCTTCTTGTTTCCTACCTACCGGTCTGTTCTTTTATGTCATTTATTTCCAAGACGTCACCGGCATTTACATTTTAATGGCAACGAGAAGATGGTACTTTTTGTCCCTTCGGATTTTATGAATGAATCACAATCAAACATTTCGCTCCATAAATGTACGCTCATAAACCAATAAACCAAAATTGAATCGGTCGGTGGAGAAAGGAACTAAGTCACTTTTTGGTGATTTTCACTTTCTTGCAGAAATGTAGTAAACAGACCAAGATAGACCTTACTGTGATGAAAGGAACTATGTTTGGCGTGGGAATAACATGATATCGATTTTATACGTGCCGAGGAGAAAGGAATAAAGTCAGTGACTTACTTCCTTCATCTGCCGCACGTCGCATCCCATCAGTAGATTTTACTTTCAGCGAGCTTGTACTACACCAGCTACATGCTAGATGGCGTCGGTCTGCGGCATGCAGGTGTAGAAAGCGCAACAAAACAATAATTTGGTGCCAACTTCGTGAGGTGTCACGATTATTGTTGAGTGTTGTGATTTAATACCGTCTTTCTAAATGTCAGAAGGACATGTATGGAAAAACTCCATGGATAACAAAAATTCCGGAAAATGTAATAAATTTGATAGTACCCAGTATCACTGCTTTCATTCAAAGAAATTCGTTATGCTGGGAAGGAAATGAAATACCTAGATGTAAGTTTGGATCTGAAAACTTTGCACGAAATTTTCCTTAAGAAATATCCAGACGTCAATGTGAAATACGACTTCTAGATGAAATATTTTCATGATAATTACAAAGTGCGAATCAATATAAAAGGAACTGAAGATATTTTCGGAAACTGATGAAACACATTCATGGAGAAGACACTGAGATTTTTATGAAGAGATTTTGAAATGGCTAACGTCAAGTGATAACTCAGTGTAATATGAACTATTCCGATCTTTGAATTTTATTAAATAGTCGTTTTCATGCTCAGCTGAAGATAATTTACCAATAAATTTGAGCTTTAATCCAGAAATGTGTATCTTTGAATGTATTATACTCTCGAAAAGTACTAATTCCTTCGTTGACTGGAGAAAGGAACTATGTTACAAATTTCAACTTTTTTTTCAGAAGATACTTTGTAGAATATATAACAATTATTTTCATTCACAGTATGTATGGTTAGAGTACAGCAAATGATCAAAATTTCAATGCAATCTGTTAAATAGTTTAACAATAAAACAGTTTTTTGTCTCTCCTGAAAAGTACAAAAAAGTGACATAGTTCCTTTCTCCACCGACCGATTCAATTACAGATGAGTATCAAAGAAGGCGAATGAATCAGCAAAGATGCACAATGCATCCCAAAAGAGACAGACTCATTTCAATGTTGCTATTCAACTCAAATATACATTGTACAATCTCCTTTAAGGTAAATTTTGGTCATAAGAAAATCTTAAAAGTTTTTTAATAACTACTTCATACTTATCATTAACAAGCGTAGATATTTCTTGTAAAAAAAGTTCTTAATTTTCTAAATTTCTATTTTCAGCCCATCATTTGTGTCAGGGTGACTCAAACTATGGTGGCCAGCGAACACCTCTAATGAGGAAAACGAAAACGTGACATTTCAAACGAAATTCTTGCTAGTAGTCCCAAGACCATGCAGTATGATTGTATTCTCTCTACAAGCCTATTTCATCACGAATGCTTTCGTCAGGTGAAGCTCTGGGCCGCTCTGACCAATACTTTGTTTCCGGCTAGGAACTCGTGGTCCGCCAGGTACTGGACGTCTCACTGCCTCACCACCACCTCTAAATCTATTAATCCATCTTCTTGCTGTAGAATAATCTACGAGGCGCGTCCAGAAAGTAAGTTCCGTTTGGTAATAAAATGAAACTGTACACCGATACAGAAGAAATTTTTATTACACAAAATTCCACAAGTCTTAAACTACTTTTCCACATAACTGCCGAAAGTTTGCAGGCATTTGTCATAGCGTGGCAACAGGATTTGTATACCTTCTTCATAGAAATCTGCCGTATCTTCAACCAGTTGAAAAGAGTTTCTTTCAGCTCGTCGTCATTGATGAAGTGATGAACCCCAAGGAAAGACGTGAGATGTAAGAACAGATGAAAGACGCTAGGAAAGAGGTCAGGGCTGTACGGAGGATGGTCAAAAACGTCCCAGCCAAATCCCTTAGGAGGTTTTTCGGCACATTTGCGAGTATGTGGTCGTGCGTTGTCGTGAAGCAAAACAAGATCTTTTGACAGTAGTTCCCGGCGCTTATTCTAAATTGCACTGCGCAATTTCCGAAGTGTCTCGCAATAAGCATCTGCTTTGATTGTTTGACTACGCGGTAAGAAGTCAATGAGTAGGATGCCTTTCCAGTCCCAGAATACTGTGCACATCATTTTCCGAGGTGTCATGATTTGCTTCGGCTTTACCTTTGGTGGTGATGAAGTGTGCCTCCATTCCATTGATTGCCGATTACTCTCAGGGGTGTCGTAAGAAACCCACGTTTCATCTCCTGTGACTATCCCTCTCAGAAATTCTTCGCCGCTTTCAACATAACGGGTCAAAAACTCAAGTGCACTACTCATCCGTTGTGTTTTGTGTTGCTCAGTGAGAATCTTTGGTACCCAACGTGAGCAAAGTTTACGGAATTTCAGTTGTTTAGTAACAATTTCATGCATCAGTGAAATTTGGGGGAAGTCCATAGCGAGAGCACTAATTGTAAAACTACGGTTTTCCTGGATCTTGTCATCAATCGCGTGAACCAGTTCTTCTGTAACCACTTCGTTCTTCATCGTGCATATCAGTACGCCCGCCATTGAACTGTGGGACCCATCTTCTCACCATCGAATCACTCGTCGCATTTGGTCCGTAAACATCGCAAATTTGCCGATAATATCACTTGGTTTCACTTTCCTCGCATTCAGAAACCGATTCACCGACCTGATTTCACAGGCGACTGGATTTTCAATCAACGCCGACATTTCAAACAAGCACAACAAAACGTACGTAACTGACAGCGATCTCCAAATGGCACACGTTTTTCTCCTTGATACACATCGTCTACAGCGCATGTGCGGAACTCCAATCGCAGCACTGCAGCGGAGATAAATTGAAACGGAACTTACTTTCTGGACGCGCCTCGTATACCATTACGAGACCCTCTCTCGGGTACCTAAAGTCTCTAGGAGAGTAATTATACTCTCGTGAACTCACACATCAGCCATTCTGAGGCACATAGCAGCAGGTGGCGATCGAAATAATTACAGATATTTTCAATATTTTTACTATAACCTTTGTTTATGGTGAATAAAGGTTTATAGTATTATCTTCACTGTTTATGGCGAATAAATGTTTATAGTATTATCTTCTGGCCCAATATGTTCAAATGGTTGTAATTCTATGAGACCACGTTAGTCATCAGTCCCTCGTTTTACAAACTACGTAAAGTAAGTTGAACTAACCTAAGGACAACACACACATCAATGTCCGAGGGTGGATTCGAACCTCTGACGCGAGAGGCCGCGCGATCCTTAACGTGGCGCTCCAGACCGGTCGGATACTCCCGCGTTGCGTCGAGATATGAAGGAAGTGAAGTGACTGCAGTCAAATTCTAACGTTCGACCTTAACTTTCGTGAACATTCAGCCTATCCACTCTGCCAATGAAGCAGATGTGAAAAGCTCGTCTTTGTAGTAATGCAGCCGACGTGTTGTTCTTATACTTTCACCGTTTCTATTTGGTTCAATAATCATTCTCAGATTAAATTATACAATGAGTTAAAACGCAAAGTATCTCAATATATTCAGTGTCCTAACTATTACATTGCATATATTTGGCAATGTGAAGACCAAGGAGAAGCACATACCGTTAGAAATGTTGAAATGTTTGTAGACCTAAGGGACCAAACTACTCTGGTCGTCGCTCCATAGACTTACAAACTACTTAAACAAACTTATCCTAGTGACATCAGACACACCCATGTCCAAGAAAGGACTCGAAACTCCGGCGGGAGTGACGGCGAGCACCCCAACACGACACTCCAAAGAGCGCGACCACAACACTGGCACTGACACTTCCATGTTTAGCATGCGAAATATTCTAGCTGAGAGGGTGCTGATACTAACTTCAACTAACTTATGATGAGTTCAATACACACACTTATGCCCGTTAGACGACTTGAAACTTCGTGTAGGAACGGCAATTGCACCAAAATTATATCACAAACTCCCACATAACAGTTGAGCTTCGCATAATCAATAAGTTTAAACACAAAAACAAAACAACGTCAATGTTAACAGCCGCGTAGTTATTTCATGTATCAAAAACAATTTGTGTAGGTATACAACGCTATACCGTTAATTTCATTGCGATAAAACTTTGTCAAGATAACGCTTGCACTTTCGTGACGGCTAACGGCAAAATTGTATCACCGCGGCGGAGTGGCAGAGCGCTCCAATGCGCGAGGCCGCTTCCCGTTGGAGGATCGAATACTCCCTTGGGCATAAATGTTTTTGTTGTCTTTACTATTAGTTTATAAGGGGTTTGTAAGTTTAGGGACTAATGACCCCGCAGCTAAGTCCCATAAGTTTGACAAACATTTATTTGAACATTTTGAACAAGGATGTGACGTCATGAACACTGAGGTGCGTGAAGTAGTGCCGCATACTGAATAACGTTTGAGGTTATTACTTCTTTGCTACTAAATATATACTGCCGACAGTACCCATTAACGCCAATGAATGTAATCCCAAAATTATTTCATTACAGTACATACCGTAGGGAAAAAATGACGCCATAAACACCGAGGAGCAAGATAAAATTCTGCATTATATTTGTTATTATTTTATTCGCTGCCGATTATGATGAAATACAGTACACTTGATCTTCAGAACCAGAATAAAGTCACTCTGTACGTAAAATTTGTATGGTGGATGGCAGAGGTACCTTAATCACTAACTTCGACAAAAATCTACGGTATTATTCTGAACTCGATGACATTTTGCACATTTTTCAAAACAAGGCGAACATCACCATCTACATAAGATTTCATGCGGTACGCATTTAAAAAGTACTTGCCTGATCACCATGAAACTTAATAGATTTATTATATTGATTGACAAGACCGCTTTGTCGAAACTATATTAGTCCAATTCTTGGCCAGTTGCAGCAGAACTAGCACCATCCTCAGATGCTGTCACTTCACCGTCGTCGAGTTGGAGCTATGCTCAAGTTATACAGTATATTATCATACTGAGTTGTGACACTGATAAAAAAGTGAAAACAAATTTATAATTTGTGCAAGATAAAATCAGGAGCACAGATAGTTACAATCATGGATATATATTTTCCAGGCGTATTTGTACAAAAGTGGGATCATAGGTGTCCTTTATTTTTTATTTGACACATTCACCACAATTATTTCTTTTGTGTCCCAGCCTCGTCGCCGCTTTTATGCCTCGTTTCCGGCGTAGGTGTCGGTGGCCGAGCAGAATGAGACCGACACAGGAATAAAGGTAGCACGCTTGTGCAGGTACGGAGGGGAGCAGCCAGTGGGACAGCAGAAACTAGAAACACTAGAGTAAATATTTCATAAAGACTTAGTACTACTTAACTTGACATAGTTCAATACTGCAGAATGCTGATACATAGTTGAGCTAGAGGCCTGCCTAGTGCCTGTCCGATAGCCAAGTCTTCACTGGTGCCTATCTGATTCTGAAGTGTTAACTGGTTCCTATCTCAGTCCCAAGTGAACGATGTCGTTCAGTGGTAGCCACGAGCGGAGTTGCAGCAGAGGGCGCTCGTGGCTGTCGTCGTAAGAACGCCGCGCCATGCGTGCGTGGCGGCGCGCGGCGAAAGTAGGTGGCGCGCACTTTGAACTTGTGCGACACCACACCCCTCCCCCCCAAACCGCCGCGCCGTCGTGGCGTAGGGCTGAGGGCCACGGCGACGGCACTGGGAGGAGGGCCTGGGCGGGGGCGTTACTGGTGGGGCGGGCGTCGTAGCAGAGGCTGGGATCGAGACGCCGTCCGCGCCCCGGCATCCGCCTTGCGATCCTCCGGGAAACCCACCGAAACCCGGGGAATGGCGCACACCCCCGCACAGAGGGAGCAGGTCATCTTCTTCTGAGGTGCGTGGCCCAAGCTGGGGAGGCCCGCACGGTCCCGGAGTCCCTCTCAGTGACGCTGTCATCTGCGGCGGCGGCGACTGCGTCGGAGGTGCGTCGACGTCCATAGGGATCTCGTAGTCCGGGGACGAAAGATGTGGCTGTGCTCCCTGGCGGTGAACTGGGTCTGGAATCAAGAAACCGGAGACAGGATCGCGCGGCCTGTGCAGGCGCAATTGGTTTGCATGCCGCCGCAGCTCCGACCCTGTGGAAGAAGGTACAACATACATATTGCGACCGAGCACGCGCTGAATGATGCCTTGCAACCATGTCTTCTTGTTGCCAGCAAACACCCTGTACAGCACCGGCGTCGAAACCTGAAAACACGTAGCGCCATACGAACCGACTCGGTGCGTGGGAGGCTGCAGCAGGTGAAGGAGAGTGCGGTGACGGCGGCCGTGTAGCAGCTCGGTAGGAGATGGGCCGTCACTTGGCATGCACCGATACGTAGACAGGAAAATTTGAAGAGCTTGCTGCCTGGAGTGCTGACCTTTCATCTTTTCCATCTGAGACTTGAATGTTCGAACGAAACGTTCTGCTTCACCATTGGACTGAGGGTGAAAAGGTGCGGTGGTGATATGCTGAATGCCATTCACACGACAAAACTGTTGAAATCCCGCACTAAGAAACTGAGGTCCATTGTCACTGACGATAGTTTCAGGCAAACTTTCGATGCAAAACACTGATGTTAAGGCACTGATTGTACTAGACGCCGTCGTTGAGTTCATGGCAAACACGAAAGGAAACTTGCTGAAAGCGTCTACAACGATTAACCAGCGTGTATTCCAGAAAGGTCCGGCAAAGTCAATATGTAAACGTTGCCATGGTCCCTTGGGGCGTGGCCAGTCTGAGAAGGAGCAGCCTGATGCTCCGCACAAACAGTACACTGTGACGTCATGCTCTCTATCTGAGCGTCCATACCAACCCACGGACAATGACATCTGGCCAGTTGCTTTGTCCGAAAAATACCCCAATGGCCTTGATGCAGGAGGCGTAACACTTCTCTTTGCAGGGGACGAGGAACAATCACTCTTGTTTGGTCTTTGTCGGTATGTAACATAAGAACACCCTGACTTAAAGACAATGCATGACTTTGTGCAAAATAACGTCGAACCAGAGGCCGATCAATTTCTTTGGCTCTGGCAGGCCACCCTGAGCGAGCAAAAAGTGCTACCACACTTAAGTCTGCATCCGCAGCTGTTTCCTGTGCAACCCGACGAGAGTTCAAAGGGAAATCTGCGACAGCGGAAGCATCTCTGGAGTCTATCTGACAACATTCCATTTCCGAAGAATCAAACGACGCATCCTGGCCAACCGGAAGTCGGGAAAGTGTGTCCGCGTTGGCGTGTTTAGTGGTAGGTCGGTACAAAATCTCATACTGATAATTAGACAATATCAAGGAACATCTCTGAAGCTTTTGTGCCGTTCGTGGCGGAATTGGCTTTGTGGGTGAGAACAACGACGTGAGAGGCTTGTGGTCTGTCAACAAATAGAATTTTCTGCCATAGAGATAATGATGAAACTTTGTGACGCCGTCAATGATTACTAAGGCCTCCTTTTCTATCTGACTATAATTCTGTTGCGTCGGCGTCAGTAGCTTGGATGCAAAGGCAATGGGACGATCGTGAGAACCAACACGATGCGACAATAATGCACCCAGACCGTACGACGAGGCATCAACTGCCAACACTACAGGCTTCTGTGGGTCAAAGGGAATCAAACATGCATCACTGAGTAGTGCAGACTTTAGTTTGTCAAAGGCAACCTGACAATCTTTGAACCATACAAAAGGAACATTCTTCCTACGTAAGTGATGCAGTGGAGCTGCAATCTGAGAGGCATTGGGAATAAATCTGAAGTAATAGTTAAGCCTTCCTATTACTGCTTGCAATTCGTGCACATTCTTAGGAGGAGGCAAGTCTTTGATTGCTCTAAGATGTGACTGTAAGGGATGAATTCCTTGGGCATTAATCACATGGCCCAGGTACTCTATTTCAGTTTGAAAAAACGAACACTTTGCTTTATTACAACGTAGACCTGCCGCAGTCAACACTTTGAAAAGGCACTCCAGGTTTGATAAATGTTCTTCAACTTTACGTCCGGATACCACAATATCATCTAAATAGTTCGAGCAACATGGTACAGAAACTGTCAGCTGTTCCAAAAAGCGCTGAAAAATAGCGGGGGCGGAAGAACTGCCAAAGGGTAGGCGTTGAAATTGAAAAAGGCCCATGTGAGTATTAATGACGATAAAATTTTTTGACTCGTCATCAAGCGGAATCTATAAGTATGGCCCTGCTAAATCAATCTTAGAAAAGAAGCGAGACTGGCCTAATTTGTCCATCAGTTCGTCAGGTCTGGGCAGGGGATATGTGTCTACAATTGTTTGACTGTTCACTGTTGATTTGAAGGGAGAACAGAGACGAAGTTTTCCTGATGGCTTGGGTATAATTACTGAAGGCGAGGCCCACTGACTCGCAGAAACAGGAGAAATCACCCCACTATCTTGCCAACGTTTAAGTTCTTCGGCAACTGTATCACGCATTGCGATAGGCACTGGTCTAGCTTTACGAAATTTTGGAACTGCAGATTCTTTTAAAGTTACATGTGCCACGAAGTCTTTTGCACAACCTAGTTCCGGCGAAAACAAGTCACTATATTTGTCACACAATGCCTTGATTTTATCCTTAGGCGCTACTGACGAAATTTGAAGCACATCTTTTTGAATTGATAATCCAAACAAGTCAAAAGCATCTAGTCCAAAAATGTTCTGTGTAGATTTGGCCTGCAGAACAACAAAAGCAACTGTTTTCGTAACACCTTGAAAAGAGGCGGGCAGGCTACACGTTCCTAGCACGGGAATTTTCTGTCCTGTGTACACTGTTAACACATGCTGTGACGGCGACAATTTTGGCGAACCCAGATGTTCAGACGTATCTTTATTCATTAAAGTGACAGCGGAACCAGCATCAAGCTGAAATTTCACAGTCTTATTTTCTATGGAGAGATTTACAAAAAGTCTGTGCTTCTGGCGCACGACAGGTGCGCGAATCTGGGCAACGTCTGCTACGGTTTGTTTGCTGCCTTTGCGCATGCACGGGCTGCGTGCGGTAGGAAGCGGCGCAGAATCGGCACATAGATTAATATCACTGTCACTAGATGGCACTACCGCCGGATCGGCGTCCGCGCAATGCGAGGCTACTGCAGAATCACTAACTACTGCACTAACTTTTGAGTAGCTACACAAAGTCTACTGTCACTAGCTACACAGTACTGGGCACTTTTACAATAAGAAGTTGCAGAACCCGTTTTCGTTGCACAGTTTTACGCGCTCGTCGGCGCCTGCGGCGTGGCTCACTACATGGTTTTGCAGTAGGCGCAGAAGAACTTTCTTGGAATTGAGAACCAAGCAAAGCACTGTTCAATTCCACAGCGTCTATGACATTGACAGCATGAACTGTTCGTGCATTCTGCGAAGCACTGTTTCTACTGGCACCGTTCTTAGAATTTTTGTTTTGCATACACACTGACTGTACATGTCCCGATTTGCCACATTGATAGCAGGTTGCGTTGCGACTTGGGCAATGCGCACGCTTGTGACGAGATAAACACTGAGGGCAAGACTTTCGAACATTTTTCTGAAATGAGCGTTGGCACCCGTTATTGAAATTACTGTTTCTAACACGACAGGGCGACGTTTGAGTCGCACTTTTACACTGGCTACTGTTCACTGTCTGTTCAGCACGACTGGTAGAATTATAAAAAACACTAGTGCTATACTGAGAACTATGGCTTGGAAAGCGTCTGTTGCAGTGCACTGAGTTAACACTGTGGCTTTGCATTTCTACATCTGCTAAGTCAAAAGTATCATGCGCTTCAGTAAGTTACAGTACACTGTCTAATGAAGGGTCAGACTGTTTCAGAATTGCTGCTCTAATTCTGGGGTCCTGAATGTTCTGAGTGATAGCGTCTCTCAACATCACGTCACTATATGAAAGACCACAAGAGCAAGTAAATTTACATTGGCGGGTTAAGCCCTTCAATTCCATAATCCATTCCTGGTGTGACTGCTCAGGTAATTTTTTAAGTCTGAAAAATTTGTACCGTGTCGCAGCTACGAGAACTTTTCTCTCATAATGAGCATTCAGTGCATTTACAATTTGTTCAAAGTCTACATCACGAGGAGATGCGTTGGGGAAAAGTTTCTGCAGTAACACGAAAGTCTGGGGGCCCACAATCGATAAGAAAAGGTTTTTCACTCTCTGACCTGTAATTTGATGAGCCGCAACGAGTTCTTGAAACTGTGCAAAGTAGTCACTCCATTCTTCCTCACGTTCGTTGTACTGGCGGAACGTAGGGAGCGGTACAGCGGCAGGAGTGGGCTGCTGATGCGACGGCTGTTGTTGAGTTGCCGTCAAGCGCCACTGCTTGGAGAAGTTGTGTGATTTGCGCCGTCTGTAACTGAATAATTTCCATTAAGTTTGGGTTCGGGTTAGCGGCCATGCTGACCGATTAGGCGCCGCACATACAAGTAACTTATAACAAAACACAAATGCAATATGAAAGAGGACGCTCTGCAACAAAAAAAGTCCGCAAACCACGTAACCGAATTGTTCCCCCAAAAATCTTATAATAAGGGTGGGTGGGCGGGAGCAATTTCTGCGTGCTCCGACTGCTGCTGTCTGGCTGCTGGTCCAAGGTTCTATCACTCCTCGTCGCCACATTTGTGTCCCAGCCTCGTCGCCTCTTTTATGTCTCGTTTCCGGCGTAGGTGTCGGCCGTGTAGAATGAGACTGACACAGGAATAAAGGTAGCACGCTTGTGCAGGTACGGAGGGGAGCAGCCAGTGGGACAGCAGAAACTAGAAACACTAGACTAAATTAGAACGATATATATTTCATAAAGACTTAGTACTACTTATCTTTGACATAGTTCAATACTGCAGAATGCTGATACATAGTTGAGCTAGAGGCCTGCCTAGTGCCTGTCCGATAGCCAAGTCTTCACTGGTGCCTATCTGATTCTGAAGTGTTAACTGGTTCCTATCTCAGTCCCAAGTGAACGATGTTGTTCAGTGGTAGCCACGAGCGGAGTTGAACCAGAAGGCGCTCGTGGCTGTCGTCGTAAGAACGCCGCGCCATGCGTGCATGGCGGCGCGTGGCGAAAGTAGGTGGCGCGCACTTTGTACTTGTGTGACACCACAATTCCAGTTTAAATTTTTTATTTTTTTTAACTAATGTGACTACACAATGTCTTAACATATTTCATAATTTCAGCACAGTTCCATCTAGACGACGATGAAGTGATAGCACTTGAGGATGACCGAAAGTTCTGCAGAAACTGTCCGTCAATTGAAATAAAATAGTTTCGAAGAAGCCGTCTTGGCAACCCATATTACAAGTTGTACCAGATGTGCATATTATGAACTTACACGGAGTTATACCATTTTTCACACCTGGAGGAGGCAATGGAGCCGCGGTGGAGTGGCAGTGCGTTCCTTTCCGTCTTTCTCTATTTTTCTACATAATCTTCATAGATATTTAGACATTTTTCATGTCGTTCAACAACCTTTTGAATGCCTAAGTCGTAGAAATCGGCTGCTTTCGAAGATAACCAGTCACTAACAGCTTCTTTTCCGAAGCTTCAAATGTACAGACACATTTCTGTACATCGTTGTTCTACTCACATTCGGGAAATGCACTTCTAAACCTGAAAAAGTGAATCGTCGATCGTCACGAATTTTGTCGTCAGCCGCATGAACCAACTCGTCTGAAATCACGGAGGTCGGCCGGAGCGTGGTGCGTCGTGCACATTTCCCCGCCCTTCGTTAAAGGCTCGCACCCACTTACACACTTTACGGTCACTCATTATGTTAGGACCGTACGCTTCAGTAATCTGCCGATGAATTTCTGCCGCTGAAATGTTTATTGCAGACACAAACCGTATCACTGCCCTTACTTCACAATCGGCCGGCTGTTTGATTGTCTTAATCATTGTGAACTGACACTGTTAACAGCACACAGTAACAACGACACTGGCGGCGTTTAACACGCAAGGTATGTCAGTCGACTCGTGTGTGTGTTTTGTCCTTGTTGCCGCTTTCAAATAATTACGGCGAATCGGGTCTTACTTTTGGAATAATCCTCGTAGTTTGTAAGCCTAGGGATTGATAACCAGAGTAGTTCCATATATTTAATACATTTTATTTTTATTTTTATTTTATTTTAGTTTATATTTTGAGAGAATAGGCTGAGGAGATGTAGTTCGACAAAGAGACCAGGAACTGTCTGTCAGAGAAAGGAAAAGGTCGAGATGTGCAGAGAGTGAGAGAGAGAGATACTGAGAGGAGATGAAATAATAATAATTAAAAAATTCCTTAACATATATTATGATGAGCTTCTACCACATTATTTTTAGTGTTTTAATTTAACTAAAAGGCGGTAATTGGTTTTCAATTGACACATCTTCGCATTTTTATTACACGTGAGTATCTCACATCTACAGGGTCCAGTATACTTATATTCTGGTAGTTTTATGCTATTAAAATACAATGATTTCCCTTACGAGCTCGAGTATGTCATGTATTTGAAGATCACCGTAGTTCCCATGTTTAGAGTGACTTAATATTAAACCCTTGTTTCGATATTAATGTACAGGACTTTATTTTTATTACCAGTGGACACATTCTATTACAGTGTCTCCATTGTACAACGCAATTGTTTCTTTTATATGGTTTATCTGTTTTTACTTAAGATATGTTGCTCTTATAGAACAATTATAAACTTGAAACTTCCTGGCAGATTTAAATTGCGTGCCGGAACCGGGACTCGATCCTGGGACTTTTGCCTTTCCCGAGCAAGTGCTCTAGCGACTGAGCTATCCCGACCCGACTCGCGATGCCACCTCACAACTTTACTTCCGCCATTACGTCGCCTCCTACTTTCCAAACTTCACATAAGTTCTCCTGCGAAACATGCAAGACTAGGACTCCTGGAATAAAGGATGTGGTGGAGACATGGCTTAGCCACAGCCTAAGGGATGTTTCCAGAATGAAACTTTCACTCTGCAGCGGAGTGTGCGCTGAAATGAAAATTCCTGGCAGATTAAAATTGTGTGCCGGAACCGGGACCCGAACGTGGGACCTTTGCCTTTCGCGGGCAAGCGCTCAACCGACTGAGCTATCCCGACACGACTCACGATGCCGCCTCACAACTTTACTTCCGCCAGTACCTCGCCTCCTACTTTCCAAACTTCACAGAAGCTCTCCTGCGAAACAAGCAAGACTAGCACTCCTGGAAGAAAGGATATGGTGCAGACATGGCTTAGCCACAGCCTACGGGATATTTCCAGAATGAATCTTTCACTCTGCAGCGGAATGTGCGCTGATATGAAACTTCCCGGCAGATTAAAATTGCGTGCCGGAACCGGGACTCGAACCTGGGACATTTGCCTTTCGCGGACAAGCGCTCTACCGACTGATCTATCCCGACACGACTCACGATGCCGCCTCACAACTTTACTTCCGCCAGTACCTCGCCTCCTAGTTTACAAACTTCACAGAATCTCTCCTGCGAAACAAGCAAGACTAGCACTCCTGGAAGAAAGGATATGGTGAAAACATGGCTTAGCCACAGCCTAAGGAATGTTTCCAGAATGAAACTTTCACTCTGCAGTGGAGTGTGCGCTGATATCAAACTTAGGCTGTGTCTAAGCCATGCCTCCACCAGGAGTGCTAGTCTTTCTTGTTTCGCAGGAGAGCTTCTGTGAAGTTTGCAAAGTAGGAGGCGAGGTACTGGCGGAAGTAAAGTTGTGAGGTGGCATTGTGAGTTGGGTCGGGATAGCTGAGTCGGTAGAGGGCTTGCCCGCGAAAGGCAAAGGTCCCAGATTCGAGTCCCGGTTCCGGCACGCAATTTTAATCTGCCAGGAAGGTTCATATCAGCGCACACTCAGCTGCAGAGTGAAAGTTTCATTCTGGAATTATAAACTTGTTTGTTAAATTTCAATGCAGTGGTATGGCTGAATCTGTTTAATGTTTCGTATCTATGTAGGGGCCTGAAGATAGTACAAATGATGTACCGAAACTACGTGAACAGCTGTTGGTAAATTTTTTGCAAGTACTAAATAGAAGGGAGGAGAAGACGGACAGAGAGAGTGGAAAAGGAAGGAGATATGGACCAAATAAGCGAGCAGGCTGGCAGGACAAGTGGCCCACCGCGTGTGTAGCGCCCCCCTCTCCGGCCACCTGCGCGCTCTGCGTTATACAGGCTCGGCCGCCGCCGCCGCCGCTCGCCGACTTTTCCCGCCTCGCCTCCGCCTTCCGCTGTCCCGGCGGCGTGGAGAGCTGCGCAGTGCCGCCAATCTTCCTCCCCCGCCCGCCAACTTTCCCTTCCTCGGGGGGAACCGGGCGCCAATATCCGCACCACAGAGCGGCGCGAGGCCGCCGAGCCTCGCTTTCAAAGTCAGAACCTAGGAAAACGTTTTGCTCCAGATATAAGCTGTCAGTACCACCAATGCCGAAATCCAATTCCCCGGCACAAAGAGAGCCAGACGAGGACGGAGACACACCGGCGGAATGAAGCGGATCGCGAAGCGAGAAGGCTCCGGAACGGAGGTGGCCGACCCGCTCGCGCGGAATGGAGGAAAATATTTTCCGAAATATTCGTCCGTTAAGCCTCATCCGCTCAAAATTACCGCCACCGTATATACCGTCTCCTAAAACGTTGTTGTTGTTGTTGTTGTTGTTGTGGTCTTCAGTTCGTAGACTGGTTTGATGCAGCTCTCCATGCTACCCTGTCCTGTGCAAGTCTCTTCATCTGACAATTCGTTCTGCAACCTACATCCTTTTGAATCTACTTACTATATTCGCCCCTCGGTCCCCCTCTACGATTTTTACCCCACACACTTTCTTCTAATGCTAAGTTCACAATTCCTTGATGTCTCAGAATGTGTCCAACCAATCTATCCCTTCTCTTAGTCAGGATATGCCAAAAACTTCTTTTCTCCAAGATTAGGTTAAGCACCTCCTCATTAGTTACGTGATGTACCCATCCAATTTTCATCAAAATGTTCAAATGTTTGTATAGCTTATGGGATTAAACTACGGGGTCATTAGTCCCTAAACTTACAAACTGCTAAGGAACTAGCTAACACTAAGGACTGCACAAATATCCATGCCCGAAGGGGGATTCGAACCCCCGACCGTAGTGGCCGTGCAGACCATGTCTGACGCGCCGCAACCCCTCGGCCACCGCGGCCAGCTAATTTTCATCATTCGTCTGTAGCACCAAATTTCAAAAGCTTCTATCATCTTTTTATCTGAACTCCTTATCGTCCATATTTCACTCCCATACAATCCTACACTCCAGACAAAAGCTTTCAGAAAGGACTTCCTAACATTTAAATTAATATTGGATGTTGACAAGTTTCGGTTCTTTAGAAACGCTTTTCTTCCCATAGCCATTCTGCGTTTTATATCTTCTTTACTTCGGCCATCAGAAATTATCTTGCTACCCAAATAACAAAATTCATCTACTACTTTTATTGTCTCGTTACCTAATCTGATTCCTTCAGCATCGCCTGTTTTTCTTACATTGCATTCCATTACCTTCGTTTTACTCTTGTTAATGTTCATCTTATATCTTCCTTTCAAGACACTGTCCATTCCATTCAATTGCTCTTCCAGATCTTTTAAAGTCTCTGACATAATTACTATGTCATCGGCAAATCGCAATGTTTTTATTTCTCCTCCCTGCACTTTAATGCCCTCTCTAAATTTCTCCTTCCATTCCTTCACCACCTGCTCAATGTACAGATTGAACAACCTCTGCGTCCCTTTCTTGCCCTTCGACTCTAATAACCGCTGTCTGGTTTTTGTATAGGTTGAATATAACTCTTCGCTCCCTTTATTTTACCCCTGCTACCTTCAGAATTTTGAGGAGTGTATTCCAGTCGACATTCTCAAAAGCTTTCTCCAAATCGACAAGCGCTAAAAACTTAGGTTTCCTAAAACGTAACAACCTGAAACCACAATAAAGTGCCACTGGAAGACAGTCTCACGAAACAGGAGACAAACGTCGTTTATTGTTCCCAGAATGATACTCCGCTCAAAATAATTACTGGATCAGGTGATATATCACACGCACTATATATATGGCAACGTAATTTATTCAAATACTGGTTAGTATTAAAATTTTTGGGTGATACAGTCCGATATTTTGCTGCCTCGACTTTGCTTGTGGTTTACATGGCGTTTACTAAGATCGAGGCATAGTGAAAAACTTATTCTCCTTGCAGTCTAATTTGGTGTGTGACTACTTCGAACGGCCAGTAAAGTTGCACACCTGCTCGGCATGCGCAGTATTAGGTTATCAATCAGCTCTTGAGGGATATTCGGCCATTCTTCCGTGAGTGCAGTATCCAGCTCTGCAACCGTTGTTGGAGGTGCTAGTCTAGCCGCAGTGCGTCTGCCAAGTGCATCCCATACGTGCTTAATCAAGTCCAATGAACGAGCTGGCCACTCACTTGGTTCAATTCCCTCAGCTTCAAGCATACTGTCCACTAGTGCAGCTCTATGGAAGTGAGCGTTATTGTCCACCAGAAGGAACCCATTTTCTATGGCACCAGGGTAGGGCGCTACAAATGAGTCATTGGATTCCGCCTCTATACCTCTCAACAGTAAAGACACCAATCTGAAACACGTAGACGTCCTTATGTTACGTCTACCACACAACTTACTCTTCACTTCACATAGCTTGCTTAGCTAACGTCGGTTGGCGGTGGCGCTGCGAACTTCAGGAGGGCGTGTCGGCCACCTTGCCATCTCATTGGGGGCCGCTGGCAGCGACCGTCTCTTACTTCTTCTTCCGTTGTGTGGTGCCAACCTGTGGCTGATGTCCACACTGATATGGCGATGCTTCCTACACAAAAGCAGGATAGTGCCACGTTCTCCGCACATGAGGGAACGACGATTGTCCTGCTGAACACATTGACTCATCTGTGAACAGAACCCGACGCCATTCCTTACAGTTCAAATGCTTATTTTCCTCCGCCCGGTTTCAAATTTTCAAATGTTTGTTGAGCTTAAGGGACTTAACTGCGGCATCATCAGTCCCTAAACTTACAAACTACTTATGAACTACCTTATACTAAAGACGGCACAAACATCCATGCCCGAGGGAGGATTCGAACCCCCGACGGCGGACGGCCGCGCGCACCGCAACACGGCGCTCGAGTACGCGTGGCTAATCCGCCGCGGCCGCCCGGTTTCTAGGCCTAAAGAGTGTCGTGGTTTTAGTGAGACAGACACCTCCGTGCTTAGAGGTAACATTCCTTAAGGCGATTTCGCACTGTTTGTATTGCCATTGCGTGTCCTGTTTCTGCCCAGAGGGTGCGTTGCAGCTGAGTTGCGCGACGGGCTGGTAATCGGTGATAACGGTTGTGGTGTAGCACAAGTCTAAAGTGCTCGCCACGTACTTTCGCCGCGCGCCGCCATGCACGCACGGCGCGGCGTTCTTACGACGTCAGCCACGAGCACCCTCTGCTGCAACGTCGCTCGTGGCCACCACTGAACTGCATCGTCCACTTGGGATTAAGACACGCACTGAAACGGACTCATCAGTAGGCAGGACTCTACGTAGTTAACCTATGTCTCAGCAGTACACTTAGTTGGCAGTCATGAACTTTGTAAGTAAGTATATCGTATTTCTACGAAATATACAACTTGTTTTAATTTAACTTAGTGTTTCTAGTTTCTGCTGTCCCACTGGCTGGTCACCTCCGTACCTGCACACGCGTGCATCCTGCTTCCCTGTGTCGGTCTCTCTTTTCTCGGCCACCGACGCCCACTACAACCGGCGGAAACGAGACACAAAAGTGGCGACGAGGATAGGATAAAAAGCCGGTTATCTCTTTGTGATGTTACCCGTGGACGACCTGGACACTGTCTTCTGTTAACGGTTTCAGTTGTCTGAAAGCCCGTGCAGGTCCTGGAAATTACACTTTGGGACTCTCCAATAGCTGCCAGCCACCTCTCACTGTGTCTGCCCACTTCCAACCGGCTCTCTGTGCCTTAGCTTTGGGTAAATCACGTTTATGTTGCATTGCACTACCTGCTCACTACACTAACTGAACCCAACTGCTTGTGTTATCCGTTTGTTACACGCAACACCAAACCCCTCTGTAGTAAATTTCAGTTATTACCACTATATCGGTTGCCGAAATCTTGTTCTCTCCATTGCGTAGAACCGACAGAAAGACGTCGAAACACTATTGCTCATTTGGCCGATGAAAACACTTCAGAACATAGATATCTCAACTGATCCCATAATTGCTTTGATCAGTGTCTTTTCTATCGGCAGTGGAATATGCGCTTTTAAGAATCTTCCTGGGAGAAAAAAATGTTCAAAAGTTTGTTAAGCTTATGGGATTTAACTACGGGGTCATCAGTCCCTAAACATACAAACTACTTATCAACTACCTTATACTAAAGACGGCACAAATATCCATGCCCGAGGGGGGATTCGAACCCCCGACCGTAGTGGCCGTGTAGACCGTGACTGGAGCGCCTCAGTCCCTTCGGCCACCGCGGCCGGCTTCCTGGGAGATAAAAGCTGTGAGCCTGACCGGGGCTGGAAACCGGGACTCCTGTGAGAGCCACGCGGAAATGGTCACGTGGTCCAAGGCGCAATGCCAAGGATTGCGCGGCCGCTCTCACTGGAGGTTCCAGTCCTTCATTGGGCATGAGTGTGTGTACTTAGTATAGGTTAGATCATATTCTGGAGATCACCCTTTCTAATTGACCATTAGGGTCTCGGTGGCATACAGTGCTTCATGTTTCCTGACAGTCCATAGTGTCGAATTTTTGTTTGAATATTAATGCTTTTTGTTGCATATATTTGTAGTTTCCCGTGTGCTTTTTGCATATTTACTTCATGCGGTTTTTGGGCTAATGTTTCTCTTGCTGTGGTTTCCATCACTTCACCCAAGTATTTAAAATGAATCACTCTTTTTATTGTGCAATATTCTCTGAAAATAAAATTGTATTTTTCGTCTATTGTGGCCATAAATTCTATTTTTATTAAAGGGATTTGGAACCGGAGTGCTGTTTGTTCATCCTCAGAAAGGATAACGATATCGTCAGCGAATGCTAAGCATTTAACATTGAAGTTATCCCGTTGTTTTCCTTAAATTATGGAGGTGTAGGTATTTTGTGTCTTCAGTGTCCATCACCCTGTGGGACGCCGGTATGCATGAAGAAAGAATGAAAGATTTCTCCACCCAACTTCACTTGTAATTTTTGGATAGAAGGTACAAAAAAAAAAAAAAAAAAAAAAAAAAAAAACAGTATTTACTAACAGAAACCATTCATTTTATAAAGTCCAACTAATGGAAAGCAACAGTAGACATAGAAGCGCTATATTTGTGATAAAAATTAATGTATATCAAAATCCAAGACCGCGTAACATAAGGAAAATATAAGCTTTATCAATAAAGCTGAAGATGTGTGAATTGATA
Source organism: Locusta migratoria (assembly GCA_026315105.1). Lineage (NCBI taxonomy): Eukaryota > Metazoa > Arthropoda > Insecta > Orthoptera > Acrididae > Locusta > Locusta migratoria. The sequence goes on from CM048749.1 coordinate 416,062,002, forward strand.
GTTGACTGTTTCAGTTTTATGACGAAAAATAGTCCGCTGAGTTTTCGTGCCAAAATTGTGCTCGGCTGGCTCATTGCTGAAAGCTCAGGCACGTGAAATCTTTCATTTGCTCAGTTGCTGCGTTTGCACCGCAGTTTCTCAGCAGAGAGAACTGCCACGGGAAAGAACTGAACGTGGCACAAAAATGCTTTCAGGCTGCTGGGTCTTCGTGAAAAGTGTACCTTTAAAACCCACACACCCTGGAGGTCTGGACTTTTAGTATGTCGTTCACGATGGTTTGCCCTACCACTGTACAAAAATTGCCTTCGTTTACTGATCTAATAGGGACGGCCAGTCAGTAGGGAAATGGCGGCTGATAAACTTGTGTATTGACATATCAGATGGAAATGGGCGTCATATATCCACAAAATCTTCCCCGTCCATTCATTGTCCATTTGAGCTAAACATTCTAAAGCAAAAGTCGCCCTCGCTTGCAGATCAACAGGAAGCAAGTCGTGAACATTGATAATTTCGAATGGATACCAAGAAGGTTGTTTCTTAGGAGTTTACGTAACGTGCTCACGGGTTTGTCTAATGTACGGGCGATTCTCCGTGCACTACACGTTTTCACACCAGCACTCGACGTCTGCGCTGCTGTAACTATTTCTTCCAAATTAATTCATTTTCTCCCTCTACAACGTTGCAGACCAAAGATATCCGACTATCCGAATCACTTTCTTCAGACACATGCTAGTCATCGGACCAACGGCTTTCTTCAAACCCTTCACTGCCGGGAACTTCGGCAGAGTGACTTGTGGACAGTCATCGTTCTTGTAAAACAGCTTTACAAGCAGAGCGCGATCCTGCAGTGAGGGACCCATGGCTAACATCTCACATGCGAAATGAGGAAAAGCCGTGTACCCGCCGAGTTTATACCAACTTCAATGGGTCGAGTGCATGTCAAGCATTTTGATTTACATATTCTTGCACATAGAGCGCCATATATTTATCATTTTTACACTATTTATTTTTCGTCTGCCTTACGTTTTCTGCCTTCGATATAATCTTCCGGTGCAATTTGACGTCATTCTTACCAGTTTTATTACTTTTACAACGTTTTAAAATTTTTAACTTTACAATCACCCTGTATAATTATTTAACCTGAGTCTATTACTTGCCTGATACTAATGACTTGACCCCTATGTTATCTTTATGGAGTAGTTTGTAAATCTATCGGACCAAACTGTGTGGTAGTCAGTCCGTAGCTTACAATCTACTTAAACCTAGATAAACTAACCTAAGGACAACACACACACCCATGCCCCAGGGAGGACTCGAACCTCCACGGCGAGCAACCGCGCGCTCCGCAGCGAGACGCTTTAGACCTCTCGGCTACTTCACCGCGGCTGTCTTCATGGAGAACTGAAAGTCCTGGAGCATAGATAGGTCGATAGTTTGAAGATTCTGTCACCTGGGCGGTCTATCATTTTTTGGTCAGACTAAAGTCTTCGATAACGATTATTTACTTACTCGTTATAAATTTTATGTTATTATCAGAACTGTGTCTGAAGTATGGAACTATTAGTATGTGATTGCAATACTTCATACGAATTTCCACGTAAAATATGAATTTAACATCTGTCTCGTTATTTTAATTCTACAAAATAATGGAAACAGAATACTTGGTGTGCATTTACTGGGTCTCTTCTAAAGTAAAATCAAAACCGTTTAAAAGACAATTTGTGAAACAAATTTTCTGTCACGTCTCTTTCTTGTGACCTTTCTGTTTTTGGATAGTAGTACTATAACTATTGACGTTTACATGTAGGATAAGGTGTGTACGCAGTAGTTTGTAATTAATTTATGTTTCGTTTCATTCAGTTAAATATGTGTCTCCTTGTAGTTATCATCATGTCGTTCTTTTTCGTTTGGCTCATCAATTTGTTACGTGACAGGTCGTGTATTCACTGGAAAGTGTTAGGATATCGTCACCTAAGAAATGGCATGGAGTAATTATAGTATGCTTTTAGCAAAAAAAAAAAAAAAAAAAAAAAATCCCTTTTTCGTTTTGCTCGTACAAACTTTCAATCATCGTGTACCAAGTGCTCATTATTTTAGCTCTGACGATGAGAGCAGTTTTTTTTTCTCTCTTCGGTACGCTACAAATCACGAGGATGTGGATAACTTAAAACATGGCTGTCGTCAGAGCATCTAGCATCCCACCATGTAACTCGCGACTGCAGCTTCGAACATTACTTGTCGATACACGCTAAAAACATTTGACAACGGAGCTTCTGTGCTTGCTGTCAGCTATGACAGGGTGGTAACCGGTAGTTTAGGTGGCTACACTGTAGGTACATTTGACTAATGTCAACTGTCAAATATTTTTTAGTGGACTGTAGGTCGATAATGCAGCAGAATTGTAAATCACAGAAATGATACTACGTGCCACAGTTCTTTATCACCTCTGTGAAACATGGCACTCGACCAACAAAAGCCATTATTTTATTTTTTTGAAGACGATACCGCACCCCTGTTGTTCCACTCGGTGTACATTGTTCTCGCTGATCCTCGCGTAATAAATTCATTTTAACAGCGTTGCATTAACCGGGCTAACAAATTTCCCGCCGTCTAGTTCGGCACGTTTCATAAACTCTCACCAGCTGAGGTACCTATCTGCTGCGCGCACACAGAGGGCGCGCCGCCCCTCGCAACACCAGTCCCAGGGGCGGCGTTTGCCGCAGTTCCATCGCTACCCCCAACCCCCCACGCTACCCCACGCGGCGTACCGCTCGTATTTCCATACTTATATTCCACATTCAATTATTTTCGGTATTTCCCTAAATCCTGCGTGAGGCCGCCCCTCTCGCGATTGATATGCTGCGTCAAGAGGGGAGAGGAATTGGCTTAAGCCGCGCAATGATACAACGGCGCGCAGATGATGGCTCACGCGACGTGGTTGGCTACCCAGGGGTAGAGTTGCGCGGTAGAGTTGGGCAACACGATTCTTTTTTAGGAATCGGTGGCCTGCGAGTGAATCCCACACTATGAATCGATTCCTACGATTCGTTCACGATTCTTTAGTCTCCATAGGCACGATTCTCACTTCTACACCTTGCTCATAGATGGCAGTACATGTATGTGTCATGGATGTTGGAACCTTAACCTTTTGCATCTATTTCTACGATTCGTTCACGATTCTTTCTAGTCTGCGACGGCACGAATATTACTGAATGCCGAAAAGGTGACAATATGGGTATCGGATTTTTTAATATTTATGGTGCGTAATGTTCAGTATTAAAGTAATACGAGGCGCGTCCAGAAAGTAAGTTCCGTTTGGTAATAAAATGTAATTGTACACAGATACGGAAGAAATTTGTATTGCACAAAATTCTACAACCCTTAAACTACTTTTCCACATAACTGCCGAAATTTTGCAGGCAGTTTCATAGCGTGGCACCAGGTTTTGTATACCTTCGTCATAGAAATCTGCCTCCTATGTCTTCAACCAGTTGGAAACAGCGCAATTTGGGGGAAGTCCACAGCGAGAGCACTAATTGTAAACCTACGGTTTTCCTGGATCTTGTCATCAATCGCGTGAACCAGTTCTTCTGTAACCAAAGGTGGACGCCCACTTCGTTCTTCATTGTGCATATCACTATTCCCGCCACTGAACTGTCGGTCCCATCTTCTCACCATCGAATCACTCATCGCATTTGCTCCGTAAACATCGCAAATTTGCCGATAAATTTCACTTGGTTTCACTTTCCTCGCATTCAGAAACCGAATCACCGACCTGATTCCACAGGTGGCGGGATTTTCAATCAACGCCGACATTTCAAATAAGCACAACAAAGCGTCCGTAACTGACATCGATCTCAAAATGGCGCACGTTCTTCTCCTTGATACACGTCGTCTACAGCGCATGTGCGGGACTGCAATCGCAGCGCTGCAACGGAGATAAATAGAAACGGAACTGACTTTCTGGACGCGTCTCGTAATAAGGCGTAGCCATTCGATTCTGCTCTCAAAACTTCTCGAGAAAATAGTCTTTCAAGTTTTGCTAGCGATTATAAATACATATTACACTACCAACTATTTCTGCTCTTATCATAGCTGATTTAATAGCGTTGTAGGTTTAGTCAACGTAGGTCACTTATTTCGAATCCTGCTGTAACCTTATAATTTTTTTTTTTTCGTTCTGTTTGAGTACTTCGGCCATTTGAACATAAATTTAATTAAATCTATGGTAATTAATACACATCTAATGATTATAGAATACTTACTATGTAAAATCTATTAGTTTAAGGAAACACGTCTATATAAATAAACATTACAAAATAAAAATCCCTCGTTAAATATAAAATTTCTTTCGAGATACAAGAAATTCGCGTTTATTAAAATGTTTCTTTTTTGTGAAATCGGTTTCTTTCAGGAAAGCTGATAACGTAAAAACCAAAACGGTAAAAAAAGGCGGCCGCGGTGGCCGAGGGGCCTGCGGCGCGCCAGTCACCGTCTGCACGGCCACTACGGTCGGGGGTTCGAATCCCCCCTCGGGCAAGGATATTTGTGCCGTTCTTAGTGTTAGCTATTTCATAAGTAGTTTAGGGACTGATGACCCCGTAGTTATGTCCTATAAGCCATACAAACATTTTTGTAAAAAAGATTTTTGAGATCGCTTTAAAAACATTAAAAATCGCGTTTTTATATAAAAGAATATTTTTGTAAAAGTGAGTTTTTACAAAACCCACAACTATGTAGATGAACTCGAAGAGCCTAAACCCCTCTAAACACAAAATATAATCCAAAAATAAATGTGTAAAGATTGCTCGTTTAAACACACATGTAAACTGTTTAAAAGACGTATAATCTTATTTACTGGCAGCTGTGTATTTCGCTGCGTTTTAATTCTGTCATCTGTAATTCGTGAATAGGCTAATAATTAATGGCTCACGATCTTCGTTGTGTGCTTCCTTTGTTCACACGCTTTCTGGCTTTCGTAATTATTCGGCACGATTCGCCACTTGCTTTCCAATCATGAATCGTTGGATATTGGAATCGTCACGAGACTGGCGATTCTTTTGAACCACGATTCGTCCCCCCCTCTTGACTTCTCTCCGGCATTTGGCACGATTCGACAACATTTGGCAGTCGCCTTCGAATCATGGATCGTTGGAACTTAGGATCGTCACGAGACAGACGAATCTTTTGAACGACGATTCGTCCGGATCACGATTCGATTCTTACGATTCTTTATTTGTATTCATTCAAACGAACGACTCATTCACGAATCACCACAACTCTGGTTTGCGGTGGACGCCGTTCGTGCCATAGCTGTGCAGTGGACCACCGCGCGTGCCTGGGAGCCGCGACTGAAAGCATGGACGTCGATTCTCAATTCCTGAAGTTTGTTAAGTGATACTTAATACTCGTATTTTCTTCAGGTACCTCGTTGGATCTCAGAATGACATGTTCTCTTACTAGAAAATGTTCAAATGTTTGTAGAGCTTATGGGTCTTAATTACGGGGTCATCAGTCCCTAAACTTACAAACTTACGAACTAGTTAAGACTAAGGACGGCACAAATATACATAACCGTGGGGGGGGGGGGGGGGGGGGGATTCGAACTCCCGACCGTAGTTGCCGAGCAGAACGTGACAGGCGCGCCGCAATCCGCTCGTTCACCGCGGCCAGCCGTTCTCTTACTAGACACTGACATGAACCAAAAAGTATTACAAAAGATCAGATGTTTCCCCCTCAAGAAACTGCACCTACGTATGCTCACCGAATGGTTGTTGGACCATTTTTATCGTCCGTACAGCGTACGTTACTGTGTAATATACCAAATGATTCTTGACAAATGCACCATTAAGCTGATAATACAGAATATGTTATCTTGAAATGTTATCATTATGAAAAATAAGTCCGCTCTGGCTGCATTTAAGTTTAATTCAACGTTCAGCAGTGTCAGCATTTAAATCAATTGATGTGAAAGCTCCGAATTGGCTGAAAGGAACGTACAAGGTTTTTCAAAATTTTATAAGTAACTGAAGAAAATAGGCCTTTAAGACTTAAGCCGGTCATGCTTTGTTGACTGAATTTACAGCTATAGCGGACTTACTTTTCGTAAAATATACAACGTTAAAGCCACCATCAAATGTAGTAAATCGTTGTGGCTATGTATGACTGGTGTAGGCAGTGTGACGTCATCAATTTCAGAGGACCAATGACCGGAAAACCATTGCACATTTTGTGTCAATAATTCCGCAACATATAAGGCAATAACAACATTGATCTACCGCAATTAATATTAATAACGAAAAGGGGGTATGGGATCGGCTGCCGATTTTTTCAGGAGAAAAGAGGAGTGATAGACTACGAACAAATTATCAATACATAAGGAATTAAATTCAAAATAACTGCTTAGGCGTGATATCTGATTGAGACAAGCAAAAGAGACAGATAATGAAGTAAAGTTACATGTCTGTATAGTATAAACACGAGAGGAGCGGTATTCAAATGAAAAGATACGAAACGTCTTAACAACCAAACAAATTAAAATATGAATACGCCGCTGTGGGATAAAATAGTGCGACATGTAGAGTTACGAAGCATGCGTCGTCACCTCCGTCTAAAAATTCAAGGCTGTACCCTCCTCATGCAAGGTGACCGTTCACCGTTGTTTTCGACGTCCACGGTCCGATAGTCATCGAATTCCACGAGCAAAGAAAACCATTAACAGCGAAGTGTACTGTGAGCCACTCCGTAACCTACGCGAATGCATCAAGAGCAAAGAGACTGAGCTGCTCACAAACGGAGTGATTCTTCTCCATGGTAACGCACGACCTGACGCTTCAATGGTTACACAAAGTGTATTTCCTAAGTTTAGGTGAGGACAGCTTGAGCATCCGTCCTACAGCCAGGATATGTCACTCTGTGAACCATCTGTGTGATCCGCTAGAAAAATAAATAAATAAAATTAAATTAAAAACATCTTAAGTGGAAGCTCTTCAACTCGGACGGTAGAACTAAAAGACACAGAACAGGATTGGCGCTTGCGAGGATCCTTGGGCTCGTTAACCATTGGGATAGTTGTGCTTAGGCGTCTGGTGCTTACTTTTAACGGACACTTCAATTACACTCACAGTGTCGTTTCGTGCTATTTAATTTGAACATGACTTGTGTAAAATGCGATGTGTTGGCACAGCTGTCACTTCATTAATTTGTGTGATATGGTTTCGACATCATTATTGCACAAAGACAGGAATTGACGAAACTTTGTGCACGGAACGGCAGTTGGAGTTAGGCGCCTTAGCGAACTGAATGTTGAGGGATCAGAAACGTCAACAGTGAGCCAGGAATTCCAAATTTAGGGCATAACTTCTCAACACTAACAACGCAGTGGCCGACTGCCTGTGTTATTTCCGTTTGTAAATAATTGTCAGTGCCAGCTGACCATAGACCACAACACGTGAAATGACGCCAGAAATCGATATTGGAGCTATGATCGACGTGTTATTTACGACAGCGAGGCGCAATGTGGCTTTAATTTTTGACAACTACTGACCGACTTGAAATCTTTCAGCAGTACGAAAATCGCCTGCAGAGATCCTTCTGGAATATTGATCATACTGGTTGGACCCTAGATGATCATAAAACATTGGCTTGGTCAGATGAATCTCGATTATAGTGATTTCAGTTCGTAATACTTATTGTAAAGATGAGGGTCCTCGGGCGAACTGACTGATCATTGACTGGAACTGTCTATTTTCGGCGACTTGGAGACCATTTGCAGATATTATTGGACTTTATGCCCCTAAAAATGAATAAAAAATGACAAATTTTTATGGGTGACAACACGCAATGTCATTCGCACACAAATGGTCGAGATTGGTTTGAAATACATTATGGACTGTTCTAGACAACAATATGGCCATCCACGACAGTCTACATAAAATCCATCAAAAATTTATTGGACTTTGTAGAATGGACAGTTCTTTCACAAAAGGCTGCAATGTCAGCAGTTTTGCACTGATGAACTGCTATGGAAGCGTCATGGATTGATTTTCCGACAGTGAACTTTTCAGCGATTTCTTGAGTCACGCGTTGTCGATTTCCTGCATAACAAAGGAAAGATCCCATTTGTTTCGTCATCTCAGTGTGATCTGTCAATCTTTGGTCGATGTAACAGCAGCAAACTAATCAGGATGAGGACGTAGAAGAAAAGTTAGAATGTATATTCTTAATAATAGTATACGTTCGGGGTTATCATGGTGTGGACCATATAAATCACAAAATCTTGTAGGACTAAGATGAACACGGAAAAAGAAAGTATTTTAAAAGAATCTGAGGGGCAATCTGAGACCTCAGATACTCAGACATCGGGATCAGGACCGATGGAGTGCACTCCTACTTCTCAATCAGGGTCTAGACGTGAGAAGTTGCACCAGATTAGGATTAAGGCCTTGTCTGGGGCTCAGAGGAGGAAATTTCTCAAGGAACAGAAGCAAAGGCAAAGAAAAGAATGGCTTCCTAAACATAAGTGGAGGAAATCAAAAAGAAACTGCCTGAGGTCGAATGGTATACACAGACCCCATCAACATCAAAGACAGGTGGCAAGAGGGTTAGGGGGGAATCTAAGACTCCCTCCTCTCTGGACAAGCGTGATCCTAAAGGGCTGAGGCAGGAAATGGGGAAACAGACCTATAGTACTGCAGTCTCTGTCTTTACAATGGCGGTTGTCCAAGAAGGATATGCACTAGTGAGCATCACCTCGCGACAGGAGGAGCTCGAGCAGATGGCCCTCTTTGAAGAAATTGGGGGGGGGGGGCACTGGTCTAGAACCCAAATTCTGGAGGGTCTATCTAGATCGCGGTGCCCTCATTTTTGTCTGCGAGGGGGAGCACTCAGCAGAATGGCTTAAATACAAGGTGCCCATGATATCCCCGTGGGAGGATGCGAAGCTACTGGTCAAGACAGCAACCGAACTCCTGAAGACCGCAAAGGTATCAATATGGGTACCAAAGATCCTTAAAAATGTCTCTCCAAAGACTCTCTTCGAGGAAATAAAGTTCCAGAACCCAAAAGTCTCGACAGAGGATTGGAGGGTAATTAACCAAAAGGTCGTTCTGGAAGGACGAAGCCTGGTGGTGGAGGTCGGATAGAAGTCCCTGAAGGCATTGTGAGAGCAAGGCCTGAAACTGTTTTTAGGGTTCTTGCAGGTCGCCGTCAGGGTAATCAAAGACCTTAAAAGCAATAATGGCAGCAAGATGGGGACTGGAAGTGCTGCAGATAAACCTGCAGCACAGTAAAGGGGCCACTGCTGCTCTGAGCCGTCGCATGGGGAGACAGGAGGTGGACGTGGCCCTGATACAAGAACCCTATTTATAGAAAGGGGGTGTATCAGGCCTCGGTGGTACTGGAGGTAAGATGATTTATGCCAGAAATCTAAAAAACTCCAGAACATGCATTTATGTTAGAAATGGAATACCTTTAATTTCCAATGATGGACTTTTGTTCCAGGGACCTCGTGATCACCAGGATGTAGCACGTGAGGAAGGTATCACGAGGGAAATTGTTTTGGCCTCAGCATACCTTCATTACGAAGACAGCTCTCCTCTTTCTTTGGAAGTGAGGAGACTGACGGAAGCCTGCCACCGGCAAGGTGACGAACTGTTGGTGGGATGTGATGCCATTGCCCACAATCTATCGTGGGGCAGCAAGGACACCAACAGTAGAGATGAGCACCTTCTTGAATTTCTCCTATCTAACAACTTGGAGATCCTGAATAGGGGTAATGAACCTACATTCAGGAATAGTAGAAGGGAAGAAGTAATTGACATAACTTTTGCTTCCATGATGATGGGCAGTTACGTCAAACAGTGGCATGTGGTCCTGGAGCCATCCTCATCATATCAAATGTATATTACATTCAAGGTTGAAATGGGAACCAGACAGACCATGGCCTATAGGAATCCCTGGAAAACGGACTGGGAGACATATAGGAAAGACCTTGACTTCAGCCTATCGGAAATTAAAACGTCGATAAGGAATCCAGCAGACTTTGAGGAAGTAGCAGAAGCCGTAACCAAGAAGTGCACAAATAGGTGTGTGCCTTGGTGAAATAATAACCTGGAAATGCAAAGGAAACAGGTACGAGGACTGTTTAACCTTGTGAGGCGCAAAGGACAATGGGCAAAGTATCGTGAGGCCCTTGTCATTTACAACCTTGACATCAGAAGGGCAAAGGAGGCATCCTGGAAGGTATTCTGTGAGGAAGTGGAGGGCACGGCTGCTCAAGCGAGACTTCATAAAATCCTCACTAGAGTACCAACTAATCCAGGAGGAACATTGAGGAAGGAGGATGGTGAGTATACAAAGACAGCACATGAAACGCTGGAACTGCTCCTCAAGACTCACTTTCCTCAATATACTCTGGGGGATAACTCAGACCAGAATGCGATTCCTGAGAGACAACGGTTCTCAGGTATTCACAAAGAGGAATGGGATTTGGCCAAGCAGTGTGTCGATCTCCGTAAGGTCCGACGGGCGGTGGGAACATTTCATCCGTTCAAGTCACCAGGCCCCGATGGAATCTTTCCAGCTCTCCTGCAACAATCGGGAGAAAATTTTATTAGATTCCTATGCAGGTTATTCAGGGTTAGCCTAGCAGCAGGAATCATTCCCAATGCCTGGAGGGCAGCGAAGGTTGTCTTCATTCCTAAACCAGGGAGAATTGATCATACCAAGGCCAAGGATATGAGACCAATCAGCCTGTCCTCCTTCATTCTTAAGACATTGGAAAACCTGGTTAATGTGCATGTTGGAGAAAGGAGGTTAAGTAGAAATCCTCTGCATTCAGACTAACATGCATGTCAGCCAGGTAAATCATGTGGGACAGCTCTCCACCAACTCGTTGGGAAGGTGGAGAAAGCACTACACTTTCAGGAAATAGTCCTCTGTATCTTCCTGGACATCGAGGGGGCTTTTAGCAACACGACCTTCGTTTACATGATTAGGGCAGCAGAGGTACATGACCTAGGGACCACTATATGAAGATGGACTAGGGCCATGCTCAGTGGAAGAAAGGTAGAGGCTACCATGATGAATGGAAAAATGGTAATCAACACCACTAGGGGTTGACCGCAAGGAGGAGATCTTTCCCCTTTATTGTGGAATCCAGTGCGGAATGATCTCTTTAGAGAATTAAACTCTAGGCAGTACTTTCGCCAAGAATACGCAGATGATCTTGTCATAGTAATACTTGCAAATTTGCTGACACAGTAAAGAATATGGCACAAGGTGCGTTGGACATTGTGCAAGACTGATGCAGAAAACAGGATCTGGGGGTTAGTCCTAAGAAGACTGTTGTTGTACCATTCACAAAGAAGCATATTCAACATTCAAGTTGGAATCTAAAGCTTTTCAATGAAGCACTGCTTGTGAAGGGGACAGTGAAATATCTAGGGGTTACCTTAGATGAGAAACTGACATGGACCCCTCACATTAGGAATATTTGTTCCAAGGCAAAATGTATTCTAGTAAGTACCAGGAGAGCTTGTGGCAAAAATTGGGGCCTGAGCCCCAAGGTTATGCACTGGATATACACCACAGTGATTAGACACAGGATCACCTATGGGGCGGTCGTGTGGTGGAAGAAGGTAGAACAGCAGGTTTCTGCTAAGGGGCTTGGTTAAGTGCAGATATTAGCCTGCTTAGCCATAAAAGGCGGAATTAGGAGCACACCAACTGCTGGGATGGAAACCATGCTGGATATGCCCCCATTACACCTTTGGGTCAAGATGGAGGCAGCGGCTGGTGCATACAGACTCAAAACTGGAACTCTTTGGGATATCCAGAATCACACACTAAAATACTGAGTGAGGTAAATATAGGAAAAGTTGGGGAAATGTTAGCTGACTACATTATAATCCCATACTGCTTCAGCAAGCCTTTCAATATAATAATTGGAAGTAGAGATCAGTGGAAGAAAATAGTTCGACACCGTACAGGGGATATTGTCTGGTTCACTGACGGGTCAAAATCAGACCAAGGCGTTTGGGCCAGGGTATACGTGGTGCAGCCAAGACTGGAGGGCGTCATCTTTCTAGGGAAACTTGCCTCAGTATTCCAGCCCGAAATCACTGCTATCAGGGTGTGTGTGGAGGAGAATTTGCGTAGGTGCTACAAATATCGTAGCATCTATTTCTATTCAGACAGCCAGGAAGCCCTGAGATCACTGGCAGCTCCTGCAACAAGCTCTAAAATTGTTGCAGAAAGTCACAGGGTTCTGGTGGAGCTAGGGGAAAGCAATAGAGTAAACCTATTGTGGGTCCCTGGCCACTCGGTGATCAGTGGCAACGAAAATGCCGACAGATTAGCCATGATGGGGGCAGAGACTCCATTTATTGGACCAGAACCTGTCCTGACAATCACCAAGGCAATGATCAAATTGGAGCTACGTAACTGGATCAGAAGACAGCACGTAGAATATGGACAAAAGTCTATCAACAAAAACATGGCAAGGTAATGATGCCAAAGCCACGGTTTAAAAGAAGCTCTGCAATCCTGGGCCTGAACAGGAGAGAGATTAGACTCATGGTTGGATTGCTGACAGGCCATGGGAATGTCAAAAAACACCTACATCCAATGGGAATAACAGAAGAGGACCCTAAATGTAGGATCTGTGATGACGGTGGTGAAACTGTATCACATCTAATCTTCGAATGCATTGCATTGGAGAGTAAAAGGCAGAGAACATTTGGGACAAATAGACCTGAAGAAATTGTGTCTAATAAATAACTGGTAAAGGGGCTCCTTGCACTGTTCATGGGCATTGGTTGGCTTCACTAGGTATACAGGGAGCGATACCGCACAATAAACTTACTTTCAGTGCGGGTAGTGGCGGGTTGGACCAAGACTGTTTTGGCTTCCCTGAGAGAATCAAATCAAATCAAATAGTATACGTTTAGTGTAGTTAGGAAAGCATATAATTTTCCTCAGACTTGAAGAGAGAGACTCTCTTTCGCAGTTACAGTGTTAATATAATGAAACGTAGCAAATTCTTGTGCCTGCTCTTCATAATACGGAGGTCGAGCAAATAGCTTATAAAGATAATACCGGAAACTCCGTGGAATTTACATGCGATTATCAGGCGACACCTCTAGTAGTAGTGCCATCTGTTAGTTTGATTTGTAGGCTATAGTTGCTTTTGTTGTGGCGCCGCCATTCGCCACAACCCCGGCGGTCTACACATGTCGCAGCTCCACTTACAGAAGAGGCGTTAAGTCGCTTCACGGTACTTCGGCCGCTGGGGGCGCCTCCAGTCAGCGTTACCTCTCTGCCTTGCTTCCCGCGCCGGCCAATCAGAAGAAGAGGGCTCGGTTAGATATGCCAGCACCAAGACAGTTCAGTCAACAAGTCAGTCTACGAGTGTAGCCGTTACTACCAATCTGAACTAGGATTGCTACTGTTACAGGAGAACAGTCTACAGCAACAACAAGCCGGAACACTGTTGACTGATGGAAGAAACCATTGCAGAACTGAAACTTCCTGATAGATTAAAATTGTTTGCCGTAACCGGGACTCGAATCTGGGACCTTTGCCTTTCGCGGGAAAGCGCTCTACCGACTGAGCTATCCCGACACGATGCCGCCTCACAACTCTACTTCCGCCAGTACCTCGCCTCCTACTTTCCAAACTGTAGAGTGGAAGTTTCATTCTGGAAACATCCCTTAGGCTGTGGCTAAGCCATGACTTCACCATATCCTTTCTTCCAGGAGCGCTAGTCTTGCATGTTTCGCAGGAGAGCTTCTGTGAAGTTTGGAAAGTAGGAGGGTAGGTAGAGTTGTGAGGCGGCATCGTAAATCGTGTTGGGATAGCTCAATCGGTAGAGCGCTAGGTCCCAGGTTCGAGTCCCGGTTCTGGCACACAATTTTAATCTGTCAAGAAGTTTCATATCAGCGCACATTCCGCTGCAGACTGAAAGTTTTATTCATTGCAGAACTGTTACATAGGAAATGTATTAGAACACATCAAATAAGAGTATTATCTTGAATTTTAATCACAGTATATGCCAAGTAATCAATTATTTCAGTTGCAGACCTTTTCCACAATCCTTGCTATCCCCGGCCCCCCTCTCGATCCTAAGGATCCCGACGACTTAAAGGCCCTGACATCTGTGATTCAGTATTTTATTTCGCTACATACCAAAATTACTTTGCATGACTTTCGTTTGTTGCGCCATTTAAGATACTATGTAAGATGATTTTCTTTTTCAAATTATTTTATTTATTTATTTGTTTATTTTTATTTTATTTTGTAGGGCATACGAAACTGAAGCAATCGTCTCTGCCATAACCTGTGCAACACTTCGGCACTTCATGATATCAGGCGAAAAGTCTAAAAAAAGATTTATGTAAGTAAGAAAAAAATCATTTAACAAATTTGGAACTATGAACGCAAATCAAGTTGTAGATATCTCTCATTTCAGGCAACTGAAGATGCTGTATATTCAGTGAAACGAAACATGTCTGGTGAAAAATTATCGCACTTATTCTAGTTGCCTAGACGGGCAAATAGTACCTTCCATTATGCGAACAGTCAATTTGGATCGTACTGTGGCATCCCCTGACCGTGTGGAGTGCCCGCATAACAGACAGCCAAGGCGCTTTGCTGAGCTCCCTTTCGTAGGCGGTCACACGCAATAACATTAACAAAAATAGCGGTCAAATAGCAGAAGAAACGGTGCTGTACGGCGGCACTACATTCGGTCAGCCAAGTGACAGTGCTCAACCAATCACAGCAGAGTACCGGCTGTAAGCCCTCCGCCGATGCCGGCTTCATAAGAGCACCGACGGAGTGTGGAGGACAGTGCATACTCAGCCACCGGCCACTCCTACACCAGATCCAGCTGCCGCCGCACTCACCGTAGTTTTCTCAGTAGCGTAGTTGTTTTGCCTTGGCCTACCGCCACGTGTACTAGTTTATTGTCTATTTATATGTTTTTCACTATTATACGTGTTGTTTGTCGTTCCTACGTGACTGTTTTCTTGACGTTGTGCTGTTGTACACCCAGAAGTTTCTTTTGTTTAATAAACCGTTGGCAATTTGAGGAGTTGTTATCTTTCCTCCAGATCGCAGGACGAATTCTAATTGAAACTACCACAATACATCACGCAAGTTTCAACCATATACATTAACGCAGTTTTCAATAGCAGTTAGGAAGCGGAACAGAAGGCGGTGCATCAGGTCAAATGCTGGAAAAAATAACGAAAGTGAAAAACATTGAAAAAGTGCTGTTTATACCCTTTGCTGCCGTTAACTAATAATTGTGTGCCGTGCGTGGCAAAGGGGATCAATTTCGATTTTCAGAGATTGCGTTTGTACCGCTGGGGAAATCGAAATACTATGGCCGGGTCCACCCCACCCTCTGGCGGCCGAGCGGGACGTCACGTGTGAGACGAGAGAAGAACGTTGTCGGTCGTTGTCGGCGAAAAACGGCGGACTTGAACTTGGTGGTGCTCTGGGAATTGCGACAGTTTTACGCACGGTGTTGTGGGTGTCATGTTGAGCTTCCGCAAAACTTGAGGAGCTACGTGCACACGGCTCCGAAATTTCACCTTAAGTGCGTGAGTTACATCCTAGATTGTGGACTGTACCTTCTCGATGATATGTTTATGTCGACGTTCCCATCGGCACGGGACGGGGCGCTTCCTTCCAGCTTGATCATGGTCAGTTGTTGTGTTAAGTTTTGTATATCACGCTTGCTTCTTGAAGTATGAAAAATTATTTATAGTGTTGTACTGCCTGGTGCTATTCACAGTGTGTTTCAGGTTCCGTATAAAGTCCTAAAATTGCAAAGTGCGTGTAAAACGTCCTGATGTACGAATTGTTTGTATTACTCGGACGAGCGTTTCAGAGTTCATGAGTTGTTATTAAGAAGTTGTGGCCTATGTTGTGTTGCTCACAAGCCCGTCCGAGGAAATTAAAAGATACTAATCCTGGCATAAATTGTAAGAAGTGAGCAGAGTCTGAAGTTGTGGGCTGACCAGTTGCACTGAGGCCCGTTCGTGCAACGTGTCTTTAAGTTAAGTAAATTTTCCATTTCTTGTGTAACCTGGCCGTCGCCTGTACAATGAACTTGGACCAAATTGTTTCAGTGTAATATCTGATTGTTTTATCATCGTCATTCTGTTGAATAGCCTATGTTCTTCACAGGCGTTCTGCTTGTATTGCAGCTTCGAGGACATTAACTTACTCTGTATTGTTTAGCGGTCACATTTAATTTAATTTGTTTGCCTGCTGTGTATTTTACAAAAAAAAAAAAAAAAAAAAAAAAAAATACTATGACGTGTATTGAAGTTGATATAAGAAAATTTTTCTTTGGGTAAAACTTAATTGCCTTCAGGATTTGTATTTACTGTCTATGTTGAAATGTTCATTCTTAGATTTCGAGTACCTGGAATCATTTTTTATTACTTTAAAGGTGTCAGTAAGGAATTTAATTATCTATACCAATTACCTATATTTTAAATGTTCAGTTTTATAAATTTTCTTTGCGCAACTAATGTGTTTTATTTAAAGTGAAATAAATTTTGAATTAACACTGTACCTTGGGCTTAGCACCTTACCAGTTACTCCCAAATTCTGGCCACCGTATCAAATTGTTTCATAATATCATTTAATTACAGTGCTGATTGTAATCATATTTACTCAATTTATGTATTAATTTACAACCTTGAAGTTTATTTCGGTAGTTATGTGGAAACTAGAATGTTTGTTGTAAGCTGTCTGTGTAATAACAAGGAAAGGAGCCAAGCTCCACAGACCCCATTTCTCTATTCTTGTCTGTTTGTGTGTATGCGCGCGCGCGCGTTCGTGTGTGTGTGTGTGTGTGTGTATCTGTGTGTGTATGTGTGTGTGTGTCTGCATGTGGAGCGATTGGTGATGGCATGAGTGCGTTAGTACCGGCTCCTCAGAGATAAATAGTTCATGCATCTGGGGAAGGTTTATCAAGTTCTTGTTTTTGCGAGGATCTGCAGAGGGGATCCTTTGAGTCTAAGTCTGTAGCAGGCAGTCGCAGGAGAGTGAACAGGTTGGTAGGTGACCCAAGTTGGCGTTGGTGAATGAGAGTGCGGTTACTAGGCAAGTACAATCTGAAAGACGGTTGAGCAAGGGATTGGCCATGTTTGGCAGATTTAGTCTGTAGTTGACTGAATAGGATATATGTATATGTAGCCCTGAGGTAAAGGTGAAGAGTGGGTGAAATTTGTGTTTGTATTTACTTTGAACGGATTGGATAAGATAATCATTTGCTATCGGTTTGCGATGAATTCCGGGGAAGTATTAACTATTTTCATGTGACTAATTTGGGCATTTGGTGTTTGAATTTGTAGTCAGCCATGAGTCAGACTACCCTTCTGGTTAATATCTTTTACAAAAAGGTTTAGTGGGAAACCAAGGGGATAATGTGGCCGAGTTTTTTCCATAAATATGGTAAGGATTGCGTAACGATAAGTAGATTTCGTTTGTGTGCATTGTGTTTGGTAAAAGGTGGCGCCAATTCGTTAAAGGCAGGGAATATCCAGTAAAATTAATTAATTCACGTGGTTTTCAAGTTAGAAACGGCGAAAATGTTTACTTCTTTATATACTATGATTTTATTATTCGGTTCTTTGGAAATGTTGGTCTTATCTTTGTGCAAAATGTGCGTGCTGATCCAGGCTCCACGTAGTAAAGGAATAAAGTTCGTTACGATTAATAGTGAGCTTGCTTAACGTCATTAGTTATGATTATCCTGTGCTCAGAGAAGATAGTGTTAACTGTTTAGATGTAGTTTTTGGGGTATTTTAGCTTCAGTGAAATATTTATGTCCGTTTATATTTGGTTAAAGATCGTTGTCTAGAATTCAATTTTTTCATCTGCTTGCGTGTTTAAGTAATACAATGAAATTTTACTGAGTTTACACGCAGTCATCGTGATGTTACTGCTCTCTGCCAATTCTCATAACACCTCTTAATTTATATGCATGGGACAAAAAAAGCAACGTGCTAACGAGAATGGAACAAGACGTGTGTATGTACGATCAGTGTTCCTCTTGTCCACTGCCCACATTCATTAAGGGAAGAATTTATGAGACCAGATACGATTAGAAGTAATCGAAGAATGTTGTCAGTGTGTGTTGTTTTTGAGGTTCTAAACCAATCTACTTGTAAGAATAAATTGCACTAATATGTTATAAAAGCACTCCCTTTTCCTTAGTTGAACAACCCAGTTATACTCTCCATATCCCCTGCAACGAATGGCAAACGAAAGAATAATTACGCAAGTAATTGCCTCTGACATGTGTAGCTGCCGGTGGAGCGGGCCGAAGCATGGGGGTACTCGTCCACAACTCGCTCCTGACGCGGGCCGGGACTGCACGTAGTGTGCAGTAGTCCCATGTCCCCGCGAAAAACTGTTAGTGTGCACGTGCCCCAACGAAATACATGGCTATACCAGAGACACCCGACGGTTATCTACGGTAACGCCCGATAACCGTGTGGTTTTTGAATGGAGGGAAAACCATTTCTGCGGGAAGAGGCTGGATGATTGATTGGTGTGACCATCTATCGTCAGCAAACACAGCCATACAGTTATATAGCGAATGCCAGAAACTTTGCTTTTCCCTCATGCAGGATTATCGTATGTTTAAATGACGGTAACATCCTCTTGGATAAAGTGATCTGAAGCTAAAACAGTCCCCCATTCAGATCTTAGGGCGGAGAATTATCAGGAGAGTGTACTCATTAGAAAAAGAAACTGACACTGATAGCCAAACTACCAGGTTGGACCCACTCAGCAGGCTAAAGTGAAGCACAGGAGATCCGGACTAGCGTATACCGACGGCGGTATCGTGTGGTTAGGTGGAGTTGAATTTCATGTAAACACAAGTAGAAAAAGACTAAATCGGGTGTGCGTCAGATATAAAGTGTTGCTACAAACGCTGCTTGCGATTCTGATAATAAGGAACGTTAATTGTAGCGCCCTTACGAAAAATGTTATATAGAAGCTTCTAGAAAAATTACGAAAAGGTTCAAATGTTTTTGAAGCTTAAGCGACTTAACTGCGGGGTCATCTGCCCCTAAACTTACAAACTACTTTTGAAATACCAATTTCACGATGTATTATGAAATCACTAAGAGAATCCCCCTCCTTGGAGCCAGTATTTAGACAATAGATAGCTAGATTTTCTTCCTGAATTGGCTGGCAGATGCTTTCATGCTCTTCCTTGAAGAAGCGATTACGATATTTTATGGCATATTCCCATCTCCAATAACTCGTCTTACTATCAATGACAGATCTTCTAACTCCCGGATTAGCTGTGAAAAACAAGTTAATTTGTTGTGTAGAAATTGGAAAACATTTTTGTCTTAAGACGATAGACGGAAAAAAATCCAAATAAAGAGTTAGAGTATTTGCAAATTAAGAAGAATCTTTTGAAGATTATGTAACCAGAAATATGGTGATATGTCCGAAATAACGGTCACAATGGAACTTTCGATACCGCCGGAGGTTTGACTCGTCCCTCGGGCATGAGTCTGAATGTTGTTCTTAGTGAAAGTTAAAGTAGTTTGTAAGTCTAGGGTCTGATGATGAAAATAGCAGTTTGGACCAATAGGTTTACAAACATCTTAAACATTTGTATCTAATTATATCAGCAAGAAAAATATATATAAATTACACACACAAACCTTCCCAGAGAATCACTCTACCTATTCCTAAATTCCACATCCAATTTTCCTTCAGTAGTTACTTAGCTTACTGACAGACTAATTCAATGTACGTCTCTTAATACAGAGACACAATTTTTCGTGTTGTGTAACTATACAAAATAATTTACAGACAGTCTTTTTCATTTACCTCTATTGTGAAATCTTGCTTATTGCGAAATTTCAAGACTTTATATCAACGAAAAGTACCCTATCTCCTCGATTAGTGAGTTTTCGATTATAAGAAAGTAGGATAATCTTGAGATTGCATTCACTTAGATGTTTAAAATTTCAGTATGTGACATATATATTTACTGTCTCCTTCGGTTACTGATAAGAAGGAGTCTTAATGATAGGGGGGAAAGTAGACGAAATCTAAGTGATCCTACGAGAGTTTTGTTTCTCTGTTCGAGGTACGGTACACTAAAACGGAATTATGACCTGAATAGAGGCTATAGAATTATATACAACGAATCGTTCAATGTAGAATATGTAATACAGTCAAATATAATCAGACGATGCTGAGGGAACAAAATTAATAGATGAGGCACTAAAGCAGTAGATAAGTTTTTGTACTTTAACAGAAAATGGGTGATGGGCTAGAATGTTCGAAGAATATAAAATGCAGTTTCTGAAAAACAAAAATTATGTACAAATTTAATTAATAAGGACGTTCTTTACCGATCACATTTTCAGAAGTAAATTTAACAGGAAGCGACGATTTCTTTGCGATAGTAATGAAGTTCTAATATTGAGATGAAGAGGCATTCATAGGCTAGGAAAGCCTTCACGTTTGCTGTAAATCAGTCTTTGGATTAAAACCACAACTAGGTTGATTCTAAATATCGCCGAATTTTAATTTTCATTAAAATTCCGTTTATTTTACAGTGCAATAAAATATTCCCTGTATTATATTTTGTCGTCCAGATTATCTGGAAAGCACTCAAAGAGCTACAGATTCTGAGTATCGGTTGCACATTTGTTTTCATTAGACTCAGTGGGATTAAACAAAATGGCACTTATATAACTATCCTCTCTTTCAAAAATATTTTCAGAATTAATTTTAGTCGAACATTTAGCGGTTACCTGTAAATCACTGTACTTATTATCTCTGTTTCGTTGAAACATCAAAGGATTCAGCGAATATTTTCAGAATTCCTGTCTCAATTAGCACTTTTACATACTTCATAGTCCTCTGTGACATTTCAGAAAACTAATATGATTCAAGTAAAATGTGTGGTTGACACGTAAAACTATGTCAGCCTCCTCTTCGTAGTTACTAAACCTGAATTGCTTTAAGTCTTTTTTATAGACACTGCTACTAGTACGCACTTTCTTTTATGTAGTTAAGGAAAACGACAGTAGTGAAAAATACCTGTTTGAGGTCGCAACTCTACCATTTTAACAGAAAGTAGAAACAAGTCACTTCTACAAACGCTCGCGTCAGCTATGAAGAATCAGCGAGATCAGATTCCCAAGTACCAAACTGATTATTTTATATTTGTAATTTTATAGCTATTTTGAGTCATTATCTTATTTGATATGTGGTCCATTTATACAACTAAATAAAATTATATTTATTTTATACACTAGCTGAACTAGGCCACGCTTCTCTGTGGCTCACTGTAATATGAAATAAATAGGAAAGGAAATAGTGTAAATCATGTTGAAACACGTCCACTGAATGTGTGGTCGTGTTTCATTTTGATTGATTCATTAACAAAAAGTGTTTCTGCTACATTAATGCTATAATTTGTGTGTTAATTATTTTATTCTTTTTATTAATGATTAATGCCCTATGTTTATATATGTTTGCCCCTCATTTATATATGTTTTCACCCGTGTGATTGAACTTGTGTGTTCATGTGAATGTGTGCTCTTAATATTGACTGACTGCCGCCCAATGGCGTACAGTCGTCGCCTCCCGCTTTAGGCCTCGTTTTGCTATAGTTAAGAACGCATGGCTACGTTTGTCGAATGCGCTGGCGTCTGCTGGCTGGCCAGAGACAAGCTTACTTTGCAAGGTGGAGAGGTGGCCGTGTTCTTAGTGTGGTACCAACCTAATCTTGGTGAAAGAGGTAACAGGAGACCTATCTGGGAGCGGTTGAAGAGGGAATTGTCTTGGCCCAGTAGCAAGGGTTGGTAAACCCTAGTGTCTGAACGCACTCTGCATCGCTTTTAGTGCGATCTACAACCAGTGTATGGCGGGGGAAGGTTTTTCCGATGCCTTAGAGCTTTAGTCTTCACTCTTCATTCTGGCTCCGACGACTGTGGAAGTAAGTACTCCGCCGAATCATACTGAGGGAAAGGCATGCTGTTAGGACTTTGATTTATTTGTGATCAGTCAGTCTTGGTTTTTCAGTGACAGTCAGTCGCTATGCGAGGCGAAGTGTTTCTTAATTTACAGAACACAAGTAAATTCAGGGTAAATTTATTATTTGCATTTCATTCCAGTGATGATTGTGTGTCCAGTTTTGATCAAGTTATAATACACGTCTTTGGCCTTCAGCCTTGGTATAAATTTAGTGTGCTTGAATTTCCTTGCTGTTTTTGACTGACTTTTTGCGTCGTTACTGTATCTGCGAGTATGCTTATCGAGCGATATGGCGCAGTGAAAACGCACTGGACTCGCATTCGGGAGGACAGTGGTTCAAATCTACCTTCGGCCATCCAGATATAGGTTTTTCCTGATTTACCTAAATCACTCCAGGCAAATAGCGGAATGGTTCCTTTCAAAGGGCACGGCCGCTTTCCTTCCCCATCCTTACCCAAAGTTCCGAGCGTTACCTCCACCTCTAATGACCAAGGTGTCGACGGGATGCTAAACGTAAGCTTCCTTCCTGTGATTTCTTTCTTTCTACGACTAAGGAAAAAGACATTGGACACAATGGAAAGGAGGAGGAGGGCACACAGAGAGAGAGAGAGAGAGAGAGAGAGAGAGACGGAGAAAGGAAGGAAGAGGAAATAGAAAGAGAGGAAGTGATGGGCAAGGACGTGGGCTGGAAAGAGACAGGAATAGATAGATTGACGGCGAGGAATAATCACCACCTACAACCTAACACAGAAATTAGCTTTATTATTATTTATTTATTTATTAAAATTTCTTATGATAATAGAAACAGTGAGTCACGAGGAAATTCTTCAGTTAAGCACTGAAAGTCCGTGGCCTACTACTAATTTTTTTTAATTACTTAATTTTTTTTATCTTGTGGCAAATTGTTGAAAATGGATGCGACGGATTACCGCAAATTTTTCTGCACAAGGGACAACGAGGTGTGATCCAAATGCAGATTTGATTTATGTATAGTATTCACTGAGTTGAAAGTGATTGATTTCGTGAATAACAAAATATTAGAAGCAACAAACGACATCAACGAAATATGTATGTATCGCGAGGCAATTGTTAGATTTCTCAGGCTGTTAAACAAGGATTGACAAGAGGTACGCGGGGATTACCCCATATAGTGCTGGAACCTCTCGTTTCTGCGCAATAAATACTCTTTTTGAACGAGAGGAGTAAACCTACGAAATAACACCATACATCATAAGCGAATGAAAATAAGCACGCTACTTTTCGCGTTGAACTATCTCTTATTACAAAAACAGTTCGAACAAGATCTGTAACACTGGCTTTCTATGAAACTCACTACCTGCGCACTTACAAATCTAAACTGTTTATCTCACTTATCATATGCCCATCTGTGTAATTGAAATGTCAGTTTTTTTAATTGTGTTTTAGAAACAGTAAATTGCATTATTTGATACTGCATCGGTATTGCCAACAACACCCTCCATTACCAAACTAGTGTCATCAGCAAACAGAAATATAATAAAATTACATGTTAATCTTCAAGGTATATTATTTTTACAGAGTGGGCGGAAATTCCCGTTACAAACTTCTAGGACTTGAATAGAGTGATGAGTACATAACATTTTGAATAGGACCCCATGGCCGGAAACGTATCGTTTCCATTCTACATTTTCTATTCAGGGAAAAGTGAGGTGGTGCATCATCATACTGAAACCACATTTCCTGACGGACATTCAATGGCACATCTTCCAAGAACGGGTCCAGTACGTGTGGTGGGAAGACTAAGTATGCGGGACCCGTGAGCTTTGATGGAAGGAGGTATGGTCAAATCACATGACCGTTCACAATACCTGGCCACATCTTAACTACAAACCTGTATTCAAAACCCTGAACATTCGTGGCATGAGGGTTTTCGTCCGCCCAGACATGGCTATTTCGAGCATTCAGAACACACTCCCTTATGAACCTACATTCATATGTGAAAAGAACTAGACGTGGAAAAAGGGGCGCGTCGTTGCAACGGTGCAGCAACCATGTGCAGAAAGCGACGCGTTGTGAAAAATCTGCTGGACCCATAGCGTGTACCCTTTGTAAGTGGTACGGATGTAATTGTTGCTGACGCAGGACGTCATAGACGGTACCAGGACAGGGAACTCTGACACGTTTCTCTGTCCCTAAGCAGATGTTGACGAGTTACACATCTCAACTGAAACTGTCGTAGAACGATACGTTTCCGGATATGGGTTTCTATTCCGAATGTTATGAACTGACTACCCTCTACAAGTGCTAGATGTTTGTATCGAGAATTTCCGACCACACTGTATAAATGAGATACAAAAGGGCACCACCCCCTCCCCCCCAACACACACACACAAACACACTTAACTGTCTTCAGATAAAACTTCCGGGCTGATGGGCCGTGGTCCAGATATAAAACTACCTCCCGACGTTTCGTCTCCAACTGCGGGAGACATCTTCAAAGGTCTTCCGGCTACTGCCACTGAGGGCCGAGGGTCTCTCGCATTTATAGAGGGCATAGAGGGCGCCACCATACGTCACGTGATGCTGACTTTCTAACTATCTCTGGATGACGTCGTCATTCTCGATTAAAAATAATCGATTGTCGTTTTGTTGGTGCAGTGTCGACATCCAAATTTTATTTAACTTCAGACCTTCTTCTTTCCTATTGAAATTATTCTGGTGTTTGTGAATCTCTATTGCTTCTCTATACATGCGTGCATGGTACTGAGGTGTCCTAGCTTAACTGTGTTGAAATGTCCTTGGCTTACAATTGAGAAGAACGCAAACAAATGCTACCCTGTTGACGTATGCACAGACGGAAGTCAGTCAGGCGACGCAGTGGGTTCGGGAATAGTAATATTTGTTAATAGGAATCTCATTTACCAAATATAACTTAAAGCATCTAATAAATTCTCAAACAATTAAGCGGAACAATTTGCTGTTCTCAATGTCCTTGAGTAAATAATCAATCTCTAGAATATTGATAGAGCTGCAGTTATTCACACTGATAGCAGGATGGTTTTGGATTTGTTACGAAGTCAGAAGAACAACACCTTCTTGATTTAAGAACTACGATGTAAAATCAGAAGGTTGCAAACACAAAACTGACAGGTGCATTTCGAATGGGTTAAAGCACATTGAGGGATGTGCGGAAATGAACCAGCTGACAATCTCGCTAGAAGAGCGACTCGGCCACTAAAATCAATAAGCTGCAGCAAAATGCCCACACGTGCGGTGGAAAAGAATCTTTGAGAGGAATTTAGGAACAAATGGGAGACTGAGTGAAAAGAACAAAACACGGCGAAGGAACTAAACCGTATTTCCCTACGATCCGACAACGTATAATGATTAGACTCTCAATATTTCCGAATTTTACAGCAATGTTAACAGGTCATGAGAATTTCAGAATAATTGAAGACGGAACGTGCACATGTAATAGATAT
Source organism: Locusta migratoria (assembly GCA_026315105.1). Taxonomy (NCBI): domain Eukaryota; kingdom Metazoa; phylum Arthropoda; class Insecta; order Orthoptera; family Acrididae; genus Locusta; species Locusta migratoria. The sequence continues at coordinate 416,087,507 of CM048749.1, forward strand.
ATTCTAGTTATAAACCACCTTCTTCTCAAGTGTTGTAACTTACCGCTTGAAATTATGCTAAGGACAACACACACACCTATGGCCGAGGGATGATTCGAACCTCAACGGCCAGCAATCGCGCACTCCGCAACAAGAAGCCTTAGAGCGCTCGAGCCGCGGTGGAGTAGCCGAGCGGTCTAAAGCGTCTCGCTGCGGAGCACGCGGTTGCTCGCCGTGGGGATTCGAGTCCTTCCAGGGGCACGGGTGTGTGTGTTTGTGCTTAGGTTAGTTTACCTAGGTTTAATTAGTTTGTAAGCTACGGACTGATGACCACGCAGTTTGTTCCGATAGATTTAGAAACATTTGAACGTTTTTGAGCGCTCCACTCCACCGCAGCTATGTGTGAATATCACAGCCATTTTAGCACTACAAAGGATAACCTTCTCTTGTCTATTAATATAGCAAGGGGTCAACCAATTTGACGTAAATTAATTTGATGTAACAGCCGGAACAACTTCTCAGTTCATGCCTGTATATGACGTACCTATACAATACTGCCTTAATGACCACTCGGTTATCAAGTTTAAGGGCGGAATTACAGGGTATTAAACGACGTTGGTAAATTTTTTTCGTACGTTGTTTAGTTGTTTTGAAGATAACCTTATGATGAACGTGTGTAGATACGTCAGTAAAAGTAGACCTACTGTTAGATACTGTCAGATGGAATAACCGTAATGTCTGTGGGACCCCCCCCCCCCACCCCACCCCTTCAATTTCTCGGCAGGTAGAAGAGCCGAGGGCTCTAAAATGGTGATCTACTTCATAATAGCTAATGACAGGACTGGAGACGTCTAACAACTGCTATGCCATAACTTGTACAAAGTGTTCGTAAATTATTTTATTTTATGTCCGATCCCCATACGAAATTTATTCTTGTCACAATTTCTTTAGAAACTACAGTGGAAAATGTACGAAACAAATTACTTGTTGGGAATTTAATAATTGTCTCTCATCTTCTTGATAATACACATTTTAAGAGAACCTTCAACTTAAATTTAGTTACATAAATTGTTTATAGTTTGCTTTCCAACATCCTTTGTATGTGAATTCAAAATTTCAAAACAATTTATTTTATTGTTATAAGGTTGCATACGTCAGCTAAGTATTATTACAACAGTTTAGTACAACATACATTTTACTTTCAGATTACGTTTTGTTCTTGTGCACAGTTGGAGTGGGGCGATATAATCTCAATTTGTGCTTTCATATGAAACCACCCACACTGATATATTACACAAATGAAACTACCTGATGGCTTTTATTTACCTGTCAGGATTCGGCCGTCTACTGCAAGTCTTTCCATTGAAGCCACCTTGGCAGTTTGTGTATCGATGAAAGTGATCATGAGAACAATACAAAACACCCAATCACCTGTCGAATATCTAACTCGAGCCCCTTGCATGGGGATCAGCACCGCTACCAATTTTCATTTTATTTCTTTTTATTTTTAGTAAATCGATCTTTTGCGGACGTGATATCGTTTATGTGGTGTCCCAAAAATATAAAGTGCGCGCCACGTACTTTCGCCGCCCGCCGCCATGCACGCACGGCGCGGCGTTCTTACGACGTCAGCCACGAGCGCCCTCTGCTGCAACTCCGCTCGTGGCCACGACTGCTGCATCGGCCACTTGGAAATCAGACAGGCACCAGTTAAGACTTGGCTATCGGATAGGCACTAGGAATCATCAGTAGGCAGGCCTCTATCTAAACTATGTATCAGCATTCTGCAGTCCTGAACTTTGTAAAAGATAAGTATTATCTTATATCTACGAAATATACAACTTGTTCTAATTTAGTCTAGAGTTTCTAGTTTCTGCTGTCCCACTGGCTGGTCACCTCCGCACCTGCACAAGCGTGCATCCTACCTCCTGTGTCGGTCTCTCTCCACTCGGCTACCGACAACTAAGACAACCGGCGGAAACGAGACACAAAAGTGGCGAAGAGGCTGGGACACAAACGTTTATGTTCTAAGTTGATCAATGAGGTTTCGGCTACAATTTTTGTTGGGGTTGTGTCAGAGTATTTAGGCCAAATCCATTATTCGCGGTATCTAACACACCGGCTTCGGGTTCGTGATTCGATGCATAATGGTCGAATACTACCGAACCCCTTATATGGAAACCTTCAGTTACGAATATTGTAGTCTACTTTCCATAGCAGTGCTCTTACGTTTGGGTTACCCATAGATACGCTGAAAGATGTGACGTCACAAAACAAAACGATCTCACTTTGAATTTATTCAAGTGAAACCACTACGAAACTTACGCAGTTGCGTGTCTATTGTGAAAACAATCTAGCGTATTTACCCAAATCGAAGCGGCACTTTTTCCGGTTTTTGGTGTCCAAAAAAACCGCCCGCGGTTTAAATTGAGTGCAAACACAGAGGTGCATTAATATGTCTGTGAGTACAAAGCTAACAAAGTTCTGAAAAATGGCGCTAGGAGCCACCACAAGTAACTTTTCCCGTGTAATATAAGCAGTGCTACACAGGCTAGCTTTGCAAGCGCAAATATAAATACTGGCGTTAAAACTTTTGCGCTCGTAAAAATTATAAAAAGGAAGACGAGCCGAATTTCCGTTTAATTTTCGACTATTGAATTTTAATACACCATCCGATGGAGGAAATATAATTTCAGTATTGTCCAACTTCAAATATAGCAGTCTTTCAAACATTAGTAGCAACGAAAATAAATTTCTTTCCGTAAATACCAGCAAAACATAAGGCTTTAGGATTCTTGCATGATTTGCCTCATTCTGATTTCACGTATTGTTTCGTCGAATTTTGTGAAGTGTTGGGGTGCGTGAACTACAATGAAGCACTAGGATTTCAAGAAGAAAGTTATTTATAATGTGGGGAAAAAAGTTCTAATCGTGTGCCATCAAGGAAGGATGACGTTAATTCAGCAACCACTTCACCTATGTTTCAATAAATCGTTCAAGGTCAAGCTTAAACACGTGTACACCGACTGCCTTTCGAAAAGTGACGGGTCGTGTAAAACGCGCAAGTGTATCAGGGATTGATACATGGAAATGGGTTTCAAATTAGTTTGCGTAACAGGCATTTAAAAATGTTCGATATCGAATGCACTAGATTGTACGAGGGTTGATGATCTGAAGTACGAAGGAAATAAATAACAAGTTATCAAGTGATAGTGATTCAGAATTACCATATCGGTATCCAATTGCTTTCATAAACGTTTCGTAAAATTTGTATTATAAGTTTTATATTTCCGCAATTAGTTTCATAGTTATTTCCATTCTTGTTTAGTAAGTGCTTAGTGTTGCTACAATAGTCGTACATTTGAAGTCTTATCTAAAAGCTACTACATAAAGCCGACTGCCAAGCCTTCGTGCTACAACTTACGTGTATTTCTATTAAGGACAAGCGATTTTTCCTATGAATCGTGATTCGTAAATTCCACACTATCTTCGCAATAAGAATAATACAAATGTAAACATTACGCTATGAAATCTTACGTGTTAGGTGTTACATCATTTAAATTCCGTCTCCCTAACAAACCCGAAAGACAACGGCAAACGCGGGAGAATGTACGCATCACGTTAATATTTACATTTGTATTACTCACATGCTGAACGCAAGCGTATAGAAATGAAGCACAGCAACTGATTTTTAGTACTGATTTTTAAATCTTCTACGAATAAAAATACTTTGCAGACAAGTTACGTGATCTTAAATGTTTGAAAGAATAAATTACAAAATACCCTTGCTTAACCCTCAGGAATGCACAATCTGCGCATTAAGTGCTTTTCACAATTGTGAAATCTCTTCCTGGTAACAACAACTCTGTGTCTGAATGTCCTGTCCGTCACTCATGGAATGCCTGATATGTCACTATAAAATTATTTAACATTTTCACAACCTATTTTTTAAGGATCCATTTTTCCAACTTCCCAAATATCTACTCACCTTTTGAAGTTTTATTTTTGACTCTTCCCCTTTGAAAAAAGAAAAAAAAACGTAATCCCTTCCTTTCTAAGACTTAGGGAATTATTTTTTATTTCATCAAAATGAAACAGTTTGTAATAAAGCGAAGAAAGTTTCTTATAATCTCTTAGAGTATCTAAACAATTTATATCTCAAAATGTTTCATACTACTTGCTTTAAGGGAAGGGGATATTATTAAATCCTTAAGACTTAAAATAAAAATTTAATGAAATTTTAATTTCTTAAATTTTATTGTAATATTGTCACTTGGTATCCATCCCAGAAGGCTTTATCTTCATCACTGGCTGTGATGGAGTAGCAATTCTTTTCAAATGCATGTACTTGAGTTGACAGATTATTTGGGTTCGAGATTCGGAAGATTCGATTCGGGTACAGTATTCGGCACCGTTTTATTTAAGATTCGGTATTCGAATTAGATTCGGTAAACTATCCATCTGTAGTTTATGTTACAGATACCAACCGAATCCTCTTGCCGAAAGCTCTTAGCTACCGCTCTGTCACTGAGCATCGTAGGTTAAAGTAAATGGTTTGGCGCTTGGACGATAACGTATTTAAAGGCTCTAAGACGAATTCAAATAATTCCTGAGTATGTACCTGAATATGGCTACAACGGCCAAAACAATGATTGCGCATTATAAGAATAATTATCACAGCAGAATGGTGCATATTTCTTAGAAATAAGATAAAAAATAAAATTTCAGCATCTTCCACTCGATATCAGCTAGCAGGAAAAAGCAAACTCAGATTTCTCCGTTCAAACTGTGCTTTCTTTTATTTTATTAGGATAATCGTCCAAGCGTATGTGATTGGCACCAAAAATAATTCCACATTCTGAGGTGAAAATTGGTGAATAAAGTTTCGAAAAAAGGCCGAGCCTCAATAAAATGAGAATTTATTTAATGATTTTCAGCCTATATCGTGAATTTTCATCAAAATAATTTAAAAAAAAACTATTTTTATGGCCTATGTAATCTGAGACGTTTTGGACCACATGGGAAAGACCGCGTGTTCTTAGGTGCGAAGCTACGAATTGCGCGCCCTCTGACCGTCGGCGGCACTGCTGTGTGTGTGTTTATATCGTAAGGTGATTTAAGGAGTTTGTAAGTCAAGGGACCTATGGCCTCAGCAGTTTGGTCACTTACGTTTACAAGCATTTGAATTCATTAACTCGTCTTACTACAGTTTTGGAAAATTAGTCGCAGTAACTTACTGACGCTATATGGCATCTTTACAAATTCGTCTTGCGAGCCTACCACGTTATAATGGGAGCCACATACCTTTATAGTAATGGTTCTCTTTCTTCCACCTTTATTTGACCCCAAGGGCATTATGTGCATACACCAATGCAGTTTGTTACTTTTCTCTACTCCATGCACGCAGCTCCTGTGCCAGCTACAGGGCTGGTGAAAGTAATGTGAAAACAGTGTGGTATACTACGTATTGATGCACGTTGGCAGCACTGCTTCCTCGTTGACAGTCAGACGCGACCGCAGTGTACCAATTATTTCCCGTTACCTTTCGGTATATTACCCGATTTGTTCTGCTGCAGTGAATACGAATAACGGCTATGAAACTTCCAGACAAATGAAAGTTGTGTGCCGAATCCGGTATTCCGACCTGGAACTTCTGCGTCTGGCGAGCAAGCGCTCTACGGACTGAGCTATCCCGGCACGCTTCACGGTCAGTCACTACAACTTTACTTCTGCCAGTACCTCGCCTCCTTCATCCTGGAAAGAGTCGATAAGACGAGTCATCTCTTACAAGGAGACCACATGGGTATCGGATTTCAGATTTTTTTTATATTTGTGGTACCGGTACGAGAAGTTAAGAACGTAAATAACAATCCCCCCAAGCCACTCGACGCAACTCTCAAAAATTCTCGAGAAAAACGACTCTGAAGTAACACAAGGAACCCTAAGTACAAATCATTAAATAAATTGCAGCGTTTGTCGGCGTAGCTCCGGTATCATTCTGGCTTGACAATCGTAAGATCTGTTGTTCGAATCCTGTGGTGAGAGATTTTTAAAATTTTTTGGTGTGTTCGAATACCTACACAATTTAGAAAACCAGTGGTACTTCATACTAAAAGTGCATGTATTTCCATTTATTCGTAATCTTCTACATTTCATATATAGAAAGTTGTTAATATTGATGGTTTCAATAAAGAAAACATACGTTTTCTCCAGAATTGGCTTGACTAATTGTTGTTGACGGTGGTCTTTGATTGTTCACTTTGTGAAGAGCTACGACACACAGCTAACCTACTCAACCATCTTTTTATGTGACAAGATTTTCAGCACGTCTACATACACAAACCAAAAATGACATAACACGTGGAATTATAGACCCAAAAATGTTTAATATAACTGAATTAGAAGACGAAAAAATTATCTGTCAGAGTCGGATTCGAACCTCTGACTCTATGGTTGTGAGGCTAGAATGGTACTACCTGAGCTGCACCGACCAATGGAGCAACTGTTTTAATTATTACGTGTGCCTTCAAACCTTCAAATTCGATTTTCTCGAGAATTTTTGAGAGTAGCGTCGAATTGCTTTCGCCGATTGTGATTTACGTTCTACCATGTTGTCTCCTTGATAGACTTCCAAACACGTCATCTCGATGATGCGCACATAGTAGGGGTGCCTGTGTTGAAAACCGCTGGACCATCTGAAGTTTCAGTCGCGACTGTATCCTTGGTAATGGCAGCGAAGGAAAACATCACTGGAGAGATTGAACTCTGGACGAAAGCAAAAGTTAATCAACGACTGACGAACATTACGAAGACTAGACAACACAAAAATACTGCCGAAAAAGCTACTGCTAAACACAAAACTCTATTGATTAACACTGTTTCAATAAAAATGGTAGGACTGGACTTAAAAATTCATGGAAGGGAAGCTGTTGCTAGACTCTTAATACGGAAGCCAACGCATAGATGGGGAACAACTAGTGCTACGATCATACTACCTGGATATTATATGACAAGAAGTATGTGATATGGTGTGCTGAATTATCGTTTGCATTGCTTTCTACAAAGTGACGGGCTTATGTTTCAACAATCAAGAAAGATGTTTTCTGCATTCAAGCATGATTTGGGCGTCTATGTCGTTGTATTAAACTGTTTGTACCATTACCCTAACTGTTCAGATAACTGCTTGAGACTGACTTATTGATGAGAAACATGTGAGAGGCACAGCCAGAAATCTTTACTTTCTTTAGGCAAGGATGGGGCGCCACCACGCCCACAACAACGTGGTGACCATCACAAAAGTTCTACTGTCACTGTATTTGGTTTGTTTGCTAAGGTGGATCGCGGGATGTGCGAACCGCGATGTCATCCGTACGTGTGGGTACGATCACCCATTAATATGGTGCATCTGGAGATAGAATTGGTCGAAAGGTATACGAAGGGTAAAGGTATCTAAGGGCAGAGGAAAAAAAGTGCCAAGGCAAGAGCAAAGGGAAAAAAATCCTGCGACAGTGGGGTAGGTTTTAAGGGCAGTAACGGTATGCTATCAGCGACAGATCATGCAAGGATAGGATAGGATGCTTTGGGCGCACAACAGCAAGGTTTTTAGCGCCCTGACAAGAGAATTAAACAACAGTAAATGAAGTAAGCCTTGGCAACAACACGAACACATATTGCAAATCAGCGATGTAAAGTGGCAGACCGCAGTACCCAACCTTACAAGTCCTTAAAAGAAAATGTCGGAGTATAGAGGACGCTGATCGCTGATGTTAGGGGCATCAGCGAGCCCTCTTGTAACACACTAAAACCTCCGGCCTAAGAGCTTAGGCCATAGTCGGGAACGTTCACAAAATTGTAAAACGTTCGTCACACTCGCCTCGTCGTCAGCTAAAACAGTGGGTAGGGCACGACCAAGTTTAGCCACAACCCTCTCAGCACGATATAAAATACACTCAATTAAAATGAAGCGTATAGTGATTTGCACGCCACAAGCATCACAAATCGGTGGATTCTCCCGACGGAATAAAAAGCTGAGGGTCAAAGGGCTGTGTCAAATGCGAAGGCGCGTCAGTGTCACTTCGAAAAGCCTGAATGGCTGGCAGGAGGTTCGCCATGGTCGGACAGTAGATCATGCAAGGTTTGGTAATGTTAGTAAAGGGTAAATCTCAGTACCATTAACTTTTCTAGGTTTGTCATAAAGAATCAGTCCGGTTGATGTGAGGTTCTTCTGCAGCTGAGCTCGTGTGAAGTCTCGTGAGTAGGCTGCGGCAGAATACCTGTGAACATAGCCAAGTTTGTCATGATAGTTAGACAGTACGGTCATAGAACTGGCTAAATATGTGGGGCTGTGTTCAGTACGCTGGATACGGTTTCCCTGCCTTGCCTGTTGGTCGGGGCACAGCCAGAAAGGTTCAGAAGCGCTTTATATAGCATCAGATAAGCATCAAACAGCTCCCGTCGCCAGGAAAACTGGAATGTCTCTACGTAAATCGACCATTATTATTAGCTATATGGTAGAGAGTAAAGTTTTGTATCCCATCCTCGTCGCCACTTTAGTATCCCATTCTCGTTGCCACTTTCGTGTCCCAGCCTCGTCGCCGCTTTTGTGTCTCGTTTCCGTCGTAGGTGGCGGTGGCCGAGTAGAAAGACCGACACAGGAATAAAGGATGCACGTTTGTGCAGGTAGGAGGTGACCAGCCAGTGGGACAGCAGAAACTAGAAACACTAGAGTAAATTAGAACGAGATATATATTGCACTGAATTTATACAATACTTAACTTTTACATAGTTCAGTACTGCAGAATGCTGATACATAGTTGAGCTAGAGGCCTCCCTAGTGCCTATCCGATATCTAAGTCTTCACTGGTGCCTATCTGATTCCGAAGTGTTAACTGGTTCCTATCTCAGTCTCAAGTGAACGATGTTGTTCAGTGGTGGCCACGAGCGGGATCGCAGCAGAGGGCGCTCGTGGCTGTCGTCGTAAGAACGCCGCGCCGTGCGCGCATGGCGGCGCGCGGCGAAAGTAGGTGGCGCGCACTTTAGACTTGTGCGACACCACATATGGTATACTCAACAATCTGCGTGTATACTGTCTGTAAAATTTCCTGTCGCTAAAATTTGTATTGTTTAAATTATAAATTGTAAATGTTTGTTTGTAAAGTCTATGGGACTCAACTACGGGGCTATAAGTCCCTAAACTTACAAACTACTTATGAACTACCTATGACTAAGGACGGCATAAATATCCATGCCCGAGGGGGGATTCGAACCCCCGACCGTAGTGGCCGTGCAGACCGTGACTGTAGCGCCTCAGTCTCCTCGGCCACCGCGGCCGGCTATAAATTGTAACGTCATACCGAGAGCCGTAGTTATATTGCATAAACAGCGGAAAAGTAGTAAGTGAGAAACCTTTTTACTTTCATCATTTTGCTATGGTTGCCAACGAGAAGAAGTTTAATAATAAAGATTTGAAATTATGTTTAAAGTTTGTTGCAAGTCGGTAATTACTGTCATTCTCATACAGTGTATTTCGAAATTCTCGCCGCAGACTTCGGATAACAACTACACCCAGACCATTCGTTTGCGCTCTGTAGTTTTCGCTGCAGAGCGAACACACACAGGTAAGTTTAGGGACTGATGACTCCGTAGTTAAGTCCCATGAGCTAAACAAACATTTGAACGTTTGAATTTTCTCTGCGTCTTGTCGTTCAGACGTGATAAGCGTACACCGAACAGACATTCACATTAACCCCTTCACTCCGGCGCCGTGCTTGTTGCGCCGTGCGCTGTGGACGAGCGCCAGTCGCGCCCGGCCGTGCCCGCTGTACGGCGCATTTTCCGCGCTCCCCAAGGCGCTACTCTGTCCTGCTATCACACTCTCACTGTTATCCCAATTATTGGACTTTATACTATATATTTATTAGAGAAAGTTCATTAAGAACAAAAACAGTTTTCTTCTTTCTTTCAGGTAATTCGCGTAATTTTTTCGTAAATTCTAAAAGATGCAAGTTTTTGGTTCAGTTCTGGTGGGATATGGACGTTATTATTATAAACGGATATTTCGCTTGTTAAATAATATTTATTTACAATTGCTTTACGCTACATTTCAGTAGCATTACATTATGATGTATGACGCGAGGCGGAACTGCTACAGCAGTCCACCGGCTGGGCGGCACAGGCAGCACTCGACTGCTGCAGCAGTCCACCGGCTGTGGAGCACATTCGCTCCCGACTTCTGCAGTTCACCGTAGCAGAAGGGTTAATATATACAGATAAATATCTATCCGATCGCCATAAAACCGTGCCTAAAGCCTTTGCCGGCTAGACATTAGTAACAGTACAAATTTTTAGCTCTTTATGTCTTGTGGTTCAGAGGTGATAAACGTACACCGAACAGACATTCACATTTATAGATATAGATTTAGATACAACTAGATTATATGCCCGTGCTTCGCAACGGTTGTTGAAGGAGGGTTTTTTAGGGTTCCGGACCTCAGTCAGTAAAAATAGAATCCTTGTTGGATCGCTGTCAATAAACTCAGTTGTCCCAGCCAAGATGTCAAATGTAAGTAAAATTCATTGTTCTAAACACTGTATCTTCATAAAGTTTTTGATACAAAAGGTGAAACGTGCCAAAATAAGCAAAGAGATGTGGTTAAATATTTAATACACAAAGCGAAATCCGTAACACTATTGTTCATTGTTTTTTGGTATTCGTAGACATAAGACTGCGTAATTCTGTCTCAGACGTTCGCTTCCTTGTTGTTCTACCTCATACTCATTATGCATCAGTGGTGTTTATTAGTTCTTTGATGCAGTACAGCGCCTCTATCGCTTGTTTGCATTTCTACGCAATCCACACTTCAAGTGTAACCTACATCTAAAACAATTTTCCTGATTCCACTTTTATGAAACGAAGTTGTGCCGTGCAATTCCGTGACGTAGTTTAGGAGATTAGGTATTTGTAATAGACAGTTACTGAATACACTTAAGATTGCGATGTATCTTTCTTCCGTGATCTGATTGTGATTAAATCATGCCTATATGTTGCTACAATCTTAGCTCAGATTTCCTGTGAAAACTGCATGAAAATGTGTCATCATGAATATGATGTTACATCATACATCAGTTATATTCGCAATTTAAAAAATTTATTTCATAATCATTCATATCTCTGGACAATGGGCTGAGGCATGGAAAGCTGAAATATAATAAGTAGTAAGTACTTCCTTAATGAAGTAGAAATATCATTGAAAAATTATTATTCTTACGGTTAAATGCGCTATTGTCGCTCCAAGCGTGAGGCTTAAAATTCCATAGCAGTGGTACATATACGTTAGACTGTGATATCAGTATGTAAATAGATAGATTAAACACGGCGAGGATTGTATCAGTTTTAGATTCATTGTGTTAAATATTTCGTAGAACATAGCAACCAAGAAAACGACTTCCAGAAATATGATAAATTTGAAAAGTCAAAGAATAAGCAGTATATTCAAAGGGTAATAATCCGATCGCTGCCCCGAACTTCACACGAACACCCGCAGCGCTATCTGTTAGTTCTTTGCTGTATTACGCCGTTCTTTCCAAGCATGAAATACACCTAAAACTTCAAATTACTATATCTTTTACTTCCCTGATCTGATTTTGATCATATGAAGCCTATATGTTTCCCCATAAATTTTACTTCCTATCCTGGCGGCCTCGTGTTTTTATGTTGGCAACATCAATAACACGATATAAAATCGATGACCGAACCACATGGAGTATAGATAAATACTGCTGTTCCTGCTGTATGCTTGATTTCACGACAAAATATTTGCGTGTCACGCGATTGGCTTATGACGATGTCACATGATTATCGTTATTCAACATATGTTGCCAACATTATCACAGGAGGCCGCCGGGATATGAGTAGGACTACGTCGCATAGTTTTTCTTGACCCAGCTGTCAAACGATATCTCCTTTCACAGCAGAGAGTGTCGCGGCTATATGTATCAGAGATCACTGATCAGCACAGACCAGTGAGCTTACTGGCACATTCATGAATGTACGTCTGTGTTTCCACCACGCTTCCACGACAGTGTGCAATGTTCCACGAGTATTTTTATCTTTGAGTCTATCTGGATTTTTATCTTTGTTTTGTGTCTCTGTACGTAGTCGGTATGTGTGGTTAACGGAAACATGTGATCTATTTTTAAAAATGCGTATTTGATATTCCCCGTCGTTATTAAAGTCTGAAAGGACCGCATTCTCTGACGATTGAAAGAATAAACAGATTTTGACTCATACCGTAAAGTTCGTAAGTCACAGAGTATATAGCTTTTCCTAAGAGTATTTATTGCATATTTTGCGAATTTTTGCTCGTCACACTCACCCACTGGCACGCTCCGCGACCAAACTCCCTTACTAACATCATTAGACCGAGGGCTATCTACCACCACTACCACGAGTGGGTGGCAGTATGTGGTCATGGAGAAAAGTCTGTCAGCACGTACACACACAAGCCTTTTATATATAGATATAGATTCTGTTGTAAATTAGAAACACACTTTACTGATATGTTCCTGGAAGAGCTGCAGCTGTTCTCTTAGCCGATGGTGTGCCAGCTGTCTGCTAGTAAGTAAACGTTTCCTTCTGCGTTAGGTGTCGGTATTACGCCGCCCGCCCCTGTGAGTGGTTGCAGGAGCACCGGCCACCGCCGCCTCGGCCTACCCCTTCGACAGCGGCCATCTGCCGCAAACGACCGTTTCCCGCCGCCGTTGCGTAAATCCTGCGCGCTGAGCCGTGGCGCAGTCAGCCGGCTGGGGCTCCCCCCGTCGGACAGGCGGCTCGCCCTGGCGGCAACGGCGCTCATAACCGGCTCCAATTTGCCGCGCGGCCGCCCTCCGCCATCCACCGGTTGCGTCTCATCGCCCGCGGCCTCCTCTGCCCCGCATCATCCGGCCCTCTGGCTGGGCGCGATCGCTCCCCGAGTTACGGCAGATGCCGTGCCGTTCCGCGTGACACGGCGCCGGCTAGGGCCGCGGTTTCATCACGCGTATAAAACTTTACTGCGCCCTCAACCGCACCCAGCCGGGTCCCACCGTCGTACGTCTTTTATCCGCTCAATGGTGCTATCTTTCGCACCATTTCCCTATCTGGCAACTACTTGTTTGCCTCGTCGTGACATCAAAAACCTATGGAATTGGTGTAAAAATATACGCGAAACTCCAAAGATGATTTAAATGTATGTCTCCCGTGAACTGCCGCGGTCTAAAGCGTCTCGCTGCGGAGCGCGCGGTTGCTCGCCGTGGAGGTTCGAGTCCTCCCTGGGGCATGGGTGTGCGTGTTGTCCTTAGGTTAGTTTTCCTAGGTTTAAGTAGTGTGTAAGCTACGGACTGACGACCACGCAGTTTGGTCCCATAGATCTACAAACATTTGAACAAACATTTTCTCCCGAGTACTTTATTTATTGATTCGTGTCAGAAGCATCTTGTACAAAGCATAACATGAAACACAAAAACAAAAATCAAGATTAATGAATATAAATACAAATGAGCCATTAATAGTTTTGTGTCTCGTTTCCGCCGGTTGTCCTGGGTGTTGGTGGCCGAGTAGAAAGAGACCGACACAGGAAAATAGGATGCACGCGTGTGCAGGTACGGAGGTGACCAGCCAGTGGGACAGCAGAAACTAGAAACACTAGGCTAAATTAGAACAAGTTGTATATTTCGTAGAAATAAGATAATACTTATCCTTTACAAACTTCAAGACTGCAGAATGCTGATACATAGTTTAGATAGAGGCCTGCCTACTGATGATTCCTAGTGCCTATCCGATAGCTAAGGCTTAACTGGTGCCTATCTGATTCCCAAGTACCAGATGCAGCAGTCGTGGCCACGAGCGGAGTTGTAGCAGAGGGCGCTCGTGGCTGACGTCGTAAGAACGCCGCGCCGTGCGTGCATGGCGGCGCGCGGTGAAAGTACGTGGCGCGCACTTTATACTTGTGCTACACAACAAATAGTACACATATTTACAAGTAACAGTGGTGACAGTTCAAAGATCTTTTCCCCAGGATTAAACATTAAACTATGCTAGCCCAAAATCTCGCTACATCACATGCATCACAGGCAGCACCTGCATGGTACAGCAGGCTGGACACAGCTCACACTGTAGCAGATGCTCGGTGGTTTGCTCTTTTCCACACTCGCACATGACAGATGCATCAGAGAGGCCCCACCTTCTCATGTTGACTTTGGATCTCTTTACGATTGTGCGCAGTCTATCCCGTGAACTGACAATACAGGATGAACCAAAATAAATATCGTGATTTTAAAGCTTTGTAGAATTTATTACGGCGACCTTACCACACTACTGGCCACTAAAAATGCTACACCAAGATGAAATGCAGATGATATACGGGTACTCATTGGACAAATATATGAGAACTAACGTGAGATTACATTTTCACGCAATATGGATGCATAGATCCTCAGAAATCAGTGCCCATAACAACTATCTCTGCCCGTAATAACGGCCTAGATACGCCTGGGAATTGAGTTGAACACATCTTGGATGGCGTGTACAGGTACAGGTGCAAATGCGCATGCAGCTTCAACACGATACCACAGTTAATTACGAGTAGTGACTGACTTATTGTTACGAGGCAGTTGCTCGGCCACCATAGACCAGACGATCAGGAGAATGTGCTGGCCGGGGCAGCAGTCGAAATTACCCGTATCCAGAAAGGCCCGTACACGACCTGCAACATGAGGTCGTGGATTATTCTGCTGAAATGTGGAGTTTCGCAGGGAGCTAATGAAGGGTAGAGCCACGGGTCGTAACACATCTGAAATTTAACGGCCACTGTTCAAAGTGCCGTCGATGTGGTGACCCAGACGTATAACCAGTGGCATCCCATACCATCACGCCGGGTGATACGCCAGTACGGCGATGGCGAATACACGCTTCCAATGTGCGTTCACCGCGATTTCGACAAACACGGATGCGACTATCAGAACCTGGATTCATCCGCAAAAAATGACGTTTTGCCATTCGTGCACCCAGGTTCGGCGTTGCGTAAACCATCGCAGGCGCTCCTGTCAGTAATGCAGCAATAGTCCTCGAGCTGATAGTCCATGCTGCTGGAAATGTCGTCGCACTGTCTGTACAGATGGTGGTTGTCTTGCAAACGTCCCCATCTGTTGAATCAGGGATCGAAACGTGGCTGCACGATCCGTTACAGCCATGCGGATAAGTTGCCTGAAATGTCGACTGCTAGCGATACTAGGCCGTTGGGATCCAGCAGGGCGTTCAGTATTGTCCTCCTGAACCCACCGATTCCATATTCTGCTAACAGTCATTGGATCGCGACCAACGCGATCAGCAATGTCACGATACGATAAACCGCAATCGCGATAGGCTAAAATCCGACCTTTATCAAAGTCGGAAACGTGATGATACGCATTTCTCCTCCTTACACGAGGCATCATAACAACGTTTCACCAGGCAACACCGGTCAACTGCTGTTTGTGTATGAGAAATCTGTTGGAAACTTTCCTCATTCCAGCCACCGGCACCAAACTTGTGTGAATGCTCTGAAAAGCTAATCATTTGCATATCACAGCATCTTCTTTTCGTCGGTTAAATTTCGCGTCTGTAGCACGTCATCTTCTTGGTGTAGCAATTTTAATAGCCAGATGTCTATTACAATTCATACATCAAAGCAACGAACACTTAAACAGTGTTTCGGACATGTGTGGAATGTGAGCACACTTCGTCACACATTACATGAAGTCGAATTCTTCCCAAACTTTGCTCAGTGTGTCTTGAGTAACTCAGGCAACTTCAGCTTCAGTCCGATGTCGTACGTCGTTTAGGTCAGATGACAACGGCGGCACATTCACATGATTTACCATCCCCCACAGGTAAAAATACCAAGGCAACAGATCTGGTGCACTTGGAGGCCATGCGGAAGAACCTCTGTCATCCAGCTATTACAGCCAATCCATATGTCAGTAACAACGTTTTTTAAGCACATAAGTACGAAGGAGATCTGGTAATGAACTGCCACAACTTCTAGCTGCCAAATAAATGTCCCTACTTCAACTTCATGTAATTCACGAAAGAGCATTGTTGTAGCATATTAAGAAGCACCAGTTTTTTTTAACAGTTGCTTCAATGTAAAAGGAATGTCCATACATTTCGCCTGGATATCGGAAAATATAATTTCATTGTCCGGAATCTCGTTGCTACTGCACCATGTCGTCGCGATTTCCCGACCCGCATGTACGCATCTTATGAGTCTTCACACGTCCACTTTAGTGAAATGTGATGACCACCATATGCAGATGCAACAACATATGGTCTTCAATGTTTCCCCTACAAGTGTCGGTGCGCATGCTCACGGTATGTTTCTTCTGTTAGGAACGCTAGTAAGCAAGACTGGATGTAATACTTCCTATGTAATAGAACGCAGTACGTTGTTCTCGACGGCGAGTGTTCACCAGAGACGAGTGTATCGTCAGGCGTGAACCAGGGGAGTCTGATAGGACCGCTATTATTTTCTATCTCTATAAATCTTCTGATGGACAGAGTAACTTGTAATTTGCGAGTGTTTGCTGATGATGCTGTAGTGTTTAGGAGGGTGTCGTCTCTAATTGACTGTAATAGCATACAGGATGACTTAGATAAAATTTATAGTTGGTGTGAAGAATGGCACCTTGCAATAGATGTAGAAAAATGTGAGGTGATGCACATGAGTAGAAAAGATAATCCCTTATTGTTCGAATACAGAATTAGTATTGAGAGTCTTAAGGCAGTCGCGTTGTTCAACTATCTAGGCATAACATTGCACAGCGATATGAAATGGAACCAACATGTAAGGACAGTTGTGAGTAACGCGGACAGCCAACTTCGGTTACTTGCTAGAATTTTGGGAAGATTTACTTCATCTGTAAAGGAGACCTCGTATAAAACCCTTGTACGACCACTTCTTGAATATTTCTCAAGTGTTTGCGACCCTCAGCAGATCAAAGGAAGACATAGAAGCAGTTCAGAGGCGATCAGTTAAGGTTCGTTCACCAACGCGCGAGTGTCACAGTAATGTTCAAGAACTCGAATGGGAATCGCTGGAGGAAAGAGATGTTATTTTCGAAAAATTCTCTTAAGGAAATTTAGAGGGCCGGAATAATGATGACTTGCACTCCCAAAAGTAATAGCAACATCCGTAAATGGTGAAGACACTGGCTGTCTTTGCAAATGTAACAGTAACGGACGACCCATATGGAGAATTGCACAAACACGCTTATAGCTACGTCCTCGTCGTTTGCCGTGTTACAAACTCTGAAATCGACAGCCTTTAGTGCACTTACCGACTTTGCAAGCAATATGTTGCTGCATGACATTGTTAATTTTCTGCATAGGGTTGTAAGGGGAAGTTTTATTTTTTCCATCGTGGGGACTCTCTTTTATTAGGTTGGAATGCAAATTAGTATTTAATATGCAAATTATAACCAGATATGCAATTTAGTATTTTATATGCAAGAGGAGGCTTATAGCAAGATGGACACTTCAAATGCTACGGTCGGGGGTTCGAATCCCCCCTCGGGCATGGATATTTGTGCCGTCCTTAGTTGTAAGCACTTCATAAGTAGTTTGTAAGTTTAGGGACTGATGACCCCGTAGTTAAGTCCCATAGACTCTACAAACATTTGAACACTTCAAATGTTCAAATGTGTGTTAAACGTATGGGACTTAACTGCGGGGTCATCAGTTCCTAAACTTGGAAACTACTTATGAACTACGTTATACTAAAGACAGCACAAACATCTATGCCCGAGGGAAGATGCGTAGCTCCGACGGGGAGCGGCCTCGTGCATCGGAGCATAGCGCCTCAATGCTCTTGGACACTCCGCCGCGGCGATGAACACTTATTTAGGTTACGTGAACTGTTGGCACAAAACTTCAAGTTTAGCAGGTAGTGAACATCGATGTTAGAGTTTAAATCATCCATGTCATTAACGTTGTGATTGATTTTTGAGAGTGAATTAATAGTAACCGTTTTAAACTTAGTTCTCCTGCCCAACTCTTACAAGGGTCTTATATAGTATTTTATTTTATTGAAGAGAGAATTGATTTTTTTTATTTTTTTATTTTTATTATTATTTTTTTAATCGTGCCATTGGTGCGGGATCTTCGGATCGAAGTTAACCCTTTCAGACCTGATTTTTTCTCTGTCAAGGAAATTATTTTTAATGCTGTAATACTCTTAAGTAAAATTTTCAATGATTTTAGAAGCAAGATTTATGCAATTATATGCACCCATTTTCATTCTACAACACTGCGTGTACTGAAAAACAAGGCATTTTTAAGGGCTAAATTAATATTGTGTTACTAACTGTTGTACTAAATAAACTGATCGTTCAATAACTACATCGCAAAATAACAACTATTACTTTCAGTTATACAGTGGAATACAAGAATACAAGTAACCCACAATTTCCGGTTCTTTGAAGTTCGCAAACTGCTGCGCAGTGCAACACCCGCTTCTTAATATTTTTATAGCGATCTTCCGCCGGTGGCAGTAATTGTGCATGATGAAATGATTGAACACTCAGGTGTCGTATACATGTTCTTTCCATTGAGAAAAAACGCTTCTGAACCATCTTAGACTCCGTAGAATTTGTGTACCCATTTGTAGCCAGAGGGTCAGAAAGAGGTAATAACTTTCACGGCCAAATTGACTGTTAGTGTTGCTAGGTAACACAAACCTTCATGTCAATAGCTACCTAATAATCAACAGAAACTTAGTGCAAACATTTTTATTTTGAAATGGTGTTCAGTTATAACTTTTATTAAACTGTTATGGAAGTGAATGACAGTTTTATCATCGCCCGTACCCCATCCCACCGCACAAAGCAAGCCTGACCTTTTCCGCTTTGTGTGTGACGACGAATTATCATTTTTGTTAGCAGTTTGCTGTCGAAGATAGAGAGATATTCATTCACAGTTATCTGACATTAACGGATACAAAATAGGAAACGGAACCTGCTCCACACTTGACTGCAGGAAACAGACATGCCGCATCGTAAGGCTTACGATGTGTAAACAGATTGTTTTTTGGAAGACACGTAAGTCATTATTCATCGGATCGTACCACTTACTTCAGTCTTCAAGCGTGCAAATTTTATGATCGTGGCACCGTTTCCTTCAAAGTTTTGCGACGTTTTCCGTTAGTACGAGTATATCAGCTGCAGCAGCTCTTCCATGGACGTTATGCTAAAGACATAAAGTTTTTTTTCGAATCAGTATTAATCATATGAGAGCTGAGTTCTCCAGTCGCTTTTGCTGTGCGTTTTCATGTCGTCTGGGCGTAGTCGTTCTTAACTCTCGTCGGTCATTGTCTGCTAACTTCGGCCAGTGATGTTTTCGGCACAGATACCAACTGCGCTCCATCGAGTTGGGCTTTTCTGCAGACTGATATATCACACATTTCATCTATCATTCACATTGACCGTCGAATGAGACAACGTACAACACACTCAGGATATCCAACTAAAGGGTCACTCGCATTATAATTACGTATCTCAACAACGAAGATCGATGGACGAACGCGTCAAACAATTATTTAGTACAAGCCGGAAGAATTTCTGCAGAAGTTAAAAAAAATCGCCGAAATAAGGTAATAAGTATCTAAAGATGGCGCTGCAACTGCGTTATGGCGTGCCTAAAAAGACTACGTCGTAGTTACAAGCGATCGTTTCTACCGCTGCAACGTGAAAGATTGTTAGCGTACCGATGGCGAACGATGCAGTCATCTATTCTATCGAACGACGTGTTATTCTGGTACTGGAATACCACAGATTACAACACAGTCCTACGGCGACAAGGGGCAGTTTTCAAACACGGTGTCAAAAGGACACGGAGTGAAAACAATTGGCAACGTCTTCGTTAAATTCCAACGGACCGCCAGCAATGCTCTTGATCTGGCAGTAAATTTTTGCCGAAGGCAAACTGCACTTACTCCTGCAAATGTCGGCACTTTTCTGGATTCATTGAGCAAAATACAAGGAAATCCGTCAGAAAAATTGCGGGCAAAGACTGGTTTGAAACGTACCAGCTCACAGAAAATGCTGAGACAGACTCCAGACTTACCACTAAAAATCCAGTAAGACCTGCAGTTGGATGACTTTGCGATGCAGATTCTCACTGTGAGTGACAATGAAGGATTTGATGTTGCCCGCAACTGGTCACAGGTGAAGAAAACTGACACCTAAATGGAGTCGTGAATCAGTAAAACTGTTGATTTTGGGGTTCACGAAATCGACATACGTGTGAGGAAAAGCCACTTTATTCTCCTAAAGTTACTGTGTTGTGTTCGGTATGCATCAGAAGAATTGTTGTCCAGGAGATGGGACTTGGATGAATTGAGGGAAATCTGAAGTTCTTAAAAATTATAGAGTGAGCTATAGGCAACAATTGACTGAAATAGGGGGAAATAAAACATTGGAAGAGGAATGGTTGGCATTGAGAGATGAAATGGTGAAGGCAGCAAAGTACAAAATAGGTAGAAAGGCAAGACCTACAAAAAATCCTTGCATATTACAAGAAAAACTAAATTCAATTGATAAAGTAATAATTCATGGTTGCAAAATTTTAGAATGCTAACAATTAGGTGAATGGATCGCGTAACTAATGAGGAGCTACTGAACAGAAAACGGGAGAAAAGGAATTAATGGTATATCTTGACTAAAAGAAGTGATCCAGTGATAGGACACATTCGTAGACATCAAGGAATCGTGAATTTCGTGTTGGAGGCAAGTGTGTGGGGTAAAAATCACAGAGGGAGACCAAGAGATGAATACAGTAAGCAGATTCGGATTGATGTAGGTTGCCGTTCCTATGAGGAGATGGAGAGGGTTGCTCAGGAGAGCTGCATCAAACCAGTCACCGGACTGAAGATCACAACATTGAAAGACACAGTCAACTGTAATCATCCCTAACGGTGGACTTGTTTGTATCGGTTTTCTCTCGAAGCATCCGACTCCATTTTCGTAGAGTTACAACAAGATCTGGTGAGTCATTTTATTGTTCGTTTGCGCCACTTCTGTGCTGCAAGCAGTGGTCATTCTGATGAGATTTTCTGATGTGAATGCAAAGATGGAGTGCGAAGGACGAGCTTCATTATTCACGCTGATACTGCCTACAACACGATCCGTTATCAGCCTATGGAACTATTTACCCTTTTTAAGCCGAAACAAGCTTATAGTGGAATCAATTTGCACAAGCTGAATAAATATTGTTAGCAGCAAACTTGGATTTCCATATTACGATAATGTCATATTTTGACCTTGTATATGCTGCGGGCCCAGTAGAGAAGAAATTCTAGACAATTATTACAGCTTTCACAATAAATATGCTTTTTAATTGACTCCTCTATCGAACTTCGTTTTTGAGATATTTAATTCCGAAATCATGAACTCCTTCTCTGGACACGCTCGTACTGCAAGGTGACGCCCAAGACTTCGTACGTCAGTTGTGAACGTATTGGCACGTACGAAATGGTGTCAGCTTGTAACAAGATTTACTGCACTGCATAGTGTTCATATTACTTCGTCCATCGCTGCAGGTGACACACGATCCCATTTCAGCGTGCCGCCAGAGAAATGAACGAGGTGACTAATGACTGTGTACAGGCTGGTGGCGTCGTGTCGTGGTCACGTGTTACGTATTCCACGAATCGTGTCCCTGTAGCCGTTTGCTCGGCAGTGCCAAGTTAATTCGTCATCGCAGCTCCCGGCCTCGATGCTCACTACAAAGCGAAGTGGCCGCGGCGGTGGTAAGGAGGTGTGCGGTCAGACATTTGCGGGTGATGGATGATCAACTGTTAGGGACGCCGGAACACCGGGGCGCCGCCGGCTCATTGCTGCTCCGCCGGTCTCTGGTCACGCAATCTGGCTATCTGGAAGCGATACCTCGCACACTGCCTCACCTGCCCCGCCAACCATCACAGGCAGAATGGTTAGGGCAGGGGAAACAAAGTGGGTGACACACAGCGAGCGATATTTTTTTTCCCTCCTTTCACTGTAGAAGGAATATATAGAGAGTCTATTCAAAGGAAATGAACTTGACGGCAGGAGGAAGAGATGTGATACTGCGAGATGTGATAATGCGAAAAGAATGTCACAGAGCGATGAAGGACTTTAGTCGAAACAAGGCCCCTGCAGTAGATGATATTCCATTTGAACTGCTGATATCGTTAGGAGAGCCAGTCGTGACAAAACTATTTCACCTGGTATGTAAGATGTATGAGACAGGGGAAATACCCTCTGACTTCAAGAAAAATATTATAATTCCATTTCCATAGAAAGCAAGTGCAGACAAGTGTGAAAATTACAGAACTATCAGTTTAATAAGTCACGGGTGCAAAATACTAACACGAATTATTTACAGACCAATGGAGAAACTTGTGGAATCCGACCTCGGGGAAGATCAGCTTGGATTTAGAAGAAATGTAGGAACACGGGAGGCAATACTCACATTAGGACTTATCTCAGAAGATAGGCTAAGGGAAAGGAAAACGTATGTTTTTAGCGCTTGTCGATTTGGAGAAAGTTTTTGACAATGACGACTGGAATACACTCTTCCAAATTCTGAAGGTATCAGGGGTAAAATATAGAGAGCGAAGAGTTATACTCAACCTACACAAAAACCAGACAGCGGTTATTAGAGTCGAAGGGCACGAAAGGGACGCAGAGGTTGGGAAGGGAGTAAGACAGGGTTGTAGCCTTTCCCCAATGTAAAATCTGTACATTGAGCAGGCAGTGAAGGAATGGAAGTAGAAATTTGGGGACGGTATTAAAGTGCAGGGAGAAGAATTGAAAACATTGCGGTTTGCTGATGACATAGTAATTCTGTCAGAGACCGCAAAAGATCTGGAAGAGCAATTGCATGGGATGGACAGGGTTTTGAAAGGAAGATATAAGTTGAACATTAACAAGAGTACAAAGAAAGTAATGGAATGCAATGTCAGAAAATCAGGTGATGCTGAAGGAATTAGAATAGGTAGTGAGACAATAAAAGTAGTAGATGAATTTTGTTATTTGGGTAGCAAGATAACTTCTGATGGCCGAAGTAAAGAAGATATAAAATGCAGAATGGCTATGAGAAGGAAACCGTTTTGTACAGCACTTGATCTTTATCCTACGGATGATTGGAATATTATACAACCCATCCCAGTGCTGCATAAAGAAAATGGGTTGGAAGCGTTGTCAGGATGGAAGGCGGAGCGGTGAAGGCTTGTGGGCGCCCTAGGAAAGGGTGGCTGAATGGCAAATAAAAGATAGGATGCAAGTTAATATTTGGTATATTCTGAAATACGGGATACATGGCGGGACTCGCCCTGGGTACGGATGTAATGAATGATTAGAAAATGGGAAAGGTTACGGTAATGGTAATGGTTACGGTTCACATAGTTGGTGGCTGATGCCGAACAGCCGCTAGGCGGAAGCGGACGGCATGCGGCCGTTCGCCCCACCCAGACGCTCAGCCTCTGGAGTGCGTCTGTTCTCTACGAGAGCTCAAACTGAAGAGAGCGAAGGAACTGATTCTCGCACCTCTACGTCCTGCAGCAGTAGCATACGTGATCAAACGTGGGTGTCTGCTATTGGCTCCATGGTAGCATGCAAAGGTCAGTAGTTTCAGCATGGACGCGAGAAGGGTGGCGTGATTTCAGAATCATCATTAAAGACTGGTTCTGGCCGGCTCTGTCCTGCAAGGTGGACAGCCTCGGTCACGTTGTCAAGCCGCATGTTACAGTGGAAGAACACATGTAAAACTTAGGCGAACTTTTTAAATATATTTTTTGAATTATTTCCCAAACCTATTTTAGACTGGCTGCTCATCCTGTACAGTTTCTTAAGAAGCTAAATTTATTAACATCGAATATTAGGAAGTGCTTTCTGAAAGCATTTGTCTGGAGTGTAGCATTGTATGGGAGTGAAACATGGGCGATAAGGAGTTCAGATAAAAAGGTGATAGATGCTTTTGAAATGTGGTGTTACAGACGAATGGTGAAAATTAGATGGGTAGATCACGTAACTAATGAGGAGGTGCTTAACCGATTTGGGGAGAAAAGGAGTTTCTGGCATATCCTGACTAAGAGAAGGGATAGATTGGTTGGACACATTCTGAGACATCAAGGAATTGTGAACTTAGCATTAGAAGGAAGCGTGTGGGGTAAAAATCGTAGAGGAAGACCGAGGGACGAATATAGTAAGCAGATTCAAAAGTGAGGTTGAGCGTAACATTATATGATTTTCAATTGAAATCTATTCTGCTGGGCAGCGGCAGAACAGCCGTGCGAACTAAGGCGCCCATCTGTGGTTCTCGCGACCGTTTGCCGTCGGGGGATCGAGTCCTCCATGGGGCACTGGTGTTTCTTTGGTCTTTAGCGTAAGTTACTTTATGTTAGTGTAAGTTCTTTATTAGCTTGGGGACTGATAACCAACGTAGTTAAGTCCCTTAGAAATACGAACATTTGAACGTTTTTTATCCTGCTTTCCTCACAAAAGGCATCACAAAGAAGCCAATGTAGGCATCATAGCCAAATTTATTTTGGAGATAACGCGTTGTACAAAGATCACATAATTCAAACTAGGAGAAGAAAAAGCTACCTTTCATTGACAGAACGCTTAGAAGATGTAACAGTTCTACTCAGAAACTGTCTACACTACACTTGTGAGTCCTATTTTGGAGTATTGTTGCGCATTGTGGGATCGACACCACGTGGAACTGACGAATGACGTACAGAAAGTCCAGAGAAGGGCAACTCGTTTTGTATTATCGCGGTATAGGGGAGAGAGCGTCACGGAAACGATGGACGAATCATGGTGGAAATCATTAAAAGAAAGGCGTTATTCGTTGCAACGAGATCTATTTGAGGAATTACTTTCACCAATATTCTCTTCCGAACACGAACACATTTCGTTAGTACCAACCTACGTAGGCAGACATGATAGTCATAATAAAATAAGAGAAATCAGATCGAAAACAAAAAGAATTAAGTTTTCGTTTTTCCCACGATCTATAGAGAATTGAACCGTACAGAAAGATCATGACAGTGGTTGGATGCACTCTCTGCCATGCACTTCAATATGACCTGCAGAGTAGCCGAGCGGTGGAGTAGCCGAGTGGTCTAAGGCACCTCGCTGCGGAGCGCGCGGTTTCTCGCCGTCGGAGATTCGAGTCCTCCCTAGGGAATGTGTTTGTGTGTGTGTGTGTGTGTGTGTGTGTGTGTGTGTGTTTGTGTGTGTGAGTGTTGTCCTTAGGTTAGTTTACCTTAGTTTAAGTAGTTTCTAAGCTACGGGCTGATGACCACGCATTTGGTACGATAGATTTACAAACATTTGAACATTTTTGACTTGCAGAGTATCTTTGTAGATGTGGATGTAAACCATGTGAAATGAGGAAGACGATGAAATCAGTATTGAGTTTTACGGCCTTTGCTGGCAAGAAGCGAAGTGGCACTTCTCGGTATTGAGTGAAAGCGGTTGCGGATCTGTTCCACTTACTGACAAAGGTAACACTTGATCTAATGAAAGACATGGGAAAGAGTTATGCATCATCGCGAATCTAGGTGTTCATGATCACGGTCTGCACGGCCACTACGGTCGGGGGTTCGAATCCCCCCTCCGGCATGGATATTTGTGATGTCCTAGTTCGTAAGTATTTCATAAGTAGTTTGTAAGTTTAGGGACTGATGACCCCGTAGTTAAGTCCCATAGACTATAAAAACATTTGAACAGAAACTAATACGTCAATAAATAAAAATTCGGAAATTGTTACTATGCGATCTAGCTGGAAGAAAGATGTTTTTTATAGTAGTGTCTACATTTGTACAAGTAAACATATTAAAATATTGTCACTAATTACAATGGTTAGCACATAGGAGCAAATTAGGGAACAAAAATGTCACAACCGACCACACCCCAGGGGCGGTTGTGACAGTATTTGGGATCAGTAGTGTCACGTTAAAAAGTAGACCAAAATTATTTAAAATCACATCCATTTGAAGTAATATATAACATAACAGCAACATATTTACTGTGCAGAAATAGTAAATATATACATAAATAAGCTTTATAAAATTGTTCAAAAGATCGTAAATCAGTGCGGTTATCACTCCTTAGGCTTACAAATTACTTTAACTAACCTAAGGACAAGAAACACAGCCATGCATAAGGGAGGTCTCCAACCTCCGACGGATAGAAACCCAGCGCTTTGCATCAAGACACCTCAGAACGCTTGGCCATTGAACTGCGGCAGCATTATAAAAGTCTGTAAAAAGAAAGAAAGAAAAAAAAGAAAAGAAAAGGAGCTTAAAATATTTTCAGAATGAAACTTTCACTCTGCAGCGGAGTGTGCGCTGATATGAAACTTCCTGGCGGAAGTAAAGTTGTGAGGCGGCACCGTGAGTCGTGTCGGGGTATCTCAGTGGTAGAGCGCTTGCCCGCGAAAGGCAAAGGTCCCAGGTTCGAGTCCCGGTTCCGGCACCCAATTTTAATCTGCCAGGAAGTTTCATATCAGCGCACATTCCGCTGCATAGTGAAAGTTTCATTCTGGAAACATCCCTTAGGCTGTGGCTAAGCCATGTCTCCGCCATATCCTTTCTTCCAGGAGCGCTAGTCTTGCAAGTTTCGCAGGAGAACTTCTGTGAAGTTTGGAAAGTAGGAGGCGAGGTACTGGCAGAAGTAAAGTTGTGAGGCGGCACCGTGAGTCGTGTCGGGGTAGCTCAGTGGTAGAGCGCTTGCCCGCAAAAGGCAAAGGTCCCAGGTTCGAGTCCCGGTTCCGGCACCCAATTTTAATCTGCCTGAAAATATCTTATTCAAGTAAAAAATAAGCATTTGTGTAAGTATGACCACACGAAATAAAACAGCTGTAGACAATAAGCTTGATTCTTAGTTCTCATAATGCGCCAGTAATATTGAGATTTATTCTGATTCAAATGTAATACCGATGGCCACTTTCGCATTCCAAGTGAGACCAGCGCTCAAATCTCCCTTGATATTTGATCCAGTTCTCGCCAGGCCTACTTTCAGAAAATGTGACTACGCCAACCATACAAAAATAACGTTCTTGTTGTTGTTGGTTTTGAGGGGACTAAACAGCTAGGTCATCAGTTCCCAATAACGTTCTTCATCCTATCACGATGGTGGTATTTTCCTTTTGTTTGTTTAGTTTTTTCCCCTTTATTTATTCGTTGTGGTTTAGTAGGACGTGTCTTGACATACTGAACCTTAAATACTTCCCTTTTTTTTTTTTTTTTTTTTTTTTTTTTTTTTTTTTTTTTTTTTTTTTTTTTTTTTTTTACGTCCTTACTGTCTCTTTAACAGGTATGTCTGTAAAAATGGTTGGATTTTAGTTCCGGAACCTATTGTTTTTCGTTGGGGAGGCTTCAAATAAGGTCGAACAATTCCAAATAAGAAAACAATGTGGCGTGACTGAGGATACATATAGTTAGCTCTATAACGCTCGAACTGGGGATTGAGGAGTCGCCCAATAAGGAAGCTAAACGTGGCTGCAATTTCACTCTGAAAGAATGTCACAACCGTACCCTTACAATATGTGACAACCTTCCGAAGAAGGAAGGAAGTTTGGGGTTTTACGTCCCGTCGACAGCGTGGTTATTAGAGACGGAGCTTATGCTCTGAGTTTTGGGGAAGGATGGGGAAGGAAATCGGCCGTCCCCTTTGGAAGGAACCATCCCGGAATTTGCCTGGAGTGATTTAGGGAAATCACGGAAAACCTAAATGTGTATGGCCGGAGATGGATTTGAACCACCATCCTTCCGAATGCGAGTCCAGTGTCTTACCACTGCGCCACCTCGGTCGGTGACAACCTTCCGAATGCACTCCTCAACACAAAAACCAACACAATGACAATACAAAATTATCTACTGTCAATGTAAGCACTGCTATTAAACTACTAATGTTTAACTTATAGCGAGAAGAAAGACTCAATACTCTGTGTGTATAACTATAACAATAATCATTGAAAGAAATCGAAGAAAAATACCTACTTTTGACTGTTAAAAAGTAAAGTAGGCCTCTGGTAGCGTTATTGTGGCGCGACGACTAACGCATTGCTGTGAAATAATGTGAGACAGGCAAGTTGCCTTTGTCTCCATTCCATTCCCCACGTTATCTGTTATTGTTTCACTTACATGGCGAATGCCATAACCGCACCCTGACGCAACCGTTCCCAATGTACACTACCCCTAAAAGACGGTCACCTGCCTACATGTCCTCTTGCACTGATTCATCAAGGTATTCTGGCCGCAATACCGTCAAACGACCGTTAGTCCAGTTTGTTCCATTCCTCAAAGGCGATTCAAAGCATCTACATTTACATCTACATGGGATACTCTGCAAATCACATTTAAGTGCCTGGCAGAAGGTTCATCGAAGCACAATTATTCTATTTATCTCCTATTCCATTCTAGAATAGCGTGCGGGAAGAAAGAACACCTATATCTCTCTGTTCGAGCTCTGATTTCTCGTATTTTATTCTGATGATCATTTCTATCTATGTAAGTGGGAGTCAACAATATATTTTTGCATTCGGAGGAGAATGTTGGCGATGGGAGCTCCGCAAGTAGCCCACGCCGCAGCGATAAGCGCCGTTGTTGTAATGATTCCCATCCCAGATCCTGTATCATTTCCGTAACGCTGTCTCCCCTGTATCGTGACAATACGAAACGAGCTGCCCTTCTTTGGACTCTTTCGATGTCCTCCGTCAAACCCACCTGATAAGGATCCTATACTGGGCAGCAATACTCAAAAAATGGACGGACAAGCGTAGGGTATGCAGTTTCTTTTGTAGTTCTGTTGCATCTTTTAAGGGTTCTGCCAATAAAACGCAGTCTCTGGTTCGCTTTTCCCACGACATTAGCTACGTGTTTTTTTTTTTTTTTTTTTTTTTTTTTTTTTTTTTTTTTTTTTTTTTTTTTTTTTTTCCAATTTAAGACTGAAGTAATAGTAATTCCTAGGTATTTTGTGGAGTTTACGGCCTTCACTTTTGATCGATTTATCTTGTAAACGAAGTTTAAAAGATTTCTTTTCGTACTCATGTGGACGACTTCACACTTCTCGTTTTTTGGAGGCAATTGTAAATTTTTACACCATATTGATATCTTATTCAGATTGTTCTGCAGTTGTTTTTGATCTTCAGATGATTTTACTAGACGGTATATGACGGCGTCATCTGCAAACAACCTAAGAGAGCTACTTAGATATTCCCCTAAATCGTTTATGTAAATAAGGAACAGCAGAGGACCAATAACACTAACCTGTGGAACGCCCGTATCACCTCTGTTTTAGTTCAAATGTTCAAATGTTTGTTAAGCTTATGGGACTTAACTACGGGGTCATCAGTCCCTAAACTTACAAACTACTTACCAACTACCTTACACTAAGGACGGCACAAATATCCATGCCCGAGGGGGGATTCGAACCCCCAACCGTAGTGGCCGTACAGACCGGGACTGGAGTGCCTCAGTCCCCGCGGCCACCGCGGCCGGCTCTGTTTTAGTCGATGCCTTACCATCGATTACTACGAACTGTGTCCTCTCTGACAGGAAATTCTCTATCCAATAGCAAATTTGGGGCGATATACCATAACCACATAATTTGATTAAAAGCCTCTCAGTATGGATAATGCATCATCTCGTCTATAAAAGCCGACTCCATTGTATCCAAGTAGTGTTCGATAAGGTTCATGCCTGGAAGCATTCTGGCCATTCTTATCTTCAGACACCACTACCATGAAGGAACTCATTAACAAGATGCGCAAGTTGAGTAAAAGGTCTACCTTTAAGACAAATCACACAGCGAAATGCTGCCGATGTAGTTGCACTACACATAGGAAGGTGTCATCCCAGTACTATATTGATAGGCAGAGACACGGGATGCTATGGGAAGTTGAGCGAACTGGTTTTATATTGAAAGTCAAACACTTTATCACAAGGTTTATTAACCTTCAATAGCCCAAAAAGAAAACAATATTCTTACATTGGCTGAACAAACAACACCGTGCCCTACCATGTCATTTTATCGTGCCCTTTAACTGAGCAGAGCTTTAAAATAAAGGCATTACACGAAAATTGTAAATGGTAATTTTTAAACAACACCTTTGACTGAGCAGAACGTTAGAAAAAGACATTTTAAGAAAATTGTAAATGGTAATTTTTAAACAACAATTAACAGATTTTAATACCTGGAACGCGGTAAAGTGTACCCAATGCACTTAACGCTTTTACTGTTTATAATCAGGTTATAGAGCTATCAGTTATTGCCCAAGGGTGCAGTGCTTCTGTCACTTAGGAAAATTAACAGTTCTTTACAGCAATTTACACAGTTCATCAACGCTTGCCGTTAAACTTTAACAAGTTAACTCAGTTCAACCAAAACTTCACGAGAACATCAGATAAATATTTTAAAAATATAAAATTAACTGCTTCTGTCCTCATGCAATATTTATTTTAACAGTTTACCACAAGAAATTCAATCAACACCTTATCATGAGAGCTCTTAGTGATATCCGTAATTACTACTCTGCCAATGCAAGGAACTTTCAGCACTACAAACAATAGCACACATCGAGATGTTACAGTAACAAAAACCTGGTTACAGTAGCTCATACAAACTAAGATGACTTAAAATTACTTAACATCTACCCACCCCTTAGACCGGTCATGTTTTCATGCTACAGGTACCCCTCGTTACAGTACTGACTTCCAGATCAACAAATGTTGTCCAACTAAGACAGCAGGTAACAATTCGTGTCTTAGCTCCGGCCAACCAAACGAATCACTCCTTACTGGTGCTGTCCTTATTCTTCCCTCTTAGAAAACTTCACAGCAGTTCCAGCAAATGACAATATCACTTGATCGGGGCGAATTCGGGTTTCAAATTTGCAAGACGACTTACCGTCATTCTACACAGGATGGCTGCCACAGCGTGCCGACGTCTTGCTCAGAACTCCCGAAAGTTTCTGACGATGCATCACACATGAACGTCCCTCTGCCCTTCGCAAACCACCACCGCTCGCTAGGCGTTCCGGTCACCAACTTCCCGCATGCGCAACGCCACCTCCACGTTCGCCAGAGAGGCTCTTATCTTTTCTCGCCCGCCTTACACGCCTCTTATCGATTGCACCAAAGAGCTTCGATCAAATGGCCGGAGTCAGTCCATGGCAAAGGGACACTCGAACCATGTAACATGGTTCACATATAGCCGTGTGATTGCCTTCTACGTTCACCATTGGTTTATGCCCCCAACGTAGTGCCATCGCAAAACATCAGGAAATAGCCACCTCGCTGCACTCCCAGAACGGTGTGTCCAAGACGTTCAGACTGACCAGGTTGCCTCCAGAAAACATCACCGTCCGATTGAAGGCAGATGCGAGTCACATCTGTAAACAACACTTGACGCCGATTCGACGAGTCCATTCGCTGCTGGGCCCAGCTGCACCAGGCTGCATGGCGTCTAGCTGTCAAAGCTGGGCCTCGCCATTGACGTCGAGAGTGACGTTGCACGCCATGCAGCCTGTTACGTACAACTTAAAATGATAACACGATGTCCTGAGACTGTACTAAAGTCATTATTCAGTGTGGAGGTGTTACTCTCATTGTTCCTCAGACCTGAAATTCGTAACGGATATCAGCTGCTGTGGTATCATTTGGGCGAACCAATCATCTACAGTTTCTGTATATCTCTACTTCCCCAAGTCCGAACAACGTCGTTTTGATTCACTCCAAGTGCGCTGGGACAAAGGGAAAAGGTGGTGAAGAACTTTGAATTGTCAAAATAATCTCGTATCATACTAAACTCGTCACAAATTGGGTTCAGTCTTATTAAGAAAACCTGTTTATAGCTATTACAGTCAGTTGCTAAGTAAATATGTATAAGTTTTTATAACGTCACCTAGCAACTTAACACCTCTTGTCATCCGTGGCATCGAACTTCCCTCCGAAGTCTATGTCTATCGCCTAATATAAAAATGTATGTAATAGTTTATATTTCTGCCTTTTCGTAAAACACAAACAGGTCCTTATACCTGCGGGAGAAAGATAAAAGGCCAGTATGTTACTTCACATTCCAAGTTTAAACACTTTGGCACCAATTCAGTCATGAAACTGGTGTTCGAGCGAAAATCCACAGCCTATTATATTTTAGTTTCACATTTACAATACCACTGTTTCATTTGAATGCGTATTGAAATTGAATAGCCTGTTATAAACTTTTCAAACTGGTGGTGTTTTCTTCTTAGATGTAGAAGAACAAATAATGTCTTGAACATTTCCTTATTTCACATTAAATAATAATTCATTCCATATACATGATGTAAATATTTAAAACTCTTCTTCAGTCAAACATAGCATGTTTATTGGTCCACTTGCAATACAAGCATACAATATCTGCTTCTGATCCAATGTTACATTTACAAGGACATAATCTGAACTGACGAACATCCATAGCAATAACAATGTTAAATAATCTGCTTAGAGGACAATCGACGTCCCGCAGTAAAGAAGGCGCAGAGACGTCCGCTGCCCCGTGACGTCACACAACAGCCAGTTCTGTGACGCCGGTCGGTGCTGCGGCGACGCTGCTCCTGTTTATTGCAGTACCTCGATCGACCAAGAAACAAATACAAACCATTTTTCTTAAGTATCATATCATAAAAATCATACTCAATATGCATAAATCGTTTTCGTTAATAGGCAATATTTAATTTTCATCCCCTTCAAAACAAAGCTAATATGGGAGAGTAGGAGCTCACAAATCTGTCCCACTACACAAGTCGTCTCTAAATTCCTTTGATGAGAGTTCCTGCTACACAAAGTAACAATGCGGATACGACGAAACTACGGAATTGACCTTCCGTGCGAGGTATAAATACAGTGATCACAAGCAGTGTACTTCCTTTCCGGTGTTATCGGCCGTCTTACCCACCCAGTCACATTTCCAGTGCTCTTGTGTAGTTGATTGCGTCTTTATGCTGGTTGAGTTATGGCTCTGTACAATCGAAGGAACTGTGTTCTTGATGCGATATACACATTCAAAGGAGATCACATGGAGGATGCTGCAATGTTTTTACTGAAGCGTATCCTCTGTCTGATTGGCAGTTATTGAGTAATAGGCTAACTCCTTTCCACATTTATTTTCGGGCGTTTACGCTGTGCAGCGTGTCTAAATTTCATCAGAATGCCTTCTTTCCTCTGGATTTATTTTGCGGTAGAGATGTGTGTCCCCTTACGCGCTCAGTTAGCCGTGTGGTCTAACGCACGGCTTTCCGTGACGGTGAGGCGTACCAGCCCCGGTTCGAATCTGTCTGGCGGATTGACGAAGGGGGTTCGCAGTGCCTGCATGTAGTTTTTCGACGGTTAAGAGCCGGGTTGGTCCTTAAGTGACACCTCTGTTACACGATTCGCAAACATTTCGAAACACTTTACACTTTTCACACATATAACACTATACACATACATTCGGGGTACACATTTCCTTCCAGGGGCATAGTGTGGCGACAGGAACGGCATCCGGCCACCCCGTAAATATTAACATGCTAAATCTAACAAGGCCGACCCTGCATGTGCGGGAACATAGCCAAGGAGAAAGCTGTGTATCTTCTTGCACGGATATGGGCCAGAGGTGTTGCATGGAAACCCATTCTCCACACTGACGATCAAACGAAGGCTACGGTTCATTGAATTAGTTGGGAAACATTGCAGTATCGTTTGTTCTGCTCCGATATTTCACCGTGCGCTTTTTCACATCTCTCGCGACACGAAGAAAGACGTAAGAAGTTTAGTAAGATAACAGTCATAAATACTGCTACAGCTAATACGATGCGTGAAATATTATTAAATGTCTTCCGACCGCCGTGTCCTACTCGTCCTACGTTAGTGCCGTTACTGGATGCGGTATGAAGGGGCATGTGGTTAGCATACCAGCCTCAAAGTATTCATTAAGTCTCTTGAAGACTTAGTACCTCCTCAACTGGTACAGAGTAACTTTCAACAAGTCATTTAGTTCTCCAAAATTAAAGTCAGTCGGCCAGACCAAACTACCCGGCCAAATTCCTTCATTTTTGTTTTAAACGAAAGGCTTTGATCCACAGATTTGTCATATAGTATCAGAATTTCCATCGTCTCGCCTTCGTTTTTCGGTATTCAAACGCGATTTCCTTCTGTATATTTCTTATGGGGATGTCCTTGCTGTGGTTCGATGAACCCTCTGTCAGGCACTGAAATGTTATATGCAGAGTATCCCATGTAGCTGTAGATGTAAATGTACATGTCAGTCGGTGATGTCGTTCTATCCGAGCGATTTTCTTCATTTTTACTTTAAACTAAAGGTATTCATTCGCAGATTTGTTATCAAATGTCAGATTAAATTAAGTCTCTCCATTCTTTATTTTCATTCAAACTCTGTATCCTTCTGTCATGATTTTTTTTTTTAAATGTTCAAATGTTTGTAGAGCTTATGGGACTTAACTATGGGGTCATCAGTCCCTAACCTTACAAACTACTTATGTACTACCTAATACTAAGGACGGCACAAATATCCATGCCGGAGGGGGGGATTCGAACAGCCGACCGTAGTGGCCGTGCAGTCCGTGACTGTCGTGCCGCAGATCGGTCGGCCACCGTGGCCGGCTTAATATTTTAATCGGTTTGTTTTACGGTATCTTAGGATGTAATTAAGGCACGCTGTTGTTTTTTGCCTAACAACACTCAGTGGATCAAGGAGCTCTCTCATTTGCGCTTTTAAACACTTCCATTTATTGATTCTGAAGCTAAAAGGTAAAGCAGTCAACAATCCGAAGATTGGTTTGAACAGCACAGTGCTTTACTAGGCATGGTCCTGTTTGGAGGTGGTATGCCGTTGCCTTCCTCCTACCTTCGAACTGACTTACCCAGCCAGTTATAGGGTGACCTACAGTTTAACGGGGGTTCCGAACCACGGTGCTACTCGGTATTTTTCACATTAGCAATACTGCCAGAGGTGAAAGAAGTGGAAAGTGACAGA
This sequence comes from Locusta migratoria, assembly GCA_026315105.1. Lineage (NCBI taxonomy): Eukaryota > Metazoa > Arthropoda > Insecta > Orthoptera > Acrididae > Locusta > Locusta migratoria. Next base: position 416,122,556 of record CM048749.1, read on the forward strand.
TAAAAATCCTAGGACCTGGCACGGGACGAACCCGCGACCTTTGGATTTGTAGTCTGACAATCTACCGCTGTGCCACCGAGGCGCACTATGCTTGATAATTCAACTTTACCTCCAGTTATACCTAACATTTTTTTTCTTTATTCAACCTACGGTGCGGAGTATTCGCAGGGGTCCTCCAGTTTACAATGAAGATCAAAGGAAACAGGTACACCTGCTTCATACAGTGTGGGGCCCACGCGAGCTCCTAAAAGTGACGTAATATTACTTCCCTCGGACTTGACTAATGTCTCACGTTGACACCATGTTTCCCCAGGGTTGTCCATAAATCCGAATGTACGAGGTGTTGGACATATCTTCCGAACAGCACGTTGCACGGCACCCTACAAAATCTGAATAATGTTCGTGTCTGGGGAGTACGATGACTAGTGGAGGAGTTTAATCCCAGAATAGTGTTCCTGAAGTCACTCTCTTAGCCATTACTGACGTCTGGGGAGTCGCATTGTCCTGCTAAATTTTCCCAATCCTGTCGGAATGCAAAATGAGCATGAATGGACGCAACTGATGTGTCACCTATCACGATCGTATCCAGACGTATCAGAGGTTCCATAACACTGCAGCTGCATACGCACCACAGAATTGCAGAGCCTCCATCAGCTTAAACAACCGCCTGCTTACATCCATGATCCCTGGATGCATCGTTCTCTGTATACCTGTACACGTGCATCCATTCGATACAACTCGAAATGAAACTCGTTAGTCCAGGCAACATGTCTGCAGTCATCAACAGTCCAGTTTCGGTGTTGACGGCCCAGACCAAACGTACAGTTTTCAGTTGTGCAGTTAGAAAGGTGACAGAAGAAGGCCTTTGGCTCTGAAAGCCCACGTCTATGATGTGTCATAGAGTGGATCGCAGTCTGACACTTGTTTACGGCCCAGTATTGAAATCCGCTGAAATTTGCGAAAGTCTTACACGACAGTCTCGCTGACCGGTTGTCTTTAGTCGTCGTTGGTCCCGTTCTTGCACGATATTTCTCCGGCCCCTGCGCTGTCGGGGAATTTATATTATAATGGATTCACGACACTCACAGTACATTTGTGAAACGGTCATACGGAAAAATCCCCATCTCATTACCTCCTCGGAGATGTTGTATCCCATCTCTCGTGCACCGGCTCTAACGCCACATAATACTCACTTCAATCGTGAAAAGATGCCATTGTAGCAGCAGTAACCAATCTAACGCCTGCGACTGACACCTGTTGTCTTATATAGACGTTTCTGTCAGCAACACTGTATTCTGAGTGTTTACATATCTCTGAGTTTGCATACGCATACCAACACCAGTTCATTTGTCTCTTCTCTGTATATACCGATACTCAGGCATTTGTGAATTTTTTGCTAGTTTTCTCCTAAACTACATGAGTAGCTTGTTATCAAAGGCGGACATCTGTCGTTTGCAAATAACTGAGATAAACGCCATTTTATTACGAAAACGTGGAGTTAATACGTATGCATGCTAGTTTGGTCATCATTTAGTTGCAAAAGATCACCAAACTAGCATTCAAACGTATTAACTTCACGTTTTGTAATAAAAATGGCGTTTATCTCGGTTATTTGCAAACGACAGATGTCCGCCTTTGATAACAAGCTACTCACATGTCTTACAAAGAAATGATATTGCGAAGACAGTGGTCAATGTGAATAATCTATGGAATGTGGTTAGCAGACAGAGTTAATAAAAAAGAGAGATTAAATAAAAACATTAGTTTTATATTAGGTACCATTTATAGGCGATGATGTGGTTTCATTTCGTTCCTTGTAGGGATGTACGCGATAAAAATGTTTAAAGAAGGCTCGAAATTGTGTGTAGGCACTTTCATACTAAAATACAGGATCTACGTATTCTAGACCAGTTCGAGAACTTTCAGAGAGCCTGCGGTCTTATTCAGAGGGATTCGTTACATTTTTGCTATAACGTAATTTTGTTTACAATTTGGATAATTTTCAGTTCTTTTCTAAGTCTGGGTACGGTTGTGAAACAGCCAGCGGCCGACCGCCTGCTACCAGAGTGCTGGATTAACGCGTGAGCTGATGACTTTATCGGGAATTCCGTGGTCACGTTGTTGTGGCGTGTTTTCGGTTTCCATTTGAGTTCCCCTTTTATCTAACACATTAACTCCTTTTTGAAGCAATCGGGCGTTGAAATGTGGTTTATACTCGGAATTTGGATTCTCCAAATAACCTAGGGGTTACTATTTGATCATACTATCAAGCGTACTGTCAACATTTTACTACGTCAGTGTATTGAACCCTGAATAGCTCATATATTTTCCTTGAATATGTGAAGTTATGTTCTCGTTTTCTCCTCAGTGAAATTTTAATATGGAATATGGCGTTTCATGTCATAATTTGTGAAATAAATACAAAAATATCTCAACATACACCACCTTCTTAATTATCTAAGATTTTTGTTTCATTTTATCAGTGTTTCATACAACTGAAGCATTGGGGTACTTTAAAATAACCGCCTGAAACTCTATATGTATGTTTATGTATGTATGTACGTATTATTTTACATGATATCAATTTCGAAGTAAGTGATGTCAAGTTGGAAGGCATAATGGACGATTCTGTAGTTGTGAAACCTGATAAGAAGATGAGTCGTCGATGAATATCTACTAACCACTAATGCCATAAACATTTGGAGACGTAGCAGTGGTCTTTCTGATGAAAATAAAAATTGTTGGGAAAGAAGCTTCTACAAACATTTTACCCGTGGATACAATATACAGTCACCTTCCAGGCGCTACCACTTGATTCACAATCGCTGATTTCGCCGACATAAAAGCTGTGTGGGAATTACTCATTACAGAAAATTACAGGTAATTCTTACCAACATGATGCAAAGCAACATGACAAACGAAATAATTGAGTCCTCTGAACCAGCAGTTGTTATAAAAGAATAGAATTTGGCAGGTCTATAACGGACTTAGTTAAACGCCATGTACAACGTCGACATGTCCACGCAGAAATGTTATTTAACTTCCTGACACACCTGTGTATCAATATCCTATGAAGCAAAACCTCATCAGGAAAGCGACACTCTACATGAGCGCAGAGGATAAACCAAGACGAAAAACCAAACATATGTTTCTCCTGATCACAGATTTTCAGTATACGCAAGAAGTTGGTTATCATATCTGTTGTTGGTGTTTTTATTTGATGCAGCATTCCAGGTCGTCCTATTCTCCTGAATCTCTTTCATGTCTACAACCTATACTCATTGTACTTCCTTACTATATTCGTCTGTCGGTCTCCTTCCGCGCTTTTTACCTCCTCCAAACTCACGCACACACTACCTTCCAGTGCTAAATTGAGAATTTCTTGATATGTCTCAGAATATGTCCTACTATTCAGTACTTTCTCATTAGTTAGAGCAAAAATACATCAGGTCTTGAGCACTCTCTTGTAGCACCAAATTTCTGAAGCCTCTGTCATTCTGATCCGTTTATTCTGCACGTTTCATTCTCCTATAAGGTTACATTCCCGATAATTGCGTCACAAAATAATTCTTGACACTGAATTAATTTCTAATGTTAAATTTATCTTACGCAGAAATATTTCTCTTCCCATAGCCATTCTGCATTTTATGTCCTTTCTCCTTCTGCCATCATCTTTCTCCACTGTAATTACAAAGCTCATGTTCTACTTTTACTGTCTTTTTTTCTCATCTAATTCCTTCAGAACTGCCTGATCTTCTTACACTAAACTCCATTACCCTTATTTTACTCTCTTTAATATTCATATCATTGGCTCCATCAAATTCCCTCCGAGTTTCTTACTCCCAAACCTTCAGATGTCAGACAGTCAGATGGGTACCAAACGTTGTATATCGATAGAATATGAACCGAAACTCCGATATAATTCGCTGTCGTCCAGGATAACGTGAATAAACTATAAAAGAAGTAACACCTGACCTAAGGAGTACAGGCAAAGCATAACTACGAAAGCATGTCATGTCGAGCTCCTGTGAGCAGTTTGGTAGAGAGTTTGTTTATTTTTTAAAGGGTCCTGGGGGTTAAGCCCTGCTTATGGACCTTTTTTTTTTACTGCAGTACTTTGGAAGATGTTATATGAAGCAACATGTTCCTAAAATGTAAAACAACTGCTCGGATTTTATAGCACTGTGTTCTCGACAGTTTAATTTTGCTCCGTTTATTTCAAAGTAGCAAACATGTGGTGTATGTTAGTAGTTTCAGGGAATAAACAGAAATAATCGGAACACAACAATAAAGAAACAATTGCACCACACGTGCGGAAATATTAACAGTAAATAAAACTTAATAATAATAATAATAATATTAATACTGATGCATGTGTGATGCGTTTCTTTATTCCTATGTTCGAATTGTGTTTGTTTACTCTCTGAAACTACGGATATACCACACAGCTGTTCTACTTTAAAATAAATGAACCAAAAGTTTTTTATTATAGTTTATGCATGTTCTCCTGGACGGAACACATAACGCTAATGATTTCGGAGTTTGGTACCAGTTTGACCGTCTGACATGTGGAGATGTGGGTGTTAGCTCTCTCTCTCTGAGATAATTACAATGCGGTCGACAAAACTCAACATGTTTTTCATTCTTCGTGAAACTCTTCTCCAACTATTCACTTGCTGTACTTCACAGCTTTCTCATTGAGCAGACTGAATAAAATTCGGAAAGCCATTTTACTCCCGTCTGAACCTTTGCATTCCTTTCATGCCCTCCGACTCTTTACAACAGCAGTTTCGTTTCTGTACACGTTTTACGTAACTCTTCGTTCCCAATACTTTACGCCTACTACATAGAGAATTTCAAAGAGTGTATTCCAGTCAACATTGTCATGTGCTTTTTACAAATAAACAAATTCTATAGACGCACCATTGGCAATCTTTAATCTGCTTTGTAAGATAAGTCGTAAGGTGAGTACTTCCACACTAGGTTTCTCTAAAATACAAACCTATCTTCTGCGAGGTCCGATTCTATCCATTCGTCCAGAAATAGTTCATCTTAATATTTTGCAACCCTGACTTATTAAACTAATAGTTTCTTTGATTTCTCACACTTGTGCGAAACTTGCTTTCTTTGTTTTCTTCTTGTGATCTGAGGGTATATCCCGTGTCTCGTATATCATGGAAGAAAAGGTGGGATATATTTTTTTCCCTTAAGGGACCACATTGCGGGAGTCATCGGTCCATAGATTGCTAAGGACAACATAGACACCCAGACTCGAGGGAGGACTCGAATCTCCGGCGGGAGCGACTGAGCAATCCGTGACATGGTGCCACAGACCTCGCGGCATGAAACGGTTTCTTTTTATCTAGATTGTATGAAAATTGTCTACAATATTCAGTTATACAGGGTGTTACAAAAAGATACGGCGATACTTTCAGGAAACATTCCTCACACACAAAGAAAGAAAATATGTTATGTGGATACGTGTCCGGAAACGCTTAATTTCCATGTTAGAGCTCATTTTATTACTTCTCTTCAAATCACATAATCATGGAATGGAAACACACAGCAACAGAAAGTACCAGCGTGACTTCAAACTCTTTGTTACAGGAAATGTTCAAAATGTCCTCCGTTAGCGAGGATACATGCATCCACACTCCGTCGCATGGAATCCCTGATGCGCTGATGCAGTCCTGGAGAATGGCGTACTGTATAACAGCCGTCCACAATACGAGCACGAAGAGTCTCTACATTTGGTACCGGGGTTGCGTAGACAAGAGCTTTCAAATGCCCCCATAAATGAAAGTCAAGAGGGTTGAGCTCATGAGAGCACGGAGGCCATGGAATTGGTCCGCCTCTACCAATCCATCGGTCACCGAATCTGTTGTTGTGAAGCATATGAACACGTCGACTGAAATGTGCAGGAGCTCCATCGTGCATGAACCACATTTTGTGTCGTAAAGGCACATGTTCTAGCAGCACAGGTAGAGTATCCCGTATGAAATCATGATAACGTGCTCCAGTGAGCGTAGGTGGAAGAACATGAGGCCCAATCAAGACATCACCAACAATTCCTGCCCAAACATTCACAGAAAATCTGTGTTGATGACGTGATTGTACAATTGCGTGCGGATTCTCGTCAGCCCACACATGTTGATTGTGAAAATTTACAATTTGATGCTACGTACTGATGTGCCTGACGCTAGTACTGTAGAGCAATGAGTCGCATGTCAACACAAGCACTGAAGTCAACATTACCTTCCTTCAATTGGGACAACTGGCGGTGAATCGAGTATGTACAGTACATATTAACGAAACAATTGGGTATTTTAACAATTGTCTGCACGAATTATTTCAATTTACATTTTTTATTTATTTCTCGTGTGGTTTTTACAATTAAATGGAAATTTCCAAATTTAACAGCCAGTCCAGAGCATTTTCTGTCACTTGATGTAAACTCTCCAAGTCACCATTAAATGCTCGCAGTGGACACTGCTTGACGATGTGCCCTACGGTTTGCTCCTCTGTCCCGCAGTCACAGACAGAAGATGGAAGGAAACCCCACTTCTTCATGTTGTAAGCACACCTCCCTTGACCAGTCCTGATGCGGTTCAGTCTCGACCAGGTTTGGAGTGGTAGATGGAATCCCTCAACCTTCTTGGATGGATCTTGTACTAGGTGGCCGTTGTGCGGTGGATTTTCGTTCCAGCGTTCTTGCCACTTGGAGGTCACGTCGAAGGAAAAGGTGTTTTCTGTGTCACACCAGGGAGGTTTCCGTGATTGCAGACGACATGTTGGGGGATCCCTTAGAGCATCATACAAGGGAGAATTCTTGTGCGCCTCGACATTCTTTACCAATTTTACCTTAGCTGCTTTCCTCCTCAGATCTTGCGGAGCAAAGTTAGCCAGGACAGGTAACCACTGAATGGGCGTAACTCTGACAGTAGCTTCATTATGTTGGACGTCAATCTTTGTTGTGTGAGCGCTGTTTCCCACACTGGCGCGCAGTATTCCCCAGCAGAATACACTAGCGCAGCAGAGCGTAGGGTATTGACGTCCGCACCCCAATTGCTGCCAGTAATCTTACGAAGCAAGTTCACTCTTGAGGCAAATTTCTTTGAAAGCTTTAAGCACTGTTCTTTGAATGTCAAGGATCGATCTAGAGTGATACCTAGGTATACCGGATTGTAGTTATGTAGCACTTCAATTCCGTCAAAAGTCACATGTAGCTTCCTTTGGGCTTCTTTATTATTCAGGTGGAATGCAGTAACCTCAGTTTTATTTGGGTTTGGTTGAAGTCTCCATTTGTGAAAGTAATCACTTAATTTAATCAGGTCACTTGTTAGTACCTGCTCGCAGTGCTTGAGGTCGTTACTCTGGAAGACTAATGGTACGTCATCTGCATACTGGATTTTCGTGGAGTTCGTGTCTGGCATGTCATGTATATATAGGTTAAATAGGATGGGGGCCAGAATAGAGCCCTGGGGAAGGCCGTTATTTAGCGTCCTCCATCTGCTAGACTGTCCATTCAGGAATACCTTAAAGCGTCTGTCCGAGATCGTGTTGTTCATTTGGAATGCACGTTTTTGGCATGGGGTGATTTGGAGAAGCTTCAACATCAGTCCTTCCCTCCACACAGTGTCATAAGCTGCTGTGAGGTCCACAAAAACTGCAGCTGATTTAAGACCTCGTTGGAACCCAGTTTCTACTACTGTTGTCGACGTTAAGACCTGGTCACAACAGATCCGATGTTTCCTAAAGCCACCTTGTTCAGCAGGGATTATGTGGTCAATGGTCTCTTGTATGCGATTTAGAATGAGCCTTTCAAGTAGCTTATAGGTCATGCTGAGTAGCGATACAGGTCGATAGTGAGAAGCATCTGTTGTTTCAAGATGGCAATTATCTTAGCCTGTTTGAAAAGCTTTGGCAGTTTTCCAGTTCTCAGTATCGCATTGGAAAAGCCGGTGAACCATAATTTTAATACGTTGCTTGCAGTGGCCATTTTGAGCAGCAGCTGAATTGTATTTCACTGTAAGGTTTTAAAATAAACGCCTTTTGCTACTGCAACTGAAGGGTTTTATTTTTATATTTTTAATCACCCATACGCGTTTCGCCTTTCTCTCAAGGCATCATCAGTGGGTGTCCTGAAATATTTACATCTTTTTGTTCGCACATATAGGTTAAGTCTCTTACATATCTACAAAACATTTCATTTCAGATTTAAAACAGTTTGTTTTTTGGTATAAAATGGTGTACTTACAGCACTTGTTACTCCACTTCAGTCTTAGTCTGGCAACCAGATCGAAAGTTTACACTGTTTTTCGAAACACATTGCAGTTCTCTGATTATGCTGTCACCTGCTGCCATACTGTGTCTACTGCTGTTTGTTTTGTAGTGTTGCCAACCTTAGCTTATTTGAAATTCAACTGTTTCATTGAAAATGTGTTGAAGGTATCTTTGTGTGTGTGTGTGTGTGTGTGTGTGTGTGTGTGTGTGTGTGTGTACGCATGAGTGTGTGTGGGTGTGGGTGTGTATGTGGGTGGGTGGGTGGTTTTTTATTTATTTATTTATTTATTTATTTTCTCCTCTCTGTTTGTGTGTGTGTGTGTGTGTGTTTGTGTGTGTGTATGTGTGTGTGTGTGGTGGGGGGGGGGGGGGGTTGTGACTATGTGTTGGGGTTTGTGTCTACCATATGGTCAATCAGTGAGAACAGTGATTGATTGGTCAGGTTTATTTGGTCATTTAGTAGCATCTTTTTCTCAGCTTTTGTTTTATATATGTGATAATTTTCTTGTAATGTTAGGAGATGTTTTTCATTATTTATTCTAATTACCTTCATGTCTTTTTCTATTGTGGTGGGTTTGTGGTTATATGCTATTAGATGTTCTGCAAAAGTGGAGTGGTTTGTTCCGTATTTCCATGCCCTGATGTGTTCCTTGTATCGGGTATCGAATGTTCTGCTGGTTTGTCCTATATACCTTCCATCACATGAGTTGCATTGTAGTTGGTATATTCCAGCTCTTTGGTAGATATCTGTGTCTGTTTTGATTTTTGGGATATATTTTTTTTGGACTGGGTTATCTGTTTTGAGAGCTATTTTTATGCCTTGTCTTTTGAAAATATTTATTATTTTGTGTGTTAGTTTGTGTTTGTATGTCATTGTGTACCATCTTGAATTTTCTTTTTTGCTTTCATGTGTTTCTAGTACTGCAGTTTGTGTTGTGTGTGTTTGTGTGCTGCTTTGCTGTGTTGTTGTCTGGGTGTCTGTACGTTTGGTGTTTTTTGCCCGTATCTGTTTTTTAATTTTTTTGTTTAATTTTTCTACTATATTACCATCGTATCCATTGTTTGTTGCTATTTGTGTGATGATGTCTAGTTCCTTTTGGTAATTTTCTTTGTTGAGTGGTACTGTGTTGAGTCTGTGGAGCATGTATCTGATTGCTGATTGTTTTTGTGCATGTGGGTGATTGGAGGTCTGGTGTATAATTGTATCAGTTGTTGTCGGTTTACGGTAAATGTCAAAGGTATGCTTGTTGTTTTCCTTTTTGATGGTTATATCCAAGAAGTTTATTTGGTTGTTATGTTCTTTTTCTATTGTGAATTTTATTTTTTTGTGTATAGTGTTTAAATCTCTATGGAGCTGGTCTATTCTTTCCGGAGGTTCATCAATTAGGCAGAGGATGTCATCCATGTACCTTATCCAGTAGAGTATTTTATAGTTTTTTGTGGTTACTTTTTTAAAAATCATACTTTCTACATGGTTCATGAAAATATTGGCTAGGGTACCTGACACTGGCGATCCCATGGGTAAGCCTTCTTCTTGCAGGTAATATTCATTATTAAATTGAAAATAGTTTTGTTCGGTTATCAATTTTAGCAATGAGTATATCTCTTTTATGTGTACATCTGGTAGTTGACTGTTTTCTTTTAGATTTTGTTCTATGATAGTTATTGTTTCATCTACTGGTATGTTAGTGTACATATTTTCTATGTCAAAGGAAAGAAGGGTAGCTGAGTCTGGGATTCTTGTATCTTTTATGAGTCGTATTAAGTGTGAGGTGTTGTTTATGGTTTTGTCATCTTTCATTTGATAGGTTTCTGATAGTACTTTCATCATGTGTCTTGCAAGTTTATAAGTGGGAGCATTTTTGAAATTCACAATGGGCCGTAATGGGATATTTGGTTTATGTACCTTTGGTTGGCATCGGAGGGTTGGTGCTGTGCGGTTATTCTGAATTAATTTTCTTTTTTCTGTGTCATCCAATGTGTAGTCTATATCTTTTAAGGTGTTTTTTACTTTTGTCTGAAATCTGTTTGTTGGGTCTGATTTTAATTTTTTAACATTACTTTGAGAGATGAGATCATTTGTTTTCTCAATGTACTGTTGTTTGTCCATCAAAACGACTGTGCCTCCCTTGTCTGCTTTGGAAATGATTACGTTTTCCTCTTGGAGTTTTCTCTTTAGGTTTTTGAGTGTTATGGAATCGGGACTTTTTTTGTTTTTGTTGTTCTGTTGTTTCATGTCTGTTATGATTTTATGTATTTCGTTTTTTATAAGTTCCCTCGCTAACCCAGTGTTTACATTGTTGTTTTCATTTCTTTCTTCACGTTTTAAAACAGCTTCTGATTGTATTATCAGGTCTTCTATGTATTCTTCATCTATGTTTGTGTTAATATTGTACTTCAATCCTTTTTCTAACAGCTCTTTTTCATTTTCATTTAGTTGTGTCTTTGTGAGGTTCATTAGTCTTGGGTAAAATTGATGTGTGTGTCTTGGTTGTTTATGGTTATCATTTTTGTGGAGTGTTTGTTGTCTTATGAGCTGTGTCATCTTCTTCTTGTGTTTTTCCGCAATTTCTTTTACAGCAGTGTCTGTGTAGCTTTCGACCTTGTTGACCAGATCTGAGAAAACAGCTGCATTGTTAATGTTATTTGCTAGCTGTACATGTGTGTTGAATAATTTTCGAGATAAAGTTTGTTTCTTTGAGTATAAGGCTTTGATTTCGGATTTTAACCATACTTTTTGTGCTGTTTGCTTGGCTTTGTGAGCACTAGACGAACTGTTTTTAATCTTTACATTGATGTAGTTAGGTACAAGGTTATTAGATTGACAAAATTTGTTAAATTTTAAATGCTCTATGTTTCTATGGATGTTGAGATGTAATCTTCTGAATCTGTGATAGAGGCCAACTGGGAATGCCTGGCATGGCTTGTTTAATACGTTGCTTGCAGTGGCCATTTTGAGCAGCAGCTGAATTGTATTTCACTGTAAGGTTTTAAAATAAACGCCTTTTGCTACTGCAACTGAAGGGTTTTATTTTTATATTTTTAATCACCCATACGCGTTTCGCCTTTCTCTCAAGGCATCATCAGTGGGTGTCCTGAAATATTTACATCTTTTTGTTCGCACATATAGGTTAAGTCTCTTACATATCTACAAAACATTTCATTTCAGATTTAAAACAGTTTGTTTTTGGTATAAAATGGTGTACTTACAGCACTTGTTACTCCACTTCAGTCTTAGTCTGGCAACCAGGTCGAAAGTTTACACTGTTTTTCGAAACACATTGCAGTTCTCTGATTATGCTGTCACCTGCTGCCATACTGTGTCTACTGCTGTTTGTTTTGTAGTGTTGCCAACCTTAGCTTATTTGAAATTCAACTGTTTCATTGAAAATGTGTTGAAGGTATCTTTGTGTGTGTGTGTGTGTGTGTGTGTGTGTGTGTGTGTGTGTGTGTGTACGCATGAGTGTGTGTGGGTGTGGGTGTGTATGTGGGTGGGTGGGTGGTTTTTTATTTATTTATTTATTTATTTATTTTCTCCTCTCTGTTTGAGTGTGTGTGTGTGTGTGTTTGTGTGTGTGTATGTGTGTGTGTGTGGTGGGGGGGGGGGGGGGGGTTGTGACTATGTGTTGGGGTTTGTGTCTACCATATGGTCAATCAGTGAGAACAGTGATTGATTGGTCAGGTTTATTTGGTCATTTAGTAGCATCTTTTTCTCAGCTTTTGTTTTATATATGTGATAATTTTCTTGTAATGTTAGGAGATGTTTTTCATTATTTATTCTAATTACCTTCATGTCTTTTTCTATTGTGGTGGGTTTGTGGTTATATGCTATTAGATGTTCTGCAAAAGTGGAGTGGTTTGTTCCGTATTTCCATGCCCTGATGTGTTCCTTGTATCGGGTATCGAATGTTCTGCTGGTTTGTCCTATATACCTTCCATCACATGAGTTGCATTGTAGTTGGTATATTCCAGCTCTTTGGTAGATATCTGTGTCTGTTTTGATTTTTGGGATATATTTTTTTGGACTGGGTTATCTGTTTTGAGAGCTATTTTTATGCCTTGTCTTTTGAAAATATTTATTATTTTGTGTGTTAGTTTGTGTTTGTATGTCATTGTGTACCATCTTGAATTTTCTTTTTTGCTTTCATGTGTTTCTAGTACTGCAGTTTGTGTTGTGTGTGTTTGTGTGCTGCTTTGCTGTGTTGTTGTCTGGGTGTCTGTACGTTTGGTGTTTTTTGCCCGTATCTGTTTTTTAATTTTTTTGTTTAATTTTTCTACTATATTACCATCGTATCCATTGTTTGTTGCTATTTGTGTGATGATGTCTAGTTCCTTTTGGTAATTTTCTTTGTTGAGTGGTACTGTGTTGAGTCTGTGGAGCATGTATCTGATTGCTGATTGTTTTTGTGCATGTGGGTGATTGGAGGTCTGGTGTATAATTGTATCAGTTGTTGTCGGTTTACGGTAAATGTCAAAGGTATGCTTGTTGTTTTCCTTTTTGATGGTTATATCCAAGAAGTTTATTTGGTTGTTATGTTCTTTTTCTATTGTGAATTTTATTTTTTTGTGTATAGTGTTTAAATCTCTATGGAGCTGGTCTATTCTTTCCGGAGGTTCATCAATTAGGCAGAGGATGTCATCCATGTACCTTATCCAGTAGAGTATTTTATAGTTTTTTGTGGTTACTTTTTTTAAAAATCATACTTTCTACATGGTTCATGAAAATATTGGCTAGGGTACCTGACACTGGTGATCCCATGGGTAAGCCTTCTTCTTGCAGGTAATATTCATTATTAAATTGAAAATAGTTTTGTTCGGTTATCAATTTTAGCAATGAATATATCTCTTTTATGTGTTCATCTGGTAGTTGACTGTTTTCTTTTAGATTTTGTTCTATGATAGTTATTGTTTCATCTACTGGTATGTTAGTGTACATATTTTCTATGTCAAAGGAAAGAAGGGTAGCTGAGTCTGGGATTCTTGTATCTTTTATGAGTCGTATTAAGTGTGAGGTGTTGTTTATGGTTTTGTCATCTTTCATTTGATAGATTTCTGATAGTACTTTCATCATGTGTCTTGCAAGTTTATAAGTGGGAGCATTTTTGAAATTCACAATGGGCCGTAATGGGATATTTGGTTTATGTACCTTTGGTTGGCATCGGAGGGTTGGTGCTGTGCGGTTATTCTGAATTAATTTTCTTTTTTCTGTGTCATCCAATGTGTAGTCTATATCTTTTAAGGTGTTTTTTACTTTTGTCTGAAATCTGTTTGTTGGGTCTGATTTTAATTTTTTAACATTACTTTGAGAGATGAGATCATTTGTTTTCTCAATGTACTGTTGTTTGTCCATCAAAACGACTGTGCCTCCCTTGTCTGCTTTGGAAATGATTACGTTTTCCTCTTGGAGTTTTCTCTTTAGGTTTTTGAGTGTTATGGAATCGGGACTTTTTTTGTTTTTGTTGTTCTGTTGTTTCATGTCTGTTATGATTTTATGTATTTCGTTTTTTATAAGTTCCCTCGCTAACCCAGTGTTTACATTGTTGTTTTCATTTCTTTCTTCACGTTTTAAAACAGCTTCTGATTGTATTATCAGGTCTTCTATGTATTCTTCATCTATGTTTGTGTTAATATTGTACTTCAATCCTTTTTCTAACAGCTCTTTTTCATTTTCATTTAGTTGTGTCTTTGTGAGGTTCATTAGTCTTGGCTAAAATTGATGTGTGTGGTTTGGTTGTTTATGGTTATCATTTTTGTGGAGTGTTTGTTGTCTTATGAGCTGTGTCATCTTCTTCTTGTGTTTTTCCGCAATTTCTTTTACAGCAGTGTCTGTGTAGCTTTCGACCTTGTTGACCAGATCTGAGAAAACAGCTGCATTGTTAATGTTATTTGCTAGCTGTACATGTGTGTTGAATAATTTTCGAGATAAAGTTTGTTTCTTTGAGTATAAGGCTTTGATTTCGGATTTTAACCATACTTTTTGTGCTGTTTGCTTGGCTTTCTGAGCACTAGACGAACTGTTTTTAATCTTTACATTGATGTAGTTAGGTACAAGGTTATTAGATTGACAAAATTTGTTAAATTTTAAATGCTCTATGTTTCTATGGATGTTGAGATGTAATCTTCTGAATCTGTGGTAGAGGCCAACTGGGAATGCCTGGCATGGCTTGTTTAATACGTTGCTTGCAGTGGCCATTTTGAGCAGCAGCTGAATTGTATTTCACTGTAAGGTTTTAAAATAAACGCCTTTTGCTACTGCAACTGAAGGGTTTTATTTTTATATTTTTAATCACCCATACGCGTTTCGCCTTTCTCTCAAGGCATCATCAGTGGGTGTCCTGAAATATTTACATCTTTTTGTTCGCACATATAGGTTAAGTCTCTTACATATCTACAAAACATTTCATTTCAGATTTAAAACAGTTTGTTTTTGGTATAAAATGGTGTACTTACAGCACTTGTTACTCCACTTCAGTCTTAGTCTGGCAACCAGGTCGAAAGTTTACACTGTTTTTCGAAACACATTGCAGTTCTCTGATTATGCTGTCACCTGCTGCCATACTGTGTCTACTGCTGTTTGTTTTGTAGTGTTGCCAACCTTAGCTTATTTGAAATTCAACTGTTTCATTGAAAATGTGTTGAAGGTATCTTTGTGTGTGTGTGTGTGTGTGTGTGTGTGTGTGTGTGTGTGTGTGTACGCATGAGTGTGTGTGGGTGTGGGTGTGTATGTGGGTGGGTGGGTGGTTTTTTATTTATTTATTTATTTATTTATTTTCTCCTCTCTGTTTGAGTGTGTGTGTGTGTGTGTTTGTGTGTGTGTATGTGTGTGTGTGTGGTGGGGGGGGGGGTTGTGACTATGTGTTGGGGTTTGTGTCTACCATATGGTCAATCAGTGAGAACAGTGATTGATTGGTCAGGTTTATTTGGTCATTTAGTAGCATCTTTTTCTCAGCTTTTGTTTTATATATGTGATAATTTTCTTGTAATGTTAGGAGATGTTTTTCATTATTTATTCTAATTACCTTCATGTCTTTTTCTATTGTGGTGGGTTTGTGGTTATATGCTATTAGATGTTCTGCAAAAGTGGAGTGGTTTGTTCCGTATTTCCATGCCCTGATGTGTTCCTTGTATCGGGTATCGAATGTTCTGCTGGTTTGTCCTATATACCTTCCATCACATGAGTTGCATTGTAGTTGGTATATTCCAGCTCTTTGGTAGATATCTGTGTCTGTTTTGATTTTTGGGATATATTTTTTTGGACTGGGTTATCTGTTTTGAGAGCTATTTTTATGCCTTGTCTTTTGAAAATATTTATTATTTTGTGTGTTAGTTTGTGTTTGTATGTCATTGTGTACCATCTTGAATTTTCTTTTTTGCTTTCATGTGTTTCTAGTACTGCAGTTTGTGTTGTGTGTGTTTGTGTGCTGCTTTGCTGTGTTGTTGTCTGGGTGTCTGTACGTTTGGTGTTTTTTGCCCGTATCTGTTTTTTAATTTTTTTGTTTAATTTTTCTACTATATTACCATCGTATCCATTGTTTGTTGCTATTTGTGTGATGATGTCTAGTTCCTTTTGGTAATTTTCTTTGTTGAGTGGTACTGTGTTGAGTCTGTGGAGCATGTATCTGATTGCTGATTGTTTTTGTGCATGTGGGTGATTGGAGGTCTGGTGTATAATTGTATCAGTTGTTGTCGGTTTACGGTAAATGTCAAAGGTATGCTTGTTGTTTTCCTTTTTGATGGTTATATCCAAGAAGTTTATTTGGTTGTTATGTTCTTTTTCTATTGTGAATTTTATTTTTTTGTGTATAGTGTTTAAATCTCTATGGAGCTGGTCTATTCTTTCCGGAGGTTCATCAATTAGGCAGAGGATGTCATCCATGTACCTTATCCAGTAGAGTATTTTATAGTTTTTTGTGGTTACTTTTTTTAAAAATCATACTTTCTACATGGTTCATGAAAATATTGGCTAGGGTACCTGACACTGGTGATCCCATGGGTAAGCCTTCTTCTTGCAGGTAATATTCATTATTAAATTGAAAATAGTTTTGTTCGGTTATCAATTTTAGCAATGAGTATATCTCTTTTATGTGTTCATCTGGTAGTTGACTGTTTTCTTTTAGATTTTGTTCTATGATAGTTATTGTTTCATCTACTGGTATGTTAGTGTACATATTTTCTATGTCAAAGGAAAGAAGGGTAGCTGAGTCTGGGATTCTTGTATCTTTTATGAGTCGTATTAAGTGTGAGGTGTTGTTTATGGTTTTGTCATCTTTCATTTGATAGGTTTCTGATAGTACTTTCATCATGTGTCTTGCAAGTTTATAAGTGGGAGCATTTTTGAAATTCACAATGGGCCGTAATGGGATATTTGGTTTATGTACCTTTGGTTGGCATCGGAGGGTTGGTGCTGTGCGGTTATTCTGAATTAATTTTCTTTTTTCTGTGTCATCCAATGTGTAGTCTATATCTTTTAAGGTGTTTTTTACTTTTGTCTGAAATCTGTTTGTTGGGTCTGATTTTAATTTTTTAACATTACTTTGAGAGATGAGATCATTTGTTTTCTCAAAGTACTGTTGTTTGTCCATCAAAACGACTGTGCCTCCCTTGTCTGCTTTGGAAATGATTACGTTTTCCTCTTGGAGTTTTCTCTTTAGGTTTTTGAGTGTTATGGAATCGGGACTTTTTTTGTTTTTGTTGTTCTGTTGTTTCATGTCTGTTATGATTTTATGTATTTCGTTTTTTATAAGTTCCCTCGCTAACCCAGTGTTTACATTGTTGTTTTCATTTCTTTCTTCACGTTTTAAAACAGCTTCTGATTGTATTATCAGGTCTTCTATGTATTCTTCATCTATGTTTGTGTTAATATTGTACTTCAATCCTTTTTCTAACAGCTCTTTTTCATTTTCATTTAGTTGTGTCTTTGTGAGGTTCATTAGTCTTGGGTAAAATTGATGTGTGTGTCTTGGTTGTTTATGGTTATCATTTTTGTGGAGTGTTTGTTGTCTTATGAGCTGTGTCATCTTCTTCTTGTGTTTTTCCGCAATTTCTTTTACAGCAGTGTCTGTGTAGCTTTCGACCTTGTTGACCAGATCTGAAATGAAATGTTTTGTAGGTATGTAAGAGACTTAACCTATATGTGCGAACAAAATGATGTAAATATTTCAGGACACCCACTGATGATGCCTTGAGAGAAAGGCGAAACGCGTATGGGTGATTAAAAATATAAAAATATAAAAATAAAACCCTTCAGTTGCAGTAGCAAAAGGCGTTTATTTTAAAACCTTACAGTGAAATACAACCATAATTTTGTTTTTGGGCCGGCAGCTTACAGAAACTCTGGATACATTTACATTTAAAGAGAAATACTGAAATGAGCTCTAACATGGAAATTAAGCGTTTCCGGGACACATGTCCACGTAACATATTTTCTTTCTTTGTGTGTGAGGAATGTTTCCTGAAAGTTTGGCCGTGCCTTTTTTGTAACACCCTGTAGAACTGCAGCTCCACGTTTATTGGACTGGAGTACCTAGTAATACGTTGTAGAAATGAGAAACCAAGTTGGTGAAATGCAGGGAGACGGCGGCGGCCTTTTGCTTGAGCGCGCCGGCGCTGGCTGCAGTGTGAACGCCATAGGGCTGCGCTGGGTCGGGGCGCCGCGCCGTAACGAGCCCCAATTTTCCGCCCCGGCGAGCGCCGCTGCTGACTGCAGGCGCCGCCCTGTCGCTCCGCAATACAGCCGTGTAGGTTGGGCTGCATAACGCCCAGGCGCTACCTGTTGGAACACTCGCGCATAGATTTTGCACGGTTAAAGCTGCGCTACTAGGAAAGCTGGCGTTGTGGGGGTGCAACGTAGGTACGCCTTAACAGGTACACCTTAATAAGTCAAGTTTGTAATATTCTAAGGCGAATTTATTAAAGAAGACATGAAATACTGGTATAAGGCGATCTCGGGTAGATCCGTTTAAGACAATATTCATATTATGACCTACCTAGCAGGATATATTACAGAGAAGTAAACTAACATTTCTAGCTTCTGCAGATTTGATAAAAGGTTTTCAGCCAAAATCGCTTTCTTCTTTTAATTATATGACCGGTTTCGGCGTGCTAGACGCCATCTTCAGATCTGTCGTAATGTCGCAATAGCAGTTATGTAAAAAATTACGACGGGTCTGAAGAAGGCGTGTAGCACGCCGAAACCGGTCATATAATTAAAACAAGAAAGCTATCTTGGCTGAAAACCTTTTATTAAACGATTCGAGATCGCCCCAGCAATGTGTTCCTTATTTTTGTAGATTAGTAAGAAAGTTTCGACTATGTTGACTAGAATACTTGCTGAGAGAGTCAGTACTGGTTAAATTCAGGGAGGTTAGAACAACTTGTACAGAAATCTAATACCAGTTATAAGAGTCGTAGGGCATGAAAGGGAAGCATTGGTGGAGAACGGGGTAAGGCAAAGTTGTAGTCTTACCACAATGTTATTCAATATGTAGGCATACATTGAGCTTGCTGTCAAGAGAAGCAAAAACAAATTTGAAGAAGGAATTAACATTGAGGTTTACGATATGAAAAAATTTGCCGTTTACCGATGAGACGTTTGGGAAAGCAACTGAACGAAATGTACAACATTTTCCGGGGAAAATATAAGATGATCATTAAAAAGAGCAAAACAAAGGTAACGAACGGAATGTGCTCTAAGAAAATGAGGCAGCGCTTAAGGAATTAGTTTAGGAGTTTAGGTAACTGAACAATAAAGAAGATAGATGAGCTTTGTTACTTGACCAGTAATATAAAGTACTATGGTCGCATTACACATGATATAAAATATGGGAAATAAATTTTCTAAAGAAATGTAAGGAGGTATATTCCGAAGGTATTTGTGTTTAGTGTTGCCCTGTACGGTAGTGAAAGGACGGTAATAGAGACTGATGACCCCGTATTTAAGTCCCATAAGCTCTACAAACATTTGTACAATTGAAAGGACGATAAGTGGTTCAGTAAAAACGTTGATAGAAACTTTTTAAAAGTGGGACTATAGATCAATGCTGAATATTAGGTGGGAAGATATCGAAACTGATGGGCAGTACTGAACAAACGGGAAAAGATATTTTCTGACATATCTTGACTTATAGAAGAGACTAATATGTACGACGTATTCTTATATATTCGGGAATCGTCAGTTTAGCTTTCGACGAAAATGTGCGTGGTAAAAATCGCCGAGTAAGGCTGAGGAACACAGCAGGTTCAAATGTATATCGTTTCAGGAGACGAAGAGGCTTGCTGATGATAGAAAAGTATCGAGAGCTTACAAGCTTCCTAGGGTTTTATTTGCGGACGGAGAAGTTAGTACTGCTTCCTCCCACAAGTCCCCTAAAACCTCCACATCCTTGCGGATGATGTTGCGTAGCAGTGTGCGTTTGTACCGCCCTACAGTACGCACGAGGTGCCGTAGTTGCTGTCCAAAACGTTATGGAAAGCATAGAGTTCTGACTAACCTGTTGTCTTCTATAGTTGTGTCCCCAGCGCAGAAGGCAGCACACAGGTTGTTGGTTCTTGTACAGCATACAAGTGAGGCTAAAATAAGTTCTGTATGATGGAAGCATAAGAAGCGACTCACGAGGTTTTTAATTGTCAGGGTTGCCATTTATTAAATAAATAATAATAAAATGAGCAACTATTGTTAATATGATACGGCCTATGCTGCCCATAGTTCATGTTGAGACGTCGACTGTTATCACTATTACAAAAATCTTTACTCATGACCGGCTCGGTCCGGCGCGTATAGTGGTCAGCTCGAGACTGAAACTGCGGCGCGTTGCGAGAGGGCACCTGACGGTCTATTTCGCGCCAAAACAGGGCCGTCGCGCGCCTTCTGCAAAATCGCTCTTCTCTTGTTACAATAAGAGAAGGCACCTTAAACATTTTAAACTGTCAAAACCTAGCCTGTCCTTGAGAGATATTTATTACACATTCTCAGCTCTGAATAATTAATATTTAGTATATAATAAACAAAACTAATTTCAAAAGAAATCACGTGACGTGAAATGCAGCAGCCAATGGGAGGAGAGTACCAGTAACATAGACGGGCTTTCCCACGGGAACCAGCAGCTACTTTGCCATATGCTACTGCTCCCCACCCCACATTTCAACATATGCTGCACTTCTGTCTTTCTTCCGAATTTAAGACACGTACAGTGTTAGCAAAGAAACGGCCAGCGGCAGAAATATGAAGTGGCAAGCCAGGAATATCACAAGCTATATGAAACATATCGGTTCACAACCGATATATATATATATATATATATATATATATATATATATATATATATATATATATATATATATATATATATATATATATCGGTTCACAACCGATACAAAAGCGTTACATGTTGGCGCCTGTTACTGCCCATCAAAGCAGTCACCAGCGTTGTGTAGAACTCGTTCCCAAGGATGCGGAAGGATTCGTATAGCGTCAGCAGAGCCTGTTCTGTTGCTGCTGCAAATGCCGCGGTCTACTGCCTGTATGCAATAATCCGCTTTCGTGGGTGATCTCACGAATGATCTGGCGTCGATCAGTGTCCGCAAACGCGGCAACAGCATGCACGTATTCTTGAGAGACGCTAGGACAACCTGCACAATGCATGTCTGACACAGTTTGCCGACCCCAGTTAAAGGCTTTTTATCCAACGTGCCGCTGTACTGTACGGCAATGTCGATTCCTCGCACGCCTCTTGAAGACCTTGATGACGCTGTCGTGCTGTACGACCTCCGACACATTCAATCTTGTTCTAACTCCGTTGTTCCAGTTTCGAAGACCAAAACACACCTTTACGTTAGACTGCTCGCTGTCAAGTGACTGTGTTTGAAAATGTTTGTAAACCTCCACCGCGGCGAAGTTAGAGTGATGTCAGGTGTGCCACAGGGGACTGTCGTGGGTCCGTTGCTGTTCACGATATATATAAATAACCTAGCGGATAACATCGGAAGTTCACTGAGGCTTTTTGTGGATGATGCTGTAGTATAAAGGGAGGTTGTAACAATGGAAAACTGTATTGAAATGCAGGAGGATCTGCATCGAATTGACGCGTGGTGCAGAGGATGACAATTGAATCTCTATGTAGACAACCATAATTTGCTGCGAATACATAGAAAGAAAGATCCTGTATCATTTAGCTGCACTATAGCAGGTCAGCAACTAGAAGCAGTTAATTCCATAAATTATCTGGGAGTAGGCATTAGGAGTGATTTAAAATAGAACGGCCATTTAAAATCAATCGTCGAACAAGCAGATGCCAGATTTAGATTCATTGTAAGAATCGTAAGGAAATGCAGTCCGAAAATAAAGGAAGTAGGTTACAGTACACTTGTTCGCCCACAGCTTGAATACTGCTCAACGGTGTGGGATCCGTACCAGGTGGGGTTGATAGATGAAGTAGACTGGAATAGGAGGGAGAACCGATAGTAGTACTCAGAGTACCCTCCGCCACACACCATCGGGTGGCTTGGAGAGTATGCGTGTAGTAGATGTAGATCAGAAACCTCGCCATCTATGACCTTCTGTTCAGATTCCCTTGCTACGTTTTGCGTATTTGCTTCTCCTGACTATTCTGTATCATTCATTGCTGCTGAGAAACTTTCTGACTCACTCACATGTTAACGAGCTTATCTTCACACTTCAACAATCGCGCCCCATTCCTACTTAACATTAAACTATCGTTGACAACCCGTAATTTACACTTTCAAACGGCCTTGAACATATTTTATTAAGCATGCGTATGCGACCAGTGGCGTGTATAAACATGAAACAGAAAAATTTACAATAGCCTTAGGAACCGTCGAACAATACATCTATTCATGCATTTCACTATGACAAGTATATCACCCAACCAAAATTCATCACTACACTATGTTCAACGCCGTTCATTCAACGCTGAGGTGGCATAGAAACCACCGAAATTCAGGAAATTCACATAAATAAAGTGACACAGAGGCCACTAATACACGCATAAATATTGCTGAAAGAAAATATGGTTATTCTACTACTAAGCGCAGCGTATTAATTAACGAATGCAAAATTTATTAATTTGAAATGGTCAAATTAACGAAAGGATTACTTTATCTACCCCGTCTCAGAACAATCGCGGAAACGTGATCCGTCGCACGGTCCGCCAAATGAAAGGCATATTATGGTGGATGGGTTAGAAATACGAGGTGGGTAGGGGGGAGAAAGGACGGCATGCAAATGGAGTATGCAAATGGTTTGTTCACTTGATAGTAAAGGATAGGCGTGGCTGACCCACCATAGAATATTTAATTAATTTATCCTCTAGTTTCCAAGTAATAAGACCCATCCAAAATTGTGTAAAGGGTTGTTAACTAACTTTAATGAATTGAGTAAAGAAATTTGTTTTGACTCGTTTTATTCTCTGAAGTTAAATGCTCGTCAGTTGACAGCAAGATACACATACAATTGAGCATAGGACAAATTATACGAATTTACAAAACAATATAAACACTCCTACAGCAAGCGACTGGTAAGTCGAAGAAAATTGTATTTGATTTAAACACTCGTGATAACCCACATTTAACTGGAAACCGTGGCGTAATCGAGAAGAATATTCCCAAACCAGATTACTGTGAATTTAACTAACTTTTTCAGCTCTCCGAAACTTGAATACCCCTTGAAACACTAGCAAATACACGCGATACTGTACCAAAACTGTGCTGGCTGGCGATGTCAGCAACTCGACTGCTGAGCGGCGGCTGAGAGTGTCGATAGCTGCAAGTCGCGGACCCGGAGATAATTCAGCTTCGTATTCCAGAAGCGATATTTAACTCATATCAGCCAACTTCGACCCCGGCGGATCTTAGTGCCTACGATCTTACTCGTTCAGCTATGTCGGGCCACGACAAACAATTTACATGTGAAACAGGAATATACTGTAGGCAGAGATGACACCAGAACTGTGACAATCGTACTTAGCGCGTCGGTGCGTCTAATACCAGGCAGGCTGACCTTGCTCTCGGCTTGACAATACTCAGCGCTATTAGCACAAGTTTTTGAGCAACTTCAAAAGTTGTACCACAAACTCTAAGTATAGCTGCTCGACGACAAGTATAAACTGAGAGCAGAAGAGAAACGTCTGCTCTCCTCGGCTGCTCAAACACCAGTCTCCTTCCCTCCACTTCTCAAAATCTCTGTCTCCTCTCTGCTCTGCAAAGCCTCCAGACTCCGCCTGTCTCTACTGAAACGCCAATCCACAGCTATGCTCCAAAGTACGGCCAATCACGGCTTTCGTTCGGGAGTCGGGCAGACGAACCCCCTTACATTAAAACAGCTGCCAATGGCCAGCTCTGCCCCGTTTCCACCGGTCGTTCCAGCGTTCTCACGGTAGCGGCGGATGGCCTTCAGGCACTTTCGAAAACACGGCCAGCAAGTTGTTCCCAGCAAACGGCCAAACTCCCTCGCTATTGTATAATTGCCTCTCCCGCCAGCTTGGCGCCAGAGACGTACAATGTCCTAGCGGGTGCCACCCAGGCGTTCGCCAACTCGGCTCCAGACGTCTCATATCTCCCTTCGCAAAGCACCGTAGGCCGTGTATTGTACTGCTCCAGACGCTCCCGCCTAGACGACGTCGGTGACACCAGCCAGATACTTGGAAGGCTCACGTCTCAGTCCTACTTATCTACTGTGGCCTTCGGTCGTAAGGCGTCTTCCGGGAACCGCTGACCCTCCGAATAATAGAGCCACACTCGTGCTCGCCATCGGTCTCCGTTAGCTCTGAATGCGTGTTTCCGCCCTTGCTACAGGCCTCACACAACCAAGTAACAGAATATTTCTCTTTCGCCACAAGTGATTAAATCGATAACCTACGAATCTAATACATAAAGCAGAGTGTCCGTAAGTTTGTACGAGTTGCATACAAATCTACAGTTTTGTTCCAATCTTTATGAAATTTTGTTCACGAAAGCTTCAATCCACGAGGACGGTCGCCGTAAGTCTAAGAGTCACATACGATATATAGTTCACGAGATATGACGTCATAAACAATGATATGCGCGAAAAACTGCTGCATTTTGCGACAACGCTGCTCATTTTCTCCTTAAATATTGGACGGATTTCAACCAAATTTGATACACACATTCCTTGCCGTGAGGTAACAATTGCTTCATGGTTAAGAAGCACATACGACACATGGTTCAGAAGATATGACGTCATAAACAATAGGAATCGAATAAAAAACTGCCACATAATGCTGCGAGACTTTATAAATACGCAATATGAGAACGAGAGTACTTAGCGACTTGCAACAAACTTTAAACATAATTTCAAACCTTTATTAAACTTTTTCTCGCTGACAACCATAGAAAAATGATGAAAGGAAAAAAGTTTTTCGCTTACTACTTTTCCGCTGTTTATGGAGTAAAACTACGGCTTTCGGTATGCCGTTACAATTTATAATTTGTACACTACAAATAGTAACCGCAGGAAATTTTACAGACAATATACACACTTTTAGTTGAATATACCTTCTTACTTGTATCACAGTACATCATGTAGTACATGAGATACAGGCACATAAAAATTAACGTTCCGCAGTTCATGGAATAAAACTACGGCTTTGGGTATGACGTTACAATTTATAATGTCAACACTACAATTGTAGCCGCAGGAAATTTTACACACAGTATACACGCATGTAGTTGAATATACCTTATATGTAGTATCACAATACGACCCATAGTTCATCAGATATGAGCGCCTAAGCAATAACGTTCATGGAAAACTGCCCCATCACGGACCAAGTTTTAATATATTACTTCTTTACTACTAATAGTATTCTCAACAGATATTACAGACGTACAGCCCCAATAAAAATCAATATATACGTGAAAAATTGCATGAATAAATAAATGAATACCCGGGCAACGCCGGGTTTTCAGCTAGTAATGTAATAAAATTAACAAGGTTGCGTTGTGCTTTTACTGTTGGAAATCAACGTGGCAGTACTGAAATCTCTCACCATGACTGGGAACTGGTATTGTTCAGTGAGTACTCAGAGTTAGAGACGATGTAGTGACTGAGGATTCAACAGCTGTTTTTTCATGTGCTGTTTGAATGTCCTAAGAATATGTTTTGCCTCCGTTTGTATTATGGTGGAATGATAGGCTGAAAATTTATACCACTGGCTTCAAGGAACTGTCGCAACGGAGGTGCTGTAAATTGCGGTCCATTTTCCGTATTTAAAGTGAAGCAATTCTTCCATATTTAAAACCTGGGCGAAGGATGTGAGAGTAGCGTTGGTAATGGTAGACACTCTGCGTACGACATTGGGGTGTTTCGATTATACGTCTACGATGAGAAGCCACATTTGTGAAAAAGGGATCGCAAAGTCTTGGTGTATGCGATCCCATTGCCGGCGGGGCGCCCGCCAGTTGTACTGCATATCTCAACGTCATTATCGATACCCGGCCAATATACATGTTGACGAGCCTACGCCTACATGTGTAGCATCCACCAATGTTCTTGGTGTACCATACTCAGCAGTCGTCATTGTAACTCGGCGGTAATGACAACTCGATATGTGTGAGCCTCTTTATCGAGCATAAGGTCGTCATCCAACTCTAAGAGCCAGTGGGGCAAATGTTTCCAGGAGCTCAGTTCCATTGTCAACTGGCCGGTTAGGTAAGTTGTCCATGTGCGAAGAACCTACCGCAGGCTGGGATCGTGTTTGGTGGCAGCGGCAACATGTGCAGCTATGATGGGCTACTCATCGAGATTATGTGTGGTGCTGCGTAGAACCAGAGAATGTCCTGTTCATCAGATTCGTTAGACGGCTGTACTACGGATTTGTAGTGTAGTTGCGGGATCAGAAACATCTTTCAAAGCTGAAAGCGTTCAGCTGATCGTTCTTTGAGGTTCGCATGTGGCTGTAATCATATGACCATGGGCCTATTATCAGTGATTATGGAGAATTTCGTCCCTAAATGATACAGATGGAACATTTTGACGGCAAACAATAACGTGTACGCGTGCCACTGAATTTGTAACTGCACTTAGCCTGGCCCAGTGCCATATGCAAACGCATCTGTCGCGTCAACCAATTGGAGGTCGAAAGAAAATAGCGCGAAACGCGGGGCAAATATAGTTTTCAGTGCGGAGAAAGCATTGCACAGGCAGGGGTCCACTTGTGGCGTATGCTCTAGTTTCGCGATTGATTAAGTGGTGGTCCCCGTCAGCTACTTGAGGTAGGAATTTAGAGTAACAATTCAGTTTCCGAAAAACACCTATGGATCGGATACTTGGACGGTGAATGTTATTAATTGCAGTAATCTTGCAGTATGTGTGCTTGATCCCATGTTTGGTGATCCAGTATCCAAAATAACCTACATTTCGTCAAGCGAAACGCAGGCTTGACTCCTGAAGGGTTGTAAAAAGCGTGCAGAGATGAAAATCTCGGCGGGAAGCTGGTGTAAGAATAAGAGTATATTAATCGACAAGTTATGAAGAATATACCTGTTTATCTGTTTAAAATGGAACAGCAATTATTACAGTTAGACATAGCAACTACAATGCCTTCTCTTAACAAGACGTGCCGAGACCCAAGAGAGAGATTCTGGTCGGGCAGCATCATACTCGTGGCCCCGAAGTATGATCAAACGCTCAACTTGTGTAAACTTGTGAACGCTAGCCGAAAACGGTAGACGGTCACTCTGCCTTGAACGAAAGCAGCGCCACCACTGAACAGAGCGCACACCAAAGAGAAAAACTTCACGATGTGTTGCTAAAATCACAGAACTGAACGCAAATGTAAGAAAATGTAATATACGAAAATGCAATAGAAACGTTTCATTAACCCCCAACAACTCAAATAATTAAAAAAAAAGTACCACATAAGTAACCCTATTCGTAAGGTCACCAATGGCTCAGATTCAATCCGGCAAATACGCAATGATAATGAGAAACTGTCTTTACCGAAGTGGGGCGATGATAATTTAAGAACAGAGATTTCAGTTTGGTTAAACAAGGCATAATACTAGCACTAAGTTAACAATTTTAGCACACATAAACTCGATTGAAAGGGAATCTAAGCCACAACTATATAATTAACTGTGATAAGCAACAAGCCGGTTGTTTCATCTTAACATTAAACACAGCAGAAAGTTCATGGCGCGCGAACTGACAAGAAAACAGTCACGGCGCCGACCACAACAACATGTCGCACTAAAGTAGGCCAGTTCACTGCTGAGGTTGTACTGAAACAACTAATCTCGGCGGCGCACTACACACACACACACACACACACACACACACACAGACAGACACATACACACACGCACGCACGCACTGCTTGGCTAATCATTCAATGCCAGCATAATTCATATCAGAGGACTGATGACCTCCTAGTTTAGTCCCCTCTAAATTACAGCAACAACAATTCCCATTGCTTAAATTCACGACTGCTTCAAATTCAAACAGTCATATATATATAACTCATTGTCATTGCACAATAATGAAATCAAATCATCACACTAACGACTTGGTACTCATATTATGTAGAATCTACTGTAAATTAAGAGTTCCACTCTCCCTGTATTCCACTGGCAAATTCCCAGGTAAAAGGAACGACAAAATGCAATATTCTGAAGAAGCTGTCCACTATTACCGCACTGATAAAGATTTCACGGAGTCAGGACGAAAGTAACTTCCTGGCAGATTAAAATTGTGTGTCGGAACCTGGACTCGAAACTGCGGCCTTTGCCTTTCGCGGGCCAGAGCTCTAACACTGAGCTATCGGGGCACGACTCACGGTTCGTCCTCACAGTGGTAGAGCGCTTGGTTTCAAAAGGCAAAGGTCCCAGGTTCGAGTCCCGGTTCCGACACACCGTATGACCTCATTATGGGTGCGAAGCATGAGAATAGCTTCCGTATGAACTGATCGTTTGTAGCATGCACTCTATTATACTGCTCATGGTTACAAAATGGAGCGAGTTGTGCAGCTGAGACACAGCGACCTCACATTGCCACTCTTTGGCCTAAAGTGTGCAGGACTGCTGGCGATCCGGACAATCTTCTAGGCAGTCAGTAGAAAAGTGCTGTAGACTTTAAGAAAGCAACCCACTTGGTCTGTGAGGCAAGCGGAGGCTCGAATGCCATAAAGACGCGAAACTGTGATGAATCACGACATGCTGTAACATGAGCGTCTGCAGCGTTCGTGGCTGGGCGTTTACCATCGCAACTTTTGGAACCGCCATTACTCGTTCGTTTGCCGCCTCAGCGATTTCGACGGATCTGCAATGTGTAAAATATTCTCCACAGACGGGATATATTTCACCTTTACTGTACGGGCCTCCGGATCCGACACGAGTTGAACTACAACGTCACGAATCGAGGAGCCTGCACAGGAAGTCTTGCAGTTTTGATTAGAGCACGTGAAATCGCCATTTCGTCTGAAATCTTGTAAGTCAGTGACCCAGGAGCGGTCTGTACTATTGATGGAATTGAAGCCTGGAAGCATCCGCAAGGTATCGCTGGGAATTATAACTGGTCAGGAAGACACACATATCCTGAAGGGAGAGAGCGAATGGATGGGAGAAAGGCGCCAACTTGCTACCCAGGAATAATGGAACGGGTGACGCCGAAGACATAGAAACCGACCTTCGTCATGAATCTTAAGACTTGAAAAACCATGAAGTGCCGCTGAACCATATGCGAGTATGTTCGAGGGTTGGACCTTTAATAGTGGCGAAACTGCTGCGGAGACACTATGCAATGGAACCAAGTTCTGGAGTTCTCTGTACAAAATTTGAATAGTTCTGCAGAATTTCGCCGAAAAAATAGTAAAAATTACCACAAACTTGAGTTTTTTGAGTTTTTTTTAAATAATTATTTGCCTATTAGCACAAACATAGTTCTGATCACAGTTCTAAATAGCTCTCAAAGAGTTCTACAGGAAATCCTAATGATATTTTTCTGTGCAGATTATACTTTATCAGATAAATGCATTAATGTGGAATCCATTGTCACGTTACTGTAAATTGGCACCATTTTTTTTATTTTTTTTTAGAAATACACATTGTTTTTGGGGTTCTGTGTACATATACTATAGTTCTAGAGTTCATGTGAATATTTTTATGTAATTGCCCGAAAAAAAAATTTGGAATATCTGATAAGGTGTCTGATTTGTGCCCGTTATTCGAGAAATATACATTTTTCTTAGGTCTTGACAGATATTCTATCCGCTGCACATTCAATTTGTTGTTTTTACGTATGAGTGATTACTGCTTATCGTAAACAAGAACTATTGCACATGTCCCTAGAACTCTGGAAAAAAGTCTAATTTTTTAGAAAAAACGGGTGCAAATTCCACAGTAGCATGTAAATGAATACTCCATTATTGTAATTATGTCATAAAGTATAATCTTCACAGAAAAATGCTATTAGGATTTCCTGTAGAACTCTTTGACAGCTATTTGAAACTGTGATCAGAACTATGTTTGCGCTAATAGGCAAATAATTATTTTAAAAAAAACTAAAAAAAACTCAAGTTTGTGGTAATTTTTACCATTTTTTCGGCGAAATTCTGCAGAACTATTCAAATTTTGTACAGAGAACTCCAGAACTATTGCATATCTGTCTAGAACTCTGAAAAAAATTTACATTTTTGAAAAAAGGGGTGCCAACTTCACAGCTCTCCCACTATTCAGAATTGCGATATTTCACGAAATTCTGCAGAACTATTTAAATTTTGTACAGAGAACTCTAGAACTATTGCATATCAGTCTAGAACTCTGAAAAAAATTTACATTTTTGAAAAAAGGGGTGCCATTTTCACACGACTCAGGCGCAATTTTGTGTAGTTTTTCTCCCTATTTACGCAATTAGCTCGTGAACTATTATCTGGGCAAAAAAATATCATTAGGATTTTCTGCAGAACTCTTTGAGAGCTATTTAGAACTGTTATCAGAACTATGTTTGAACAATTAGGCAAAAAATAATTTGGAAAAAACTAAAATTTGTTACAATTTTTTGTAATTTTTTCTTGAATTAGTTCAGAACTATTTAAATTTTGTACAGAGAACTCCAGAACTATTGCATATCTGCCTAGAACTCTGAAAAAAAATGCACATTTTTGAGAAAAGGGGTGCCAACTTCACAGTAGTGTGTAAATGGATTCCCCATTATTGCAATTATCTCATGAAGTATAATCTGCACAAAAAAATGTCATTAGGATTTCCTGTAGAACTCTTTGAGAGCTATTTAGAACTGTGATCAGAACTATGTTTGAACAATTAGGCAAAAAATTATTTTGAAAAAACTAAATTTTGTGGTAATTTTTCCTATTTTTTCGGCGAAATTATGCAGAACTATTTAAATTTTGTACAGAGAACTCCAGAACTATTGTATATCTGTCTAGAACTCCGAAAAAAATGTACATTTTCCAAAAAATGGGTGCCAACTTCACAGGACTGATACCTGCCTCACCTCCGAGAAAATTGACTCGCCCGTCCCAAGTCACCAGTGCGCGCACATCCTAGGGAAACACAGTCACTTGTGTGGGAGCAGTCTAAGGTAATGGTGTCACTATATTTTCGAACAGGAAAAACGGAGTTGGATCAAGATGGAATGTGCCAGAGGTCGTGCAGCACGACATTTCCATCAAGGTCTTCAAGTGTGTTAGAGCGCCAGTATGGTGAAAGTTATGGTGATTCTCGTGTAAGACAGTGATGGTATTACGCTAACGCATTACGTTCCTCCACGACAGGGCTTTAGTGCACAGTTTTACTGTTTGTTTTTGAACCATCGCCTGCGATCAGGTTTGCACTTTCCGCGTAACTCACCCCTCATATTGCACGACAATACGCACAGCGCAAGCAGTGGCTGCTCTGTTTGCTCGACGGGACTGGGACGTACTGTAGGTTCCACCGTATTCCCCGGACTTAAGCCCTTGTGACATTGATTTTATTCTGAAGATGAAGGAACTACTTCGTGGCATTCGCTTCCAGAGGTTCGCACCATCAAGACAACAGCCTCTGGTAACTGTATACTACGCCTTCCACATCGGCGGCAATAGTTTCTGCACAACGCTGGTGAATACTTTGAAGGGCAGTAACAGGTGCAAGCAGAGATTAGCCTGCTTAGCCATAACAGGCGGAATTAGCAGCACACCAACTGCTGGGATGGAAACCATGCTGGATATGCCCCCATAACACCTTTGGGTCAAGATGGGGGCAGCTGCTGGTGCATACAGACTCAAATCTGGCAACAACTGGAACTCTTTGTGATATCCAGAATCACACACTAAAATAGTGAGTGAGGTAAATATAGGAAAGGTTGGGGAAATGCCAGCCGACTATATTATAACCCCATACTGCTTCAACAAGCCTTTCAATATAACAATTGGAATTGGGAGAAATTAGTTCGACACCGTACGGGGGATATTGTCTGGTTCACTGACGGGTCAAAATCCGACCAAGGTGTTGGGGCCGGGCTATATGGGGTGCAGCCAAGACTGGAGGGCGTCATCTCTCTAGGAAAACTGACCTCAGTATTCCAGCCCGAAATCATTGCCATCAGGGCGTGTGTGGAGGAGAATCTGCGTAGGTGCTACAAAGATCGTAGCATCTATACCTATTCAGACAGTCAGGCAGCCCTGAGATCACTGGCAGCTCCTGCAACAAGGTCTAAAATTGTTGCAGAATGTCACAGGGTTCTGGTGGAGCTAGGGGAAAGCAATAGAGTAAACCTATTGTGGGTCCCTGGCCACTTGGGGATCAGTGGCAACGAACATGCCGACAGATTAGCCAGGATGGGGGCAGAGACTCCATTTATTGGACCGGAACCTGTCCTGACAATCACTAAGGCAATGATCAAATTGGAGCTACGTAACTGGCTCAGAAGACAGCACGTAGAATATTGGACCAAAGTCCATCAATAAAAACTTTTGTGTCCCAGCCTCGTCGCCGCTTTTGTGTCTCGTTTCCGTCGTAGGTGTCGGTGACCGAGTAGGAGGACCGACACAGCAATAAAGATAGCACGCTTGTGCATGTACGGAGGTGAGCAGCCAGTGGGACAGCAGAAACTAGAAACACTAGAGTAAATTAGAACGAGATATATATTGCACAGAATTTATACAATACTTAACTTTTACATAGTTCAGTACGGCAGAATGCTGATACATAGTTGAGCTAGAGGCCTGCCTAGTGCCTATCCGATAGCCAAGTCTTCACTGGTGCCTATCTGATTCCAAAGTGTTAACTGGTTCCTATCTCAGTCCCAAGTGAACGATGTCGTTCAGTGGTGGCCACGAGCGGAGTTGTAGCAGAGGGCGCTCGTGGCTGACGTCGTAAGAACGCCGCGCCGTGCGTGCATGGCGGCGCGCGGCGAAAGTAGGTGGCGCGCACTTTGGACTTGTGCGACACCACAAAAACATGGCAAGGTAATGATGCCAAAGCCATGTTTTAAAAGAAGCTCTGCAATCCTGGGCCTGAACAGGAGAGAGATTAGACTCATGGTTGGATTGGTGACAGGCCATGGGAATTTCAAAAAACACCTACGTACAATGGGAATAACAGAAAAGGACCCTAAATGTAGGATCTGTGAATGCATTGCATTGGAGAATAAAAGGCACAGAATATTTGGGGCAACCAGACCCGAAGAAATTGTGTCTAATAAAGAACTGGTAAAGGGACGCCTTGCACTGTTCAAGGGCATTGGTTGGCTTTACTAGATTTGCAGGGAGCGATACCGGACAATAAACTTAGTTTCGGTGCGGGCAGTGGCGGGTTAGGCCACGACTGTTTTGGCTTCCCTGGAAAAATCAAATCAAATCAAACAGGTGCAAACATGTGACGCTTTTGTATCGTTTGTGAATAAACAGTTGCCACTATTTAAGTTCCAACGCTCATATCGCAGTCGTCCTTGGCGTCGTTGAAGGGCTGAAACGAAGGAGGGCGTGTGGGAGCCGCACTAGCCGCAGGTGCTGCGACGTGTTCTACCCTCCAGTACTCGAAGGTTTTTGTCTGCAGCTGGAGGGATCTCGTCATCTAAGGTGTTTTTTATGCTACTACTGGGACATCGGCGCAGCCGAAGGTCCGGTAGAGCCAGCCTCAGTAGCCGACAAAGGAATATGCAATAGTGTCTGCGAGCAGACTGTACAGGGGAGACACACAGACTGTGGACACCACGATGTACGAGGACTAGACAACAACAGAGTCTAACAAGGGACGCTAAGTCAGCTGGTGGACCACGGCACTGGACTACGAACAAAGAAAATAAGCACAAATACAACATAGGGAACGACAAGTAGATAGCGACGTAGACTGCGTAACCCAGGGATATACGATACTGTGCTTACAGTGTAAGCAGTAGCACAGAACTGGCTGGCGGTGTCGAGGGGAATGGGCGGGCTGCTTTAGAGAGTCTTAAATGCTCCACTCAGCCAGTGGGTTAAGGTTTGTTTCCCTGTTTTGTCACTGGCTGTGTGCGGTGCGTCCCCCTTAAAAGCTACCGGATGTAGCGGTACTGGCCGCCGCCGAGGAGCGCAGCGAGTTAGTGGCATCCTGCGCCGAGTATAACGTCGCCGAGCGCTCAGATGCTAAGCCCCCTATTGGGGGTTCAGGTCCACGGCCTCAAGCGGCAATTCAATTTCTGCGACAGTTTTCATGGACGAAAGGGTGCTACAACATACTTGGTTTTGTTACAGTGTCTCTGGAATGACTAAACACAAGCGCACACATTCACACACACACACACACACACACACACACACACACACTAATAATAATTTTGTATAAATGACTTTGCTGCGCTATGTTCATATTACGGATACTTATCAGTTTTGTAGTATTTACTGAGGTTCAAGATAGGAGTTTTTTTAATCCTACGCTGGTATGTAAGATTCTGTGCGATGATGCAAGAAACGGAAACTGACCAAGTAGACCGTTTCCACGTCACGGAATCTTCGACTGTTGGACAGACTTGAGAGCTTCCAGTCGTTGTGATCGGATGCACAGTGAACAGTAGTCGCTAATTTATTGTTTCTACGTCACGAAATCTGAAGAGGTATTTACTTCAGTATTGCTATAATTTTGCTCCGGTGAAGGGCTAAATACACCGGCAGTTTGGTGAAGTATAGGTTTATTAATTTCGACGCCAAGAAGAAGTTTTTAGTCCCCACTTACCCAGGGCTAATGTGTCGTACTGTATTACAATGGGCCGTTCACTCCCATCACTCGTCTCTGCACCAGATCTAAAGTCGTCATCTTTATAATTCTATGCAAGCATGGGTCTCATTATTGTGTTTGTTTTGCAAAATAATAAGTATGTCTGTAAACACAAACTTATATAAACCGTGATTATCCTAAGTCACATACCAAGAATATTTTGTGAATACAGTGCAGAGATTATGCTAATTTTAAGTGTATTGAAGTTCAGTTTAAAACATTAAAGCAACGAGGTAAATAACTAACATTGCTAAAATAAGGTTTAGGCTTTATTTTATACATAGCACAACTTTATGATTGCAATGTCGGTAACTAATATTTCTGTGATCAGAGAAATTAAAATGGTTACTACTTCATAAATGAACAGAGTTATATTATTCAAATTGTTAGTAACATATTCAAGGTAAGTGTTGTCTAGACTCTAAGGTTTTTAGAATTTTAGGTTTACTACGAATCGCATCTAGAAAGAAAACTGCCGATTTCTTATTTAAAAACAAGATAAAATAAAATAAATAAAAAAATACACATACGTACATTGCTACAGGCTGTCTGTTCTTTTTCGACGTAATGATCGAGAGAAATGAGACTTTTTTCATACAATGAACTCAACTTTCCTCTACCTCGTAGATGTCTACAATCTGTGACTGGAATAAGCGACGTTGTCGAAACGTTGACAGGATGATAGGAATATTCTGAAATGCAATAAAAGAGCCATATCGCTGAGAGTAAGGTCAGGACTGTATTCTGGATGATCAAACCGCTCCCCAGTGTAAGTTCTATAAATCAGTTGCTGTAAGCTCAGCCGAAGGAGGACGAGCATTATCATGGAGCATCGCAACAGCTGCATTAAGTATTTCATACTTCTTATTCTGAATGTCACGTCTCATTTTATCAGAGTAAGAGCTGAAGACGGCTGTCACACGCGGGTTGCAATCATAGGTGGCACTTCTGTGATACAATAATGCGAAAGTTGATTCCGCGATATGAAAGCGTCTCAAATTTTTTGGTAACTACATCGAGAAATACACTAACGGATATGAAATGTGGTACACCCTCTTATAGTTTTCCAATTCAACTATTTACTGTCGTACGAAACATATGAAGTACATGAAATGTTTATCACTTGGTTCATGAAACCTTCCATTCTGTGGATAAGCGACCATACGTTGGCATGCATGAAATTTATTTTTGAAAAGTCTTGGTCGCAATTAGCTTTATTTCATATGACGCGTTTCGAGAACATCATCATCAGATCTGATGATGATGTTCTCGAAACGCGTCATATGAAATAAAGCTGATGATGTTCTCCAAACGCGTCATATGAAATAAAGCTAATTGCGACCAAGACATTTAAAAAAAAAAATTCTCGTACATGAAATTATTACATTTATAGAGTAATAGCCGAACGTGGTGTCGATACGAGACGTTCAAATGCTCAAATGTTTGTAATTCTATGGAACCAAACTACTTTGGTCCTAAGACCCTATACTTACAAACTACTTAAACTATGTTAGACTAACCTAAGAACAACACACACATGTATGGCCTAGGGAGGAATCGAACGTCCGACGCGGGAGACCGCGCGATCCGTAACTGGCGCTCCAGATGGCTCGGCTGCTCCCGCGCGGCGATACAAGCTGAAACACCCATATTAGTACGTGATGCAGCAACCACGGCCGACAATACAGGCGGTCTCCTGGAATACATTCGAACGTACAGTTGGTGGATACTGTCTCGCAAAACATTATTCCACGCCTCCTCGTTCTGCTGACGTCATTGTGCGCGAGTACTGGGCTGACGAGTTGCTCAAGTCAGTTGCTGTCCCATCGTGTCCCGCACCTGCTCGAGTGGTGACTTCGGGAGATCGTCCTAAAGTTGCTGCACGTCTTGCAGAGCACGTGGTTACAGTATGTAGCCGAGCATTATCGTGTTGCACCATCAACTTCCTGTTGCAAGAATACACTCCACGGACACGTCAATACTGTGAGTGGAGAGCGGGCTAGATCAGTGCGTACCCTCAGTTCCGGTACTAGTAACCGTCTTGACACACCCACCTCACAAACCTTCTGATGTGCGCTATGGTAGTTGTAAGATCTGCCCATGGTCTATAATCTACTATATGAAATGGGTGGTTGTTATTACTTGTTAACATTAGTTTAGTAAACATCTCTTGAATATAATGTTCTTAAAATTGAGAATACATATTTTTGTGACTCGTTTCCGCCGGTTTTGGTAGGTGTCGGTGGCGGAGTAGAAAGAGACCGACACAGGAATAAAGGATGCACGCGTGTGCAGGTACGGAGGTGACCAGCCAGTGGGACAGCAGAATCTAGAAACACTAGAGTAAATTAGAACGAGATATATATTTCAGAGAGACTTAGTAATACTTGACGGCAGAATGCTGATCCATAGTTTATATAGAGGCCTGCCTACTGATGATTACTAGTGCCTATCCAAAAGTCAAGTCTTAACTGGTGCCTATCTGATTCCGAAGTGTTAACTGGCTCCTATCTTAGTCCCAAGTGAACGAAGCAGCAGGCGTGGCCACGAGCGGTGTTGCAGCAGAGGGCGCTCGTGGCTGACGTCGTAAGAACGCTGCGCCGTGAGAGCATGGCGGCGCGCGGCGTAAGTACGTGGCGCGCACTTCATACTCGTGCGACACTACACCCCTCCCCCCCCAAACCGCCGCGCCGTCGTGGCGACGAGGCTGGGACACAAAACATACGCTTAAATTATTGATACTGCTGATTCAAGAATTAATAGTATTATTTGTCCAACAATTAAGAATAATATAATTCTTGATGTTAGTGAAGATCCTGTATGTCCTAATATGTTGTCCTTACAATACGAAGATCGGCGACGTGTGTGCTGCATGGACGTCCATAACTTCGTCTACGGGTGTGACAATGTTCCTGGGATGATAGGGCTTTTGAAGAAGTGGTAAGGCACTGAGCCTTACTTAACTACCATTAAATATAACAATTTATTACAAAAATTGTTTTAAAACTGATAAAACCTGATTTAAACATATATAGAAACATAAATTTCTTAACAACAAAAAACTTGTCAGTAACCAAACAGTCGAAAACTTCAGATAAAATTACATTTTATAGCAAATAGTGTTTCAATAATAATAGGTATTCCTTGAAGAAGTTAACAGAATTACTGAACCAAATAACAACTGTAAGATTTGGTTAAACTAACCAGCACTTCACGCAAGACTGTAAGGTAAATATGTCAGTGAAGGGTTTTTTCCTTACACAACCAAGTAAAGATATTACAAATGACAACATAAACAATTTACTTAACTTAAGAGCCTGACACCCAGTAACACACCAACAACGGAGATACAGTTGAACAGCCTCCTGACGTATTCCTCTTTCAACAGTGGAACAATAACCTTTTTTTTACAATGCACAACAAACAACGCTTGGACAGAAGACCTGAAACACAGAATCCGTTACCACAAGCAACTGACATACATATTGTTAACCATACTTATAGGTAGATTACAATGGAAACACCAGATAAAAATAATCATAATAAAACATAGCAGGTGAACGTCACTGTGCAAACTCGGTGGGGGGTTCAAATTATTTTTGTACCCGCTGTGTGTGTACAGTACAATAGGCATTAGCATAGACGAAATCGTGGAAACGTCCGTGACGATCCGCTACAAAATGAGGAACGGATTGCAAATACTTCCTTCTCCAGCCAACGTGTTGCACAAAACACTATTCGCTGAGCGCTGGCTAGAACCTTCAAGCCACGTATGCACCCGGCACATACGTTCCATCGGTAAGTACTTCCATGCAGATCACAATTCTCCACATATCGTTAGTCGAGCCCTCCAGAACTCTCGGTGCAGCCACACACACCCAGTCATTCGCCGAGGACCTCCCTCAGCCCCGTCCAAATACCAGGCCACTCTTGACGCCATCTGGTGATAAGGCCGAATTCACTCTCGATCCGACGAGAGATACAGAAGTCCAGCAAGTAAACTTCGTAACTAAGTACACAGCACAGCTTCCGTAACCATTGCAACCAGCACAGCTGAGGCT
This sequence comes from Locusta migratoria, assembly GCA_026315105.1. Lineage (NCBI taxonomy): Eukaryota > Metazoa > Arthropoda > Insecta > Orthoptera > Acrididae > Locusta > Locusta migratoria. Next base: position 416,161,123 of record CM048749.1, read on the forward strand.
GCACGTCCATAGTTTGTGGCAGTTATCAGAAGGGACCGTCTCGTCGATAGGAAGGCCATAACTATAACCAATTTAAATTCACAGGTGTGGATAGCACAAGTGCGTGTCTGTGGCATAGTGCTTGTTTACCTCACAAGTTGATATCACACTGAGCCTTTGCGATAAAAAGGGTACTCATAAATGGCACACTCGTAGCTACCTTGGCGGACGACGTTGGAACAATTATCAGTACATGTAGTAGCCACCAAGAGGCATGTGACGTCATAGTATCAAAATGGACGTTGTCCATGGGTAATAAAAATTGTAGCCCCGTCTACTGCGTGAACTGTATACGCAAATTCGCCGTGCCCTTTGAAAGGAAGTATCTCGGAATTTGCCTGCAGTGATATAGGAAAATCACGGAAAACCTATATGCGGAATGATGGAGGTGACAAAAAAAAGGGAAACTTATCCCCTGGATGCGCCTCGTAATTTGAAACTGTGACTTGCAAACCGATGGTTCGGTGGCTACAGCTGTGCAGCAGCCGCCTTGCAGAGGCCCTGTTTAGTGTGGGAGGAGTGTGCCGCGTCCACGGCAGGTGCTGTCCAGACCAGGCAGCGGACGGCGTCGGCGGCAGGAGGCGCAGTCGCCTACCAGCCGCCGCCCGCCAGCTCTGAGCTGCAGACAGCCGCGGACCGCGCCGTCCGGATCCCGAGTTGGGCCAACTTTATCACTGGCCGGCGCGCCTCCAAGTTTCCGGACAGACACAATACGACTCGATGGACTTTTCTTTTTCGCGACCACAGTGTTTTGGTAATGGCCGAAGTTCTGGCCGGCGCCGATGTCGCAGCTGCGAGCAAGAAATTCCCGGCAAAGTAGTGGGTGGGTGGGTGGAAGGGGTGGTGGAACTTCTGTCTGGCGAGCGGACGCTATCCGCGACCTGCTGATCTCGCCTCCCTATATCTCTAGCCGATTCAGTCCCGTCAATATATACCGCATTCAGTACTCGGCATACAAAGGGGGCAATGTCAAGTGAGCATCATGAACACACTCACAGGACGCTACCAAACTCAATCTCCAGTTTATTCGTCTCAGTTGTGAAATTTTGATCAAAATTTTACGTTGTCGTATTTACAACTAGCTTAAAATCACACGTTTTTGGGGAGTCTTTGAGATGTGTGCAAGTGAAACGGTACCAAACACTGTTGGTGTAACTTCTTTGTTCAAAACTAATCACCAGAGGCATGATCACAACTACCCTTTTTTTATTTTTTACTTTATTTATTTATTTATTTAAATATTTATTTATTTATTTTTATTTATTTATTTATTTTTTAGCGGACCAAACAGATGGAAGTCACAAGACTACATGTCCGGGCTGTTGGTTGGATGCTCAAGCTGATAGTGAAACTGAGGATACTGGTGACTATGCGCAAAATACGATACCACCAACGTGTGTTTGTAACATTACAGTATTGAGGTGGTGAAAATAATATGTGAAGCAGTAGACAGTACTACTGGTGGTGTGAATACCTAACGTGTATAATTTGAATGACCTGTCGTGAATTAAAGTTCCTGTAATTAGAAATAGCAAGAGGCAGAATATACTAGATTGTGAACTTTTAATGGGATTTTGGACCATATGTATGTAAGAGTAGTAAGGACATTGTTTATGATTACATACACACTATTTTGCCAGCACTGAACATTAATTTATGCCGATGTTCACATACTGTGATTAAGTGATGAACATTCCAGAAAGTTCGATAGCTGAAACGTCAATATAAGAGACAATTGTGTTTAACAAACTGTGAATACAGGTTTCTGATGAATTATTTAGTGTGTTAGGACATATAAAATTCTTCAGTCTTGTAGATAAAAATAAATAAGGAACTTTTGTCAATAATTAGAAAAATTGCTTACGTAAATAGCTTTGTAATTACAAAGAATTAGAAATATATGCTAGCCTATTTTTGTAATGCTCACTGTCTTATGCTTCTGGGAATGTTAGTATAAATCTTCGTTTCCTCAGTAATAGATTCAAGTAAATTTATTTCTTAATAATGTCGTTTTGTAAAAACGATATATTTCTCCAAGAAAATGTGTAAGAGATTCATTTCTTTAATTCCAGTTTTGTCAACTTGATTTGCTGTGTACGATTCTGAATGTATTTTGTTATAATTCAACAATTTTTGATTTTAACTAAATATATTTAATTGCATCCAACAAAGAGAACTGCTATTACAATTGTTAACAAATGTATATAGGGAGCTCTTACAAGGAGGCCAGTGTTTTGAGTTGATGTCTGTGCAATAATGTCTGTGACAGTGTATTGTATGTGGTTGGCTAACGTGGAAGTTTCGAGAGACGATATGGCGGCAAGGCGTAACGCAATTTTGTGAAATAAATGTTTCGAAAATGGAAGAGCATCACGAGATTTCATTTTGATGAGCTTCTCACCCAGGAAGAACCCAGTTTAGTTCAGCAGCACAAGCAGGACCCCCGCAGTCATCGTTGCAATATAAAAGCTGAGTATTGAATTACATATCAAGCACATCGCCCCATAGTAATAAGAACCATTAATAGCTGCTCCAACGTGAACGTGGCCAGTACGATTTGTGGGACGCTGGAGACGTGTGGACGCGCGTTGTCATGGAGCAGAGTCACTTCCTTCGTGAGCAGCCCAGGCCGTTTGCTGTTCATGGAGTTGCATAGGACACGGAGTATCTGACATTACATGCCCTCCCATGTTATGGTTTCCCGTACTTAAGGAATTCGGACCTCCAACGTCGAAAAATACGGTGAGCAATGCATTGTCTGCCGAGGGCGAAGTCCCCCTCCCTTTTTTTTTTTTTTTATCTAGGGGAAGCTTACGACATATGCACTGCGTCTCTAGAGGTTTGCGCTAAGTTATCTCCAGGAGGCACATTCAAAGTTGAACCGGTTTGGTAGTTAATGCGTTTAGAACCTTACATTTAAGTACCTCTCATATATCTTCCAATCATTTGACAGTTCATCTTCTCCTCCGTGCTGTCTCTAGCCTGTTCCTCCTCTCTCAGTCCTTTTCATGCTCACTTCCCCTTGCTGGTCCTCACCTACTCGTAATCCTCCTCCCCCTCTTCCAAACTCTGTCACCCTATATTTGTCTATCACCCTTTGTGATACTAAAGATGGTACGTGTAATTCGTAATAGCTTTTCCCTAATTACGTATCGTCAAATCAACTTCTCCGCGCCTTTATGGCTCCTATTTCTCCAGCCTCTCTCTCTCTTCTCAGTAGTCTTGTGTAGTTCGCGAAGGAAATAGTTCGGAAGAGCGCTCCCACAGGAAAACTACGCAAACTAGTTCGCAGATCCCTTGCTTCTTAGTTCGTCAGCTCCTTTTCCGAAGACTGACGGGTAACAGCGAGAGGACGCGTGAATCCCTTCTGCCAGTTTCGAGCTGAGATGCAACTCATCTGTAGTTTTAGTAGCGGTAGCAAAAGCGAAAACGAGCGGACGAGCTAAAAAGAGCGACGTACTTCGCGGCCGAGTTGCGAACTAAAAGGAGATCTACCGGTCGCGAACTAAAAGATGCGCGATAGGTCGCGAACTAAAACATGCGTGATAGGTCGCGAACTAAAATATGCGCGATAGGTCGCGAACTAAAATATGCGCTATAGGTCGCGAACATAATTAAAAATCACGTTTTTGCCGTCTGCTGATGAGAGCCATTTCGAGGTTAGCCTCTGCCTGCTAGATTACATAGTTCAGTCCTACAAAATTTCTGCTTCGAAGTATTCTGCACTCTGCAATATCTGACTAATAAATTCCATAATGCCAAGATATAGAGATAACTCTAAACTTAAACGCGAGTAATTATCCACGAACTGTTTCTTTTGGTTTGCGTGATATCGTTAGCGGCTCAAGCAGCAAGCGCATGAAGCAGCTAGGTGGGGGAACTTCTCCCTCCACCTGCCTGCGCAGACCACGCCGCTCAGTCGTCACTGGGAGCTGACGAACTAAAAGAACGAACTAGTTCGCGGCTCTTCCGCGTGAGCGCTCCCGATCGCGAACTATTATGCGCAAGTCTACTTTTCAGTCAGTTACCCTACATCATGTTCATTCTTCCTCTAACCTGTCTATCACCTCAACTTCTGCACCACAGTAACTTCATCAAGCTCTTATAAAGTTGTTACATATTACATATTATACGAATGGAGCAATAAATTTCGGATAACGGAAACACAGGTGGCCGAACACTCTTTACTAAAATTAGTTGAATGCTTTAATTTTACTGACTGAATTTTTTTTTTCTAAGCTGTAGCTGTGTATAATACCATCACTGTACTGAGCACGTATCATGAATCGAGTTCTGTGAAAAGTCAAAAGCAGTGCCACTTCCTTAAACCACCGCGTCAGAATTGATTGTTGAAAGAGCATCACACTATTTCCACCATTCTTGGATCCATAAGTAAGTAATGAAATAATGTACTGATAAGTCTAAGACAATGACGTGCGTACTTCTTAGCACAATAGAGAACAAGATGAGTAAGAACTACATTGGTTTTTGTGTAGTATGATTATATCATAACAGCAACGAGAATGAGAGAAAAAGGATAAAAAGTGAAGTATACTTTGCAAACGGGACATCACGTGATAGTCCAGCCCACACTGAGGAGACTTTTCTGGAGACGGTACATAGAAATTATCAGTTGTGATGTAATTCCATGTTGAACACAGGGAAACACGGATTTACTGATGAAACTTTTTTTGTATCGAAATAACAACATGGAGTGTAATTTCACGTTTCCAAGACTGTGTTAGTTTTAGTTTACCCAAAAAAGTTTAATACTTCTTGTGTCATTATCATTGCTTCTGTTTATTGTTGCGTGTTACCTGTCGCCATCCATTATTTAATGGTGGGATCTTTATATCTGCCATACTTTCTACACCTTCTGATCTGCAAATATAAAAACTATTACGTTTCTGACACTGTAATTATTTTTACAGTTTTTTTTCTTTTTTAAAAAAATGCCGAATCATTGACTTTTTACAATGACTGCTGTTAACCAGAACACTTTATTTGTGTCATAACACCTGGATTTTGCCGTACGAATATGGTACACTTTGATTTGCCGGAAAACTTTTGGGAGATATGCTCCATCGTTAAAGAAGATCACGTATAAAACATTTGATTTCAGAGGCGGTCAGCTAGGTTTGTTACTAGTTGGCTCCATCAACGCGCGAATGTTACCGAGATGCTTCGGGAATACAAATGGCAATCGCTGGAGGAAAGGAGACGTTCTTTTCGGTAAAGACTGTTACGAAAATGTGGACGGTTGGAATTTGAATATTACTGTACATCGATTCTACTGCCACCAATCAATATTTCGGGTCAAGGCGACGTAAGTAAGGTAAGAGAAATTAGGTGTCCCAAAGGGGTATACAAGTTTTCTGTTTCCGCTTGTTCTACCCGGGAATGAACAGAATGGAAAATGTGGTACGAGCTACCTCCCGTCATGCACCTTACGCAGGATTGCATAATATGAGTGTAGATGTACATATTTCTGTATCTGTATAGCAATGGGAATGCCACTTGTTTTTTTGGTACAATATGTAGTATATAATAATTCAACAACACATAACCTGGCGGTAGCAACCTTTATGTTAAAATCTATAAAATGCGGGTGAAAAACAAGCGTGCGAAAGATAACACTCAAAAATCTAAATCTGTAACATGTTGGTTGGTAGCTGACGTCATAGACACAAGAAGGGCATGCGCATAAATTTCTGCTGTAGCGGCAGCTCCCGCCGCCATTTTTGTTTCGAGCGGTGATAGCGTCAGGTAGTAAAAAGCCGAGTTTTTCCGCTGTTATCGCTTTTAAATGTCGCCTGCTTCATTTCTAATACACATACAGTCACAGGAAACAAGACTAAAATGGTGCTTTTTGAGGTCTTTTAGATTATTTGGATTTCATTGGTTTCCTTAAAGTTGTTCTTAATATCAAAATTTATGAAGAAAACGATGTTTGAAGCTACTGCGATGTTAGCCGCGGTGGATTAGCCGAACGGTCTAAGGCGACTCGCTGCGGAGTGCACGGCTTCTTGCCGTCGGAGGTTCGAGTCCTCCCTAGGGCATGGGTGCGTGTGTTGTCCTTAGGTTAGTTTACCTTAGTTTAAGTAGTTTGTAAGCTACGGACTGATGACCACGCAGTTTGGTCCGATAGATTTACAAACATTTGAACATTTTTTACTGCGATGTTAATTTTATTTACAGCTACTGCGATGCTAATTTTAGTTCCTGCATCGGCAGCGTAATTTCCTAATGTTCGCAACAAAATCTTCATTTAACGAGGATAATTAATTTACTGACCGAAAAAGGGTACATACAAGAAGTAGGTAAACATGAAAAAACTATTTTCTATCATTCTAGCTGTTCGAGTTTTAAAAGAGCATTGAAAGGTCGTTGCTAACATCAGCACTATACGCCGCCGAAGTCGTAAGTAAAATTGACTAGTTTTATCACAGACAAAATTTAAATAAAAGCCCTGATAGCTGTTAAAATTCCATTAGCTGAAAAGTGTTTTGAAACTATAAATTGTGAAAATGCTTTACCTTCGCCTTGGATGACAATCGATATATTTGCTTGATTTTTGAGCACAGAATTTATCAAACTAAACTAAAGCGCAGATCTGGTAGGGCATCTGGTATCCCACAAAATTAAGCTGTCGAATGAGTAAAAGTTGCTCACAATTCACATCCAGGTTGGCAAATATAAGAAAACATATTTAACTATTTGTCAAACCATATTACAACTATTTATTACTAAGAGATAAATTTTTAATCCAAATATATATTTTCTTTTTAGTGTGTGTATTAGAAATGAAGCAAGCGACATTTAAAATAGATAACAGCGGAAAAACTCGGCTTTGTACAACCTCAAACTATCACCGCTCGGAACAAAAATGGCGGCGGGAGCTGCCTCTACAGCAGAATTTGATGCACATGCACGTCTATATTCAGGTGCCCTAGGTACAAGGAAACATAGTTTACTTAATTTCTGAAATGGCCCCGTGCAATATCTGTGCCCTGGCTTGGAGTATGACGTCGAGGGCTCGCTCGGAGCGGCCATTCTTGTCCGTAAGATGGCCCGCGCCCGTCCCGGTGGTTCGTTAATGGGCCGTTAGTGGCCAATTACCGGCACGTGACGTCACACCGGCGTCTGCGCATGCGCAGCGGGACGGGCAACGGCGCGGAAAATTGTGCCAGGCGGCGCCCGCCGGTGCACTCGGCGCCTGTTGCGCGCGCGCAATTGGTCGTTAGGCGGAACACCAATTACCGGAAGGGCCGCGGAAAATGTCCCGCTTTACATTTACTTGCGTATATTCCATGTCGTCTGCTGTAATAGAGAGGCCTTCTTCTCTTTTTCGAGATTAATTTGTAGTGGGTATTCTTAAACAAACCGTTTAAAATGTGTGAGGCATTTGTGAAATTATGAGGTCAGTGGTTTTCTAACTTGGCTAACGCGAGGATATCATGAGGAATGGTAGCGCGGGGAGCTTCCATCACAGAAGAGGAATGCCTAATAATAAACTGCTTGCTCGTATTGAAAACTGACCGCCGCTTAAATTTTCTATTATTGTGATTCTCTGTGGCAACTTTTACTGTTTTATTATTTTATCTTTCTGTTATGGTCACAGGGCGTTCGTAGTTACCTCCCCTCGTCAGAACCATCTTAATAAAATTTGCAACCCTGAGTATTATATTGGCATGTAATAATCCACTGAATAAAGAATTTATTTTGAGCGACGGATAACGCTGAAACTGAATCGCAGCTACTGATACTGAATATGGCGGGCGGTCAAGTCTTCAGTTTAAATCGTCGCCACGTATTCCTTCCCCTAATCATTACTTCTACTAATTACTATTACGCATTGACAAATCGGGGTATTTTTCGAATAACAGAATGGGGGGCAGATTCATAGTTTAACGTAACATTTAATGATACTTGAACACATGGATACTGAAATGTGCCGTCTGGTTGGATACAGGAAAATTACTTGCCTCGCGGCAAGTCAGCCACCCTGACGGTCCGCGCCACCAGCCATACCCGCCGCTCAAGCGCCTCTGCCGCAGGGTTCTCCGCCTGATGACCCTTCCGGCCACGCACGGCTGACTAAGTGGGCTGTTATACGAACCCAGCAAGCAGTCCCATTGACGTACTGCGCTAGCACCTCGAGTGAGCCACCCGCTAATTGAAGTACAGCTAATGAAAAGTTTAGCCTTTTGTTGTAGTTTTCAGTCCGCAGACTGTTTTGATGCAGCTCTCCATGCTACCCTGTCGTGTGCAAGCCTCTTCATCTGAGAATGCGTTCGGCAACGTACATCCTTTTGAATCTGCTTACTATATTCACACTCGGTCTCCCTCTACGATTTTTACCCCTCACACTTAGTACTAATGCTAAGTTGACAATTCCTTGATGTCTCAGAATGTGTCCAACCAACCTATCCCTTCTCTTAGTCAGGATATGCGAGGAACTCCTTTTCTAGCCGATTCGGTTAAGCACCTCCTCATTACTTACGTGATGTACCCACTAATTTTCATCAAAAGGTTCAAATGCTTCTATAGCTTATGGGACTTAACTACGGGGTCATCAGTCCTTAAACTTACAAACTACTGAGGAACTAGCTAACACTAAGGACGGCACAAATATCCATGCCCGAGTGGGGATTCGAACCCCCGACCGTAGTGGCCATGGAGACCGTGACTGACGCGCCGCAGTCCCCTCGGCCACCGCGGCCTGCTAATTTTCATCATTCGATGATATCTGAGAATGTGTCACACCAAACTATCCCTTCTCTTAGTCAGTATATGCAAGAAACTCCTTTTCACCCCAATTCTGTCAAGCACCTAAGCACCTACATTAGTTACGTCATCTACCCATCTAATCTTCATCATACATCTGTAGCACCACATTTGGAAAGCCTCTATCATCTTTTTGCTGAACTCCTTATCGTCCACGTTTCACTCCCATACAGTGCTTACACTCCACACAGATGCTTTTCAGAAATACTGGATGTCAACAAATTTTGCTTCTTCAGAAACGCTATTCTTCCCACAGCCATTCTGCATTTTATATCCTCTTCACTTCGGCTATCAGAAGTCATTTTGCTACGCAAGTAACAAAACTCATTTACTAATTTTAACGTCTCATTACCTACTGTAATTCATCCCCCTGATTTTCTGACACTACATTCCATTACCCTCGTTTTACTCTTGTTAATGTTCGTCTTATACCTTCATTTCAAGACACTGTCCATTTTTTTAACTGCTCTTTCAGGTCCCTTGCTGTCTCTGAGAGAATTGCCAATTCGGATTAGCCGTGCACACTGGGGCGCCGTGCGACGATGCACGCGGTTGTTCGCCGACGAGGGTTCGAGTCCCCCTGGGGCATGAGTGTTTGCATTTTCCTTCGGTTAGTCCGATAAATCTACAAACATTGGAATTCTGACAGAATTACTTTCAGCAAACCACAAGGCCTTTTCTCCTCTCCGTAGACTCTATTTCTCTCTCCAAATTTGCCTTATATTCCTTCACAACTTGCTCAATCTACAGACTGAACAACATTGGCGAAAGGCTACAACCCTTACTCCCTTACCAACCACTGCCACCCTTTTCAATGTCGTTCGACTCTAACAATTGTGGTCTGCTTTTGTACAAGTTGAATATAACTCTTCGCTCCCTATATTTTACCCCTGCTACCTTCATAATTTGAAATAGTGTATTCCAGTCAACATTGTCAAAAGCTTTTTTCAGATCCATAAATGCTAAGAACATAGATTTACCTTTAATTATTCTAGCTTCTAAGATAAGTCGTAATGTGAGTATTGAATTGCGTGTTCTTACATTTCTCTTAAATCCAAACTGATATTCCCCAAAGTCGATTTTCAGCTTTTTTTCCGTTCGTCTGTATATAATTCATGTCATTATCTTGCAATAATGACCTATTAAAGTGATAGTTCTGTAATTTTCACATTTGTCTGCACTTGCTTTCTTAGGAATTGGATTCACTATATTCTTCTTGTAGTCTGAGGGTATTTTTCCTGTCTCATACATTTTGCATGCAAGTTGAAACAATTTCTTCATGACTGGCTCTCCTGACGATGATAGCAGTTCAGACGGAACGTCATCTACTCCAGGGGGTTTGGTTATACTCAAATGTTTTAGTGTTGTGTCAAATGTTTCTCGTAGTATCGCATCTCCTACCTGATCTTCCTGTATTTTGTCTTCCATTTCTAAAATACTGCCTTCAAGTTTATTTTCTTTGTTTAGGCCTTCTGTATATTTCTTCTGCCTTTTAACTTTCCATTCTTTGCTTAGTAATGGTATTCCATCTAAGTTCTTGATATTCATAAAGCTGCTTTTCTTGTCTCCAAATGTCTCTTTTATTTTCCTGTAGGTGGTATCTATCTTTCCCCTAGTTATACAGTTTTCTACGATATTGCATTTCTCCTCAAGCTACCTCTGCTTAGCCAGTCCCCCATTTCAGACACTGCTTGCCTAATGCCCTCTCTATAACTCTCAACCACCTCTGGGTCTTTCAATTTGTTCAGATTCCATCTCCTTAATTTTGTACCTTTTGGCAGTCTCTTAAGTTGTAACCTACATTTCATAACCAATAAGCTATGGTCTGAGTGTATGTCTGCCTTAAGATATCTGTTACAGTTTAAGATCTGGTTTCTAAACCTTTGCCTTGCCTCAATAAAGTCAATCTGATACTTTCCAATATCTCCTGGTCTCTTCCAATTGTGTAACCTTCTTTTACGATGATTAAACCAAGTATTTGTGATGATTAAATTGTGCTCTGCACAAAATTCTACCATACCATCTCCTCTTTCATTCCTTTTCCATATTCACCTACTACATTTCCTACTACTGAGTTCCAGTCCCCTATCACAATTAAGTCTTTTTCTCCTTTAACGCACTGAATAATTTCTTTTATCTCCTCATACAATTCTTCGATCTCCTCATCGTCGGCAGAGCTAGTCGCCATACAAACTTACTATTGTGGTCGGTGTTTGCTTCGTGTCTATTTTTGATACGATAATGCGTCCACTATGCTGTTGATAGTAACTTAACCGCATTCCTATTTCCTTATTCATCATCAGACCGACTGCTGCATTACCACCAACAGTTTTTGTATTTATAACCCTGTACTCACCTGACCAAAAATCCTGTTCATCCTGCCACCGAACTTTAGTATTCCCCACCATATGTAACTTTATCCACTCCTCTTTTCAAATTTTGTAACTCACCTACCCGATTGAGGGATGTAACATTCCGCGCTCCGATATGTACGCTGCCTGTTTTGTTTTTGTTGATATAGTAGCAATAAATTTCATATCCGGGCTGTTAAATATATGTGAGTAGCTTGTTATCAAAGGCGGGCGTCTGTCGTTTGCAAATAACTGAGATAAACGCCATTTTTATTACGAAACGTGGAGTTAACACGTATGCATGCTAGTTTGATGATCATTTGCAACTAAATGATGACCAAACTAGCATGCAATGTATTAACTCCACTTTTCGTAATAAAAATTGCGTTTATCTCAGTTATTTGCAAACGACAGATGTCCGCCTTTGATAACAAGCTACTCATGTATGTACAGGGTATCTGATTGAGAACTAAAATCCGCCGAGGTGACGTGGACGACGCTGTGACGTACAACAATCAAGATATACCTCGAAAGTGGATGGACATCACCAATTGATGAAAAAGGTATTTCCTCTGTGTCTAACTTTCCATATTTCCGAAAAGGGTATTCACGTTGATATGTTCTTCGAAATATCATTCAACGCAATGGATTCAGGGCTTAAATATTAATATCGATGTTTAACATATATGTATACACAGCTGCGACAGCCACTGCTATGAGAGTTTACACGTGACACTCGCATCGATAGTAGCACTCCTGGAAGAGAAAGAACCTACGGTAAAAATATTGATTGTTTTAACGATATTTTTGCTTCATAAAGGAACAATATATTATTTGCTTTGTAAGCCTCAGTAGACTGTTAATAGATGTGAATTATCATTAAATAAACGCAAAAAGTAGCGATTATCACTGATTCTACGACGTACGTTAAAACGTGTTTGTGGTGACCATTGATGTTATTTACATAGTCAACAATATGTGGCTACCTCACAAGTTGGATATCATATGAGTCACTTGTATATGCACTAGAAGTAAAAGCGAAAAATACCGTGTATCGAAAAGAACTTCAATAAACACATTATAACACCAAACACTGTCTCATGTTTCCCTTGTCACTGCAGCGTATGAGGTACCGAGCACTTTTTCTTTCATTGCAATTCATGCTGCGTTCAGCTAGTAATAAATGAAAGTTTAAATATTATGAGTAAACGAGGGATGTAACTTAATGTGTAAAAAAACCATTGCCGCGGCGGAATAGCCGTGGGCAATGAGGCGCCGTGCTACAGTGCACGCGGCGTTTCCCCGTTGGGGGTTCGAGTCCTCCCCCCCCTTGGGAATGGGTGTATGTGTTGTTCTTAGGTTAGTTTAACTTAGTATCAGTAGTTTGTAAGCTAGGCACTAATAACCAAACCGTTATGTCCCATATATTTAAAAACATTTGAACATTTTTTTTAAAACCATTATGAAGCAGCACGCCGCTGTGCTGTAGCAGTCTGGAGTAATCAGACCAGTAGCGTGACAGAATGGCTAACTTTGCAATACAGACAACTGTGACGTGGAAGCCACAATCAATGTTAATGTGAATTATGTAGGCAGTTGTTGGGTCTTTCACGTACATCTTGAAGGCAGCGACCTGAGGTGGAAGGCCCCCGTTGCTCTAATAATCAGAAAAATCAATAGGAAGAAGAGTTATTTAAGAACCACAATCGATCCTGATAGTGTGAAGAGCACTGTTGCTCTGCAGTAGTAGGCACAAACTGTATCGCATACTGCAGCAAGTCATCATTGACGTACAACAACCCCGAACTATTGTGAACTTACCGCCGATTAGAAATATTGGTAATTAATAGCATTTGTAATTAAACAGTATGAAGTTCACTGCAAACATTGACCATGCCAATGCACCAAATGTTACACAATTTTAATCTTAATAATTATGGTAGCAATGTATGTACGCAGTTGGGTGACAACATTTATAGTTAGGCCATAGGTAGAAATTCTCCACGTTGAGATTTGCTGTGTGCTTGTAGCTGAGGAGAGGCGGCGAGCAGGCCGACGTTGGTGGCTTGTTCCAGCGTAGGATTTTCCAGGCTCGTTTCCGGTGAGGGGAGAGAGGGACAAGGCGAGTGCCAGGCGCAGTGCAGTGCACAGCGTGAAGTAAAATATTCTAATACTACTTGCATTTGAAGTAATACGATGCAGTTAGGAACCTGTAAGGCCCTCATTACAAAATAGCCTGTTGATAAATAAACAATACATTAGCTGATATAGTCACATCTGGCGTAATATGTTTAATTGACAATGAAAAATAATAAATTACCAATGAATGCAAGACAGTTACACAACTAGCATGAAAATGTTTGTTTATAAAAATAATATATTAACTATTTCTCATTTCATTTTCAATCAATCTTGCGTATTTTATCTTGAAGTATTCAGTTAAATCACTTATCTGTGATATAAGAAATTGCACGATTATAATAAATAGTACAAAGGATGTTTATACCAATATAAAAAAACTAAGAAGACATTTGTTTAATGTGTAGTGTAATTATTTTGATTTTAAGTTTTAGATATGTATTGGCTGAGCACTGTACGTTGGCAAGTCGGTTAGAACAGCTCACATGGGGAAGTTGATGACGTAGAGAAAAAACCCGGCAGTTGGGCATTAGGCGCGCGCAGGCAGGAAGTGACGAGTCGGGAGCGAGTTGAGTAGCTGGCCGGGCGGAGTCGCGCTACGGCAGTCGGCCTGTGGATCTCCAGGTGGAGACTATAGATTTTGGTGTGGCAATTGCCAGGTGTGGTTGCTCGTCGTAGACTGCACCAAGTTGAATCGAGTGCTACTGTGTGTTGTGAATATTTAGCCTGTGGAACAACGTGTGCATCGCTCTGAATTGAAGTGACTGTGTTTTGTTAATGTAACACGTGTTGTCGCATAGGCATGGACATAGACGGTGTTCGAGACAGGCACATGGTGTGAAAACAATTTGCGACAAATATTCATTTTGTCTGGGGGCTCATGAGCTATAACTTTATTTGATAAATGTGTCAATGTACAGACGTATCAGCCACAGGGTTTTAATATGGTGTAATAAACAACATAAAGTGAACTTTCACGTGTTTTCAAAAAATAGTAGTTAGTACACCCTTTTCTCACATGAACTTCTTTTATTATGATTTTTTTTTTTTTTTTTTTTTTTTTTTTTTTTTTTTTTTTTTGTTAATCATATGCAGGGAAGGAAAGCTGCGAACGCGTGATATCATCCCCTAGAAAACGAGTCAAACAGTAGCATTCACAGTTCCAGTGTTTTTGCATGTTTAGGAATTTGGTTCGCAGTTGGTAGTAGTGAGTTTTAAAAATTAAACTTTCCCTATTTAAACTCTCACCCCGATCTTCACCCTCGCACTATAGAGGCCATGTCATCTGACAGGTTAGGAAACACTTGTGTCGTCAGCGTGGGCAGTTAAGGCTACCCTGGCCTGACGTGACAGCAAGCCCCAGAGATGAAATGCTGGGCAGTGTCGCTATTTCTCACCGTCACCAACCGCAAACTCTGCTGAAATCCACAGAGCAGCGGCCTTGGTGGGCACCACCAACTGGGGCCACGCTGGCAACCTCTATGGTTCACGACCCACCGAGTTACGTGAGACCAAATGGCTAAACTAAACTGCGTCCCACAGAGGTCTTTAGGGTCCATCGTGTAGCAGCTGGCACCACCAGAATTTCTGCTGGCGCTGAGCCAGCACTTTGATGCTGTTCACGAGCTACCATTTCCTCTTGTCTTAGCTGCTCCGATTCACTATGGTCGCACGCTAAGAGATGCAACGAGACCTAATGCTCATTGGAAGTTAACCTGATGCATGAAAGTCAATAACTGCAAAAAGAATTATCCTCATTTGGTTGTTTGACTCTCTACGGAGAGTCCGCCTCTGATGTTTCTAAAGTGCAACAATCAAGAGAACTTTCTCTTCATGAAGGTCAATACAGGAGAATTATCCGGCCGCGGTGGCCGAGGGGACTGTGGCGCGCCAGTCACGGTCTGCACGGCCACTACGGTCGGGGTTTCGAATCCCCCCTCGAGCATGGATATGTGTGCCGTCCTTCGTATTAGCTAGTTCATAAGTAGTTTGCAAGTTTAGGGCCTGATGATCCCGTAGTTAAGTGCCATAAGCTATACAAACATTTGAACAGGAAATATCTCTTTCAGTTTTACAGGATGTACATCCCGTTAGTATCAGCCACTAGACACAATGCACTAACAGTTGAGCCTTAAACACAAATCCACGGTGGTAGACAAAACTCTTCTAATTGGCTAGCAAGACTGAGCTCACTGCCTCCCTCATGGGGCACGAAAGGCCACTTGTGACCTTAGGTGTCTGCCCTTCAGCAGAAGTAGCAAACAAGCACTACATGTGTTCGGCCTTTGTCTAGAACCTCTGTGGCTAGCCTGTTGTGGTCAAGCCAAACCATAGGGTAGCTTCTGCATGCAATTGTTTCTAATATTTACGTGTGCAGCCTTCTTTCTGAGCTATAAACCCACGTCCTGTCCTGAAAAAAGAGCTAGTAAACAGCTGAAAAATTCTAACATCACTCAGTAATATGCGACTGTCAACTCATAGCAATTTGGCTCTGGTTGGATGAATTTATTCAGGACGATGTCGGAGTGTGATGTGTGTGAGCTGGAGAAGGGGAAAGCGGTAGACTCTCTATGTGAAAGGCGATGGAAGTCGATGATCTGCTGGGCTGGGAGTGGCGTGTAGTAGGTCAGGAGTCCAGGAGGAGAAGGCCACCCCACTTTATGTAATTATAATCCGTAATATCCCTTTCTCCCGAAAAATCCAATGCAAATGTTCTTCAGATGTACACGCCTGTTCAAATGTTTGTATAGCTTATAGGACTTAACTAAGGGCTCATCAGTCCCTAAACTTACAAACTACTTATAAACTACCTTATACTAAGGACGGCACGAATTTTCTTAGATGGCAGTAATGAGATTATGAAACAGAGGTAACGAGTTCTTTACAGTTAGAAACATTTTTTAACAATGTTCAAATAATTTTACAATTCGAAAAGATGAAGTTTCTAGAAATAACATTAAGTGTGCGAAATGTTATATGTCGCTTGTATAATAAGAATTTACAGATGTAAGACTTGAAAAGTATGGAAGGAATGCTTGAACACGGATGTTACCTAGTTCCTATAATATTCAATACGCAGATTTATCCAACACAAAAAATCTCCGTATAAAGTCGGAGAGGTGGTTAAATGATAAGAGTTAAGGGATAAATCATTAAAGCTATTTTAATTTCTGTCACAAAAGGCGCGATTAGTTCAAAGGAACTACTAGTATTAAAACAGCTAAAAATACAAACAGTGAAATAAGCGTAATCGCATGTAGTTGTACTAAATCAGGTGATGCTGCTAGAATTGGATTAGCAAATGAGACAATAAAAGTAGAGTTTTCAGCACAAGAATGGGTGAAGACAACTAAAAAGATATAAATTCCATGTTGGAAAAATTACGTTTAAGACTCGTTAATTTGAAGGATCATGATTTTTTTGTGTGTTGTGTGCAGATTTAACAGAAATTTTTAAACATAAATTTTAATCTAGATTTAGGCAACTAAACCATTTATCAAAAATGGTAGTTTTCACTGTTTTAACTATACATAAGAGTGGAAAGACAATTTGAACTAACTGATACTAGCTATCAAATCTAAATTTGCATTTTTTTTTACGAATATGGACTTACGTTTGTTAGATTCAGGCAGCTTGCACATTATATGTTAACGATTATAAAAATCACAGTTCAAGCCGGTGTAAGCTTGAAAGAAACTAACATCTATAAAATTATTATTTATTATGAACTGCGTAGTATTTAAACTTTTTGAAGCCATTTACAGTCATACTTAATTAATGCCAAGAAAACTTAAAGCCGCGGTGGAGTAGCCGAGCGGTCTAAAGCACCTCGCTGCGGAGCGCGTGGTTGCTCGCCGTGGAGGTTCGAGTCCTCCCTAGGGCATGGGTGTGTGTGTTTGTCCGTAGGTTAGTTTACCTAGGTTTAAGTAGTTTGTAAGCTACGGACTGATGACCACGCAGTTTGGTCCGATAGATTTACAGGCATTTGAACATTTTTGAAAACTTAAATATGGTGGTATTCATGCAATTTCAATATACAATATTCGTAAATTCCAATGTTGCTTTATTACTCATTTAATTATTTTTCACTACAAATAAAAAGAAAGCTGAACGCTACACTCAAAACTGAGTAATATTTTGTAAACTACACTTAATGCATATTGTAAGCAATCTGTATTGAGTACATAGGACGACTGAGAGGAAACAGCTGCATTGCAATAGAGTGTGTTTTAGGAAGAACCGTAAATATTAGCTAGTTGCAATAAGAAAATGACATATGTTCCGAAAACCAGTAAAAACATAGTATTTCAATTTCTGAAAAATAAAGAAAAATAGAGACGGCATGCAACCCTTAGAAATGCGTAGGATATCTTAACGAAGCTAAAGAAATACAGTTAGACACGATTGGCAAGTTTTTACATGAATGGAAGAAGTCGTCTTCAGAAAAGGGGAATAAATTCAAAACTGAGGTAAATCAACAAAGAAATACGGTATGCAGTCCCTAGAAATACGTAGTATTTCATAAACAAGCTAAGGCTAGAAGAGAAATTACTGGGGGAGTCCGAATGCAAAGTACAAGTTTGGAAACGAAACTGCAGTTTAAAATAGATGGAGAGGAAATCACAATTTACTAAAGGAAATCAGAAAGATACATGCAAAATTTCTTGCCTGAAGGGCATAGAAACTGACACAGGGGTAGCTCAATGCTTTGTTCTAAGAACACACCATGTGGAGTATAAATCACTCACAGAAGGAGAAAACAGAAAAGAATATTTCACATGCACCACACAGAATAAAAATATTCCCGCATTTTAGTCTGGATCCACAAAGCTATAAAGAAATTAAACAGAGTTCATACACCGCCAGCTAGCCTCACACAGGTTACCGATTCCCAGCCGTTATCAAACCGAATTAGTTGCATATTCACCACATTTACCTATGTAAAATCATCGAAATGAAATGATCGGAGAAATTTATCCCGAAAAATGAACCTAAGATCTGAAGTCTAACAAACCAGACAACGAATCGCTACCATCTCAAGGGAGGAAAAGAAAATCAGAACGTCTTACCAGGTCGATGCACAGCCACAGAATATCCAGACGGTCCACGAACCCGCCACCAGGGGCCGGAAATCCTGCAGAAATCGGCAAAACCTCGGAAATTGAGGTGGTGGGAGTGAGCTTAAACTTGCGCGTCTTGCTGTGGCTCGCTAACTGGGCATTGCCAAGGCAGCTTGAAACCAGGGGGTGGAGGAACCTCTTTGGTAGCATCAATAGCGGAGGTGGGTACCGACAACCTATCGATACAAAGCCAGAGAACACCAGTAGCGAGCAGCCAGCAGCCGACGACGAAATTTCTCATACATACACTCAGACCGCCATGCTAGAACATTTTCATGCATGCACATACAGCAAGTACACATCATTCTCACAGGGATAGTGGCGTCATGGAGAAACATGCATTTATAGCTGCTAAGTCCAAGACATTGAAAAAAGCGTGCATGGGCGATCTGTGGTATTCATAATTCACAATGTAAGGCCGAGCCATTTGGTCGATTTCATCAACGCCATAATTGGTGTTATTATAGTATGCCAAAGATTCTGGTAGCTTTTTATGATACCGTTCATCGATAGTTAGTGTGTCATGTATTGAACTCAAAATTAGAACATTTTTGTTCTTTTTCCCTGGCAGCATGTTAAAGTCATATCACCTGACTTATAAAGAATAGTTGCGTGCAAATGTGCTACAGCAAATTTTGGTTTGCAACTTGGGAGGGATATATTCCTCATCATAAACAGCGCTTGTTGCCTTATCTTCTTGTAATTCACCAGCTTCACAAACATTACGAGGATCTTCTCCTTCGGGTTCACCATCTGACAGTGACATCAAGTATTTTACAATATTTTTTCAGACAAACTATTTCTTTGAATCGCCATTACAAAACAACTGAAATGTGGACAACGGAAACTGCGCCACTTAGTCTGCAGAAGACAATAATCAAAGTAGGGTGGTAAATGACAATAACTTTGGATATGTGCGAAAGCAATTATTCCCATTTAGGTACCCGTCAAAATGACGGATTTCGGTCGTTGTAAGTAGGAGTTCTTTGAGACACTTTTCAGAATGGTCCTACAAAGTAAAATCTTTGCATACGTCTGCCTAACAAATATTTATGAAAAGTTCTAGAAGATGAGACCAGCAGAAGAATCCATAAAGTAGAATAAGTCTACGGAAGTAGAATACCCTTCTAGTGTTAATATAGTTGAAAGGCAAGTGTAAGGGAAGTCATTGTCCAGCAGGTTATCTGGAGACACTAATTTGTGAGTAGTACACCCACATGGGCTTCACTTATGACTGTTTGAAGAGAAAAGACTTTCGAATGAGGGCTGCAATATACATGTATATTAGGCGCAATCGAGAGCTGGCACCCATCTTCAAGAACTCCGCCTACTCCTCTCCTTCCTATATATGAAAACATATACATATGCGCCAAGTTTCACGGTGATTGCTTAAACGGTGTCAAATTTGCAAGGTTTCCTCCACCATACCACATTCACTGGCTTGAAAACTAAGATTTACGTGCTGTCTTTCATGGTGACCAGTCAATTTTGATGTCTGTTGTTACTTACCCTCCGCCATGCACCTACGTAGACCTATGAAAGGTAGCCCATATATTACTTCTGGGTGTAAGCTCTCTTCTTTCCATAATTCATTCAAATACTTCCATCTATTTCAGCGTGAAGAGAAACAAACGCATTAACCCATTGTGAGATACCCTTCAACAACGTACCATATGGTGGCTTGCAAATTATCCAGGTATTAATGCGGGGTATAAGCTATGTACCTTACAAATTCCATTTAAATCTGTCCACCCCTTTCAGCATAAAGGAGTAGCAATCGTATTAACCCACTGTAAGGTACCTTTCGCCACGCACCATACTGTGGCTTAAGAAAGGTAGCTCATGTATTAATCAGGGTAAAAGATACCTCTGAACCAAATTTCAGTCATATCCGTCCAGTCATTTCAGCGTGAAGCAGTAAAACACGAATTATACAATTGTAAAGTACACTCCGTCTTGCACAATAAGAAGTTAATTTTAGTATGTCTATATCCTTAGCGCGAGAGCAAGCAACGAGTTGCCAAAGTTTTATCACAGTAGGATTTACGATATGGCCGTGCACAAATACCAACGAAAAGACAAACAAACAATCATTAATTTTCATACAGGGTGTTACAAAAAGGTTCGGCCAAACTTTCAGGAAACATTCCTCACAAACAAAGAAAGAAAATATGTCATGTGGACAAGTCTCCGGAAACGCTTAATTTCCATGTTAGAGCTCACTTTAGTATTTCGCTCACTGGAACACGTTATCATGATTTCATACTCTACCTGTGCTGCTAGAACATGTGCCTTTACAAGTGCGACACAACATGTGATTCAAGCACGATGGAGCTCCTGCACATTTCAGTCGACGTGTTCGTACGCTTCTCAACAACAGATTCAGTGACCGATGGATTGGTAGACCAATTCCATGGTCTCCATGCTCTCCTGCCCTCAGCCCTCTTGACTTTCATTTATGGGCGCATTTGAAAGTTGTTGTCTACGCAACCCGGTACCAAATATAGAGACTCTTCGTGCTCGTATTGTGGACGGCTGTGATACAATACGCCATTCTCCAGGGCTGTATCAGCGCATCAGGGATCCCATGGGACGGAGGGTGGATGCATGTATCCTCGCTAACGGAGGACATTTTGAACATTTCCTGTAACAAAGTGTTTGTTTTGTGTCTCGTTGCCGCCGGTTGTCCTAGGTGTCGGTGGCCGAGTAGAGAGAGAGACCGACACAGGGGAATAGGATGCACGTGTGTGCGGGTACAGAGTATGAAGTGACCAGCCAGTGGGACAACAGAAATTAGAAACACTAAGCTAGATTAGAACAAGAGATATATTTCGAAGAAACATCATAATACTTAACTTTAACTGAAGACTAGTGGAATGCACATACATAGTATAACTAGATAGAAGCCTGCCTACTAATGAGTCCTAGTGCCTGTCCTAATCCCAAGTGAACGATGCAGTTCAGTGGTGGCCACGAGCGAAGTCGCAGCAGATGGCGCTCGTGGCTGACGACGTAAGAACGCCACGCCGTGCGTGCATGGTGGCGCGTGGCGAAAGTACGTGATGCGCACTTCAGACTTGTGTGACACCACATTTTGAAGTCACGCTGGTACGTTCTCTTGCTGTGTGTTTCCATTCCATGATTAATGTGATTTGAAGATAAGTAATAAAATGTTCATTGTGAAAATTGAATTTGATAACGTTGGCGTGAAGCCTAATCCGTCGCATGTCAACGCAAGGACGGAAGTCAAAATTACCTTCCTCCAATTGGGCCAACTGGCGGTGAATCGAGGAAGTACAGTACATACTAACGAAACAATTAGGTATTTTGAAAATTGTCTGTACGAATTATTTCGATTTACATTTAAAGAGAAATACTAAAATGAGCTCTAACATGGAAATTAAGCATTTTCGGACACATGACCACATGACATATTTTCTTTCTTTGTGTGTGAGGAATGTTTCCTGGAAGTTTGGCTGTACCTTGTTGTAACACACTGTATATCGATATCGTCAGTATATCGAATATAGAAAGGAGTCATCAATACCTGACTTAGTGAGGATACAGGGTTTTAGGTTTGTAACCTCTTTGATACGTTTTGGTCGAACGATAGTTATCGTATTTTTTCAAACCGTCTTGTTTGCAAATTTTTTATTAGTTAATGACGCGTTTCGCCCTTTAGCAGGGCTCTCCGTGGTGTGACACCGTAAGTTGTTATTGCGGTGTTTCTATTTTCCTGGAATGTTTTTTTGCTTTTCCTTGTGACCCTTAATCGAAGCGGTTGTCTCTGATGACACAAGATAAGCCCATGTTTACAATTGCGCTCACGGGCGGTGGGCGGGCGTGGTGTGCTGCTCCACCGACTTGTACAGACTCCGATACCCTGCTAAAGGGCGAAACGCGTAATTAACTAATAAAAAATTTGCAATCACGACGGTTTGAAAAAATATTTATTCTGATTGCTGTTGTACACCATGGATTGGAAATCATTCAATAGTTATCGTTGGTGTGCAGCGAGAGCTGCTGGCAACAATGCTTCGGTTGGAATGTTCTTTGTTTGTTGGCCGGTGTGCTGAAGTCTCCCGCCGACCGCAGAGCGAGGCGGTAGCAAGTCGGCAGTGAGTTCGTAACCTGCGTTTAGTGGTGGCTAAAGTTTTTGCCATTCCGTCGTATTGCATACGGGTCGCACTTGCATATTGAAATGTTTCAGTGTGGACTTGTAGACATTCATCGTAGTGGTACACAGTTATTTAATCAGTGTATTTAAAGGGAAGAGTTTTTAACATTTGTCGTTCCATAATAAAGGAAGTTAACAAAGTCTACTGTTATGGATCAACTTAGTAATTGCCCGCATCCCATACCGTCAAATCATTGGAGCAATTATTAAATGATTAAGCATAAAATAGAATGTAACGGCAACTTCGCCCATCGAGGATTAGGTGGACGCAGCTGAGACGTTACAATTTCACAATATATAACATTAATAGTTATTTGACTGATCCACATTCTTTATTAGTGTAAATAAACTGCTAGTGTATTCAGTGGAGTTGTATGTCACTGTTCTTTTTGAAGTCAGATACGAAGGCCGACGTCGTGTAGGGGTATGGAGCGGCGAAAAGTTGCACTGACGTGACGTCCCTCGGCAAACCGCGTCTGGGAAAAACTCAGTGCCATAAGTTGATCATCGGCGCGTGGGCCGCCGGAAAATGTGTTTCGCGGAGCCGGAGGCGGGTGGAGGTGGAAAATAAAGGCGCGGAAAACTAATTCGTCTAGAATGACGGCAGAAATGGGTGGTTGGGGGTAGGCACGACACCGCACGTCGGTCCCTGGGGAGACCGCAGCCGCCGCGGCAGGAATCCAATATTCGCAGGCGGCCTGCACGCCTCTGCCGCGGCGCGTCTAAAGGCGGTCGCCTCTTCCCAGAGGCAACAGCGTCCTTAAAGGATAACCGACGTTTAACGGCGGCTACGGCCTGAAGGCTCCCCACGCAGTTGTGCGGCTGGTTTCGAGATTTCCTGCCACTGTTTACAACTTTTTCGAGGTAGTTTTTGCTGTGACTGAAAACTTAGTAGGTAATAGTGCCGTTTGTTTAGCGTTATTGCCAAAACACCACTCGTGCGCCGATCACTGAATGTATTTCAGAGGACAAGGAAAACAAGGCAGCAATACAAACCACTGGATGACGCAGAAGTGTGGAGCATTGGGTGCCACGTAGAGCCTCACAGTGTCCTGTTGCAAGCTTCAAAGATGAGGGAGGACAATAGGCTCCAGTACCCTAAATGGTTGCCGGACTGCTATCGACTTCGATCCCATACTATAATAGTGCGAACAGTTAGAGTATGGTGATGTACAAGGCAACAGTACAACAGCCGCTCACTACGGCTACGTGAGGTTTCTTTCTGTGGAGTTTCCTACTAGGGGCCGGCCGCGGTGGCCAAGGGGACTGAGGCGCATCAGTCACGGTCTGCACGGCCACTAAGGTCGAGGGTTCGAATCCTCCCTCGGGCATGGATATTTGTGCCATCCTTAGTTGTAGGTAGTTCATAAGTAGTTTGTAACTTTAGGGACCGATAACCCCGTAGTTAAGTCCCATAAGCTTAACAAACATTTGAACATTTTTTTCCTACTAGGGTGCCACAGGTAGCTTAGCTGTCCCGACCAAACGGTTCCTGAACAAGTGTTTGTGAACAGACCCTCCCTCACTACCTGTCTCCCCCAGTCGCTCACCATCAGTGCAGGTGTTGCCACCGTTTCTCAGACAGTTTCATCGTCGATAGCTTTCACTGCCTGCATTTTCGTGTGAGATTTCTGTTCTGTGGTCGGCCGCGGTGGCCGAGGAGACTGAGGCGCTTCAGTCACGGTCTGCACGGCCACTACGGTCGGGGGTTCGAATCCGCCCTCGGGCATGGATGCTTGTGTCGTCTTTAGTGTAAGGTAGCTCATAAGTAGGTTTGTGGACTGATCACCCCGCAGTTAAGTCCCTTAAACTTAAACTTAACAAACAGTTGAACATTTGAAACGTGAAATATAAAGGCTGTGACAGCAAGAGGGACACCTGTAAACCTCTGCCACAAAGATGACGCTTTTAATTTCTGCTGTCTTAAAAAAAAGCTAACAAGCTGTCCTATGTTCTGCCCTCGTGTTGTGAGAGCCAATATTTCCTTTCATTTCTGCCGGCGCAACTACAATTACGCCGTCATGTTGTATGGTACGGGGTGTCCAGAAAAAGGCTCCCTGATTTCAAAATTAAATATCTCGATAACAAGGATCGATAGAGGAATGCAGTAAACGGTATGTTTATTGTAAAAGCTGTAAGACGTTTATACAGCAGTTTGAAATAATAGTTACAAAAGCTACTAACAGATGGCGCTGTAGGCTCTACAGCTCATATCAACATACATAAGTGAGATAATCGTATGAAAACACTCTTTGAAAACAATCACATGACAATGTTTTCAAAATGTTCCCCATTGCCACTACAGAGGTGGCGCAAACGAAGAATGAAATTCGCCATCACATTTCGTAGTGTCTCAAACCGAAATGGATTCACATGCCACAGAGATCGCCGATTCAAGATCGTCCAGCGTGGCGGGATGCTTCGGGTAGACCATGTCCTTCACTGTGCCCCACAAAAAAAAAAAAAAAAAAAAAAAAAAAAAAAAAAAAAAAAAAAAGTCACAGGGAGTAAAATCCGGTGAATATGGAGGTCAATCCATGCCTTCCCCAGTAAATTTGGGATATTCCAAAGCAAATTGTTCCAAAATTGCTACGTAACGTGCACCAGTGACCGTTCCTCGAATGAAAAAGGACCAATAATGTCTCTGCTGCATACTGCAGCCCACACAGTAACTTTAGGAGAATACCGGAGTTTCGCTTCACACCAATATGGCTTTTCGGAACCCCAAAATCGCCAGTTCTGCTTATTCACGTATCCATTCAGGTAGAAGTGTGCTTCATCTGTAAACCAGACGCAGCCAACATCAAATCCTTCAAGTTCAATCATTGTGAGCATCTGATTAGCAAAGGCAACCCTTTGTTGCACAGCTCGTACGGGTATGGCCTAGTGCGTTTGAATTTTGAATGGTAACATGTGTAGGCTCTTTCTCAGTATTTTATCCGTGCTGGTACGCTTCAAACCAGTCTCAGACGCAATTCTACGCACGGATGGCATTGGTTTTCGCTGAGTAATTCCAGAAACTGTGGCGATATTTTCAGGCGTAACTGCGGTTTGCATGCTGCCAACATGCCCCACTAGATCATCAGTTACGCTGCCTGTTCGTTGAAATTTTGCAAAGCGCATACTAATGGTTTTCGCATCGGGTCCTTTTAAAACATTAAATCGTGCCTGAAAACTTCGCCTTGTTGCCGTAGGACCCTATTCTAACATGTGGTTCTCTAGCACCAGAAAAACGCGTTGTTCAATGGAGTACATGGTTTTAATCTCTTTCTTCGGTACGCTAACCTCCTTTCACGTTTCAGTAGTGGAACTGATCGATCTGGGCTTCGGATCACTATTTATACTAGGCATTACGTATGGCGATTACAGCGCCATTTCTTAGCAACTTTTATAACTATTATTTCAAACTGTTGTATAAATTTCTTACAGCTTTCACAGTAAACATACCGTTTACTGCATTCCTCTATCGATCTTTGTTTTCAAGATTTTAATTTTGAAATCAGGGAGTTCTATTCTGGACACCCTGTAGATTGTAAGTTTTGGAACTGATGACCCCACAGTTAAATCCGTTAAGCTTAACAAACATTTGAAACGTGAAGTATAAAGGCCATGTCTGTTACAGTCAGAGGGATACCTATAAACCTCTGCGGAAAAGATGACGCTTTCAATTTATGCTGTCTTAGAAAAAAGCTAGCAACTTCTCCTATGATCTGCCTTCGTGTTGTGAGAGCCAATATTTTCTTTCATTTCTGACGGCGCAACTACAATTACGCCGTCATCTCGTATGGTATATATAAGGGTTATATGTTGTTGCAATGCGTTTTGTTAAATACATATGAACTTGCGTTTTCTTCTCGTTTCATTTGAAGTGCTTCATTCAAATAGCTTCAACTTGAAAGTTACCAAATAAACATTATGTACATGTGCTTGTGACTGAATCATTGGGTACATGAACAAAGTTAATAAATTAATGCAGTCTACCTAATGTCATTAAATGATTACACAACGTCTAAGTTCGTGATAACGTGTTGGAAATGTGTGTATCGTTTTTCTGTAACTGCACCAGACCAGAACAGAATAACCTATTTCGCGAACCGTGATTGTACTAAAAAGAATAAAGTTAATTTCGACCATAGTGGTGTTGTCCTGACAATAAGTGACGATGATGACCAACATAAATTTCTTGTCCAACTGAAAACGCCGGAAAACACGCGTAAAAAAAATATTACTTAAGTTGCATTCAGATTCTCATTTGAAGCTTACAATTGCAAGTTTAACTGATAAATGAAATTCCAAACAAATCTTTAACCTATTTCGCTGATCCGTGCTAATATTTAAAATAATCAACTGAAAAAAGAACCCAAGGTCCAAGATACGGCCTTGACAATCCTTGATCCGTTGGTGCCTGAGGGTAACGTACTGGCCGGCAAACTTAAAAAAAAAAAATTGCCTTCTTATTTCTTGTCCCAAAATAGTCTTCACCAGGAAATAATGTCATTAACTCACTCCATTCAAAGATAAGAAAATATCCTCTACATCTCTGGTATTCCAAATAAACACATCGTGTGCCACATCAAGTCAAACGTACTTTACGCAATCACATTATTGACTTGACTGCCCCGTTAACCTGATACACTCCAGCGGCCGAGGGGACTGAGGTGCTCCAGTCACGGTCTGCACGACCACTACGGTCGGGGATTCGAATCCCCCCTCGGGCATAGATATTTGTGCCGTCCTTAGGATTAATTAGTTCATAAGTAGTTTGTAAGTTTAGGGACTGATGACCCTGTAGTTAAGTCCCATAAGTTATACAAACATTTCAACATTTTAAAGACCCCAGCGATGCTTTTCAAAACCAGGCATCCCAGTTTTATCCTGTCCACACTACGTTGCATGCATGTAAATTGGCATAAATCGGTTGAAATAAAATACTCATTAGCATATACGTATCAGAAAAATATGGCAAGTGAATGTATCATAAATTACAATGTAAATAAAAATATATAATCCCTAAAACGGATTTTCGTCTCAAACATGTCAAAGACATTAATGATAAATTTGAAGCATTGGATTGAAGTTTGTGATGCGACCGGGAATCGAACCCAGACTGCCATGCTTTCTAGGCAGACGTCTTACTGATAGCTCACCGCATCACTAGCGATTAAGACGCCTCGGAATAGTCTAAGCTCGATTTCCCTCATGTCACAAACTTTAATACAGCTCCTGTGTTACATAGAACATTGGACTACTGCCAAGGCTCTCCATGCAGCGGAATAGCACCTCGGCAATGGACATACTCAAACATTCCTGTTTAACGTGATATAAATATCAATGTAAATACAAATATAAGATCCCTGAGACGGATATTTATATCCCCTTAAATAGGAATTTTCCAATGTGTCCGTTGCCGAGGTGCTATTCCGCTGCATGGAGAGTCGTCGCAGTAGTGGCAATGTTCTGTGGAACAGAGAAGTTGAATTAAAGTTTGTGACGTGAAGGAAATCGTGCTTACACTATTCCGAGGCGTCTTAATCGCTAGTGAAGGGGTGGTCTAACGGGACCGGTCGCCGTGTCTCAGCGCGCCCGTTCTGGGGGCCAAACGCCCTCTGTAATAAAATAGCGGAGCCAGCCATTCAACGAACAACCACGAACAAACTGAACTAACGACCGAGAATCGTAGATTTACAAAAAAAAAAAAAAAAAAAAAAAAAAAAAAAAAAAAAAAAAAAATATCGGTAAGACATTTGCCTACCCGGGTTCGATTTCCGGTCGCATCACAAATTTTAATTCAGTGCTTCAGATTTACCATTAGTATCATAAATTTTATTCTAAAAAAGTTCTGTTGTAGGCGGGCAGGCTGCTTATGCACAACTGTCCCTCTTGTCCCATAATCTTCATTTGCTGTCTGTCATAGATCCACCTGGGGCAAAAGGTTCATAAAGAGACACTACCAAACGGGACTGACGGATGATACAAAGTTTAGAGAAGGGCAGCTCTCTTAGGTTGTCTGCAGATTAAGCTGTCATAACTCCTCATGCGAAGTCATCAGAAAATAAGGAACAACTGTAGAATGATTTAGGCATTTTGTCTGTATACTGCGAACAGTAGCAATGGAGATTATATAATGATCTGTGAAGATAAGATAACGAATGCAGAAGGTTGATCTGGCCTTCTAGAGTTCCGGAAGAGAGGGAGATGAGTTTATCTGTAGTTTGGCAGCTTAATAGCAGGCAGGAGCAAAACATGTTGCGAACGTGTAGGGCGAAGTCTGTCATACGGGGTACGATAACTGCAGCTTGGTTGCCGGAAATTGCGTATTCCCGAGCCACAGGATGGAGTTTCATTGGAGGTTGCTTGCATAACTTAACTATAGAAAAATGTTACACTCTGCTTGCTTTCAAACTACGTTCTATAATTTGGTTACTTGTAAAAGTTAGAAATTCAATGATAACAAACATATCTATTATCAGCTTATTTGAAGACTCCAACAAACTCAGAAAAGTAACGTACATCCCTTTAAATGATCAAGACGTAATATTTTCAAAGTTCGAGAAGTTAATAGCCTACATGGTCTAAATATTATTACAACGAAAGTACTAAACGCTCTCAACCAAATCACCAGGTAATGTCAGCAACCACAGCAACCATTCACACTTATCATCTTGAAATCTATGCTTTTATATATGTTGTATTTATTCATTTATTTATATTTTACACCTGATTATTGGGAAAATTGTGTATTTCTATTGCAAACAAATCAACTTAATGCCGCAAAACATGCATACTATGTTACCATACTTTTGTAATTATTTAATCAATATTAAGCCAATTTGGCAGTAAGTTGATTTAATCGCTTAATGTCGGATATTGTGCGCCTTCATGGTCAACAAATTTTGCGTATGCATTTATCAATTATCTATTTTATATTTGTTATTAATGATGTGAATGAGACTGAATTCCGTCAATGAAATATTGCTAAAAAATTCTGCCAACTAATACTTACCTATCTATTGCAACTGACATCAAACAATACTTTTCACTGCACTTGAGATTCTAACACACAATGGTTTGAATATGAACACACTCTTTCCATACAGCTAACGAATATTATAAGATGAAATACAAATACTCTATAGGATCGTCTTGTTGGAACTACCCGAAAATCCCTATTTTTAATATCTCTATTGCAATTATAATATTTCACAACTTCATTTATTATTAATTTATAGAAAAACCTTTATCGTTTCTTTCCAACATTTTGATTCACTGTTGCAGTTTTTGTAATATCCCGGACGCTGCATGTATTTGTGAACTGCATCAAACAAAAAATGATAAACTACGTACAGAGGCAATTTGTGTCTCATCTTTTTTCATAAAATTATTGTGTTACGTGAGATCTTATACGATTTCGGTTTCCAAGATAACACTGGATATACTTCCATTTCGTGGAATATTATGCACCATGATCAGTATGTAATTTAAATAAGCCGTAAAAGTCAACATTGATCTTAAAAATTTCACGTGTTTATTATACAGCAAATCGATTACAGTCACATCATGTCCAACCTTAGTGTTACAATACACACATGAAAGCAGGTCTTAAATCAACATCTTAGCTGACAATACACTGTGCGGCTAAACATTTAAAAAGTATCATCGTAACCTTTAGGTAAACCTAGTTAAACATTTTATTAACATACCAACTTAAACAAAATTATATAGTTTATCCCGAAAAATATATAGAGAATATAAGTATACAAATTAGGTGCTTCCGCGGAATGCAGCAAGACATTTTACTGAAATTCCTTCCGAAATGCGAAATTTTTTGTTTTGTTATTAAGTCCAAGAAGAAATAAAACAGATGGCTGGCCGACATCTTAGCATGCCTTCTACAATTGATCATGAGAGAAACTCCCTCTTAGTAGATTCAGACTACAAACACTACAGGATTGGCCTTGTGACCATCTGAATCCTCGTAATGAGAACTTCCTCATTTTTGAATATTACTTTGTGTAGGAGATTGATTTTCGGTTTTCATATCCATTGCATAGTTCTAGTTATTTAGATTTCGAGATAAGATGATTACTGCGCCAACCTTCAGCTGTAAATTCTACGGTAGTAAGCCTTGCCATTGTCCGTTATTCTTGAGCGAATTGATTCCCAATGTTCCGCACCCTAACTGCATTGCGATGGGAAAGATGAGATCTTCTTTTATTTTGTTAATAATAGTATTCGCGCATTAATAACTTTTAATAACACACGCACAATACAAACAAATCGGGGGGAACCTGTTAATGCTTACAGCAGAAGAAATCTCGATCAACATGAAAAGAAAAAAACAAATGCTGTATACTATAATGCCTGACATAGCTCATGATACGTAAATTTGCGGTGGCAAAACCATGCTAGAATATCAGTTCCTTGCATGTTAAAATGTTCAGAAAGAGTTAGTTATGGAGAAAATTGAAGTCATTTCGAAAAATACGTTATTGATCATTCTACTATTAATTTTTGTCGAGAGAAATGAATGTTGTCTTGAGAAACAAAATAAGTCAAAATTGTTTCCATTATTTTTCTGATAATTGTACCGATATTTTAACAGTTATTCTGCAATTTGCAGCAAAGACGATTCCAAGAAATGTTAAATCATTAAAATCAGTCCAGCAGTTCTTGTGCTATAAATGGTGAAACTACGCCAACTTCCTTTAGTTAGATGTATACTGATGCCTGATAGTATAGGCACTAGTAATTTTAACAGCAACAAACACAAGTCTGTTCGCGAAATCGGTACTGTTAGGAGTCTTAGCCTGCGCTACATTCGCAACATCACTCCCTTTGCTGTATGCATGTCCGTGCTCCTGTATCCTGCCAGAGATACGTGCTGCAAAAGCGTCCATAGGAGGTCAGCGGAGCTTGTATGGCTGCGGAACATGAACGGGAGATAGCATCAGCACGCACTGTACCTGGTAGATAGCGGTAGGCACGGTGAAAGCGGGAGGCGGTGGTGGTGTCCTTTGACGTTGCATCTCTTCCAAGAGAGAGAGTACCGTAACACTCACACGAAACAAGGGCTCTTTGACGTTACCATAGAACGCAGAGATTGTGATAGAAGTAACGAGAGAAACTCACGCTGAATACGAAGCACATGTGGTGGTTCATTATTGCTACTCTCGTTTGCAAATGGATGAACAGAATATGAAAGCAGAATATACTGTTTACTCAGATCAAACCAAATAAATAGTAGCTACGAATAAGAAATTAGAGGGTCACAATTACTGAACTACTAGCAATCCGACCCGGTTTCCCACGGGTAATTTATGTTCATAAAAACCTATGTGTGAATGTTCATATTTATGTACCCTATAGACTCCAAGATGGTTCGAACAATTTGAGAAAAGTTCAGATTAGCGCAGTCGATGATTCTATGACGTTTGGTAGAGATCGATATAGATATTTATTGATTTGAAGAATATACAGCGAAATATGCAACAGTAATTACTCTTTGGAAAAGATGTATCACCAGTTTTTAATTTTAATGTAACTAGTGATGTGTATCGACAGAGGATAATGTACAAAATTTTAACAGCCATTTGTAACATGCATTGTATTATCACGGGTTGAAAGAAGCTAATTGTTTTATAATGGACTGTAGAATCCTAATCTAGTCACTGACTTCAAAATTGTGCAATTGCGACAGACAAAATAAATTGTTTTGCGAAAACTTAACTGACTGCAAAATAGGTAGAAAATTAAGACGATGGAATATGGAGAAATTGTAGGAACCAGAGGTGGTTGAGAGTGTCAGACGGAGCATTAGGCGAGGATTATCTGAAACGGGGGAAAATAATACAGTAGAAGAATGGGTAGCTCTGAGAGATAATGAAGGCCGCTGAGGATTATACAGGCAGAAGGACAAGGCCTAATTGATTTCCCCGGTTATCACAGAAGACACTGAACTTCTTTGATTAAAAGAAAAAGTATAAAAGTGCAGGAAGTGAAACAGGCAAAAGGGTGTATAGACGCCTCAAAAATGAGGTTGACAGGAAGTGTAGACTGGCTCAGCAGGAGTGGGTAGAGGAGAAATACGCTCGATTCTTCGCAGGAACGGTTTTGTTGCGAGAAATGGGATGCAACTGGCAGAGGGCACTACCATCCTCGTTTGTGATATGTTGACACTTTGGGTAGGACGGGAGCGTGTATGGGTAGCCTAACTTTGTAGAGCCAAGACGTTTCCCAGACCAGCACAAAGGTGTCATGAACCACATGGCCAGCCTTTAGGGCAAAGAGAGTGGGCATAAATACTCGTAAAATAATACTATAGTTTCTGACGTCGGATTGAAATCTAATGAAATATGACGATTCGTTAGGTCAGATTAATATTCAAAAAGTTGGTAAAATTAATCGCCAATAAAATCATATAAAACTGATTTTCCCCGACAATCTAAAATTACCGTTTGCTTGCCTGACCAGAGGCGAAATAATTTTCCGTGTCCTGTATTAGTTAATATATTAAATTGGTAAGATCGCGATCAGCCACAAAGGCTACAGGGGCCGTTAAATTCAAACCCGGAGAGCCAGTGTCTTCGCGGAAGGACACTTCTGTTCCCGCCGTCTCTGACGACTTGCCCCCAAGACGGGCCGCCATCCTAGGAGGCGTGAAACCGTCTTTTGCGTGCCAGAACGAACTCTTAACTGGGCACTGGTCAGGTTGGTAACACGTCACTAGTCTTGCCGGCGGAAGAATGAGCTGTGCGAAACGCGCGTTAACAAAACGGACGTGAGCGACGTGGCCGCTCTCAGATCGGCAGTTGCTTCAGATGCTTAGGAGGACAGGTCCGCGATCGCCTATTGTGCAGAAGCCGCCATGCTCAGTCTTGGTGATATTTCGTTGACCGACAGCAACTGCACAGTTCCACCGAGCAGGTATTCGCGATTAAAGTAAAGTAATTGCATTCGGTCGCGAGTTTAATACATATACAACGGTCTGCATATCTGGCGATAGGCGCGATGATTACTAAGATGCTTTTCCTTCAGTATTTGTGCCGCCCCTGTTTCGGGCTCATTCTATTGTACTCATGACCAACGGAAATCTTCATGAAACTCAATACGCTCTCTTTCTCTCTCGTTAAAAGCTGGTCGAACTATTTGAATGTACTTAATTTTCGATGTTTGCTCTCTACTGTCTGTCTTGTCCTGCAGCAAGAATCAGTAACCTTTAATAAGATGTAACAGGCTTCCTCTTAATTCTATGTGCTACATTCAGAATACAAAGATTATTTCAATGAACTGTCCGACTTCTTATCTGTAGCCTTCCCCGGTTGCTATCATTTTTATTCATTTAATAGAAACCCAGCTAGAAGAGAGGAGGTCCAATGCTGGCAACTGTCTCAGGAACAGAAGATTAACAGGTAAGTCACCTGTTAATTGGGAAACGGAAGTCACGCAGATTTATTTAAGTCATAATCTCGTTTCTTTCTTCCCACAACCAACCATAGGAGGAGACAGGTGCTCCAATTGTTCAGTTTGTGTCTTTGTAAAGAGCTACGATGCTGTTTTTGGAAAGTCATCTTCATAGCTAATAATGGCTTTTCAAACAGCTAACACAGTTGTCAATGGCACATCATCGAAATCTGCCAAGTTGACTTCAAAGCTATGGTATATAAAGGCTTTATAATTAATCGGTGTTGTACAGCGACCACCTTGCTGCATTCCTCGCCTAACCGTGTGTCTAAGACGTTCAGGCTGACCAGGCAGCCTCCAAAACGTCCCCTACGATTGTCTGGTTGAAGACAGAGGCGAGTCTTATACGAGAACAGCTCTTGATGCCAGTCTATGCAGCATGCTGTCGAGCACACCTTACGCGTTGCATGTTGTCTAGTTGTGAAGAAAGCCGGACCTCGTCATTGACGTCGGGAGTTAAATTGGATTCATGCGGCCTAGTACGTACAGGCTGAGTCGAGCCACATCGGTCGGAAAATCTGAATATCAATGTTTCGCAGGTGCTGAGAAAAGAGTCTCGCCTGGTATGTGTCATCTCTCTTTCAACAAAAACATGGCAAGGTAATGATGCCAAAGCCATGTTTTAAAAGAACCTCTAGAACCTCTGGAAACCTGGGCCTGAACAGGAGAGAGATTAGACTCATGGTTGGATTGCTGACAGGCCATGGGAATTTCAAAAAACACCTACATACAATGGGAATAACAGAAGAGGACCCTAAATGTAGGATCTGTGGTGACGGTGATGAAACTGCATCACATCTAATCTTCGAATGCATTGCATTGGAGAGTAAAAGGCACAGAATATTTGGGACAGCCAGAACCGAAGAAATTGTGCCTAATAAAGAACTGGTAAAGGGACTCCTTGCGCTGTTCAAGGGATTTGGCTTTACTAGATATACAGGGAGCGATACCGCACAATAAACTTAGTTTCGGTGCGGGCAGTGGCGGGTTGGACCAAGACTGTTTTTGCTTCCCTGGAAAAATCAAATCAACCCTGCTAGAAGAGAGGAGGTCCGATGCTGGCAACGGTCTCAGGAACAGAAGATTAACAGGTAAGTCACCTGTTAATTGGGAAGCGGAAGTCAGGCAGATTGATTTAAGTCATAATCTCGTTTCTTTCTTCCCACAACCAACCATAGGAAGAGACAGTCGCTACGACTTGTTAAGGCGGACGCTTGCTCTAAGTGGGAAATCCGTGTTTAGATCCCAATACGACACAACTGTTCATCTTAAGGCCAATTCACACTGTCCGTCACGTCAACGTCACGTCACGGAACCGTCACGTCAAGTTGTATTCACACTGTCCGTCTACGAATTGTAGACAATATTATTAACGGCTCCTAACGGCCCTTTTAAACCTAGCGCGCGTATGACCTTGAGCGGGACTTAGACTCTGCGGCGGCTCGCCAGCAGCACTCTCACAGCGTACGCGTGCCAAGGGAAATCTAGTGGCACGCGTCAGCGCGGCGGTTGGCGTCGCCGCGGCTACGTCCGTTATCGCTGACGTCACTACTCGCGCGGGTTGCATACCGCGCAGGGGCCCATGATTACGCAACACCGTTGCGCGCACACATCACTACTAGCGGATTACAGCTGCAATTGTTCGTGGTAACGGTGATACTTTAAAGGCGCAAGGTGGACTTGAGAGTTTTAATAATAGAGATGTGATTGCTTATCGGACATTTCAAGTGTTTGAAGTGTATAATAAGGATATGGGTAAATCGTATTACTCTTGTAACATGCCATTTGTTGTTAGAACTCGTAATCATCGTAGAGTTAACGAACAGGAAGGCGTCGCTATTAGGATTAAAGGAATTACTCTTTGGAAAAGATGTATCACCAGTTTTTAATTTGCGCATTGTTCGTGGTATCGGTGATACTTTAAAGGTGCAAGGTGGACTTGAGAGTTTTAATAATAGAGATGTGATTGCTTATCGGACATTTCAAGTGTTTGAAGTGTATAATAAGGATATGGGTAAATCGTATTACTCTTGTAACATGCCATTTGTTGTTAGAACTCGTAATCATCGTAGAGTTAACGAACAGGAAGGCGTCGCTATTTGGATTAAAGGAATGTTGAATTGTAGTAAGATTAGAGTTATTGGAGATGTGTTGTATTATTATCGTCATTGAAATAAAGAAGTATTTTTAGTTACAATAACAGTTTTATTTTAAGATAAGGACACACAGCAAAAAAGAAACCTATTGGGTCACGGGCAGTGACCCATCCCAAGTCATCCCAGTAACTGATTCATCAACAACAAATGGAGAAATCGTGGGGGGGTACCAGCAATGGGGGGAGTAACGACTCCCCTAACCATGCTTATAACAGCGCGCAACAGTGCCGCATAATCATGGGCCCCTGCGCGGTATGCAACCCGCGCCGATGTGACGTCAGCGATAACGGACTTAGCCGCGGCGTTACGCAACCGCCGCGCTTACGCGTGCCACTAGATTTCCCTTGGCACGCGTACGCTCTAAGAGTGCTGCTCCGCGCTGCGCAGAGTCTAAGTCCCGTTGAAGGTCATACGCGCGCTAGGTTTAAAAGGGTCGTTAGGAGCTTTCTCGCGGTCTTTCTGGATCGGATAGACGTTCATTATGGTTCGTAGGCGGAGGATGAGGAGTTCTCGTCCTACAGTGTTTAAGGCTATTGATAATATAGACATTAAGAATGCGGCTAATAATGTAGTTGCACAGGTGTTTCTGCAAGGACCTAGTGTGTTTTTTTTTTGTGTTCTCCAGTTTACAGTTACTAGAGCTGACAATAATCCGAGTCATGGTAATGGTTGGATTAAAGCTGCAATTGTTTAATCCAAATAGCGACGCCTTCCTGTTCGTTAACTCTACGATGATTACGAGTTCTAACAACAAATGGCATGTTACAAGAGTAATACGATTTACCCATATCCTTATTATACACTTCAAACACTTGAAATGTCCGATAAGCAATCACATCTCTATTATTAAAACTCTCAAGTCCACCTTGCGCCTTTAAAGTATCACCGTTACCACGAACAATTGCAGCTGTAATCCAACCATTACCATGACTCGAATTATTATCAGCTCTAGTAACTGTAAACTGGAGAACACCACCGCAAAACACACTAGGTCCTTGCAGAAACACCTGTGCCCCTACATTATTCGTCGCATTCTTAATGTCTATATTATCAATAGCCTTAAACACTGTAGGACGAGAACTCCTGATCCTCCGCCTACGAACCATAATGAACGTCGATCCGATCCAGAAAGACCGCGAGAAAGCTCCTAACGGCCCTTTTAAACCTAGCGCGCGTATGACCTTCAACGGGACTTAGACTCTGCGGCGGCTCGCCAGCAGCACTCTTACAGCGTACGCATGCCAAGGGAAATCTAGTGGCTCGCGTCAGCGCGGCGGTTGGCGTCGCCGCGGCTACGTCCGTTATCGCTGACGTCACTACTCGCGCGGGTTGCATACCGCGCAGCGGCCCATGATTACGCAACACCATTGCGCGCACACATCACTACTAGCGCGGGTTGCATACCGCTTAGGGGAGTCGTTACTCCCCCCATTGCTGGTACCCCGCAGTATTTCTCCATTTGTTGTTGATGAATCAGTTACTGGGATGACTTGGGATGGGTCACTGCCCGTGACCCAATAGGTTTCTTTTTTGCTGTGTGTCCTTATCTTAAAATAAAACTGTTATTGAAACTAAATCTACTTCTTTATTTCAATGACGATAATAAAACAACACATCTCCAATAACTCTAATCTTACTACAATTCAACATTCCTTTAATCCAAATAGCGACGCCTTCCTGTTCGTTAACTCTACGATGATTACGAGTTCTAACAACAAATGGCATGTTACAAGAGTAATACGATTTACCCATATCCTTATTATACACTTCAAACACTTGAAATGTCCGATAAGCAATCACATCTCTATTATTAAAACTCTCAAGTCCACCTTGCGCCTTTAAAGTATCACCGTTACGACGAACAATTGCAGCTGTAATCCAACCGTTACCATGACTCGAATTATTGTCAGCTCTAGTAACTGTAAACTGGAGAACACCACCGCAAAACACACTAGGTCCTTGCAGAAACACCTGTGCCCCTACATTATTCGTCGCATTCTTAATGTCTATATTATCAATAGCCTTAAACACTGTAGGACAAGAACTCCTGATCCTCCGCCTACGAACCATAATGAACGTCGATCCGATCCAGAAAGACCGCGAGAAAGCTCCTAACGGCCCTTTTAACTTGTGTAACTATCTTTGATAAGCGGATTGCGTCAGTGCCGCGTAATCATGGGCCCCCTGCGCGGTATGCAACCCGCGCGAGTAGTGACGTCAGCCGGACCGGGGCGTTATATAAGGCCGCCGCGCTTACGCGTGCCACTAGATTTCCTTTGGCACGCGTACGCTGTAAGACTGCTGCCGGCGAGCCGCCGCAGAGTCTAAGTCCCGCTCAAGGTCATACGCGCGCTACGTCAATTGTAGTCAATTCGTCCATCTCAATACGCGATGTTGAAAGTGGGGTTATGAGTGGCGATCTGTTATGTAGAAAGTCATAGTTTAATACTAGAAAGGGGGAACAACAACGCTAAATGTTATTAACGGCCAAAGAAAACTTTACAGTGTATGTTTTTGGCCAACTTACCGGGAACTGAAACAACATTTCAAAACATCGACATCTATTTTCAAGCGAAAAAATAAAAAAGATGAAGACATCAAACCATACTTGTAAGAGCATAAATAGCGCCTGTATACTTTAACCATTACGATTTGCTCGCTGACATTGTTAATACCGTCGTAAACAACTGACTTTTCGTCTTTCATTAGAACTGACATTTTCATTTAACGTGTTATTTAATGAAAAATGCGTAATCAAATTACAATCTTATTCAAATAAACAGTTTGCTTCAGTCGTTTCTGTTACAATGTTACGTAACATAAACCATTTTTTGGTTTCAGATATCCGACCTCGATTTTAAGGGGACACTCAATTGACAAAAATATTTAAGTCGTCATGAAACATTTGAGATTTACCCCTAAAACGAGGTACAACAAAAACACAAAGATGAATAAGACACATTTGCATATTAATAGTGCAATCGTCGACTGCAACACGTAATTCGCGTGACGAAAATAGGTTAACTTCCGATGTTAGCAGACGGCCGTTCCGTCAAAACATTCTTCTCGAGAAAGCTTGACGGACGTTGACGTGACGTGACGGTCCGGTGACGGACAGTGTGAATGCCGCCATTAGAAATACATTGCGGAATGTTCTGACGGACGATGACGTGACGTGACGTGACGTGAGGAACAGTGTGAATTGGTCTTTAGTCGTTCGATTTATTTCAGTGCCCAGCATCTGTCGAAAAATCTAAATATTTATGCTTCGAATGTGCCGAGAAACGAGTCTCGCCTGGTATGTGTCACCTCAGCAGTTGATCTCAGAGCTCTATTCTCCGGGACACGACGCTCGTCCGGAACACCATCTTCGGATCCGTCCTCGAGACAGCGCTGTTCGGGGACTGCCCTCCCGGGACCAGCGGAGGGCAGCCGGACTGCCTCCCCACTGTCTCGGGGAGAGACGTCGGATGGGGACGCGCGTCCAGTGGGGTGTTGATGCAGTTGCAGCCGAGGGGGCGCCGGGGCAATTCCCCGTCTCAGACATCCGCCGCTTTCCGAATTTGCCAGCGGGAAACGGCACTATATAGAGTAACGTTTAAGATCGAAATCAGAAA
This sequence comes from Locusta migratoria, assembly GCA_026315105.1. Lineage (NCBI taxonomy): Eukaryota > Metazoa > Arthropoda > Insecta > Orthoptera > Acrididae > Locusta > Locusta migratoria. The sequence goes on from CM048749.1 coordinate 416,200,969, forward strand.
AACTAATTCCGGAGGAGATTGCCTGGCGGGGCCCCGAGGCGGCCAGCGACAAGTGGATTCCACGTGTCCGGGCGCGCCGCCGCCGCCGGAGCGGCCAAACTGAATTACGACCCCCTTTCCGACCCATAAAGCAAACGGCCTTTTACTACAAATGAACTCGCCCGGCTACCCTTGTCTTCCTCAAACCAATACATACTAAAGACCCGTGTGAGGACGCTGAAAACGTCGGGGGCGTTCTACATGGAAATGCGGGCCTTTCTCGGAGAATTTCGTAGATTAAATCTCGCCGCGTTATCCGCAGCGCCGCGCCGTGGCGTCGTGTTGGCGCGTCGTTCCTTCCAGTTACCCACCCACTCGCCGTCTGAGGCGAAGGTGGAGTTCACGATACTTACGTGCAGACGCACAGCTACATGGTTACTAAAGTCGCTTGCAGAGGGTTCATCGAACCACTTACTAAGACATGAAAATCTCTCTCACGTAATGATAGTCAAATAGTCGCGACGTCGAATTTAGGCAACAAAATGTTTGAATTATATAATTTCAACACTGCATATTCTTAATTCGTATTAGTTACACTATAAGCTTATTTCGACTTAAAAGTCATCTTCACGTGTTATGCCTGTTATACATAAGTATTCATAACATTTAGTACTATGCTGCCTATTTGTATTATACAGCCACTACGGTCAGGGGTTCGAAACCCCACTCGGGCATGGATATTTGTGCCGTCCTAGTTCGTAAGTAGTTCATAAGTAGTTTGTAAGTTTAGGGACTGATGACCCCGTAGTTAAGTCCCATAAGCTGTACAAACATCTGAACATCTGTACTATACAGAGGTACTATAAAAGAAATGCTACATACCACATTCTCTCATGCTGTACATTTCGATATTATTGTGACGATATATATTTTATTATTATTTAAGTCAGCAGGGGTAAAATACAGGAAAAGGAGAGTTATTTGCAACATGTACAAAAGCCAGACCGCAGTTATTAGACTCGAAGGGCATGAAAGGGAAGCATCAGTTGGGAAAGGAGTAAGACAGGGTTGTAGCCTTTCTCCGATGCTATTCAATTTGTACATCGAGCAGGCGGTGAAGGAAAGCAAGGAAAAATGTGGAATAAGGATTAAAGTTCAGGGGGAAGAAATAAAAACATTGCGTTTTGCCGATGACATTGTAATTCTGTCAGAGACAGCAAAGGACCTGGAAGAGCAGTTGAATGGAATGGACAGTGTGTTGAAGAGAGCGTATAAAATGAACATTAACAAGAGCAAAACAAAAATAATGGAATGCGGTCTTAGAAAATAAGGTGATGCTGAAGGAATTAGATTAGGTAACGAAACAATGAAGGTGGTAGATGACTTTTGTTACTTGGGTAGTAAAATAACATGCGATGGTCGCAGTGCAGAGGATATAAAATGCAGGATGGCAATGGGAATAAAAGCATTGTAGAAAAAGAGAAATTTGCTAACATCGAATACTAATTTAAGTGTATGGAAGTCTTTTCTGAAGTCATTTGTGTGGACTGTTGCCTTGTACGGGAGTGAAACATGGACGATAAGCAGTGCAGACAGGAAGAGGATAGAGGCTTTTGAAATGTGGTGCTACAGAAGAATGCTGAAGATTAGGTGGGTAGATCGCATAACGAATGAAGAGGTACTGAACAGAATTGGTGAGGAAAGGAATTTTTGGCATACCCTGTGGACACGTTCTTGGACATCGAGGAATCGTGAATTTAGCATTGGAGGGAAGTGTGTGGGGTAAAAATCGCAGAGGGAGACCAAGAGACGCGTATAGTAAGCAGATTCAAGTGGATGTGGGTTGCCGTTCCTATGAGGAGATGAAAAGGCTTGCTCAGGACAGAGTAGGGTGGAGAGCTGCATGAAACCAGTCTCCGGACTGAAGACCATAACAACAATACATATAATATTAATATCACGTAACTTATAATATTGTGCTGTCATGCGAGACCTTTATCAAGTTGAGGATTTTGACATTTATTTGACAGCTCTACAGAGATGTAATGTGTTTACATTTTTTGCACAGAGAATATATATCTATTACTGTTAAAAGATGGATTATATGATTGTCTTGTGAGTGTGGTGCCGATTCTGTGCATTTGAGGGAAAGCTTTTATTTGAAATTGAACGAAATATGTTGGGCTTTTTTATCTGTGATAGTTTTGTTGGCATATTTTTATGTCAGATCAACGATGAGATTCCCTCTGTGGATAATCATTAATGGTAATTTTGTTATTGCGCTATTATCTACGATTGGCAGTGGGATTGTTTATTCGTTGTCATAGAGCGCTAGCGGAAATCTATACCACAACGTAGGCGACCCAAACGACATTAACGAATTTGAAAAGCCATAATTTTTGCTTCAAATATCAAAAATGTTTCAAATGTTTGTGTAGCTTATGGGACTTAACTACGGGGTCATCAGTCCCTAAACTTAGAAACTACTTATGAACTAACTTATGCTAAGGACGACACAAATATCCATGCCTGAGGTGGGATTCGAACCCCCGACCGTAGTGGCCGTGCAGACCGCGACTGGAGCGCCTCAGTCCCCTCGGCCACAGCGGCCGGCCTTGTTTCAAATTTAATGGAATTGCAGGAATTGTAGTTGCACATTTAACTGTCAGATTTTGATACCAGTTGTCCACTTTCAAACATGTAGCCTGTGCTTTAACCGTCATATACTAAATGCGACAACTTAAAATCAAGGTTGCTACGTGTGCATACATCCAGCACAAACAGTACGTGCCCGATGCATGCTATACTGTTCCCTGAATTCGCGGATACCTCTGAATGTGTCGATCGAATTTTTTATTTGCATGTTTTGGAAAGAAATGACTGGAACTTCATTCCTCCTTACTTATGTTCAATACCACTTGTCAGTACCACATTTGTCTGTACGTCCACATTTCAAGAGCTTCTACCCTGTAACTGTCTGAACTGTTTATCGTCCACTTTTCTTTCCCGTACAAAGCCACACTCTAGACAAACGCGTTCCGAAAAGATGTCCTAACAGTTAAATTAATATTCTGTGGTAACAATTTTTTTTTCCAGAAATGCTTATCGTTCGAATGTCATTTTTCATTTTACATCTTCAGTACACCGACCATCAGAAGTCATTTTACTGACCAAGAAATGAAACTCATCTACCACTTTTATTGTCTCGTTTTGTAATCTAATTCCCTCAGCATCAGGTGATTTAATTCGATTCCATCCATTTACCCTTTGTTTTGTTCTTGTAAATTTTCATAACCTGCTTTCAAGACAATTTCCTATATGTGCAACCGTTCTGCCGGCCGCGGTGGCCGAGGGGACTGAGGCGCTCCAGTCATAGTCTGCACGGCCACTACGGTCGGAGGTTCGAATCCGCCCTCGGGCATGGATATTTGTGCCGTCCTAGTTCGTAAGTAGTTCATAAGTAGTTTGTAAGTTTAGGGACTGATGAGCCCGTAGTTGAGTCCCATGGACTATACAAACATTTGAACATTTTGCAAGCGTTCTTCCTCGTCCATTGCTGTGCCCGACAGAATGACAATGTCATCGAAAAACCGCAACGCCTTTATATCTTCTGCCTGAACTTCCCATTTCAAACTTCTCCTTGCTCTTCTTTACAGCTCCCTCAATATACAGGTGGAATAGTATTGCGGGAAAGGGGGGGAGGGCTAATCTTACAGACTCTTCTTACTCCCTTCCCCAACAATGCATCCCTTCCAGCCCGTCGATCCTTGTAACTGCTGTCTGTTTTCTGTACAAGTTGTGTATAACTTACCGTCCTCCATATTTTATCTCTGCTGACTTCACAGTTTGAAAGAATGTATTTCCCTCAACAATGTTAAAAGTTTCTCCGTATCTACAGAAATTATAATGTTGAGCTTTCCTTATCCTATCTTCCAAGATAAGTCACAGAATCAGTGTGTTCCTACATTTGTCCTTCATCCAAACGAAGCTGCGAGGTCGGTATCTATCAGTTCTTCTATTTTTCTCTAAATAATTCGTGTTAGAATATTTGCAACTGTGACTTATTAAACTGATGGTCTGTGATTTTCACACACTCCTGTGCCGCTTTCTTTATACTTTGGTTATACAAGATGAGTCATGAAATAAGAATATCTTATGACTACCGTTATGTGATTCTGTGTCTAATAGTCCAGTGCAAGCTATCACTAATCATCAACTTCGCCCCGTAATTATTTGCTCGGATATCCTGCAGGATATGTCGTGTTGCATGTAGAAAACTTCAAATGCATTAAAAACATCTTGACAGTGCACAGGGAAACTATAAGACTGTGAAAATGACAATTGATATTTTACAGTTAACGGTACAAAGTATTATATTTTCATAATTAATTTAAAAGTTATCACATTCATATTCATACGAACGGCTAAATCTGGTAATGCTGCATATCTCGCTTATTCACCAGGAGTACTAGTTCCGCGCGGCAAAAAGAGGTTCCAGTCATATGATACACATACTTTCTCCACTGTAAGTATGACACAATAAATTTACATTCGGTTGGAAGATTCGGTTGACTTGCAGCACTGTAGAGAACGTTTGAGGCCCCATTCGAGAGCCGCTTTCATTTCGTAGCTAACACAGCATCTCTACGGAATCAACTTTCATTATAGGACATTTCCATACATCTTGCTGTTGCAAAACGGACGTTACGACTCAGAAACCAAAATGAATACAGGGAACAGGCACAAAAATGGCTGTGTAAGGCGGTAGGAAATTTCACCACCTTACATACTATGTTTGCGCATCAATAATTAAAGGACCTTCATTTATAATGTATTTATTTGTATCCCTTTGATTCATGTTCATAATTATAGATGTGAAAAATAGGCAGACAGATAAGAAATGAAACTTTCTGGCAGATTAAAATTGTGTGCGGGAACCGGGATTCGAACCTGGAACCTTTGCCTATCGCGATTAAGTGCTCTACCGACTTAGCTATCCCGAAACGTCTCACGATCCGTCCTCACAACTCCTGCCAGTACCTCGCCTCCTACTTTCCAAACTTACAAAAGTTCTCCTGAGAAGCTTGCAGGACTAGCACTCATGGAAGAATGGATATGGTGGAGATATGGCTTAGCCACAGCGTAAGGGATGTTTCCAGAACGAAACTTTCACTCTACAGTGGAGTGTGCGCTGATATGACACTTCCCGGCAGATTAAAATTGTGTGCTGGAACCGGGACTCGAAATAGGAGCTTTGCCTTCTCGCGCAAGAGCAAGTATGAGGCGAGATACTGGCAGAATTAGAGTTGTGAGGACGGACCGTGAGTCGTGTCAGGATAGCTCAGTCAGCAGAGCACTTGCCCGCGAAAGGCAGAGGTCCCAGGTTCGAGTCCCAGTTCCGGCACACTGTGCAGCCATCGTCTCGCGGCTCCAGCGTCACGTTGTGCCGAGCCATCCACAGTGATGTAACGCCATCCGTCCAACCAGAGCAGTGCAACGAATTAATATGAAATTGGCGATACACGCACTTTGCATTTGGTATAGCTCAGTTGAACTTTTTCTAGCATGATTTACCAAGTTTGAAAGCGTTTTTAATTTCTTTTAAAAAAGTTAACACGTCCTCAGTATCAACTATTTTTATGTTAGGTAGAGGTTGTGCTATCCTTGAGAGGGATAATCATTATTATTGTATCGATATTTCGTTCCTGAATTGTGCACCCTCCTTTTTTGTATTTAAAATTGCATCCTCCGGTTTCTTATTTGTTATTAGGCACCCCAGGTTTTAAGAGTGATTAGGAACTTTCCGGATAATGCAATCAATTAATTTGAAATTGGCGATACACGCACTTTTGGTATAGCTCAGTTGAAGATAAATATATAATTCTATTATTTGGCTGTGTTCCTGAACTTTTTCTAGCATGTTTTACCAAGTTTGAAAGCGTTTTTAATTTCTTTTAAAAAAGTTAACACGTTCTCCGTATCAACTATTTTTATGTTAGGTAGAGGTTTTGCTGTCCTTGAGAGGGATAATCATTATTATTGTATCGATATTTCGTTCCTGAATTGTGCACCCTCCTTTTTATATTTAAAATTGCATCCTCCGATTTCTTATTTGTTATTAGGCACCCCAGGTTTTAAGAGTGATTAGGAACTTTCCTGATACTGCAATCAAGTGTTTTGAATGCAACTTTTAGGTACTGAGAGGATCAAGTGTTTTTGTTTTTCGTAATACTAGTGAACCACACGCAAAAATAGCAACAGGGCCATTACATAAATTCTTCCCACTAGTTGGGACCTCTCACAGCTGGGCAGACAGTTCATAATTTTGCTGAAAACGAGAAGGAGCGGGACGGAGATTGGAACGAGTATCTTCTACTGTGGAGTCCAACCCCATGACACAGAGTTTGGTGGCCAGCCTAGGCAACTCAGAAGAATGCTCCTGGAGTCACTCTGTGGCAATTCTTGACGGATAAGGTGTCGCACGGCCCTGCTGTAATTGCTCAAGTATGTCGTAATGCACAGTTACCCTGAATAGATGAAGGTGATCAGCGAAGATGCCTACACACGTGTCGGAGTCGTATATAGACTATCATGGGACCCACATCACGCCAATTGCACACGCCTCATACCATTACAAACAGCCCGCCAGCTTGAAAAGTACCGTGCTGTCATGGAGGGTTCTCTTAAGACCCGTACACGTCCTTCCGCTTTGAATAAACGCTTCAGACTAGGAAACATGTTTCCAGTCATCAAACGTCCAATGCCGGTGTTGACAGACCTAGGCAAGGCGTAAAGATTTGTTGGATCAAAGTTACACGAGTGGACATTTGGCTCCAGAACGCCCATGTCGGTGAGGTTTCGTTGAATGGTTCGAACTCTGGCATTTGTTGATGGCCCAGAATTGGAATCCGCAGCAATTTGTGGAAGGGTTGCACTCCTGAAACGTTTAAGGATTCTCTTCAGTCATCGTTGTTCCAGTTCTCTCAGGGTTATTTTCCCGGCCGTATGGATTTTATGTTTTACCGGGTGCCCGAAATTCACGGCGCACTCTTGAAATGGTCTACGGGAAAATCCGCACCTCATCGATACCTACGAAATGTTGTATCGTCTTACCTCCAGCGACTGCCAACAATACTCACGAATTGTTCGAACCGATCAGTAGCCAACGTAGCCTCCCGCCTCTGAATTGCTTCTGTACCTTCCTTTAAACCGACGTGGTTGGGCTCGAAAACAAGCACCAAAATTCTTCCATAAGCCTTGCCCACGGCTCTTCTTATATTCCGTCCCATTTACTATCGCTGTGCAGTTTTACGCTTAAATATTTAACTGAGGCTACTCTGTCAAGCAGCACACTACTAATGCTGTATTCGAACGTTACGGGATTATTTCTCCTACTTATCTGCATCACCTTACATATTTATACATTTGAAGCTAGCTGCCTCACACCACCTAGAAATTTAGTCTAAATCATCCTGCATCCTACTACAGTCATTCAATGCGACACGTTCCTGTAACTTACAGCATCATCAGCAATCACCCGCAGAGTATGACTCACTTTGCCAGTAAGACCTTTTATACAGATAGAAAATAATAGTCGCCCTAACACACTTCCATAGGGCACTCCTAACGATATCCTAGTCTCTGGTTATCACTTATCTTCGAGGACAACTTACTGGCTACTATTACTTAAGTAGTCTCGAGCCATTCACATATTTGGTTACCTATTCCATACGCTCACACTGTGTGAAACACCTTTCGAAAATCGAGAAATATGGAGTCTGCTAGTTGCCCTTCATCCGTAGCGCACAATATGTCATGAGAGAAAAGGCTAGCTTAATTCCGCACGATCGATGCCTCCTACAGCCCTGCTGATGCATGGCCAGAAGCTTTTTTCCGTCTCAAGGAAATTTGCTACCTAAGAACTAGGAATATTTTTAAAAACTGTACAGTAAGCTGATGTTAATTATAGAGGTCTGTAATTTTGTGGGATTGTTCTTTTGCCATTTATATACACGGGAGTTACCTTCTCCTTTTTCCAGTCGCTTGGAACTTTGCTCTGGATCGAAGATTCGCGAAAATGCAAGCTCAGTAAGGGGCCAATGCCGCCGAATACTCTTTGTAAAACCGTATTGGTACGCCATCTGCACCTGGCGAACTGCTTATTTTCAACTCTCTCAGCTGCTTCCTTACACCTGCTATGCCATGCAATGTCCTCCATTTGTGAGTAAGAGCAATCATCAAATTAAGTCTCAACTGATTCAATGATGTCTTCTTTCGGTACATATTTCGGTGCGGTCACAAAATTGAGTCCCTTATCCAGGATCTGAGTGGCTGCTTCACGTAATGTGTGGCTGGAGAGGTTTACCACTGTCCTTTGTGTATCCAGAGTTTGTTCTTCTTCCGTCGTGGTCGGCTGCAGATTGGCAAACTTTTCCATCTGACGACTGGTGATGCCCTCAGTAGTCCTCGTGGATTGTTGGAAGGTCAAACTATCGACCTTCTCCCAGTCTTCTCCATCCAGTTTTCTTGCCAGGAGCAGGTGCATTTTGTAGAGCTTTTTGTTGTTCATGTCAAGGCTGGTCCGTATGTCTTGTATCCTTTCCCTCAGCAAGGCTTTGCTAGCTCGTAGACAGATGTTCTTTGCCTTGTTCGATTTTATATGCGACGTCAGCACTATATTGATGTCCCTACATCTCTTCAAGTAAACAAGATCATTCAGCAGTTTACCTCTCTTTAGACGCAGTTATATGTCAAGGATTCTACCCATTCAGTGGCACTTTTAAAAGGGAAGAGTGTATCAGCTACGGGTCTGATGGCTAGCTTTGATGTAACATCGTTATTCACTAACGTCCAGTGTCAGACACAATAAACGTATTAGAAAAACGCCTAGCACCTGACACCTGTGACCTAGTACGCCACTGCTTGACGACCACCTACTTCAAGGGGAAAGGAGAATTTTACGAATAAACAGACGGTGTCCCCACTTCGCCGATTTCAGCAGACATCTTCATGCAAGCATTTGAAGAAACGGCTCTCCAGTCAGCGCCACTACGCCCAGCATGCTGGTTGCGATACGTTGCTGACACTTTCGTCATCTGGCCACATGGGGAAGAGGAGCTACAGAACTTCCACGAACATCTCATTCGGCAGCACATTTCACAATAGAAGTAGAAAAGAATGGGGTGCTGCCTTTCTTCGATGTCGAAGTCAACCGAAAGTCTGACGGTAAACTCGCCCACAGGGTGTACAGAAAGGCTACCAGCACGGGAAGGTACGCCACGCCTCCTCCCACTTCCATCCCATGCAGAAGAAATCCGTCCTTCATACACTAACAACGAGGACCCACAGGATCAGCGATGACGATCAGCTACAGGCGGAACTACGACATTTCAGATCCATCTTTGCGGCTAATGGACTGGGTGAGATAAATAAAACAACGTCCAGAAGCAATAGAGGGGAGCAGCAGGAAGCACAAAGCATCGCCCTATTACCTTACGTGCAGGGCGTCACTGAGCGCATGGGCAAGGATCTACGTCGGGCACGCATCAAGCCGGTCTTCCGCAGCATCAATAAGACTAAGGATGTCCTAGGTTCAACTAAGGACGCAGTTTACAAACTGAGTAATGCCGGCGTTTATGAAAGAAGCTGCGAGTGTGGGCCGGTTTATATAGGAGAGACCGGACGAACAATCTGCACGACGCTTTCTGAACATGAAAGATACATGCGGATTAGACAGCACACAAAGTCAGCGGTTTCTGAGCACCACAATCTGTGCGGAAAACGGTTATCTTTCAGTGAGGCCCGCGTGCTGGCGAAACAACCATTCTCAACGAGGAGAAAGATTAGAGAGGCTATAGAAATAGCGAAGCGTCCCGCCAATATGAACAGGGAGGATGGCTACAGGCTGCCGGCGTCTTGGCTGCCAGCAGTTGCAACGCTACGTGACGGCACCGCGCGCGGAATGACTCGCGCAGACTGCCCCGGAGACCACAGCGGCCGCGAGCACGCAGAGCACCGGCCCGCCGCCGTCTGCGCCAGGCGACAAGTCAACAGCGGCACGCCGCAACCGCTGTCCGCTCTCCCAGGTCCATTCCACCAATAGCAACTTGTAATGCAATAGCCAATCGGAAACGGCCATTTTGCCCAATAAGGGGGAAGAATGCAACCTCCAGTCATATGAAAAACAAGCCATTAAAACACCAATCATCATCGCCCCTTTCCACCAATGACGTGCAATAATGTAATCACCAATACAGGAAAACTAACGTCCCCCTTCCTCTCCCTCATCCGCTGCTATATAAACCCCAAGCTTTCGTACATTCAGCAGTCAGACACAGACCCTGATGAAGGCCGCCTGCAACAGTGGTCGAAACGGCGGTAGAGTTTATGAAATGACGACGTGCTCTAATGCCCGGAAAAATTTCATTGATTTCTATAATGTTAAATTTAAAACTGCAGCTTTCATTTCGCTTTGTCGTCGTAAAAATCAACGAGTGACTGGGTAGAGGCCTTTGATCGACTTACCGATTTTACATACGACCAGAACTTTTTCGGATACTCGGCAAGATATTTTGCTATGGTTTGACGGTGGTTTTCATTGTATGCTTCGCGCATTGTTCTTTTTATTGACGTGCGAATCGCTGATAACTTTTGTCTGACTTGATATGCTTGACATTATAACGCAATATTTCAAATATCTATTTTCTGAAGCAGAGTTGCGGTTCTAAATGCAAATTTATACTATATTCTGAACCATTTAAAAACGTGTATAATGCAATTAAGAAGAGTTGGCTTTTCACAGTTTCAAGTGTCGTATTTGTTTCGCGTGGAGTGTATTGTTGTCTGAAAGTCACCCCATTAATCGATAGAAACAAAACATTTTGAATGACTGAGGATGATTTTAGTAAAATTTAACTCTTCTACAGTACTATCTCTACATATAATGTGTTTATACCAACTTAAATTGAGTAAATTAGCTTTTCTAATTGATCTATAATAAAAAAACATTTCCAATAAATAGGCAAAAGTTACACCTACCATTAAAGTGCCTTTGTGACCAGCTCAAGCGTGTTTTATGTGCCTGCAGCTTCAACCAATAATGGGAACGCTTAAACTAGCTTTCTGCAGTAGAGATAAACCTTCATTGTTAGACCAATTTATGCCATTTCCGGATGAAATGCTGGATGATCTTGTTGCCACAAAGTGCACGCATTACACTGCGTGGCTAATAAGCCGTGCTTTGGTGTTTGCTATCCTATCTGTCGTCTCTGTCACGCAGCTGTATTAACGTTCTACCCCTTTCACTCACTCCAGTCGGTTCAATCGTATGTTTCATTCGATTGATGCATTTAAACTACAGCGTCGGTCGTTTACTAAATGTAGTTCCATATTGCACTGTACTTTAAATATTCCGCTTACTTATGGACGAATATGTGTATGTACTTGACACGTGCAGACGGATCAAAACGTTAGGCAGACAGCTGTGGATTCGGTAATTGTTATTTGCAAGACTTATAGAGGAAATATTCCTCAACTTCAAAACGAAGAGATATAATTCATTCTTCAGTATGGAATTATAACGTTAGTAGTACTAAATGAAATCAGTTAACTTACTTTAAACAGTAAAGAGGTACTGTTACTCCAAATATCAGAAGTATTTTGTAAGCGTAAGTGGGATCGAGTATCCGTACATTTACACTTCAGTGAAAAGTTCACCTGCAATTCACCTCTTCGTGCCAGTGATATCGGAAGCAGTGGTTAACCACTATAACTTCGCAGAATTTGAGTGGGTCTCTGTTCGAGATGTTAAGCCGTTTTAAGCCGCTTACAGGTTTAATACCGTTTGGTCGAGTGCTGGAAGAGGAGAAACGTGATTCCATTTTCCGATTGTGCGAGCTCATTACGTTTTCTGTTTGTTTACTAGTTGGCTGCTATCGTAACGGTAATAAATCCGAGTGATCTCCCTCAGTATTTTCAAAACTTTGGCGGAGGCAAATAGGGGATGAGTATAGGAACGGATTGATGACTTTACACTGTTACCAGATCTGTTGCAGTGAAGAAACAGTGTCAACGAAGAAAGTACAAAAGGCACGTATCTACATAATATTCGCACGACACAACGACATTTATGACCAATAATAACATATGGACAATACTACCGCAAGGCAAGAAAAATACTATATCCCTTTAAAAAGAATTGTTATTTCCATCCGCATGATGTGACGGAAAGTACGACACCAAAATCTGACTTACGTGACACAGATTTACCACTTTAACCTGTCAAATGTATTGCTCTCTTTAAGGTTTCTTGACTTTTAAATATTAGGGAAGTTACCAGAAATAATTACTTAACGGGCAGATTATATGATAGAAACTAAACCTACATTTAACGTAAACTGTAAACCGTTATTAGGTCATTCCAGTTGGCCCCGTCAACCCAAAAGCAAGATTCGAGAAAACTCCAAACTCAAGTTTCAAAATCATCTTGTTCACGCTAGAAAATTCAGTCCTGTTAAAAATCACAGAGTATATACTTAAAAAAATAAAAATAAAAAAGGGTAACAAATTCGCTGAAATCATGACTTTTCAGCTTGTTTTCAGAAATATTTATTTTATGAATCGTGTTTTAATGCTTTATTTTTATCGAATATAGGAATAATAAATTATATTATTTTAACGTACAGTAGATATACTGTCAGGAGATGGGATGCACAATGCTTGGTAAAGTATGTCTACGACACCATGTTTTTTTCTGCAGATTTGTGTTGGATATATTTCATAACTTTCTAGACGTATTCTATTCACTTACATTTGAGTTGAATCATTTCACCATTCACTGGACACCAATTAAATATTTTCGTGTCGGAAAAATTAGGTCGAACGTGTGCTTTACTACTACTCCAATTTTTCTTGCACCTTAGATTAATTTTGAATTCATAATACACTTTAATGCTACCTTTGACTGACGTTACAATCTTCTCTCTTAAGAATGCATGATGAGTACACTTTTCTCGTAAGAATACTAAATCTTCTCTTACAATCCAAAATTCCTTTCATATTTTTTCTATAAAATTTGTTGTTATGATGACATTGCCTACGTTCGTACTCCGCAATCCATCATATATTGCGTGGTGGAGGATATTTCCCAAACTAAACGAGAGAGAAAGCACTGTCCATGTGCCACGACACTATCCCAAACTTTCTTATGGTACCTTGGACGTCTTAGACTTCTGCTTCAAATTCAGGCCTTCCACATATCATCAATAGCGTTTCTCAAAAATGTTCAAATGTTTTTAAAGTTTATGGGACTTGACTGCGGGGTCATCAGTCCCTAAACTTACAAACTACTTGTGAACTACTTTATACTAAAGACAGCACAAACATCCATGCCCCAGGGGGATACGAACCCCCGACGGAGAACGGCCTCGCGCATCGTAGCATAGCGCCTCAATGCGCTCGGCCATTCCGCCACGGCTAGCGTTTCTCGAATATAAACTCGCTTGCGCACAATTGTTTCCCATCTGAGTACCAGGATCATATCTGTAGCGTTTACGCGTTGATCAAACCAGCCAATAATAAACCTACCAATCCCGCCACTCAGTTGCTTCAGTGTCTTCCTTTAAACTAATCTGCTGGGAATCCCAAACACTTCAATAGCCCCACTTCGGATCCCTGTAGTCAGGGGCATGTCTTCATCAGGAAAGACAACACTCAAATTCCTAGGATCGGAGCGTGGAATGTTGGATCCCTTAATCGCGTAGGAAGATTTTCTAACCACCCTATATGATTTAAAATGGGAAATGGATAGGTTAATATAGGGGTTATCAGTGAAGTGCGGTGGAAACATGAGCCACGGCGAAGTGGCCAAGCGCAATGAGGGGCTATGCTCCACCGTCGGGCATGGATATTTGTGTCGTCTTTAGCATAAGGTAGTTCATAAGTAGTTTGTAAGTTTAGCGACTGATGAGCCCGCAGCTTCACAAACATTTGAAAAACTTTGGAAACATGAACAAGATAGCAAATCAGGAGATAAATTGTTGTAAATATAAAATCCACTGGAAGGTATTACAGGAGTAGTTCTAATAATGAAGAACATGGTACGAATGCGGGTAAAGTACTATGAATTGGACAGTGGTCATATTATGGCAATCAAGACCGATACGAAGTCTACAACGACCACAGTTCTCCAGTTGTTAACATGTGTATCGGTTCATACCTAATTGATACAAGGTCGATATTGCACAATACGAGTCACCTATTAAGGCCTCTGTCCTGTGTTAAATTATTATTATACTTATATACTTTTCTTATTTTATACTGCATAACATCCTCCAAAGGTGCTGGATTTTTTAAATTTTTTTCATCGCCATGATAAAATCCACATTCCTACCAACAAAATGTTTGTGGATTGACTGGCCTAGGACCTAAAGATGATGTAATTTTGCAATCTAATTTTTATCCATCCATTGTCTGTGGTATGTTGCAATTGTTTTGTGCCTAATTTTACAGTTTTTATCACCCTTCTAATTTGTTTTATTATATTTAGCATGCTAGGGTAAAATGTCACCATTTTATTTAATAGGCTGTGTTGCACTTTGAAGTTTGTTCAACTTACTTTAGTGCACTGTAATTACTGTGGAAAGCAGTTGTTATTTGGTTCTTGAGATGGTACTTCTGCTTGTTACAGGTTTGATCTTGACTGTAAAGTCGAAACTAGTCACCACATTGTAAGATTTTAAGTTCTTATGCAGTATAGGTCTTTTTAAAAAAAAAATACTTTTAACAGACCGCCTCTCCAGCTCTAATAATGTCAGAAGTTTTAATATATTTGCTAACAATTTGTAAAGGCATTCCTTACACTAAAGCACCGGGATTATCCTGTCGTAAAAGCCATGTACAGATGGTACTACAAGTCGATAATCGTTTTCATGCAGCTCATGATGGTGTATTCAAGTGTTTGTAAACTTATGTGACAACCTGCTGTGTTTATCGGTCCATAGACTTAGAAAGTACTTACACAAACACACACACACACACTCACACACATCCTCGAGGGACCACCCGAGCCACTCACACCCTACTGCCATACACTAACTGACAAGCATATCGCAATACACTCAAGGGACCCTAAAGCACAATATAAGAAAACATAACCACGTCGTACCAGCAACTACGCAGAGCTGCGGCGGAGTGGTAGAGCACAATGAGGCGCTATGCTGCTATGCACGAGGCTGTTCCCGTCGGGTGTTCGAATCCCCCCTCGGGCAAAGATGTTTGTGCTGTCTTTAGTATATGTTCGAAGTAGTTCGTACGTTTAGGGACTGATGACTCTGCAGTTAAGTCCCAAAAGCTTAACAAACATTTGAACATTTGAAACTACGCTGTTTGAATGGGCTAAACAAGTAGCGGATTGGAAACGAATGGCACTAATTGGGCTTAATTTCAATTTCTTAGTGTCTGTTGGTATTGTTCCATTAGAAAAAGTGTATTTTTGTACAAAACTAACCTCTATATGCATTATTAAAATCTGTTTATTAACTAAGAATATGAAACCCTCTGAAAAGCCGCACATTAATAGCACTTACCATTTCCGCATTATTTTCGTTGCAAACTTTAGGTGATTCAGCCGGTATACATGAAGGGGTTACCTCAAGTGAATCTAGGGAATGAGAGCGCTGGTATAGTAGATCATGCCGGCTGCTGTGGCCGCAGGGACTGAGGCGCTTCAGTCACGGTCTGCACGGCCACTACGGTCGGGGGTTCGAATCCCCCCTCGGGCATGGATATTTGTGCCGTCCTAGTTCGTAAGTAGTTCATAAGTAGTTTGTAAGTTTAGGGACTGATGACCCCGTAGTTAAGTCCCATAGACTATACAAACATTTGAACATTTTTTAGAGTAGATCATAACAGGCGAATTTCACGTAGATAGCCATACCCGCGTCTCTTAGAGCATAGAGCTAGACGTCGTTGAATAGCGTCGCGCCGGCCGCAGTGGCCGAGCAGTCTGCGGCGCTTCAGTCACGGTCTGCACGGCCGCTACGGTCGGGGGTTCGAATGCCCCCTCTGGCATGGATGTTTGTGTCGTCTTTAGTGTAAGGTAGTTCATAAGTTGTTTGCAAGTTTAGGGACTGATGACCCCGCAGTTAAGTCCCTTAAGCTTCACAAACATTTGAACATGTTTGAATATGGTCGCACGCTGTTTGACATTTTGTCAGACGTCCACCTGAAAAAAAGATTGTAAATCTGAGCGACGTAACTGTTATGGTGTTCACTCCGTACGCTTAAAAACGCTTAAGCTAATCTTAACTAACCCAAGACAACACACGCACCCATGCCCAAGGGAGAACTCAAACCTTCGACGGAGAGGAACCACGCTAACGCAGCAAGTCACCTCAGAGCGCTTTGACCATTCCACCGCTGCGGGCACCTTAAATCTGTTTACAAAACACTTAAAGATATGGACTAAGAGCTGACAGCATCAGTGGTGGCAGCCTCTGTCCCCAATTTGCCAGGATGTTTCAGATTTTGTGCCAGTATCGCAGGCGGCGTTACACAGCGTGAATGCATGGAACGAGGGATAATTAGGAGAAATTGTGGCAGCTGTTAACAAATAAAGCTCATGACGCTCCAACATCACCTATCTTTCACATTAATATCACACAGAATTTGAAAAATTTGCCACGTAGAATATGATGCCAATGCGCGATTCTGCTCAATGACTGCTGCAGGGTTGTGGCCACTTGGTCTAAAGAACCATGACGCACTCTGGGCGACCATTCCCGCCAGAGGTTTGAATCCTCAAACGTTCAAATTATTCTAAATTTATTGACTGATTGATTATTAGTCCTTAGCTTACAAACTACTTAAACTAAGTTAAACTTACCTAACGACAGCACATACACCCATGCCTGACAACATCAGTGATGGCAGCCTTGTCCCCACGTTGCCAGGATGTTTCAAATTTTGCGCCAGTAACGTAGGCGGCGTTACACAGAATGAATTAATGTAACGAGGGGTAACATCCGACGGTGAACAGTCGCGCGCACTGCAGTTCGGTGCCTGAGTAGGCCCTACGCACGGCTATTCCACTGCGGTTTGGTGTCCTTCCCCAGGCATGTGTGTGTCCCAGGCATGTGTGTGTGTGTGTGTGTGTGTGTGTGTGTGTGTGTGGGTGGGTGTGTTGTGTCCTTAGTGTAAGTTCGTTTAATTCGTTCGTAACTCTTGGGACTGATAATCATAGCAGTTTGGTCCAGTAGGATTACAAACAAGTTTTGTTGAATGTCTCCTAATGCCGAAAGCTACGTGTCATGGACGTGGGTTGCTACATGAAAATTATTTGCTATGTACCTGCTCTACCACCCCTTTCAAATTCTAAATTCATTCTAGATGTGCGTATGTTTTTGTGTTAGTGTATGTGAGTGTGTGTAAGGTACTTCATCCAGTAATCGAGGAATAAAATGGAGTGTCTCACGAAAGACAACCTACCAGGCGTCCGCGGATCGCGCGGTACGGCTCCCGGCCGCCGACATCACATCCACCGGCCACGGCTGCGCCTGACTCTCGGACTCCAATGTGCCGCAGGCGCAAACATTTAGTCTAAAAAACATTGCCAACTTACAGTAAATGTTCAACATGATGTTTCTCTATGGAAAGAGCGGCCTGACATCTCTTGAACACATTTGCAAACACTCTACGAATTTCGGCTGCCGAAATCTGGGAAATGATGAAAGTTACAGGGATTTAGATCTAGAGAACGAGGAGGCCAGTCAACTATCCTTTCACCAAAAACACTTCGTATTGCTGTCATAGAATCATTGGCAGTGTGTGGTCTTGCATGAAATAACCGTACAGCTTTTCGTTGGGTGAAAGTTCTTCAAAAAGTGGATGCATGATATTGTTCACATACCAGTCAGAATTTATTGATTCGTGTAAAAAGATTGGCCCAATTACTTCCGTATGAATTCTAGCCGACATTGCACATACGATTCTGTTCAGAACAAGAAATACTCGTTGATCCTTCCTGTATACAATACTGAAAGTGAATTTGACAGCAAACTCAAAACAAAACACCCGAACACTCTGTCACGCAGTACCGAACACAAGAGATCACGGTGTTTCTGCCTGACGACACTAGGGCCGGACTCGGCACTGTTGCCAAGTGTCCCAGAACACGCGTAACGGAAACCGGCAGGCGGAGCGGCAGCAGCCGGCAAACGCGCCGCGCAATTCGCGGACCTCACCCAGGCGTCTTTCGTGAGACTCCCTGTATGTATATCTCTCTTTTCCAAAGTTAATTCGCTGTGACTCACAACTACTGAAATAATATTAGTACAACGGAAACATAAAGTGTAATCAATAATTTCAACACAAATTTTAGGTGTCCATGGTGGTAATTGTACATGGTAGTAAGTGTATGTGTAAAAATGAATAAAACAGGAAACACACGTACCTGTTCAATAAATATTATTATTTATTTACTTATTCCACTTAGTTTTACGTTCCTATTGTGAATCACGTTTCTGGGTCTTGATGTAAAAACCTGTTAAACACGAAAGCAAAAGACATTATGCACAGTTAATGAATGATGCAATTCGACATTTGGGTGATGTGTAACTACTAAGTTTTGTATGCCAAGTTACTGTCAGTAGTAAGAAAATCATCATATGCAGTGGTGGATTTAAAATTTTCGCGCTTTTAGACATAGCATATTATGTGCGCCCCCATCCCAAATATAACATATTTTAAATAATAACTATTAAGGATTACTTTACAACTGGCGTTTTGTCTGGGAGTACTGTATCCGTACTCTGCTATTTGATGATAGCAGCTAGAAACCAAATGTTCAGTTTCCATGTGTATTTCCGAGCTTTTATTGTCGAATTTCGTTCTTACAACTTACTTAAACTATCAAGTTGGTTAACAATGTTAAACATTTTGGTCGTTGTAAGCGTATATTTTAAAATGTAATAGGTTATAATGAGCACAGAGCAAAATATGCCGCCACTTTTGCTGCCGCCCCTAGGCCCGTGCCTAGTGGGCCTATATGTAAATCCCCCACTGTTCACATGCAATTGGAATTGTACCCTTTTTTCAGACATGTGGAACGTGTAGTGGAACGGGTAATGGTACTGAGGTACTGTTCTCAAGATCTCTTTCTGCTCTCATTATTTGGCGGCATTTTGTCCTCGCTATCCGAAAGGTTGCCAAGTTATCCGCAGTAGGACGGCTCTTAAACCGATGCAGAACTGCACGCCTGGCCCTAATTGCTGAGCGACACTCTGCAGTCCACCAAGGGACAGGCTGCCGTTTTGGTTGTCCTAACGACAGCGGCATAGACGCTCCAGTAGTAGTATCGATCCTTTCAGTGATACAGACCACCCACTCCTGGAAACTGTTACGCGTTTCCAGCTGAGCGAGTTGGCTGAACAGTGCCCAGTCGGCTTTACTGATCACCCATTGAGGTGGTCTGCTTTCTGACTCTACTCTGTCTGGCAGGTGAATCCAGATGGGGAAGTGGTCACTGGCATGCAGATCGACCACTTCCCAGCGAGTACTGTGGGTGAGGGCTGGCGAGCAATGTGAAAGATCTAAGACGGAGAACGACTCCGTTGCAGCACAAAAGTGTGTGGGCTGTCCTGTGTTGAATAAGTGGGCGCTTGACGAAAAGAGAAGCCTCTCAGTTGTTCTACCTCCGGGGTAGGTACTGATAGAGCCCCAAAGCACGTGTGCATTAAAATTACCACAAAGAATGTATGGTTGGGGGAGCTGTATAATCAGCTCATTGAGGGCTTATATATTAAATGTGTCATGAGGAGGCAGATACCGGGAGCACACTGTCAATCGGTGACGCACATATACAGATACTGCAACGGCATGTAAATCTGTGGTAAGAGTGAGGGGCTCGGAGTGATAGGCTGTATTAGTGAAAACAGCCACTCTGCCTCTAGCTCTCTCTCCGCTGAGGTCGTCTTTTTTATGTATAATATAGCCACGTAGCTCAGGTTTGTCTGACGATTTAAAATTTGTCTCTTATTGACATATGCAGATCAGTCTACTCAGAGTCAGTAAATGTAGTTCCTCCACATGAGCTCTGCACTGTAATCAGAAGAAGCATCTGATACATCAACAGTGATGGGTACCGAAGACTTACTTTCCAATTGCACCTTTGTCTGCGACTGTTCAGTTGCTTTTTTGGTGTTAGATGGCTTGTCAGGTGGGGCAGTAGAAGTAATAACGGCCTCTGTAAGTGTTTGAGCAGCCTATACAATGGAAGGAACCAGGGGTTCCACAATAGTGGTATCTGTAGCTTTTTCGGATGTCGATGGTGCTGTAGGCCCTGAAGCTACCGCAAGTGCAAGTGTTGGTGCTGACACAAACAACCTCTGAGTAGAGTCCTCAACTTTAGCGACTGGTTATTGGAGGACTGACGAGAAAGCGGCTGAAAACACAGGTGGTTGCACAGCCATGAAGATCTTTTTAGCTTCAGCATATGAGATGCGCCTTAGTGTCTTTATTTCCTGGACCTTCTCCTCGAGATACACTGAGCAGTCCCTACTCCAGACAGGGTGGTCTTCAGAGCAGTTGACGCTCTTGGCAGGTGGTGTACATTCACTTCCTTCATGAGCAGTCTTGTCTCATTTGCCACACATCGCCTCACCCTTACAATCCAAAGTGGTATACCCAAAGCGCTGGCACTTAAAACAGCGCATTGGATTTGGGAAATATGGTCTGACTTTCAGGCGCCGGAAGCCTGCCTTGATATGTTCTGGAAGTGTCGGACTGTTAAAGGAGATTTTACCTACCTCCCATCCACCCGTTTTGTGATGTTTTGCACATCCACAGTGCTCTCAGAAGCCCACTCACTCTTCAGTTTCTCTTTCGGGATGCCTACCCGATCCCTGCATGTCACGACACTTTTGCTGAAGTTTAAGGTGGAGTGCAACTTAGTCTCAGTGGCAAATTCACCGAGGAATTTCGCTATCTGCAGGTTAGTTGCCTACTGTGAACTTGATGTCTCAATCAGTAACGTCCCATTGCGCATCCGTTTCACGGATTCTAAACTTCCAGCAATTCCCTCCAAATCCTTCTGAATAAAAAATTAGGAAACCCTGTCAAAGGAGCCTTCTTTCCTTTTTGTTATTAAAAACCATATTTTGTGGAGCAGCTTGTGCTCTGTTACGATAGACTGAACTTTTGTTTTAACGAACCCAGAGGACCGGTTACCCGAGATTTTTTATGACATTGGGTGTTGTTACTCCCCAGTGGTACACTCATTCCAACAGGTTGTTTAAAATATCCCAAAGGACCCAACTCGGTTCCACGAGCAGCTAGGGGACTAAACGCCCGCCTAGATAGAGCTCCGCATGCCTAGGTAAGCCTTATACAACTGAGATGCCCCAGCGTCACCAGATGTTGCTCGCTAGCGACTGTTCCGCCTCAACGGCCATGCATCACATCGGCGCATACCATACTTTAAGATTGAGGCGTTTTTATAGAGGTATTTCCTTCATCGTGACCCGGGCGGTCAAGCCAAGATCCCCTTTCGTTGGTACACACAACGTTCCACCGCCGCGCCACACGATGGTCGCTGAAGCTTGTCCAGAGGTTGTGGTATCTTGAAGACTGTCGGCGCTTACCAGCCCTCAGCTCAGGGTCCCGGGTTCCCGAAGCCTGTAGTTAACAGATTAATGCTGAGCCCCCTGAGGGGTATGAGACAACAAGGAATCGTCATTTAATATAGGAAGAAAGTGTGTGTGTTGGGGGAAGATGCAGGTAAAGAAACGAATAAAATGATCAGGTTCAAATGAATGTGTGTTGTCTTCCTTATTTGGAGATGAAGAGACTTGCAGACGGTGCAGTAGAGAGCGGAGTTGCAACGAACAAGTTTTCGGACAAAAACACTGTAATCCGGTCCAAAATTTAGGATGAGGAAGTATTCGTGTACGGTGCCTCGGCCCGTTACTGTCGATGGCCACCCTGTCCGCTGAGATGCCGGCCGCCTCCCCCACCACCCCAGACAGGGAGACGCGCGATTGGCAGCCCTGCCCTTTGGCCCTCGGTCCCTTTACGGCCGCCGGGCGCCAGACCGCCCTGGCCCTTCGCCACTTAGGGCCTCCCCCGCCCTCGCCGTTACGGATTTCCTAACAAGTCGCGGCCGCACGTCGTAAACGTGTTTGCCGATATTGCCACATACTGTTGCGACGGCACTTCCGGGGAACTGCCGCACTTCCTGATTCACCACACGCTCCCCCTGGAATCTCAGCTTCTCTCACACGTGGTTTTCCTTTTATGAAATAATTTCACTGTGGAGGTCGCGTTATACTAATATTTTATTTGCACCATTATCAGGTTGCCGTTACAGGTGCATCATTGTGTGTTTATTTTTATATTGTGTTTATCTTATAGACGTTATGTATAGAAATTCAAGGTTGTTGTAGAAGATAAACGTGCTTTAGTACGTATCTGTATGGATGTATGTATGGAGCAACTGTGGTGAAATCCTCAGGAAATCTTCAGATTGGCCTAGCGTGTGATACTGTGAAGATTGGTAACTTTCGGATCAAAATATTTAGAAACGTATACGTAAACGTTTCTGTCTGGAAGGACAGTAGCGCCATTATCAGAAAAAAGAGCCAACCACATTTATAATGCCATTCTCCTGTCACTGCGCAGTGCTGCTACTTGGAGCGCTACCCTCACTTACGTGGGTGTTGGCGTTAGACTATGTCTCCTTAGTGCCATTACGGCTTGACTCTTTCTGCGCTAAGCGCGTTACTCTCGTTCCAAGTGCCAAGAATGGTATGGTACTGTGTAAATCTGTACTCATAATAAATCCGTAAATATAGGTCTGTCGCTGTTCCCTTCAATCTTCAAAACTACTGGACGAATCTTCATGCGGTTTTCACAGGAAACATGAGAAAAGTGGTGTCCGGACACTTGCCACGCCGGACACTTGCCACGCCGGACATTTGCCACACTTTTACCTGCTCTAAAGGGTCGGGTGCCCCTGTCCCCTCCTCCTTTCCCCCCCCCCCCCGCCCTTTCCCGCCAACCGGCCGGAGAACTCGGTGGACGGTGTCCCGACATTTCGTAGTACGACCGTCAGAATGGAAGTTTACAACGGCGAAGGGCAGGCCTTTTTCCCACTACAATGGTTACGCGAAAATAAGGAGTGGATGTGCTTCCGCCGAAAACAGGATCACTGCAAGGAAAAGCTGCTTTCGAAGAACGGAGAAATATTGAATGTCGAGAACACCTGTGAGGACCACCTAACGATGCGACCTTTATAAGATGTAAAAATAAAAAGAACATATCAGACGTCAGTATCCTTAAATAACTTAATGGTGAAGCTAGATGGTCACAGTTCGGTTCAGTATCGTTTAATCAATACGCGGTGAAATTTGAGTCAACGAAGCAAATACATTAAACATCACTCAAATGATCCTCTTGCATACAGAACTTATAGTTAAATCTACCGCTTTTCAATTTGCCATTTCCTATATAGATAAAAACCCCTACAGTTGACACGTTAAGAGAATTTTTTTCTATCTTCTAATATTATGGCCATACCGTCAATGATTGTGAGTTCTAAAATTATTCCTGTAAATTCAGAGCCGCAGTTAGCTCCTAAAAATATCATTTTTGTTAAACTGATAAAGTACACTTTAGGTTTAGGTTTTAAAAAGAATTTGAACTTTAGAATTGCATCTAAAATACACACCCTACAACAGATCTGCTCTTACGATTGACAATTTCGGCAGTTGTAGTGTTGAAATATTCCCATATTTCCAAAATTAGACAAGGATAGAAATAACAAAATACCAGACGTAGATCTCATGAAGTACATTTAGCTGTAGTCAAAAATTAAAGTTTCTCACCATGTTGTTCATTATCTTTAATCGGGCCAGTAAAAGTTATGGAAACAAGGCAAGGAGCTTACTGTTTAAAAATAATTGTTACACAAGAATATCATAAACAAATTTATTAGACGTATTTTTCTTATTCATTAGAAACTTTTGAAAACATATTTGATCATTTCGTCTGCAACATCACTTATTTGATAGCGTGATTTGCTTTGGATCACGAAGGGTTATGTTTGCAGCAGTTCTCATTTCGAATTGTGGAAAACTGCATTTAATAACTCCGCTTTGGAGGCACTGTGTTCAGTAACATTACCGTCGCTATCGCGCAATAAAGGCTTTCACTTAGTATTTCCGCTGCTGTAGATAATATAAGACCAGAATCTCTTTAGATTTTCCGCCACATATCTACGAAAATTTTCGTTGTGAAAAATATTAAACGAATGTCGCATTGACGACCCGCCAAATTTCGAGCTTCAGTAAAACATCTGCAATCTTGGGGTTTTTTGAATTCGTCTAAATTTTCTGCAAAAGCTTTCTGTTCTTTTTTATGTAGCATGGGGGACCAGTTCAGTCTCTTAATTAATTTATTTGGTAGGAATTCCTTTGAATGTAAGCCACATATGGTCTTCACTTACATAGTTAATTTAGAAAAAATGGAGACTGTCGCCGAGGAAGATGTCAACCGAATTTCTATCTTTTTTAGTAGACGTATTTAGCGTTTAGTTTTGGTGAAAATCTTTGTTACAGATTTGAGCCCGCTACAACTTTGGGTTCACTTATCTCTGTATCCGTCCTGATGCTCAGGAGTATTTGTGACTAAGAGCTTAAGTGTGTTTCCGAAACCATTTACAGTTTTAATGGGCTCGTGAACTAATTGTTCAAAATAATTTTTAAAAAAAGCTTTTAGCACAATATCGGAAGATGTATCTGGTCAGAAGGTGTATTTTTGTCTACATACGGATGGTAGATTTAAGTCACCGTCAACTATAATTGTATCAGTAGTATACCTATTTCTGTTGAGACTCAAGTTTTCTATGAACTGTTCAGCGGCCACATTATGAGAGTGCCTGGGTCAGTAAATTAAAATGTTCCAATGTTTGTTAAGCTTAAGGGACTTAACTGCGGGGTCATCAGTCCTTAAACTTACAAACTACTTATGAGCTACCTTATACTAAAGACGACACAAACATCCATGCCCGATGAGGGATTCGAACACCTGACGGGGAACGACTCGCGCATCGCAGCATAGCGCTTGAATGCGCTTGGCCGCTCAGCCGCGGCAGTTATTAATCTATTCCGGTAGTCTAGAACATCTGCTCACACTGACAGGAACTATTGAATTCAGTTTCGCATGTGAGCTAGTACCCATATTATATTATTCTTTTTGTTTCTTTTGTAGTGCAGATCATAGGAATTATGGCATTTCCATTAAAAAACTAGGGTATTTCCTCTGCGACTCAGCTAAACAATGTAGAACAACAGTGTACTTTACAAGCATAGAATTCTATATTTCTTCATTTCTTTCTTTATTTCAAATCTGTATGTCGTTTTTAGGTGATCGGTCAAATATAGACGTTCTTATCTACATTTTGTAAACGTATTTTCTGTCACTGATTTGAATATTGTTCCAATTCACTTAATTAACTAATATTTCGCCACAAAAGAGTAAATTTATGGACTGTCTCGTTCTTTTTTTCACACAGTTGTAGCAATTAATATATGTACAAATGCAGTGATCAAACTTGAATAATAAGTGATCATTCGAATTACCTTTATATCGTTCCTTTCATGTTCCTTCCATGCCGATGGACTGTTTCTATCGCAAACAGTAAGTGTGAAAAATAAAAAAAAAATAAAAACGTACAAACGGAGGGAGAATGGATCCATATTTGTGGTTGGAAGAAGTAATTACGCACTGACATAGCCGACGGCATTGCTTTCGTTTCCCAAAAGTTATAAATATTTCGATTTCGGGTATTGAAAAGAAGTTGAACATTTAGGCAAGATGTCGAACAAAAATATCTCTTTCGTATTGGCGGTATCGTGTAAAATCGGAGACGGAGGTTTGGAAGCAAACAGCAGCAGTACGGGGAAGGGCGTCCCTTGCCTGAGGGGTCGCTAATCCGACTATCTGGCGAAGGGTCAGGTGTGGCAAATGTCCGGTGTGGCAAAAGTCCGGCGTGGCAAGTGTCCGGCATCCGAGAAAAGTTTGGGTCAAGATATAAGCATAATTTTATCAAAATCTGATCATGGAAACAAAAGATATCGTAATTTAAATGTTTTCAGTAATCGTCGTGTCTGTTTTTTCAACTATTAAAAACCTGTTATCACCAAAACAACTTCACGAATTTTTATGGGGTTTTTACAGGTAACTTTAGAACATCGTGCGGTTACATAAGGCTTCAATAATTAAAATCGGACCACAGAAAATAAAGATATCATAATTTAATCATTTGCTTAAAAGCCATCGTGTATGTCTATTTGTTGAAGGTAATCTCCAAAAGTACTACACGAACTTTCATGGGTTTCCACAGGTAAATTGAGAATAGTTTGGAGAGTACCATAGGCTTAGTTTCAGCAAAACAGATCATAGGAAAGAAAGATATCGTAATTTGAAGTTTTTGTGTATACTATGCTTATAAGTATGATGTAGTGAAGCAAATCTCCAAGAGTTCTACACGAACTTTCAGGGGGTTTCGTAGGTCAACTTAGAGTAACTTGGCGCAAAATATAAGCTTCATTTCATCAAAAGCGGATCATGGGAAGAAAAGATATAGTAATTTGTAGTTTCTGGTGTGTGCTATGCTTGAATTGCAGCGTAGTATAGCAAAGATACGATAGAGGTGCTGTTACTGACATAGTATACCAAATAACTAATACATGGCACTACTGCGTTGTTTAGTCTCATAACTGAAGTGTAATACACTGAAACAAGGGCTATAATTTTCCTTACGGCAGCGGTGTAGTGTATTGATGTTGGTAAAGGCCGTTGAATTCTTTTTGAAAAATCAGTCACGTACAATGAGAGGAATAATTCTCAGTGTTGATAATGAAATAAATAATTAATGTTGTTCCGATCTGTAAATTAATGATTCCCCTTAAAGCGAATATTTCGTTGCCAACGTTAACATACTAAACCGTTCCACTGCAAGTAAAATTTAACCCAGGTAGGGCACAAAAAAATAATTTTTTTACTAGCTGTATCCTGTATGCTTTGCCATGCCACGGAAAGAAAAAAAAGTGTTTAATACGCGGGTATCATTTGAATTTAAAATATAACGATTTTCCTTCGCGTCTACCGATGCTCTAATTTACATAAGAATTATTTGCAAGGAAAATGGAATTTATGTAGTTCCCTTTCCGAAATTACATTTTGAGTGCATCCTGTTTAGGAATGTCTCGAATACGCCACAGTACCGGAGAGGACAAAGTGAGGCGACATTAGTTACATAGTACACCAAAAAACTAATTATGGCGTTGCTGCGTTTTTTTGTTCTCATAACTATGGTGTAATACACTACAAGAAGGGGTACAATTTTACTTCCAGCGGCGGCGTTGTGTGCTGATGTTGGTTACGGTCGTTGAATGCTTTTTCAAAAATCAGTCACGTGGAATAAGGGGAGTAATTCTTTATCTTGACGATGAAATAAATAATTTACGCTGTTTTGGTCAGTAAATTAACCATCCTCCTAAAGCGAATAGTTCGTTGCCAACGATAGCAAACTAAACCGCTGCCACTGCAAGTAAAGTTTAGCCAAGGTAGGACACAATAAGGCACCTCGCTGTGGAGCGCGCGGTTGTTCGCCGTCGGAGGTTCGAGCCCTCCCTGGGGCATGGGTGTGTGTTTTGTCCGTAGGTTAGATTAAATAGTTTGTAAGCTACGGACTGATGACAACGCAGTTTGGTCCGATAGATTTACAAACATTTGAACATTTGAACATAAACAAAAATTGTTTTCTTCCTAGCTGTAACCCATATGTTCTGCAATGTCATGGAAAGAAAAGAAAAGAAGTGCATCTTTCGACGGGTATAACCAATAAATTATACATAGAGTAGAAATATCTATGGAGTGAGCATAGGCTTCTGTGCATCTTTTCAACATTAAGTCGAAATTACCAAGTGATACTGAGACAAATCCACTCATACCACACATTTACTTGCTGTTAGGATTAGTTTGTACAACCTCCTTGGTTTGTACCGCATTTATTGCAAAGAAGCCCACCTCTTTTTCGCAGAGCAACCACGTAACATGAAATAATATCTAAATAAGTGTGTCACAGAAGCTACAAGAAAGGGCCTTTTACACATAGTCATGCATCTTGACTGAATAAAAAAGGACCAAGATGAAGTCATCGATTAGTAGATTTTTTCCAATATCAGGTGATATTTCCACCTTAATGTTGAGGACAGAAAATCTGTTGTGCGCATCTGAATTCTCACTCCAGAGATATTTCTGCTCTGTGCCTGCGAATAGAGATAATATACACAAGTGAGCGACAAATTCATCATAAACCTCCCTTATTTCATAATTGTTCGGTACAATATTGTGATTAAAATTGTAATTACTTCCTTTTGGTGCTGACTAAATTAAGATAAAGACGTCTTCTTTTGCAGAGAAAATTGTACTTAGATTTATAATCCGACTTCTGAACATATAGTTCTATTACACAAGATCGATTTCAACTTAGTGCTTTACGAAGTAATCACTGAAGGACGTGAGGACATGTATTAGCTGAAAGCGTGGCCGATGCAGCTAACACAATCAAGACAATTCGCTGGAAATACTACTATATTTAATGGAAAGTTCGATACAGAAGATCAGCTGACGCCATTCATTCAACGATTACTCAGACTTACTTTATTGCACCATGACGTCTTATTTAAACAGACATGAACTGCTCTGTTGATTCAATTACCAGACTTTCAGTATTCGTCGACTTTTCGATAATATGGAGTACTGCATTCAGAATAACTACATTGTCCCCAGTGCAACACTGCAACATTCTAATACTTCAGCGTACACTTACTGTGGGAGATAAAACGTTTAGTACTACGCCGTAGAATCAATACATGGCGCTGTTATTATTATAACCATTTCTCATCTCAACGATAGAAGTGTTTTCAGAAGTTTATGCCAGACAGACAATTACTCACCTCAGTCTTAAGTTGATGAACACAAACTAACAATGATTTACGTCGTTCCGGGTACGAACTAAAATTAATTTCAGTTTTTTTTTTTTTTTTGTTTTTGTTTTTTTTTTTTTTAAACTTTATGAACTTTCATCGTTTACTACAATGACTTCTAATTTGACATCTTGGCTAGGAGAACTGAGTTTATTGACAGAGCGATCCAACAAGGATTCTGTTTTTGCTGACCTAGGTCTGGAACCGTAAAAAAAAAAAAAAAAAAAAAAAAAAAACTATGATATACACAGGTCCCTCTTTAACAACCGTTGCGAAGCACGGGCATATAAGCTAGTATGGATTAAACACGCTGAGGACTGTTGCATATGTACTGTATTCATTGTGTTTATTCATATGACGTAGAAAACCAATAAGTACAAACACACGTCGATTTTTGTAGATATATAATTAAAATTCCACCCATGTGAAGCTGCGGGCACGTTACTAGTCGAATCTAGTACAGGGCGAATCTAAATTCGCGCACTCGGGCTTCGCAGCGCAATTCCTCACATGCAAGCAATAAAAAATGTCTCTCACAAAATCTCGTCCTGCGCATATTTTCATCATTTCCTCAAGACGCCTAACACATCCCTTACGACTTTTTCGGTGTTGTAGTGTAATTCTGAAACACAATGACGTATGGGACACACACTGATCTCAATCTTCGATGACCATTTACTGCCGGAAATATGCGCAGAACGAAATTTTGCTAGCATGTGAGGAATCGCGCTGCGAACCCCGAGTGCGTGAATTTAGATTCGCCCTGTATAATTGCAGTATTTATTTCATTATATTTGTGCATATGCTTGCGGTTTCTTGGTAGTCTGCTTATCCGGTATGTAGAACACATTTCAAAACACATCACATGCTGATATTTACGAAAATCAAATCAAACGTTTGTATAGCTTATGGGACTTAACTACGGGGTCATCAGTCCCTAAACTTACAAACTACTTATAAACTACCTTGTACTAAACACGGCACAAATATCCATGCCCGAGGGGGGATTCGAACCCCAGACCGTAGTGGCCGTGTAGACCGTGACTGGAGCGCCTCAGTCCCCTCGGCCACCGCGGCCGGCTGATATTTACTTGTCAGCTCTTTAAAGTAATGCAAAGTTCTTAGATGCTAAGATAAACTACTTCTTATAGAAATATGACAGTGAAGATGGAGGTTATGTATAAATGTACTTATGTAATTATTTCTATAGTAAAATAGGTTGATCATATTGTTAATGAGCCGGCCGCGGTGGCCGAAGGGACTTAGGCGCTCCAGTCACGGTCTGCACGGCCACTACGGTCGGGGGTTCGAATCCCCCCTCGGGCATAGATATTTGTGCCGTCCTTAGGATAAGCTAGTTGAGAAGTAGTTTGTAAGTTTAGGGACTGATAACCCCGTAGCTGAGTCCCATAAGCTTTACAAACAAACATTGTTAATGAAATAAACAACATTGGTGATGTTTTTGAAGAAATTAGTATTACTCCTCTCAAGTTTGTCAGCAAAGCCAACATCATGTACTATGAAGCTTTCTAGTTCTTCATAAAGGTCCATTAAATGTCTCTTATTTATTCTACGTGTTATTTCAAAGTCACCTATAATACCCCAGAATGGATGGAATACTTTACGTGTATGGATAAATTGATGTTTGACACGATTGTCCTTCTTACTTTTTGGTTCCTAATCCCTATCTGTGAATTAACAACGTTAGGCGCTTCATTAGGTGCAGCATACTACGTTATCTAATGTTGCTACTTTTTCTATGCAGTCTTTTTTATGTTGACTGGTTAAGAGCAGTAAAAGGAATATCTCAGTAGCCGCTTTTTTCGTAAGAAGTTTCTGTGTCTGTAGGCTCCAGTAAACCAAAAGCTGCCTACCACTGAGTATATCAACATTGAACTGATTGAATATGCAGGTGATCGGCTAAACCGTAGACCTTTACACTGGCTAAGACTACAAATGTACCAGATGAATGGAAACAAGCTACAGTATGACCTTTCTACGCGAAAAGATATAAATCACGACTTGAAAATTGCTGAGCAATAACTCTGCTGAATTCCTGTTAAAAACTGTACACTAAAATTATAAGCAATTTTAAATCTACAGATGAATCATGTATGTTAGACGTTAAGCATGGTTTGGTACAAGTAAACGACAACGGAAGACAATTTAGATTACCTACTTATAATGCCTTATACATTATAAAAAGGAGTTCGACAAGGGTAAGTAGGAAACGTTAGGGGAAATCAATTACTAAATGGGAATTCCAGCACACATGATTGCAGCAGTTAATAACGAATTACAAAATGACGATACGAACTGCAAGGAGTTCGACGGAATTTATCAGTCAAGGAGTCCCGCAGTCATCTAACCAGTTCAGCTTTAGGTCCCTTCGGCCTGTCTCAGAATCTTGACAGACGATTTCTTCCATCTTGTATCAGGGGCAAGCATTGATCTGCAAAGTTTTGTACCTTAAAACGGTTGGCTCTGCAGGTGGAACATATCTACCGTGACACACAGCCTAGACTTCAGAAAACAGTGCATGTTTCTATTCAAGACAGGTAAGAGGTTCTTAACTGTGCACAGAATTGACAAAACGACCACTCCTGTAAGTGGAAAACAATTACTTATTTCTAAATGACCTCATCGGGTACAGGAATGTCGTAATAAGCAGTGTCTCAATAAAATGAGAAGTGTCGTTCTACTGACAAGTAAAAATTTGAAACTTCCTCACAGATTAAAATAGTGTACCGGAACGGAGACTAGGACCTGGGACCTTTGCCTTTCGCGTGCAAGCGCTCTACCGACTGAGCTATACCGACACGACTCACGATACCGCCCCACAACTTCCGCCAGTACCTCGCCTCCTACATTCCAAACTTCACAGAAGCTCTACTGTGAACCTTGCAAGACTAGCACTCCTGGAAGAAAGTATATGGTGGAGACATGGCTTAGCCACAGCCTAAGGAATGTTTCCAGAATGGCGGAAGTAAAGTTGTGAGGCGGCATCGTGAGCCGTGTCGGGATAGCTCAGTCGGTAGAGCGCTTGCCCACGAAACGCAAAGGTCTCAGGCTCGAGTCCCGGTTCCGGCACACAATTTTAATCTACCAGGAAGTTTCATTTCAGCTCACATTCCGCTGCAGTGTCTTTAAAAATTGGTAATATCGAAGGCAAATAAAGTTGGAATATGCTAAATATGGCAGTAAAGGATAGGGTTAAACCGTTAATTATTAGCAGAAAGTGAGAAATAAGAGGCTGTCACAGTAAATATTGTGAGTAATGTTGCACTAGTGTCAATGTCATTGTATGAAAGCAACCTTGCAGAGACAAAATTGCTTTAGTGCATGATTACCGTTCGCTGCGTTCGCGTCAGCTGGTTAATGACTCTGAAATCCTATCAAAATATAACTGGTTTAATCTGTAGCTGAACTAGGTCAGCTAAAACTTCCTATAAAACTTGATGAATTCAGGACCCACTAACATATCTAGTAAAAACTGGTATGGCAATATACGCCGATTCAGCAAGCTAGCCCATTGTGCCTTCTAGCTACCATTAGCAGATGTGAAGTACCTGTAAGCCTGCAACTGAAAACTAAGCACCACAAACTGCTGTTTTATGCCACTAGGCGAAACCTCACCAGATCGTTAAGTAATTGTTGAGAGCATTATTTTGGAACAACGATCTAAAAATTTTAATAATTAAAATAGAACAGTCTAGGCGTCAAATGCTCCGGCCACCGCCACCGTCCACCAACAAGGTGCCAAAGGCCTGAAGATGGTTCTATAGAACCGAAACCGGTTGCCAGCAATAAACGCAACAAATTGCGATCTATACTGTCTTATTTTAATAATTAAGATCGTTAAGCCTTCACAGGAGCGCCAAGGTGGTAGACCGATGGAGGAGTTCCGAGATTTGTACCTCGGACATTTGTATATATTTTTCGGTATTTTTCCCCATTTTACGCCCGAGGACACCTGCTACAGACTGCCAATGAGAAGCACCATACTAACATGTCAGTGGCATCTCCACATCGCACCCCTCCTCTATGAGTTGAGGTTGTAAACCCGTATCGTTTACTTTAAATGTGACATAAATATTTTGGTGCCACGATGTCGCGCACATGTTTACAACTGCGACTGGCGTCCGCCGAGATGAGTCACTGGGCCAACCACAGGGTCTGGGCATTTTAAAATCCCTATTGTCTGCTAAAAGCTTCCTTTGGCCTACCGCCTGCAGCGAGTACTGAGGTGTGTCTTACGGCTGATCGCTGTATTATGTGGAGTACACACTGCATCGCACTGCCGTGGCTTTCCATTCAACAATTTCAAGACAGTTTATGCGACTACTGCTCAGGAATTGCTGCCCATGCATTGAATGTTCTCAGGAATGACTAGCGTGTTATGTGATGAATCACGACTGGGATCGTCAGTAATAGAGATACGGATACCTTTGTAGCGCTTACACTTTTAAAACTGCTTACTGCAACTGACTTTCATCACAGTACTGAGCCTGAAGTATTCTATGAATTTCAAAAATTGTTTTGTTCTCGTTCTCTAAAATCTTAATCAAAGGCCGCTGTTCCACGTAGACGATCATACTGGTATCTGCCATCTAGAATGGCAGTCTATCCAGAAACGCGAGAGATGAGTTCCGTTTACCAGCAACAGGACACAGGTACCATTATCTAGTGCAAACCAAACCTCCAGCCTAGGCACCCTGGAATGAAAAAAGACCCTTGTGAAGCGACAGTTTCTACAATACAGAGAAGTGGGAAAGGAAATCAAAGCAGTAACGAAACATTAGGCAAGACAGCAACCTGCCTAATCATAGTGGAGGTGTAGCTTTTGCTTCCGTATATACTAAATGCAGCTACAATTCTCTGAGACTTGATTGGAACCATTGGGCCTTCAGATACATGTATCTACTATCGACAAACCGGTATTTCGCTATCCGGTGTCGATTTCAGGACCTAATCATACAAACGTCAAAAGAGCAGGACGTCGCAAACAGATGTGGCCCTATGGTGTAATGTTTCTTGAGTGTGACGACAATTTATAGGGACCGAATCTGCATCCCAGGGACCAGGGCAGTCCCGACCATCCACCGCACCGTTGTTTGGTCGTAAGGTTACGTAAGTTCAAATGTTTGTACAGCTTATGGGACTTAATTACGGGGTCATCAGTCCCTAAACTTACAAACTACTTATAAACTAGCTAATCATAAGGACGGCACAATTATCCATGCCCGATGGGGGATTCGAACCCACGACCGTAGTGGCCGTGCAGACCGTGACTGGAGCGCCTCAGTCCCCTCGGCCACCGCGGCCTGCGGTACTTAGGTATTACTGTATTACTGCATGGTTACTGTCTTTGACCGCATTGCATCCTCTGACTGAAATTTATCTTGCAGATTATGCAGACGGCTGCTTAAGAGCGCCTTTTACAGTCAGAGACTTTCTGTATGCCAACCTCGAACGGATCTCCACAGGAGGGTATATCTCGAGTGGAGTCCTCCATTTGGTACCTTGACGCATGAACAGTGGGCCAATATTCTTTTCACACCTAGAAACTGTAAATGAAATATTAAGAGGTAAGCTTTCATCCTTCATCCGACCCAAATTCCCATACATGTGTAAGGTTACATTACTTTCTAGCTTTCAATACTTATTCCCAACCGACCAGAACGTGGGACTGGATGCAAAAATAATCAACGTTGTTTAACGAGCGGAAGTTATATTTATGAATTATGTCTAGGGGTGATTGATATCGTGTGGAAAACTGTCTTTAGTATCTAATAACCATTCGTGTATTATCTTTTTGCATTCCATAATGTATATGAAGGTTACTGGCATCGAACTGTAGAATTTCTGAACTCAACGAAATTACTGAAAAACAGTTCGAAATGTACTCTTTGCAGCATTCCATAGGATATTTTATATAAATAGCAACGGAATTTAGTTGTTTGTCAACCTGAAAGCCTGCAGATTTCGGCGGGCAGGGGGGTGTTGAGTGCATGTGTATCCAGCTACAAACCAAAGTTCTGCAGTCAGTAATGCAAACATAGATGATATTTCACTCTAAAGCCGTCCGTGGAGGTGCCACAACCAATAGGACAGTGGATGGGGGCAGCGAGAAGGAAATTTGTAATATAATGACCAAATTTCATACACGAGGGTAAATCAATTATTACCCGCAATTTAGTTATATTTTTTGTTTATGTTGGTAGTATTGTAGTTTTATGTTGATGACGCATGCTTCGTTTATTTGCTGTTATATCTTTGCAATTTTCAAGCTGCTCGGTTAGTTTCGTTATCGTTGCTGTACTGTTAATCATGGCTTTTGCATCAAAGAAGAGCAACGTTCAGTGATTTTTTTTTTTTTTTTTTTTTTTTTTTTTTTTTTTTTTTTTTTTTTTTTTTTTTTTTTTTTTTTGGAAGGCGTATCAGGAGACGAAATTCATCGAAGACTTTCGGTACAGTACGAGAACAGTGTTTTGCTACAACAGAGTGTCTACGAATAACCTGAAAAATTCCGTAATGGTCGCATAAGTGTTACGCACTTTGAAAAAGCCGAACGACCATTTACCGCCATAAATGAAGAAGCAATTGAGCGTTCACGTGAAATGATTCTATTTGACAGACGATTAACTACTGACGAAGTAGTCACGGTTTTGCCTACGAAATCATCCACAACAGATTTGGGCTCCATAAAGTTTGTGCAAGATGGATGCATAAACAAACGCGCTTGGATATCTGCAAACAACATTTTGATCGCTACAGTAACGAAGGAAACAATTTCTTATACAAGATCATTACTGATGACGAAACATGGACCCATCATTACGAGCCGCAGAGTAAACGGCAGAGTATGGAATGGAAACGTGCAAATTCGCAGTGCAAGAAAAAGTACAAGACCAAACCGTCCGCAGGAAAACTGATGCTTACTGCCTTTGAGGACGCACAAGTTCCAGTACTGTAACATTGTGGGGAAAGGGGCACAATAATAAACGTGTACGTCACAGTATGCTCTTACTGCCCGACAATTCGAAGAAAACGCCGAGGATTGCTGTCAAAAGGCGTTGTGTTGCTGCACGACAACGTCCGTGCGCTTACTGACGCTGCAGAAACTCAAGTTTGAAGTACTGCATCATCCTCCATATTGTCGCCATCATGCCCCTTTTAACTATCACGTGTTTGGTGTACTCAAATGAGCATTAAGGGACAGTCGAGCAGTCGATTTGCGTCAGACGAAGCAGTGAAAGAAGTGGTGCATTCCTGGCTCGCAGCTCAACCGAGAAATTTTTTTTCTGAGGGCATCAGGAAGCTCGTACAACGATGGAACAAGTGCGTCGAATTGCAAGGAGGCTTTGTCGAAAAGTAATATTTTTGTAAGTTTCTTACTTGATTACAATAAAATTTTATACCTACTGTGCAGATAAAGATTATTCTCGTATCTGGTTGTTGTTCTGGTAGTTTAGAGGTGCAAATATTGCAGGGGACAGGGGAGCAGGAGGTAAGGCATAGGGATGTTCAAATTGAGTAATCTCATCCCAGTGGGACGAAAGAGAGATCGCATATTTTAGCCAGTGTTTCTGTTTCTATTGTTGGCGCTTTAGTAACCCTAATCTACCGTTTGGCGACGAAATAAAAGGTACAGTCCTGGCCATTAAAATTGCTACACCACGTGCTACAGACGCGAAATTTGACCAAGAAGATGCTGTGATATGCGAGGGATTAGTTTTTCAGAGCATTCACACGAGGTTGGTGCCGGTGGCGACACATACAACGTGCTCACATCAGGAAAGTTTCCAAGCGATTTCTCATACACAAACTGTAGTTGACCGACGTTGCCTGGTGAAACATTGTTGTGATGCCTCGTGTAAGGAGGAGAAATGCGTACCATCACCTTTCCGACTTTGATGAAGATGGGATTGTAGCATATCCCGATTATCGTATCCCGACAATGCTGCTCGCGTTGGTCGCGATCCAATGACTGTTAGCAGAATATGGAATCGGTGGATTCAGGAGGGCAATACGGAACGCCATGCAGGATCCCAACGGCCTCGTATCACTAGCAGTCGAGATGACACCATTTAATCTGCATGGCTGTAACGGATCGTGCAGTCACGTCTCGATCCCTGAGTCAACAGATGGGGACGTTTGCAAGACAACAACCATCTGCTGGAACACTTCGACGACGTTTGTAGCAGCATAGACTATGAGCTCGGAGACCATGGCTGCGGTTACCCTTGACGCTGCATCACAGACCTGCGATGTTGTACACAACAACGAACCTAGGTGCATGAATGGCAAAACGTCATGTTTTCGGATGAATCTAGGTTCTGTTTACAGTATCATGTTGGTTGTATCCGCGCTTGGTGACATGGCGGTGACCGCACATTGGAAGGGTGTCTTCTTCACTCGGCGTGATGGTATGGGGTGTCATTGGTTACACGTCTCGGTCATCTCTTGTTCGGATCGACGGCACTTTGAACAGTTGCCGTTTCATTACAGATCTGTTAAAACCCGTGGCTCTACCCTTCATTCGATCCCTGCGAAACCCCACATTTCAGCATGATAATGCACGACCGCATGTTTCCGGTCCTGTACGGACTTTTCTGGATACAGAAAATGTTCGACTGCTGCCCTGGCCAGCACATTCTCCAGATCTCTTACCAATTGAAAATGTCTGGTCATTGGTGGCCGAGCAACTGGCTCGTCACAATACGCCAGTCACTACTCCGGATGAACTGTGGTATCGTATTGAAGCTGGATGGGCATCTGTACCGGTACACGCCATCCAAGCTCTGTTTGACTCATTGCCCAGGCGTATCAATGATGATTTTACGGCCAGATTTGGTTGTTCTAGGTATTGATTTCTCAAAATCTATGCACTCAAATTACGTGAAAATGTTATCGCATGTCAGTTCTAGTATAATATATTTGTACAATGATTACCCGTTTACCATCTGCATTTCTTCTTGGTGTAGCAATTTTAATGGCCAGTAGTGTACTATGCAAAGCTTCTGTTTGTTGCAGTCACAATGTTACTTACAGGACGTAAAAGTATTTTGCACTATCACGTTAATATACTGTGTGCAGAAAAGGCTCAGAAAGGGAGCTAGTAATTTGCGCTAACAGTGATGTAGAGCTCCGTCGTTCTCGTGTTATGTGACGTCATCGCTGTCTAGTTCTTACCTCCGGCTAGGCCCAAATTACCGCGCGCCCTTATATAGAGCTGTTGTGGGCCGTAGGTGGGGAAGCTGTCAAGCTGGATGGGATTAAGAGGATAAGGAGGCGTCAGCTGGAGAGGCTCCGCGACCGCAGCTGGCCGCCTCACAGACACACACAGTGGGC
The DNA here is from genome assembly GCA_026315105.1 of Locusta migratoria. Lineage (NCBI taxonomy): Eukaryota > Metazoa > Arthropoda > Insecta > Orthoptera > Acrididae > Locusta > Locusta migratoria. Next base: position 416,239,347 of record CM048749.1, read on the forward strand.
GGGGCGGCTCTTTTCTGGTCGTAAAGCAGGAAATATGGCCGCGGCCGGCTCAGGGCGGCCGCGGAGCACACGCCTCCCAGAGACGCCGCCGGCGCTCGTAAATTAGGCCCACCGCGCCGTCTGGCTGCGGCCGCGGCGGAGGACCGGCCGCGTGGGCTCTGTCTAGTGGCAGTACGCACTCGGCTGTTTTGACATGTGACCTGAGACTGCTACCACGTGACTGGTCAAATTGTTTCAAGACGTCTTCCACATTCCATTCTGCTCTTAGCTGCCACATTGAGCGCCCTTTTTAACACATTAGTGACGGGGGCGTGGGGGCGTGAGGGCCGCATTGCCTTCCGGAGAATACAAATCTGGAGTAAACAATCTACTTCTACATCTATATAGATACTCTGCAAATCACATTTAAGTGCCTGGCAGTGATTTCATTAACCACTTTCATAACTTTTCTCTACCGTTCCATTCTCTAATAGCGCGCGGGAAGAAAGAACACCTAAATCGTTCCGTTTTCGATCTGATTTCTCTTATTTTATTGGGATGGTCATGTCTCCCTAAGTAGGTGGGTGCTTGCAAAATATTTTCACATTCAGAACTGAAAGCCGGTGATTGAAACTTCTCAAACAGATCACGCCGCAACGAATAACGTCTTTCTTTTAATGATTTCCACCCCAATTAGAGCAACATTTCCGTGACGCTCCCCCCCCCCCCCCGTAACATGATAAAACAAAACGAGCTGCCCTTCTCTGAACCTTCTCAATGTCTTCCGTCAGTCCCACCTGGTGAGGGTCCCAAAAGGGGCAACAGTGCTCCAGGAGAGGACGCACAAGTGTGATATAGGCAGTCTCTTTGGAGGAGCTGGTGCATCTTCGGAGCGTTCTGCCGATGATACGTAACCTTTGGTTCGCCTTCCCCACAATATTTTCTATGTGTTCTCTCCAGTCAAAGTTGTTCGTAATTGTAACTCCTAGGTATTTAAGGTTTGACTGATTTATCGCGTAATTGAAGTTCAGCGGATTTCTTTTAGCGGTCATGTGTATTACTTCACACTTTCCTTTATTTGGTGTCAATTGCCAATTTTCGCACCATGCAGAAATTTTGCCTAAATCGCTTTGCAGTTGCTTTTGACTCTGTTGACTTCACTAACCGATAAAGGACAGCATCATCCGCGAATAGTCTAAGGGAGCTATTCACATTGTCTCCTAAATCGTTCAGAAACATGAGAAAGAGTAGGGGATCTATAACGCTTTCCTGTGGAACGCCAGATATCACTTCCGTTTTATTCGACGACTTACCGTCAATTACAACGAACTGTTTTCTTTCTGATAGGAAATCGTGAATACAACCGCACAATTGGGGAGATATTCCATAAGCACGCAATTTCATAAGAATCCGCTTGTGGGGTACCGTGTCAAAAGCCTTCCTGAAATCCAGAAATATGGAATCGATTTGAGATCCCTTGTCGATGGCACTTAACACTTCATGTGAATAAAGGGCAAGCTGTGTGTCGCAAGAGTGATACTTTCTGAATCCGTGTTTACTACTGGTTAATAGGTCGTTCTCTTCGAGGTAGTTCATAATATTCGAACAAAGTATATGTTCCAAAATCCTACTGCAAATCGATGTCAATGAGATAGGCCTGTAATTTTGGGGATCACTCCTATTGCCTTTCTTGAATATTGGAGTAACTTGGGGTTCCTATTTAAAATTTATGTTTCCCCTTTCCTATCACCTGGGGTGATACGGGGGCTCGACATTTACGTTAAAGGATGTCCCTTTTCTAGGTGAAAAACTTTTATTGCAACTTTTTTAATCCGGTTTATATTTTCTCCAAATGTTCAGAAACACAGGTTAATGTACCTCACCCTGTATAAAGCGCTGATACAATTCTGCCTCCACTACAGCTTACGGCTGAACAATCCCTCCGCGTTGCGTACTGTGGACCAAGTCACTACTGCGGGCTCCGAGTTGCAAAACCATCTTTGAAAATGTGGTGTCGCACAAGTACAAAGTGCGCGCCACCTACTTTCGCCGCGCGCCGCCATGCACGCACGGCGCGGCGTTCTCACGACGACAGCCACGACCGCCCTCTGCTGCAACCCCGCTCGTGGCCACCACGGAAAGACACCGGTCACTTCGGACTGAGATAGCAACCAGTTAGGACCTTCGTAATCAGATAGGCGCCAGTGAAGACTTTGCTATCGTACAGGCACTAGGCAGGCCTCTAACAACTATGTATCAACATTCTGCAGTACTATGTAAAAGTTAAGTATTGTTACATTCTGTGCAATATATATATCTTTCTAATCTACTCTAGTGTTTATAGTTTCTGGATGCTCCCCTCCGTACCTGCACCAGCGTGTCGGTCTCATTCCACTCGGCCACCGACACCTACGACGAAGTTGGGACACAAAAGTGGCGACGAGGAGTGATAGAACCGTGGACCAGCACGCTAGCAGCAGCCAGACAGCAGCAGTCGGAGCACGCAGAAATTGCTCCCGCCCACCCACCCTTAATATAAGAATTTTGGGGGAAGATATTTTGTTACGTGTTTTGTGGACTTTTTTGTTGTAGAGCGTCCTCATTTATCTTGCATTTGTGTTTTGTACTAATTTACTTGTATACGCGGCGCATAATCGGTCAGCATGGCCACTACCCCGAACCCAAACTTAATGGAAATTATTCAGTTACAGACGGCGCAAATAACACAACTTCTCCAGGCGGTGGCGCAGTTGACAACTCAACAACAGCCGTCGCATCAGCAGCCCACACCTGCCGCCGCACCGCTTCCGACGTTCCGCCAGTACAACGAACGTGAGGAAGAATGGAGCGACTCTTTCGCACAGTTTCAAGAACTCGTCGCGGCTCATCAAATTACAGGTCAGAGAGTGAAGAACCTTTTCTTATCGATTGTGGGCCCCCAGACCTTCGTATTATTGCAAAAACTTTTTCCGCAAGCATCTCCTCGTGATGTAGACTTTGAACAAATAGTAGAGGCACTAAATGCTCATTATGAGAGAAAAGTTCTCGTAGCTGCGGCTTGGTACCGATTTTTTAGACTTAAAAAATTACCGCAGCAGTCACACCAAGAGTGGATTACGGAATTGAAGGGCTTAACCCGCCAATGTAAATTTACTTGCTCTTGTGGACTTTCGTATAGTGACGTTATGTTGCGAGATGCGATTACGCAGAATATTCAGGACCCCAGAATTAGAGCAGCAATTCTGAAACAGTCTGACCCCTCATTAGACAGTGTACTGCAGCTTATAGAAGCGCATGATACTTTTGACTTAGCAGATGTAGAAATGCAAAGCCACAGTGTAAATTCAGTGCGCCGCAACGGACGCTTTCCTAGCCGTAGTTCTCAGTATAGCACTAGTGATTCTCATTTTTCTACCGGCCGTGCTGAACAGACAGTGACCAGTAGCCAGAGTAAAAGTGCGACGCACAGGTCGCCCCGTAGTCTTAGAAACAGTAATTTGAATAACGGGCGCCAACGCTCATTTCAGAAAAATGTACGTAAATCTTGCCCCCAGTGTGTGTCTCGCCACAAGCGTACTCATTGCCCTAGTCGCAACGCAACCTGTTATCAATGTGGTAAATCGGGACATGTGCAGTCTGTGTGTATGCAAATTAATAACTCAAAGAACAGTAACGTTAGAAACGGTGCTTCGCAAAGTGCGAGAACAGTTCATTCTGTAAATGTTATACGGGCTGTGGAATTGAACAGTGCTTTCCTTGGATCTCAATTTCAAGAAAATAGTTCTGCGCCTATGGCAAAACTATATAGTGCACCACGTAGGAAGCGCCAACGAGCGCGTAAAACAGTGCAACGGAAACGGGTTCGGGACAAGCAAAATGACTATGAACAGTGCATTCCTGTAGTGAAAATAGTGCCTTCTGCAACTGCTCCTTGTGATAGTGCCCAGTACTGTGTAGATAGAGACAGTAGACTTGTTGTAGCTACTCAAAGCTTTAGTGCAGTAGTTAGTAAATCTGTAGTAGCTTCGCAAGCTTGCGAGGACGCCGATCCGGCGGTAGTGCCATCTAGTGGCAGTGTTGTTAATCCGCCGCGTGCCGAGTCTGCGCCGCTTCCTTCACTACGCGGCCCGCGCAAGTGCAGCAAACAAACCGTAGCAGACGTTGCCCACATTCGCGCACCTGTCGTGCGCCAGAAGCACAAACTTTTTGTTAATCTCTCCATAGAAAATAAGACAATTTCAGCTTGATACTGGTTCCGCTGTTACATTAATAAATAAAGATACTTATGAACTTCTGGGTTCGCCAAAATTGTCGCCGTCACAGCAAGTGTTAACAGCTTATACAGGTCAAAATATTCCCGTGCTAGGAACGTGTAGCCTGCCCGCCTCTTTTCAAGGTGTAACAAAAACAGTTGCTTTTGTAGTTCTTCAGGCCAAATCGACACAGAACATTTTTGGACTAGATGCTTTTGACTTGTTTGGTTTATCAATTCAAAGAGATGTGCTTCAAATTTCGTCAATAGTGCCTCAGGATAAAATCAATGCATTGTGTGACAAATATAGTGACTTGTTTTCGGCGGAACTAGGTTGTGCAAAAGACTTCGTGGCACATGTAACTTTAAAAGAATCTGCAGTTCCAAAATTTCGTAAAGCTAGACCAGTGCCTATCGCATTGCGTGATTCAGTTGCCGAAGAACTTAAACGTTGGCAAGATAGTGGGGTGATTTCTCCTGTTTCTGCGAGTCAGTGGGCCTCGCCTTTAGTAATTATACCCAAGCCGTCAGGAAAACTTCGTCTCTGTGCGGACTTCAAATCAACAGTGAACAGTCAAACAATGGTAGACACTTATCCCCTGCCCAGACCTGAGGAACTGATGGATAAATTAGGACAGTCTCGCTTCTTTTCCAAGATTGATTTAGCAGAGGCATACTTAAGATTCCACTTGATGACGAGTCAAAAAAGTTTTTCGTCATTAATACTCACATGGGCCTTTTTCAATTTCAACGCCTACCCTTTGGCAGTTCATCCGCCCCTGCTATTTTTCAGCGTTTTTTGGAACAGCTGACAGTTTCGGTACCTTGTTGTTCGAACTATTTAGATGATATTGTGGTATCCGGACGTACAGTTGAAGAACATTTAGCAAACCTGGAGTGCCTTTTCAAAGTTTTGACTGCAGCAGGTCTACGTTGCAATAAAGCAAAGTGTTCGTTTTTTCAAACTGAAATAGAGTACCTAGGCCATGTGATTTATGCCCAAGGAATTCATCCCTTACAGTCACATCTTCGAGCAATCAAAGACTTGCCTCCTCCTAAGAATGTGCATGAATTGCAAGCAGTGATGGGAAAGCTTAACTATTATTTCAGATTTATTCCCAATGCCTCTCAGATTGCAGCTCCCCTGCATCACTTACGTAGGAAGAATGTTCCTTTGTATGGTCTAAAGATTGCCAAGTTGCCTTTGACAGATTAAAGTCTGCACTATTCAGTGATGCATGTTTGATTCCCTTTGACCCACAGAAGCCTAAGTGTGGTAGCACGTTTTGTTCGCTCAGGGTGGCCTGCCAGAGCCAAAGACATTGATCGGCCTCTGGTTCGACGTTATTTTGCACAACGTCATGCATTATCTTTAAGTCAGGGTGTACTGTTGTTGCATACCGACAACGACCAAGCAAGAGTGATTGTTCCTCGTTCCCTGCAACGAGAAGTGTTACGCCTCCTGCATCAAGGACATTGGGATATTGTTAGGACAAAGCAACTGGCCAGACGTCATTGTACCTGGGTTGGTATGGACTCACAGATAGAGAGCATGACATCACAGTGTACTGTTTGTGCGGAGCATCAGGCGGCTCCTCCACAGCGTTTCTCAGACTGGCCACGCGCCAAGGGACCATGGCAACGTTTACATATTGACTTTGCCGGACCTTTCTGGAATACGCGCTGGTTAATTGTTGTCGACGCTTTCAGCAAGTTTCCTTTTGTGATTGCCATGAACTCAACGACTGCTTCTAGTACAATCAGTGCCTTAACATCAGTGTTTTGCATCGAAGGCTTGCCTGAAACTATCGTCAGTGACAATGGACCTCAGTTTGTTAGTGCGGAATTTCAACAGTTTTGTCGTGTGAATGGCATTCAGCATATCACCACCGCACCTTTTCACCCTCAGTCCAATGGTGAAGCAGAACGTTTCGTTCGAACATTCAAGTCTCACATGGAGAAGATGAAAGGTCAGCACTCCAGGCAGCAAGCTCTTCAAATTTTCCTGTCTACATATCGGTGCATGCCACGTGACGGCCCGTCTCCTGCCGAGCTGCTACACGGCCGCCGTCACCGCACTCTCCTTCACCTGCTGCAGCCTCCCACGCACCGAGTCGGTTCGTATGGCGCTACGCGTTTTCAGGTTTCCACGCCGGTGCTGTACAGGGTGTTTGCTGGAAACAAGAAGAAACTATGGCTGCCGGGCACCATTCAACGCGTGCTTGGTCGCAATATGTATGTTGTACGTTCTTCCAAAGGGTCGGAGCTGCGGCGCCACGCAAACCAATTGCGTCTGCATAGGCCGCGCGATCCTGTCTCCGGTTTCTTGATTCCAGACCCAGTTCACCGCCAGGGAGCACAAACACATCGTTCGTCAA